>BSBM01000551.1:1200000-1848822 GCA_027924585.1 Larix kaempferi
AAATCAGGCCGCCATTTCCTTATCTTTAGTAGAGGAAGATTATCGAGGAGCAGTCAAAGCTTGCATTCAGGCAGTTTGGTTGCAGCGTATTCTAGCAGAGTTTGATATTGGTATCACCACTTCTACTGTGATATTTTGTGACAATCATAGTGTTATCAAGATCTCAACAGATCTGGTTCAGAGACAAAGGACCAAGCATATCGAGATCCACATGCACTACATTCGAGATCTTGTGCATGACAGAACCATTGTACTGTAATATTGCCCTACAAAAGAGCAAATTACAGACATCTTCACCAAGAAATTCACTAAGAAGAAATTATCTTACCTCCATTCACTATTGGGGGTGAGCTCTACTATGGAGAGTACATATTATATCCTTCAGTGTTGAGTTTGAGGGCGGGTTTTCTTCTCCACTGGGTTTTTCCCTCTTTCCTCACTTAGGATTTTTGAGCATTTCTAGGATTATTTCTATACTAGGTGACCTATAACCTTTGTTGCTAGGGCCATTTTATTATTTTTTTTACTCCTCCACATGATATTAGCTTAACGAGGGGTGTTGGAGCATTTTTCCAACCAACCATCATTTATTTGATATTCACAGCTTAATTTTCCACTTATCCTAAGTATTCTGACTCAATCATGTGCTTACATCATCAATAGATCACAGTTTCAGTATGTAATGCCCCCTCCTATCATACCAGCATGATCGAGATGACGTGATGCTAGAACTGGGCAGTTAGCCCCATAAACTTTTAACTAAGCATTCACAAGGTATAAAAGTTCATATGGAAATGTATAATTATAAGAAAACACAGCGGAAGTAAATTCATTAACGCATCCATCATACATTCAAGACATTCATCAAATAATAATTGGGGAGTTAACACAAGAGAATACTTATCTTCTAACAGTAGTCCCAAGCAACTGGCAACTAGCTATGCAATTGCAACGTTCCACCCAACCATAGGCCAGTTGTGCTTATCAACCTCTTGATGCAACTGCCACCCCCGAGCTGGGCATGATTTCTACAACAAGCCAGGGAACAATAGACTCACACATAGCCAAGCATACACCAAGATGAGCCAAGCCAATCTACAATTGGGTTTATCAGGTTGCTAGGAAATGGAAAGGAAGAATTACTAAGCTAGTGAGCTCAACCACAGAGCTAAGGATACCCCTCCCAGATCTATTCAGCTTGGCACTCACAATGCCTACACACCCAACACAAGGAAGTATTCTCTTCACTGCCACACAGTCCCTCAAGCCATACCTTCCTTTCTAGTGCTCTCAAGGTGTGCATAGAAAAGTAGCCAAAGCCCTCTTGATCTTCTTGAGAGGTTACTCCCTCCACTAGGTTTATCAAGCCAATTTTGTCCACTACCAGTCCAAGTCTCTTGCTCACAGATTCAAATCAAAATAGGGATGCACATAATAGTAAAAGTATAAGTGTTGGGCATGAAGAAACGTTTTTACAGTGAGATGCCCAAAGATGGGGTTTTCATTAGCTTCAGAAAAATGTGGGAAACCCAAAAACGAAACTAGAAGATGGGGAACAACCCTGGGAAGCCAAATCCATTTTTAGCAAAACGTCCATGGACATTCTGGGGCAAAAAGGGCCTCCATAACAATCCCAAATCGTGGCCCTTCTCTTCCAGCTGCTGTCTAATGCAAAAACGAGCTCCCAGGCATGGAAAAATGCAGGAAAAATGGTGAAAAACATGATGGGAAGAGGCCCAGTATTTTAGACTCCGTGAGAGGGAAAGGACTATCCGTTTAAAATGGCTTTGGGCACCATTTCGTGGGTGTTTTCTTACCCAAGGAGACAAAACACGATTTTCCAGGTTGATGGCTTGCCCATGCACGAAATTGGCTACCATACCTCTTCATTCCCAAGGCATTAACTGCCTCAACCAACTCTTGGAAGAATTAAATGATCGGGTCCATAACCCAAAATGGGTAGTTGGTAGTTTATGAGTTTTCTCATTGACACATGGATTACACCATTGGCTCAAGGGTTTGAATAATTTCCCTCCCTATTCCTTGTAGAATCATGCCCCCATCTCTTTGTTGCACTGCATAGCTAGTTGTGGGTATTTTTCATTAAAGTTCGTATTTACATGATGTCTCATTTACATTGTGCCTGTCTAGCACAAGAACCATAGGCATCTATTTTTAATTGCCGATACATGAAACGCTAAATCAATGGTGGGGCCTTGGCCTTGAGCTCCTCACCATGATTAAATTACAATATTTACATCATTTATGATTTAATACAAAGGGGGTCAAAATGGGGACATTACACAGTAAACTGGGCCTCCTCCTACATTCAGGGAGTCAACTAGGCCATCATTATAAGTTAATTGGGCCTCCTCCATCATTCAGCGAGTGATTTTTATGACTAATGTGCCCCACTCAGTCCAACTGACATCATTTACTAGTTTATTTAGCCAACTGGAGACTAGAAGCCACCATACTACACTGGTTGACTTCATTTGGTGTTATTTTCACCTAATATTTAGTTAACTGCAGGCAAAAAGGTGCCCTCCCCTATTTTTGGGCATTCTGTTGAGTTCTGGATTTAGTTAGACAGTTTCAGAGTCTGTTAGAGTCAGTTTCATAGTATTTAAGTGGTTAACTAATGTGCCAAGTGGTGTTAACTGCCAAGTAATTCACTCTCATGCATTCAATTCAAATGACTTCTATGGAATTTGAATTGCTTGGCTTATTGTAGCCATTGTTACACATTGTAATTATCTTCTGATTTTATGATAATGCATGAACTGTTGCAAACCTTTTGCATCGGTGTTTTGACATATTATTTTATGCATGCATCTCTAGTAAATGTTGTCTTTGTTTCATAGATTTGTTGTGCTTAGATTTTACAATGCCCTCTTCCCTCCGATGTTGTTGTGTAGAGTTACACATGCAGATGTTGTTATTAGTAGCATACCCTTCTTGTTAAGGGGGAGTGTTAAATTAATGTAACTTAAAATAATATTCTACTTGTACTTTATTACTGTAACTCTGTTGGGGATTTTTTACCTCCATCGGGGATATCATTATTGTTAAATTTTGAGCATTAATTCACAACAATCTAGGATCTTTGCTGAGAGAATAACATATACAGTATATCAATGCATGACAATCACAATAAGCATGACAAGCATCACAAGAATCAAAAGCATGAGAGACAAGAGACACAGAGTTTCCATGGGGAAAACCCTAAGGTGAAAAACCCCACAACTTACTTAGAGATAGAGAGAGCAATGGCTCAACCAGAGTACAACCAAAATACACTGAGATAGTCTCCTAGTAGCAGATGATCCTCCTCCTCACTAGTGCGCCACTTTCTGAGTGAGAGTGAGATACTTTTCCGAGTGATCTAAATAGAGATCACCTGATCTCTATTTATACTAATCAGTTTGCCCAGTGACCTTATGGGGCCGACTTGTCTAGCTAGGTACATCCACAATATAATATATATTTCAGGGCCGACCCCATACATGGTGGTCTAATAACCCATCAGCAAGTACACACACTTGCGAAACTTGTCAATGCACATGACGACACTTCCTTATTGAGGAATGACACATCTCTTATAAGGGTACAATAAATATATATAAAATGCACAGATGAAATACATTCCGAAGTTACATATACATCAATACTCCCTCTTAACTAGGAAGGTATTTCTCGACACAGATTTGCTAGACAAGTCTTCTTCTCGGGATCATCGTCATCGATGCATCGTCATCATCATTGTCACTGCTACTGCTATCTCAACCAATCTCTGACTCTACTCGTCATAGGAAGTTCTACAGAGCCAGTCCTTTTTCATACTGGATGTAGGCCCACCGCCTGCAGATCTTCATCATCACTGGCCATACTGTGGAAATCTCAGGACTTATTACGTGCGTCACAAAACCTTAAAAGAGTCTCTTGACTAGCAAGAAACCTAAAGAGCATCTGATGCCTTTTTCATCCTGTCCAGATCTCCAGGA
This sequence comes from Larix kaempferi, assembly GCA_027924585.1. Lineage (NCBI taxonomy): Eukaryota > Viridiplantae > Streptophyta > Pinopsida > Pinales > Pinaceae > Larix > Larix kaempferi. Next base: position 1,204,005 of record BSBM01000551.1, read on the forward strand.
CTTATTACATGTGACCCCACCACAAAACCTCGAAAGAGAATCCTAGGACTGATTACGAGCACAAGGCTCAAACTATCGAATCTCCCAGGGAACAAATTACATGTGGTCACTACAAAACCTCAAAAGAGCATCCCAGGACTGATTACGAGCACAAGGCTCAACCTATTGGATCTCCCAGGACACAAATTACATGTGGTCATGGAAAAACCTCGAAAGAGCATCCCAGGACTGATTACGAGCACATGGCTCAACCTATCAGATCTCCCAGGGCACAAATTATATGCCATAGGACAAAACCTCGAAAGAGCATCTGCCAGATATCCCAGGGAACAAATTACATGCCATAGGAAAAACCTCGAAAGACTATCTGCAGATCTCCCAGGGCACAAATTATATGTCCTCCCAAGCAAAACCTCAAAAGAGCATTTGCTAGATGTCCCAGGGTATGAATTACATGCCATAAGAAAAACCTCGAAATACCATCTGCAAATCTCCCAGGGCACAAATTACATGCTTATCTGCACAACCTGTTCCACGGCCACAGAGTATCAACCTGATACTCACCATACATCATCTTGATGTACACATGATCATCCTGATCATCACTGCAACATCCTGCTGCATGTCATATGGAGCAACATCCTGAAGCTCGTCATCCATGATCATCCTGATCATATAATGCATCTACCTGATACATATCATCATACATGATCCACCTGATCATACAGTGTATCCACCTGATACAAATACAAATACATGATACATATCACCATACATGATCCACCTGATCATACAATGTATTCACCTGATACATATACATATACATGGTCCAAGCATCCAACATGATGCTTATACAAAATACATACACATGATCCAACCGATCATATCCAGCATCCAACATGATGCATACATACATACATAAAAATGATCCAACTGATCATATTTAGCATCCAACATGATGCATACATACATACATAAAAATGATCCAACTGATCATATCCAGCATCCAACATGATGCGTACATACATATATAAAAATGATCCAACTGATCATATCCAAGCAGAAACCAGAACATCATCCTGATGCTTGTCATCCAGCGCTTACATCCACAGCCATGTGAAGGATCCTCCTTCCAACATGCTTGGAATGGCTTCAGCAAATGTGTCCATCACTTCTTCCTCGAAGTGTCCTCGATCTGAAGAATGCCAAGCCTCTCTCTGAAGTACTCGAACTTCACCCTGGCTAGTGGCTTCGTCAGCACATCTGCAATTTACTCATCCGTCGCAACATACAGGAGCTTCACAGCTCCTCTCTGCACCATATCCCTGATATAGTGATATTTGATCTCTATGTGTTTCGACCTGTCATGAAACACTAGATTCTCGGACAGCTTCACACAACTCTGGTTATCACAGAAGATACCAGTAGCATCCAACGGGAGATCAAGTAACTCAGACAGTAGCTTCCGTAGCCATACTGCCTCACAACTAGCTAAACAGGCTGCAACATACTCTGCCTTAGCTGTACTCAGTGCTACGTAGGACTGCTTCCTGCTAAACCAAGAGATCACACCTGATCCCATACTGAAGCAGCACCTAGATGTGCTCTTCCTATCTGCAGCACTGCCATCCCAATCTGAATCAACATAACCCTGCAGGTTAAACTTTTGATTCGCCTCATAATTGAGCCCATAATCCACTGTACCCTTTAGGTACCTCAGAACATGCTTTACAGCAACTAGATGAACACTCCTCGGATCTATCAGGAACTGACTCAATGTGTTCACTGCAAAGCAAATATCTGGTCTCGTGTTCGTCAGGTACATCAAGGACCCAATCATCTGACGATACATAGAGACATCAATCGGCTCAGATGAAGCATCACATAGAAGCTTCAGATTCGATGCCATAGGTGTGGCCATGGCCTTGCAATCCATCATCCCGAATTTCTTCAGGATATCTACTGTGTACTTCCCTTGACGAAGGAACATCCCACCTGCACTCTGCCACACCTCCATACCTAGGAAATAATGCATCATTCCCAAATCTTTCATATCGAACTCGACAGCAAGCTTCCTCTTAGTATCTGCAATCAATCTGTCATCTCTTGTTACAAATAAGTCATCCACATACAAGAGTAGAATCACAGGATTCCCTTCCTCAACCTTGTAGTAAAGGTTGGAATCTGCTATACTCTTGGTAAAGCCCAAACTAGATAGGAAACTGTCCATCCTACCATACTAGGTTCTGGAAGCTTGCTTCAAACCATACAAGGCTTTCTTCAATCTGCACACATATGACTCCCTGTCAGGTCTTGGGACTGCATCCCAAACATCTTCATGATCGACAGATCATGGCATTCCATTTCTTCATCCCAGATCCTGGGAACTTCAATATCTTCAATAGATATCTTTGTTGCTGGAACAAATGTTGTAGTCCTTCTTTTGTAGGTGAAGATATACGATCTTTCCTACAAAACAAGTTAAATTGCATGATTAGAAACATTTCATAATTTTCAGAACAAATTCTTTACACATAAAGAAATATGTCATGCATTCATGCAGTTATCTTAGCCAATGCTTCAATACAACATTTATCCATGTTCCATAACTTTCTAGATGCCTTCTAGTCTCTACCAGAACATTGTTAAGAGTTTGCACTGCTCCCAACATGTCAGCAAAGAGGTTTCATTCTAGATAAGTAGCACTAGAATGTTTGTACAGTTCCATAGGCCGCTTACCCATCACATGCATATTAGTAGTATCCTGTTCATTAATGCAATCATTCTAATATGCACAATACATCTCCCAAGCATAATATTAGTTAAACAAAAATAGGCAAGAAATGATAATTGAAATACTTATCTTTGTTTGTTTGTTGGGTGGACTCCCTCTGAGTCTTTGCTTCCTGGCAGAAGCTGTTGAAGTAGCTTCTTCTACACCTTTCTGTTGTGGAATGTAGGAAGATGGTCAACTCCCTCTGAAAATAAGCATCCTTGCAGGAGCTGTTGGAGTGTGCTCCCTCTTGATCTTTGCTTCCTAGATTACTTGTCCTTGAACTTATATTCATCCTTGCTGACATCAATCTTCTTGAACCCAGAAAAGACCTCTTCTGGTGTCTTGTTGTCCAGTATCTTGTGGGGTGTTCTGTTTTGCACATATACAGCTGTGCTAGCTGCTTCTACCCATAGATGCATAGGTAGATCCTGGTCATGCAGCATTTCCCTTGCTGCTTCCATGATAGTTCTGTTCTTCCTTTCTGCAACTCCATTCTATTGAGGATTATAAGGAGCAATCAACTCCCTCTTAATCCTTGAATCACTACAAAGCTTGTTTAAGTCACCTGAGGTGAATTCTCCACCATTGTCGGATCTTAATGTTTTGATCTTCTTGTTAGTTTGATTCTCCATCAAGGTTTTGAATTCCTTGAATTTATCAAACACCTCATCTTTGTTCTTCAAGAAGTATACCCAAGTCTTCCTGGAGAAGTCATCAATAAATGAGACATAGTAAACATACCCACTCAGAGAACTGGATGACATAGGACCACATACATCTGAGTGGATGATTTCCAGGATGTTTTTTGCCTTGCTTTCACTACTTGGGAAAGCCTTCTTAATGTTCTTACCTTTCGCACATCCTTTGCAAACACCTTCATGTTTGGTCTTGATTTCGGGAAGACCCTCTACAACCTTGCTTGCAATTGGAAGTGCCCTATAGTGCATATGAGAAAGTCTTCTATGCCAAAGTTCACTTGGCTCCATGGATTCATGTACCATGGCATGTTCAGGCTGTCCCTTCAATTTATACAAACCTCCCTCTTGCTCTCCAATCACTACTGCATCATCTATGTTCTTTCCCTTTGGCCACATTAGGACTTGGCCATCCACAAATGCAACTCTCATACCTTTTGCATCTAATGCAGAGATGGAGATTAAGTTCTTCTTGAGCCCAGGTACATAAAGGACTTCTTTCATCTTCAAATATTTTCTAGAATCTAGGTTGTAGGAGGCTTCACCACTTCCTTTGATTGGGTATTGATAATCATCCCCAAGTTTCACCTTATGGGGTGATTTATGTTTAGATAGATTCACAAAAGATTCCTTAAACCTAGTCATGTGTTTGGAAGCCCCACTGTCAATCAACCAATCATTACAACCATGGGAGATAGTACCTGTGAGAGCAGAAATTAGAACATATTCTTCTTCACTTGATGAGTCATCATCACTATTACTTTCTACCCTAGCCTTCTTCTTTGGGTGTTCATCATCTTCGGCAGCATGAGCATGATATCTTCTTTTGTTATTCTTCTTCTTCTTATTGAAGTTGTTGTTGTTGTCTTTCTTCTTCTTGGGACAATCTGAAGCAAAGTGTCCCTTCTCATTGCAATTGAAGCATCTGAGATCTTTCTTATCTTTATGATAATGGTGGTGTGAGGATCTTGTGTTATGAGATGATTCCTTCTTGGACTTTCCTTTCCTGGCATGTACTGTGAGAGCTTGATCTTCATTTCCCATTTTTTCTTCTCGGGCCACAAGCCTAGCTTCTTCTTGAGAGAATTCTTCCCGCAATTTGTTGAAGGAGATCAACTTCTTCCTTGCACAGATTCCTTGAATGAAGGAATCCCATGACCTGGGTAGGCCATTTAGAGTGGTCATCACCACTTCACCATTCTCCACCATTTCATCCACTGCTTCTAGTTGTTCCTTGATCTGGGAGACCCTTGAAAAATAAGATTGAATGGTTTCTCCATTCTGAAATTTTACTCCTTTCAATTGGTTCCGCAGGGTCATCTTCCGATTTATGTTCTTCCCTTCAAATAGCTTGGTCAAAGAGTCAAACATTTCCTTGGGTGTCTTTAGAGAGGACACATGGGGTATGAGATGGTCTTTAATGGAATCAGCAATGATTCTCTTTGCCTTGACCAAGTTCTTCTTATGCAATACCTTGGCCTCTTCATCCTCTGGGATAGGGATGTCTTCTTTCACATATGAGTCCAACTCATTCTCTTCCAGGATTAACCCAATCCTATACTTCCAAGCTCGGAAGTTATCAGCTCCTTCAATCTTATCCTCAAGCTTGGTGTGGAGAGACATCTTAAAGAGTACTTCAAATGGAAATAGAAAAGATTTATATCTTACCACTTTAAATGCTAAAAACTGGATCTGGTCCCGGATTAGGGTTTGTCGAAAAAACCCTAAAAATTCAAAATGTGAATTTTAATTTTCTGAAAGGATAGAAAGATGCGTCTTGATGAGCTGATCAGCCTGGTGTATTCAGAATGTGAGATCAGCAAAGCTTTACCCTTCAGATTTTCCTTTTTGTCCTCCCGGGTTCACTGGGGAGAGCCCTGAAATAGGGTTTGAGTTTCTCGGAGATCTACCCAACCAAAAATCTCGATCCAAATCTCTAAACTTCGATTTTTTCAAGGAGCTTCCAGCTATGTCTTCAGATTTCAGAAATTCCTATTTTTGTGGAAACCCTAATTTTTAGGGCCAAATCTGAAAATGCTCGGAATTGAATTCTGATTGGACAAATAGATGCGCCTTGATGAGTATAGTCAATCTACTATACTGCTTTTCCAAAATCTGTGGAGAGAAACCCAATAAACAAGAAACTCAAGTTTTCGTCACTGCAAAATGTCTTCTTCTCAGGTTAGCTCTGATACCATGTTAAATTTTGAGCATTAATTCACAATAATCTAGGATCTTTGCTGAGAGAATAACATATACAGTATATCAATTCATGACAATCACAATAAGCATGACAAGCATCACAAGAATCAAAAGCATGAGAGACAAGAGACACAGAGTTTCCGTGGGGAAAACCCTAAGGTGAAAAACCCCACAACTTCCTCAGAGATAGAGAGAGCAATGGCTCAACCAATGTACAACCAAAATACACTGAGATAGTCTCCTAGTAGCAGATGATCCTCCTCCTCACTAGTGCACCACTTTCTGAGTGAGAGTGAGATACTTTTTCGAGTGATCTAAATAGAGATCACCTGATCTCTATTTATACTAATCTATTTGCCCAATGACCTTATGGGGCCGACTTGTCTAGCTAGGTACATCCAAAATATAATATATATTTCAGGGCCGACCCCACACATGGTGGTCTAATAACCCATCAGCAAGTACACACACTTGCGACACTTGTCAATCCACATGACGACACTTCCTTATAGAGGAATGACACATCTCTTATAAGGGTACAATAAATATATATAAAATACACAGATGAAATACATTCTGAAGTTACATATACATCAACAATTATTATATTTGGTCATGTTAAGGTCATGAGGTTAAACCTCCATTGTAAGTCGGGTCATTAGCACCCAAGTGAATGGAATATAAGTGGCAATTGAGTCTCCCTAGAGAATTCGGCCCAATTAGGATTATTGAGGCTGACCTAGCTGAGTTAAAGGTTAAGTGAAAAGTAATGTATAAATAGAGAGTGAGTTCCTCTCATTTATTCATTCACTCACTTGTGCAATTCGCATTAGAGGAGAGAGAGAGAGAGATATTTGCGAAGGAGAAGGAGGAGTGGCTGGAGTTTAGAGTTTGGTATTTTTGTCTCTTTTATTTGTGAGACATATTTTTGGGGCATTATACTTGATCATCTATATTGAGTAATTTCTTGTTGGGTTTTCTTCCCCTTGAGGGTTTCCTAGGATAAATTGTTTTGTGCTTTGTGATTGTGTATCTTTCAGAGATCCTTATTATGTTGCTATTGTGAATAATGTATTGAATGCTAATGAATTTGCAATCTAGTCTATGGTAGCATATAATATGAACATTTACTACCATCTACAGGATTTCCTGTAATGACAAACCTTAACATAATCTTTGTAGTTGAATTTAAGATGCATCTACTCATTGTAGCTTTTTATAATTCCACAAATGGATTTAGCACACTCTGAACACCAAACTATACCATATTATTAAACACGAGTCTCCTAACATCCAATAAATATGAATCATATTGAATTATATTTAATATATACCATCTTAGATCCATTTTTAACTATGGATCTATTATGCATCAAGAGGGATCAAATTCCTTGAGGTGCAAATGTGTTTGCACCTCAGGGGATTAGATCTCTATTGTGCATGATATATCTAGAGTTAAGATAGGTTTGGTCTAGTTGTAATACCATGGATTAACAATCCATATCCATGATCTGAAATGGGCCAATATATAATTTGTCACCTATTTGAAACATTTTTGGGTTATTTTGAGAGTTTAAGCATTAGTTTTTGGCTAAAAAAGAAACTTGAGGGGATTTTCTATATTCTCCACACTGACACCTTTCCAATGGTGCAAGAATCACCTCAATAAGAGTCTATATGAAGAATTTATGCCTCCCACAAGTTGAACTACCCAGTTAACCACCATGGTACAGAGTGGATTCCACTTCAGCTCTCATTTCTCACACATGTGGATCTAGTCACATGTGGAATTTGAAGAACATTCTAGAAGGTCCAAACCTCTAACCCTAATTAGCATTTGGGGCATGCAAAACTCTAAAATTAACCCTAGATAGCTATTGTGCTATGTTACAAATCAATTCGTTAGGAGAAGAAGGGGTTCCATTCTTTTGATGTATTGTATTGTTCCATAGTTGAGCAATAACATGGAAGTGGATGCTAGAACAGAACATAGGAGACAAGAGATCATGTAGTAGCCATTCTCTTTGAAAAGTCATATGTAACTCCATAGAGAGTAGCATTTACTTTCTATTTTCATTTTGATATGAAAATCAAGGCATAGTCCTCATTTATTTCTGGTTTTTCCCCGAAAGTGGGTTTCCCAAGGTATATATTGTGTTATTGTGTGGACTGTGGACATATTTGCTATAGTTTCTCTTTTAGTTCCATTGTATTCAATATTTTATGGAATTAAATTAACACAATGAATTAAGTTATAAGATCCATTATGATGAAATGATCCAATGGAATATCCATGGAAGTATACAGATCATATTCGTATCAGAGAAGTTATCCTTTTTGGTTTTGCGAGTGATAATAGGATCTCTTAGTTGGTGAAAAAACAAAATTATTCAAGCCGTATACATGGCAGATGAGTCCGTTAAAGGAGCGTAGGACGATTATGAACAATGATTTTCAACACTAGAAATACAAGTTGTTGATGTCTCATGCAAGGTGTCAATCCTCATGGTGACTCTAGAGAGTATGTTTGGAACCATTCAGTGATTTTGGAGTCTCTAACTTATATTTCAGATTTGATGGGAAATCAAAAGATAAAAGTGACCTAGAAAAGGAGCTGACAGAAGATCCCAAGAGAGAGCAGTCAAGTTCTGGTACAATATTCCTTCCCAGTATCTCTTCAATATGGAAGCAGAAGTAGACATCAAGCCGTATCAAGGTGACAATGATGCTTTAAAATTGAGTCATTGGTTGCAACAATTAGAGGTTTATTTTAGTATCCATCAAATAGCCGAGGATCAAAGATATCATTTTCCCAACTTATGTTAGAGGGTCATGCATTAACTTGGTGGGAAATAGACATGGATGCACTTAGGATGGAGAGTGATTTGCCAATAATTAAGTGGGAGGAATTTAAAACCCTCAACAAGTGTTAGTTATATTGTATCTGGTATGTAAAGGACTAGTGGATCCATTGGAATTACTTCACACAAAGGAAGGGGAATAGTAAGTGTTTGTACTAGAATCTAAAATGAATGGGATAGTACTGCATGGTCACAAAGAAAGTAAGTTCTACAGCCTAGATTCATGTATTAAAAAAAGAATCAAAATGCCTCAATCCTGACTATTATATTTTTGTCACAGTTCCATGAAAGTGGTTTCCTATTATGCTCAGTACATGATCCTGATGTTTTGAGTGTCCATTGTGGTGATCTGAAGATGAGCAACATTCATTGGATTGGGGATATATCAAAGACAGAGGGAGACTCATGATTCTAGAGATGCATAGACGTTAATTCAGAGTAGAGATATTGAACCCAAAACCACTTATCCACATGGTAGATTGAGATCAATTCAGGGATTCAAAACTAGTCTCAAAATACTCATTTTACCGAAACTTGAAACTACTATCTCCAATTATTATTTGCGAGCAATATTTAGACCATTGTAGATCCTGATTGGAAAAGAAATTGGGCCCATCATCCGATAAATCACCTCTGTCAGCATCCAACATCGAGATATGGTTCTAGCAAATCCACTGTGGTTGACCTCTCAGAACCTTCAAGGTGCTTGAAGGTTAACTTATTTTCCAAATCCTTAACTTGAAGCCACCTAGAAATGTGTCCACATGAGAAGGTTTTAGTGCTCCAAAAGCAGTCTATATATACCACTAATTCGGATCCTTGAAACCACTTCACCTCTTTTTGTTAGGTGTGCCAAAGCTGACAAGTGTGGTCAGATGGAGTAGACAGTTGGACCCACATCCTCCAAGCCTTTATGAATCAAAATATTAATAAAATTATGATTATCATCAATAGAATATGTTGGGAACAACCCAAGTAAAAGGACGTTTTGATGGTGAAGGTACAATTTAGGCGAGGCCTAACATCGACCAGTTTTTGGAGAAACAACTCTGAAATTCCCAAGAGCAGGGTATGGAGCATAGCAAAATGACAGATAAGGATATGTCCCCTTAGTAAATGCGAAGTACTAAGGAGCATACAGGTAGTTGGAGTAGTTATGAATGAAGCATGGGACTGTCAGATACAGATGCAAAGATTAAATAAGCAGGATGGTGCAAAGGACACACCACAGTAATGTCAGAACCACGCAGTCAAAACTGTGACTGTCAGAGAAGTGTCAGAGCCAGAGGAAGCAACGCAAAAGGACAACATAAATCCAGTGAAGTCAAGGAAAGTGTGGTCAACAGGAGAGCCATGTGATTTTGGGTTTAAGGCTACTATGGGGGTTGGCCCATAGTTATTGTAAATATGTGACCTTCAAGCACAATCTGTAAAAGGGGCAATTTTGTATAAGGAAGGGTTAGATATTGTTAGGGATATTTTGGTTAGATTTTGGTAGAATCAAGTAGATTATTATTGTAGATCTATGCTGAGAGAGATCTAAGAGAGGAAAACTATTCTATAATTGTGTGCGCAGAGATCTATTGTAGAGAAGAGTCTGCAGCTGAGTGCGCAGAATGGAACTGTTAACCCCTTCCAAGAAATATAAGAACAGTTCCCGTGGATGTAGCTCCCATCTGGGGGGTGAACCACGTAAACACTTGTGTCATGTATTTGAATCTCTGTTATATTGAATGCTTATGCTTATATATGTGTTTTCATATGAATGTGAATGAGAATAATATGTTGAGTAGTAGAACATGCATGGATGAACATTGCGAAGTTGTATTGAATATGGTAAATTCATAGTCATAGGAAATGCACAGTAACAACGATTCAGCGAAGTCTGTATGTTGTTGATATCTTTGAAGTGCGCAGATACCCGTTGGTAATGATTTGCGAAGTGCAAGTTGAGTAAGATGTGCACATCAGTTCACATAACATAACTACGCGTCACCAGGTTACAGAAAATTTATTCTGTAACCACCCATCTTCACTTCAGGTGAGACTTTATCTTGCTTGCAAGTTGATACTGAAAGGACCAGTGAAGGGGATTTTGTTGTACCAAAGACTAGAAAGAACCTTGCAGAACCCGGTTCAGCCCCTAGGAAAGTAGATAGAGGAAACGTATAACCAACAAATGGTTCCGTGTCGCAATAAATAAGTGGCGATATGAGATGTTGTGATGTTATGAGACCGTGAAGAAGGAAGCGTAACAAACACGTTCCATTGTCGTGTCAAGAATTGGTAATATGTTATGTGGTATCCGAAAAAGACATAAATAAAGAACTCGAAAAGTCAGAAAGAAATTGAGTTTAGAAAGAAAGAGAACACCACAGAACAATGGTTGCAGAGGTATATATTCACTGACCTACATCAAAATTTATTTGCATCATTCGCTAATGAGTTGCATGAGTGGATATCGAGGATAGAAGAACACAAAAATTGTTTCCAGGGTGGAGAACCTACAGTTTGGAACCCAAAGCTTATTCATAGGCTTAAAGGCATTAAAAACCAAATTTCAAGAGCATTCGACTTTTGGTTGGATAGCTTACTGGAAGGATACGTTATAGAGTTTTTTGTGGACATGTTGAAGTCCTACAATGCAGCAGAAGGAGATTTCTTTCAAGGATTTAGAGGTAAGTACCTAAAAAACCTCAGTTGATATATTAAAATGCTACTAGCTGAAAAAGGATTCTTAAGAATGCAATCAAATTCCTAGTGTTTGAGTCTGTAATGTTCAGTAACACAAATAGTGACACGAATGAAGATATTGGTATTTTAAGAAGTGGAAAGAGATATAAATTTAGCACCATAAAGAGTTCTCGTAAAGCCAAACCTCTCACATTCCTAGAAACTGAGTTAGGAAGTGATGGAAACTCATATTAGGTTGAGTTTGAAACCTAAAAAGAACCTAGACGCACTGGTTATCAGCCTATTTCTCTGCAGAAACTCATAGTTTAGGATAGAAGTCTTACTAATTCATAGAACATTGGTAGTAGTAATACTGCAAGAGAAAATACTTAGAATCATTTAAATAGTGGTATACCTTCATCATCTCAGAACACTAAACCTCCTCGAAGAAGAATGGAAGATTACATTAAACTACCTATTTTTAAAGGAACTGGCCTAGAAGACCCAGAGCAACATTGGTTTCTCTTTGAAGCCATATGGAATGTTAAGCAAGTACAAGATGATGTTCTAAAACAAGCTCAGTTAGTTACCACATTTAGATACAGATCTCTAACATGGTTCATGAAATAGCACTGCAACAACATCAAGAATGGTTCATAGCTGAGTTGTTGCCCGATATTAGATTACTGTTGATGCAACATAAGGTAGCATTGCAAACATAAGCATTAGAGATTGCGATGAAGCTAGAAGATTCGCCCATAGGAGAAACTAGTACAGGTATGATAATAGATTTTAAGGTAGGGATGTGTATACTTTAAACATGATATCTTACTATGAAATGGTGAGTTCTAATGTCAGATATCAAAAAATTAATTAAAATTCCTTAACATCTTAGCCATTTTAGAATTCAAACTAAACTTGATAAGAAAAACTAAAACTCTTAAATGGAAGGAAAATTGAATCATTTCATTAATAGCAATGAAGAAAAGATACTTACATACAATCTTTCTTGAGATGCATGCATCCTCCCTTTCTTTGAGCTATCCTTCTCCATCCTTGCTTTTGATGAAGATAAGCTTTCCAATACTCCAAAACTCTCCAGCATGTATTTTCTCTTCCTTTGTATCCTCTACCATGCCCCAAATGCCTTTGTTTTATAGCATTGGGAAATGGGCTCTCAAGTTTCTCTTTTCAATGTGGGATGATCCCTTTTCTTGTTTTTTGATTATTTTTGTTCAAAAACCCACTTTCCATAGTATTTTAGGATTTTGTCACAAATTTAGGATTTTCAAGCATAATTAATGCAATCTTGTGCATTTCTTCTCACTGTTGACTGATGGAGACTAGATTTGGGCCTTCAATTGAGCAGTTCAATCACTGAACCTTGTCTCTTTAGGATTTTTCTTTCTTCACTCAATCCTTCCAATTATGGAAGTAGTGATTAGATTATAGAGGACTGTTCTCTTCTGTACTTGTCTTCTGTATTCATGTTGCGGGTGCATAGTAAAAATATGCTTCTTCTTTCAATTGGTTAAGGGTGTTAATTTGATTGTTAACAGATTCTCCCTAATGTGTGAGGTCCGAATCAGAGCTAAGGGACGAAATACATTACTTTTATAATGTTATTCTTCATACTGATACTATTCATACTAATACTCTTTATTCATCAAAGAAAGGATGATAAAGGATTAGCTCATGGACGCAGGATTCGGGATAACATCTGCAAGTCAAACATAGCAATTTCTCAAATATATAATATCTTCTTGAGGCGGGCATACCCATGCTCAACAGTAAACAAGTATGGCCACGAACACTACACAGTGGATCCATGTCAAAAGTAAATTTTTCAGAAGTGTAAACATGCACTTTGATGAGTGCGAGAACAAGGTCTTCATCGAACTTCTGATATGGTAGTCTAATCTTGCGCAACTCAAGAAGTGGATCGATGAGCGATACAGTTGTTTTTTCCAAGTTCTTCAATACAAACCGACGATAGTTCGAGTTTATAAAATGTGAATAGATGATATGATGTCGATCATAATAAAACACCATCTGGTTACCGATCATTGATGTATAGCGTTACTAGATGTGAAGAGACCCACTGATAATGATGATGGAATCTAAGGTACTGAATACAAGCTAGCAAGTGCGAATAGATGTTCTGAAGTTGAACACTTAGAGAATCAAATAATCATGGGTCATTGATGTATACCCACTGTCATTTGCGAGGAAACCTGCCACTGATAACTGCAAGGTCCAAAGTACTCCTAGGTTTCTAGAGCCATTACCTAGATGATGATTTGGTGTCTATAGGAATAGATCCATCAGAAGGAGGGAATTAATGCATCCCACATCAACCGATACGAAACAAAGATCAATAGTCTGATATAGTTTGGTAGAGTTGCGAGATCCAACACTGTATACTGACACAAGGAAGGATGATATGATTGGTAAGGAATATTTGAGGAATGGCCAACATAGTTTGAACTTCCCTTGAACACATAACACAACGCAAAATGGACACTTGGAAACATAAGACTTTGAGTAACCCACCTTAATGAAATCCGCCAATTTTAGATGCATTAACAAAAGCTCCATTGGTGACGGCGAGGATAACCCATCGGTGGAGATCTGTTCAAAATACTGGTACAGTTTCCTAAGGAAAATGTAGATGGTGTACTGACAGCGGATACCAAATTATGTGCCGTGTTTAAGGGAGACAAGGACTGAATTTTTTTATTTTCTTCAATGATATAATATGAAATAATTCAATTCTCCCTCTTTTTGGATTTTTGTGTTTTCCAAATTTTTTTAACCTTTTTCATTTATTAGCTTGAAAAAAGAATAAAGCATGCTATGATACATTAGAGGAAACGAGTGTCTCAAGGGAATGCACCTATATTTCAAGGGCATGGGTCAGGCCAAGGCAAAGATCCATATTGCAAACAAGGGAAGAGCTAGTTATGTACATTCTTATGGGTGTTTCCTCCATGAGTATGGGTCAAATATATAGATTCAATGGTTTATATGCATCATATAACAAAAAGTGACTGCAAAGGAAAATACACAACATAAGACATAAGCAATGAAGCAGTTTGCACGGATGTTCAAGTGGATATTTTAACACATGCTTATGTAAAATGAAAAAAAATTGGTTTCCCATCAGGATATGGTCAGAAATGTATGAAAGATAAATATGTGGTCTCAAACTCCAAGTCATGATGGGACTAATAGGGCTCCTAGGCCTATGAGAATAACGCAGCATGGGCACCAAAATGGCAATGGAGTGTTGACTAGGGTGTCCCATGTTCGGTAGGATATTCTGTCAGAATGGTGGAAAATACAGATATGAAAGGCTGGCCAACCAATTTCCAAGAGGTTCGACCTTATGGAAAGTTTGGGTTGCAAAAGGTTCAAATGCATCTTTACAAAGGGGTAGCCTAAACCTATATGCAAGTTTCCAAATATACCAGATCAGATCAAGGAACATGCAAATCATGCTCCTATACTTGGGTAGATTTAGACCAATTATGCTCCCAGTGGCCCCACAAAAGATGTCCTTAGGTGGGTGCAACCAAATGTTTACAACTTCAGGTATATATTCATCTGATGATAAAATGTAATCCAAGAAATCATGTGAGCTGGGAGATCACACAGTCCAAATGGGCCAAGTAACCGAATCATATTCCTCCATCAAGGGAGGATTTTGATCCGAATATGTTGAAGCTATTTGAGTAGCTTGGTATGAAAATTCTACGACATATAGGGGTGATCCAAATGCTTTCCAACATTTAAATGAAATTACACAAGTTGAGGTCCCTTCATATACTATGGTTCGAAAAATGTTCTTACCATGAGTGGTTACTTTAATCTGAAAAGAAACTTTGGAAGGGATCCTACATATTGAATGGTCTATGTATGATTTGATCGAAGTCGCATCGAATGGATCAACAATTCCAATTGTAGACAAGAGTTCCTTTCTTTGCGCAGGACAACATTGCAATACCTCCAAGTCTGACATGGCACATGGTACTTGATCTAGGTCCTCAAGAACATTACCATTCTTAGTAGCTCGTGTGTTAGGATTATGCATTGTTCTACGTAGAAAACCTTTGGAGGGGTGTGGTATTAAGTCTATGGCTAGTTTCTAAATGTAGAGAGAACCACTTGGCTGTGATACCAATTGATCCGATGTACTAGGAGAGACATCATAAGTATCAAGTCTTGTTTGAATGTTCATCTCATGATCACACATGAAGACTTTGGCATTGGGATCATTTCCCCCTTGCGGGGGGGTTGGTTGGTTCCCCCCTGGAGGGGGTACTAGTGTTAAAATAGTGGGTTGTTGTTTCCCACCGCATTGAAGCATAGTTGGTGCATGTCTTTTCATAGAGTTAGCATTTTACTTACTCTTTTATTTCTTCTTGTTTTCCCTAAGGTCTTTGGACTCGACTATAAGGATTTCAAAATTCTGGGAAGGATTAGCACTTTGCTTACCCTTGTATTTCTTCTTATTTCCTCTAAGATCTATCAATGAGACTGTGAAGATGTCAAAAGTATTGGAAGGATTAGCAGGTTGCTGCATTTCCTGGCCAGCTATGGGTTGCAAATTCTAAATAGAAACTTGTCCCAAATGTGGGGTAATCTGTTCAAGTTGGTTGATGGAATCCATCATACCATTGGCATGAGGTCCATGTGGAAGCCTATCTGGATCAAACATAGGTCTTGTAGGTTGGTTCCAAAAATATTGGTTACTTTCTAGAACCTACCCACTCCATTGCGGAATGGGGTTAATGGTTGGATTTCCCCCTTGCGGGGTTAGGTCCAAAAAATATTGGTTACTTTTTAGAATCTAACCATTCCATTGATGTGGTACTTGGGTGTGATAATATTTCCAAGGTGGGTTTCCCCTTTGGGGATACTGACCCTAAGAAGTTTGGGTACTTCCTGGAAGATGACCAATGGGTGGATTGCCTGCTTGCAGACGTGGGGCCAAAGAAGATTGGTTACTTCCTAGATCCCAACCACACCATGGCGGTTGAACTTGGGATTGAAAATAATTCCAAGGTTGATTGCCTCCTTGTGGAGGTGTGATACAAAAGTATTGGTTACTTTTTGAATGTTGTCCATTCCATGGTGGAATAGGATGGATGGATGGATTGACCCCTTGCAGAGGTAGACCCCAAAAAGATTGGATACTTTCCAGAATCTGAACAAACCATTGATAGTTTCCTTGGTTTAGATAAGAATTCCAAGGTTGATTTCCTCCTTGCGAAGGTGGGATCCAAGAAGATTGGATGCTCCCTGAAACCTCGCCACTCCATTGCAGAATGGGGTTGATAGATGGATTTCCCCTAGGAATTGTGCTAGGATCAGTCGGAGTATAACCCCCCGGGGAGTTTCCACTAATCTGAGGAGCATAACCCCAATTAGCATAGATGTTCCATGGTTCATTGCTTCCATGAGGAATATTACCATTCCATGGTGAAGGGTTGCCCCTGCAAGTAGAATTTGGACAAGTGTTAGGTATACCAACAGGATTCTGGTTTACTCGTTCTCTGTTTTGACCTTGATTAGCTGAACCATATGGAAACCCAATTTTTTTAAGGCACACCCTTCAGTAGGGATTCCTGCAGACGAAGTGGATGTACTTCTGGGATTGGAATCCGAAACTGTACCAACTGCCACTGAAGTGTTGGTTGAACTTGTTCTAATAACATGTATACTAACTATTGGGATTGATGTAGAGGACAAATTCGAAGTACTTCTACCTCCAACAACTGTTTGATGTTGCGATGATGTAGTTCCTTGTGCTCCTGATGAAGCCATAGGGTCACTTGTTGAATTTTGCATGTCATTCAAAATTTCAAAAATAGGTTTGATATCACCTAGTGACTCACAGATAGTAAGTACAACTAGTTCTGAAAGACTCATCAAATGTGGAATTACATGAGAATTTGTGTGATTTTTCAATGTTTCAATTTCAACTAGAGTAAGATCATCAACTATGTCTATATTCAGTTCGTGATGTGATGATGAATTATCAGGGTTGATTCGATGTTGTTCTTCTCGAGTAATATTACTTGAGTTTAAAATCAGTTATGTTTCCAAGTCATTAGGATGCGGTTTTTGTATTTGTCTATGCAATGTAGCAGGGCCTTCAATTTCTGGCGAATCACCTCGCTACCACCGTGACTGGCGGATCGGGAGAGTAGCCACTTCTAAGAATTTGATAAAAGGATGTGTTTAAAATGATCTTTTGAATCAAACAATCCCAAGGAAGTCAAGACTCAACAAAAATAAAAAGTGTTCACACAGTAAAAAGTCCTATAGATCCAAGCAAGCACACCACTTTTCCAAAGAACTGAAGTTCATTGAAAAGATGGATTGGACGGCCTTCCAAAACTAGTAATTGTTGAAGGATATGAGGCCTAAAACAATTACTAACAACGAAGGTATGAGAAACAATTACAATAAACTTTAATCGCCAGGGGTGCAAGTGTTGGTTACTGGCCAATCACCCTCCCAAGGAGTAAAAGTTCCGAAGTTTGTCTCAGGTATTGCAAGTGTCCCCCAGTCACAATAGCCTATGCGATATCCTAGGAATAGCAACTAAGGTTACCACTTCACAATCGACGGTCGGGTGGAACAGTTGTAAGTCGAGTACAACTCGCATAACTAGGTATTCTAGAAAAGTGATGTCACCCTAAGGACTTGTCACTTCACATAGAATTCCGTGATGAGCTCATGTCCCACTAAAAAATAAAGAGGGGGGAACCACCATTACTTATCCATATTGACCTCGTTCTTAATGCATTTTTATAAGCGCTTTCCGGACGAGCATTTTTTGCTACTAATGGATTTAAACTCTCAGTAATCAATGCTAGTTTCAAAAAAATTTCATCATAGGAGTGTTAAATATCCAAACCTAATCCATGTTACTAACCTAACCTTGTTGGTGATATGAAAAATCAAATCTTGGTTAGTTTTAGATTAAGCGCCAATTTTAAGGGTAGTTTGCTTAGTTTCAGGAGTGGAAGTGAAACTGGTGATGTGTTGACTCAAAAAAGATGAACAAAAAAATGCAATATGATCACCACTCTACCTTTCAATTTGATGAGTGTTCTAAACTAATGAAAAGTTAGAGGTTCATGTGTGCCTTTCAAACATGCAAAATTATTTGGTAGATTTCTGATATTTAAGAACAGTTCTTCTTAAATATGGACAATAACCGATTTTTAAAAATCAATGTAAACAAAAAAAAATCTCATTGAAAATGAATCTAGTTCTATTACACGCGGGATCTCTATTTCTCATTTGCAGAGCCACCTGAAAGTGCAAGCAAAGAGGATGCATAGAGCCCTTTGAAATGCTTATGAATTAAATTCTAGACTATTACACTTGAGATCTACTTTGTCATTTGCAGGGCCACTCGAAAGCGCAATCAAAGAGGATACGGTAGCTTGAGAACTGTATGAAAAAATTGAAATCTACTCTATTACACTTGAGATCCACTTTCTCATTCATAAGATCGCTCGAAGGCCCAAGTGAAGAGGATATGATGGCTTGAAAATAAGATGCTTGAAAAATCAAATCCCAGACTATTACACTTGAGATCCACTTTCTCATTCACAAGATCACTCGAAAGTCCAATTGAAGAAGATATGGTGGCTCAAACACAACATATCACAAGAAAATTGAGATCTAAAGCTACAAATTTCTCTAATTGTTCGTGAAAATGATGAAATACTGTAGATCCAAAACAAAATTTGACTAATTAAAGTTTTATTTTCAGTTTTGGAGGGAAATTGTTTTCAACATATCTCAAAGTGTAATGTTTATTTTTTTGTTTTTCAATGCAAATGTGTTAAAGTGATCTTTTCAAATGTCATAATTGAGATTTGGTTCCAAGTTTCATATAAGCAAGTGTGTGAGAGTAAAAAATTAAAGGGCCTTAAGGTTTTTTAAGCAAATATTTATGTTTTTTTTTTTCAATTTTCACTATTTGCAAGCTATGAAATTAATCAAAATTATTTAAATATCAGTGCTAATCCTATCCAATAGGGGATCTACAAGCAAAATACGACCTTAAGAAAATGGATCTACCGCCAATTGTAAGAAAAATTGGAAAGAAATGCCAATTTAAGCCATTTTAAAGGTTTTTGGAGGGAAATCCCAAATCTGAAGATCTCAAACCAAACCCTCCCAAATTTTTCTTGATTAGTAGTAAACTAATATTAACATGTCTTAACTCAATGTTCAGGTCTGCAAGTACAAAAATGAAGCCTAAATGTGGCCCTAAAATAGTGAAATCTCAAAGCTAGTTCTAGCAATTTTTCCAAATTTGAATCAAGAAAGCTTTAAAATTCTTTAAAAATATTCCAAATCTTGAGAAAAGGAGGATCAAACTGAGGTTTAAACTCTAATATAAGGGGTTCCTTAGTCAATCCAAGAATAAAAAATCACAAAAACCGAGAAAGGGATGAAGAACTATGCTCCAAAAACTCAAAAACCTGGCCGACACATTTTCCAGAACATAGTAGAGAGCCAACAGTGGGGCGGCACAGTTTGTACACAAGAATGGTGGGCTAGTGGCTCACTTTTCTAGTGTACAGGATGATCCAGATGACCTTGGGCACTCTATGTACACATGGATAGTGCGCCAGCCTTCTAAATAAGAAAGACTGAGATCTCGGCTCTATTTTGAAGGATTTTGGGAGTTTAAGAGTGGATCTAGGACGGTTTGGAGCCTCTAAACCTGCAACATAGGTTCTTGAAGGGATATTAAGGCTGACTTGGAGTAGATCTGAAAGGTTAGAACACAAAAATATGAATAAATTTTCAAGAAAAAATCAACTAGTATGGTTGCCAATCTAATAATAGCTTTTAAGGTAGGGATGTGTCTACTTTAAACATGCTATATTATTATGAAATGGTGAGTTCCAATGTCAGATATGAATCAATTAACTAAAATTCCTTAACATATTATCCATTTTAGAATTCAAACTAAACTTGATAAGAAAAACTCAAACTCTTAAATGGAAGAAAAATTGAATCATTTCATTAATAGCAATGAACAAAAGATACTTACATACAATCTTGCTTGAGATGCATCCATCCTCCCTTGCTTTGAGCTATCCTTATCCATCCTTTATTTTGATGAAGATGAGCTTTCTAATCCTCCAAATCTCTCCAGTATTCCTTTTCTCTTCCTTTTTCTTCTCTACCATGCCCCGAATGCCTTTGTTTTATAGCATTGGGAAATGGGCTCTCAAGTTTCTCTTTTCAATGTGGGATTATCCCTTTCCTTGTTTTTTGATTATTTTTATTCAAAAACCCACTTTCCATAGTATTTTAGGCTTTTGTCACAAATTTCAGATTCTCAAGCACAATTAATGCAATCTTGTTCATTTCTTCTCACCGTTGACTGATGGAGACTAGATTTGGGCCTTCAATTGACCAGTTCAATCACTGAACCTTGTGTCTTTAGGATTTTCTTTCTTCACTCAATCCTTCCAGTTATGGAAGTGGTGATTAGATTGGAGAGGAATGTTCTTGTCTGTACTTGTCTTCCATCTTCATGTTGCAGGCGCAAAGTAAAAATATGTTTCTTCTTTCACTTGGTTAAGGGTGTTAATTTGATTGTTAAAAGGGTATGGTACAAATACAAACATAGTTAGCCAACTTGACATTATAGCTACAAGATATGAAGAAAGGAAAAGAAACTAGAAAATAATTTTGGTGTACGAAATGTAAAGGAGAGGGACATTCCAAGGAACACTGTCTTATGTTCAGAGACTACATCAATAGTGGAGCACCAAACCCATTGAATCAAAAGCAAGGGCCATGGTGTGAGATTTACCGATGTAAAGGACATCACCCAGAATATTGTTACCTACTTCAGAAATATGTACAGACACCAAATAATATGTATTGCACATTCTGTAAGTCAGTTGAACATGACGATACAAAATGAAGAGCTTATGATCTCATGATAGAAAGAAAGCATGATGTATACAGAGTCCAAGGAGAAACACCGCATAATAATGAAAATGCGTAGTATGACCAAGGTGCATATAGAGGACGTGGTGGATACAGAGGAAGAGGACGCAACACTGTCCAAGGATGAGGAAGAGGTAAGATTGTGTGCTATAACTGTGCTCAACCAGGACATATAGCCAAAGACTATCAGAATCCATGCACTACTTGTAGTTACTGTAAGTCATTTGACCATGTCATTGAAGCATGTTCCATTTTGCAAGGAAAAATGCAAGAGAAAAGACTAGAAGGACAGAACCAGAATATACAAATGATCACAACTGAGAAGACGAACAAGGATCACAATGTTCATGTTGTGACAAAAAGTGGAACCGTGATAGGAGATGATAGGAAAAACGAAGCTTTGACTTCCAAATATCACTTAAACATACTGAAGCCTCCTGATGGGCCTTGGGTAAGAAAAGCAACTGGAAAAATGCTTGTATTTAACCCCGACCAAGAGAAAACTTCATTCATGGAAGCAAGAAAAATATTTCAGAACATGGAACCTTAGACCACAATAAGCCAGTTTCAAAGTGACCAGACATCGATACTGGATATGTTGGTCTCGTATGATGGATCATGAACTCGCTAGAGAAGCTAAGTCCTATAACGAAGTTCTTACAAAGCTGCATAAAGTTGCTAAGACATGGAAATGCCTTAGGGTAATTACATAACCTTCTGGGAAATTACGAACAACGTAAAACAATGAATGATGTACACAAAACAGTTCATCATATCAAGAACCATAGACAAACAGGAAGAGAAATGAGGCTAAATGCATGGATTGGTGATTATGAAATGAACCAGGTCATTCTCGACCTAGGCTCAGAGGTGAATGTACTGACAAAACAAACATGGGAACATATGGGAAATCCAAAGTTATCTTTGTATCCGATACAATTGAAATTAGCCAATCAAAAAAAGGTTATACACTTCAGGATATTATCAAGTGTTCTTGTAGACATTGATGGAGTACGGAGTAAAGTAGACTTTGAGGTTATCGAGATCATAGATGACAAAAATCCTTATCTTGCATTATTGGGGATTGACTGGGAAATTGAAAACCTCGCAATCACCAATCTCAAGAAAAAAAAATGATATTTAAAGGACCAGATATCAGGGTCATCACACCCCTAGATCCTTCACAAGGAGCTAGATATATAGAACTAGTCTGAGAAGAATGTAGAGCCCAAGAACTTGATAATATATACAAGATGACAGTGAATCAGGAAAATTACACTAATCCTACGGATGATGGAACATTAAGCTAGAGATGCGACAGTTCATGTGTATCAGAATTAGACGCAGGAATGGAGAACTGGCAGAGTTTAATGCATGAAGTATCAGCAAGATGATGTGCAAATATCACAAAGTCACTACATTGGATCGAAACAGAGGTAAGTACAATTCCTACTTATGATGGTTTAGGAAATATCCACGCATTTCTTCATGAATATCTAGTATCAGTTATAGGAGAACATAAGTTAGCTGCTCTAGATATAGCATTACGAGCCACACCTGCTAGATGGTGGGCTGCGCATAAAGAGAACCTGAATACATGGGAAGAATGTCAACACATGATGGAAATTAGATTTGCAGAGCATGATGAGATACCACAAGAAAAATATAATGGACAGACTAATAGTAGAGATCATTTAGAACTTTGCTTTAAATATTTGATACATACACCTAAGAAAGAATGGGTTCACATGTTTATACACACATTGGATCAAATACCAAAGAATTTGTATACAAGAGAAGAACTTCGCAGAGGCACAGTAGACTAGCACATACTGATAACTAGATTTCAATACACTTTCAGTTTTGAGGATGATTTTCTGAGTATCAGTGAGGCTCTACAGGTCATTAAAAAGAAGATATTCAACGATACCCCATTACTGATATATGAACAACCAGAGTGGGCCATACAGTTTGAGCATGCCCTTGAATGTTATAACTTTGCACTAGATGAAGATGAAGATGAAGATCCTCGTGATGTGCATATACCTGAGTCAGAAGGAGAACACGATGTTGAAGGGCCTAATTTAGAAATTCCGGATTTGAGTAGTCTTGTGAAGACTAGAAAGATCAACATTGGTACTAAGAATGAACTGAGAATGAACCAAATTTTGCTTCTATTGGGGATTACTGGGATGAAGAAACAGTAGGAAAGATTGCAGACCTACTACGTGAATATCAATACTTATTTCCTACCAATTTTTTTGAAATGAAAGGCATTTTAGGTGATTTGGGAGTTGTGAAAATACCTGTCAATCCAGATGCGAATCCTATTAAGCAAATAACTTACAGATTGAATCCCATATATAAAGAAAGGGTTAAGGCAGAAATTGATAATATGCTTGACGCAGGAATTATTGAACCAATAGAGGAATCAGAATGGATAAGTCCTATGGTAATTCACGATAAGAAAGCTAAAGGTGAAATCAGAATCTGTGTGGACCTCAGAAAATTGAACGATGCATCCTTGCATGACTCGTTTCCTACTCCATTCATAGATAGAGTGCTAGATAACGTAGGTGGACAGGAGGAATACTCTTTCACTGATGGATTTTATGGATATCATCAGATCAGAAGTGCTATAGAAGACAGATATAAGACCACACTTGCTACTGAATGGGGATCATATCAGTACACTGTTATGTCGTTTGGATTAAAGAATGCACTTGCTATCTTTTCAAGAGTTGTTGTAGCTGCATTCAAGGATTATATTGATAAATTCTTAGAATGTTATTTTGATGATTGGACAATATTTGGTCTATTGATGAACCATTATGCAAATTGAAGAATGATGTTAGCAAAGTGTAGACAATACAAGATTTGAAGAAGAGCATCTTCTGTGTTCCCTATGGAATTTTATTGGGACACATAGAATGTAAGAAGGGATTGATGGTCGACCCAGAAAGTATCGCAATTATTTTAAATCTTCCAGCACCTAACTCCATGAAGCAGTTACGCACGACATTGGGGCATACATGATACTATAGAAAGTTCATCAAAGGATATGCGCAGATCACTGTGCATATGGAGAAATTGTTGAGGACATATGCGAAGTATAGTTGAAATGAATATTGCCAAAAAGGATTGGATACACTGAAAGAGAAAATGGTCACAACGCCTATTCTAGTCTTTCCTGACTGGAATAAACCATTTCATGTGCATGTAGATGCTTCATCTATAGCGCTTGGCATTGTAATAGCTCAAAAAGGTGAGAGAGGCATTGATCATCCCATTGCATTTTCAAGCAGAAATCTCTCTTCAACATAAAAGAATTATACCACAAAAGAAAGGGAAGGCTTAGTAATGGTATACGAATTGCATAAGTTTAGACACTATTTGCTAGGTTCGCATTTTTTGCATGCTTACTGACCATTCATCTTTGAAGTACTTGGTAAAAAAACTAGTGTTAGGGGGAAGAATATGCATATGGCTGTTACTGTTTCAGGAATATGATTTTGAAATCATTGTGAAATGAAGAAGATTGAATGCAGGACCTGACCATCTGTCACTCATTGAGTCAGGTGAAGAACCAAGTAATCTAGAGGATAGTCTACCATATGCGCAGTTGTTTTCTATCCATATAGCAGATGACTACTTCAAAGATATTATAGAATTCCCAACTACAGGATTAGTGCCTACAAAGTTTACTACGCAGCAGAAAAAAACAATTAGTGGTAAGAGCAGTTGACTTTACCATAATTGTTGGACAATTGTATAAATTAGGACCAGATGAAGTATTGTGAAGATGCGTGCTAGAACATGAAATATCTAGTATTCTAGCCGAAGCACATTTAGGTGTATCTGGAGGACACTCTGTAGGAAGAGCTACTGCGCAGAAAAATTTGAGATCAGGGCTATGGCAGCCTACAATACACAAAGACTCCAAAGAACATTGTTGGAAGTGCGATGTATGCCAAAGAACAAGAAAGCCATTTTGTCGAGATGAGATTCCATTGATGCCACAACTGACACTTCAAGCATGTTATAAATGGGCTATTGAATTCATGGGACCTATTAACCCACTAGGAAAGCGAACTGGCTCAAGATATATCATCATAGCTACAAATTATTTAACAAGGTAGGAAGAAGAAAAACCACTGAAGGACTGTAGTGCAGTTACCACCGCACAGTTAATCTTCGAGAATATTCTGACAAGATTTGGCTATCCAAATATTTTAATGAGTGATTAGGGAACCCATTTAATGAATAGAACTATTACAACATTGACAAAATAATTTTAGATCTACCATCAGAAGAGCACACCATATCATCGAAAAGTTAATGGCACTGTAGAATCCTTTAACAAAGTCTTAGAGAATGCATTGACCAAAGTATGCAACACAAACAGGTATGATTGGGATCTCATAATATCAACAATATTATGGGCATATAGAACAACTTGTAAGAAGTTGACAGGTTATACACCTATCAGATTAGTATATGGAAAGGAAGTTGTCATGCCCATGGAATACATAGTACCAAGTTTGAGAATTGCAGCATTTACAAATATAGTAGATGAGCAAACAATGCAAGAAATACTACTACAGTTAGTTGGATTGGAGGAATATCAGTTCATTGCAGGTTTTCACCAACAAGTGCAGAAAGACAGAGAAAAAGCATGGCATGATAGACACATCAAGACTAAATTTTTCCAAGTAGGAGACCTTGTCCTCCTCTATGATAGAACATTTATGAAATTTCTTGGAAAATTAAAAATGCATTAGTTAGTACCATATATTGTTAAGCATGTCACTAGTGGTGGCAAAGTTAAGTTAGCCACACTACTTGGAGAAAATTTGAAAGGAATTGTTAATGGGAGTAGACTAAAGCCTTACATGGATGGCCCTACTCTTCCAGATACCAGTTAAGCAACACAATAAACTTTTAAGTGTCAAGTGCAGTTGAAATTGGACACTAAAAATAAAAGAATAAGAGTTTGCAAACAGTTTTTGGTCAAATGCAAAGTTTTCGCAACAATGGAAGCTTTGCTGCGAAGCACACATATCAAGCTGAGTTGCAAAGTGATAGAGGACTCATGCTACGAAGTTAACATCAAGGAGAAGAAAATGCGCATTGAACCTCGCAATTCACATATCCACTGGCAAAGTAAAAGAGGGACCGCGCTACGAAGTTAAAAGTAAGAAAAGAGAAATGCACAGTGAACCTAGCAGTTCACATGATCGCTAGCGAAGTAAAGGAAAACTATCCATTACAGTTTTGATTGGAAAGTAGCCATTATGCAACACTTTTGGAGACAAGATGTTTCCACATTTAAGGCATATTCGTCCATTGAAGACACATTCAATGAAGGGAAAAGACCAATATCTATGCAATATTTGGACAACGAACATAGCATTTAATGCTAAGTTAGCCATTTTTGGGCACACCTTAGTGTTGAGGTGCCTATAAATAGTAAAGTTTGTTTACTTACTGGTTTTACCGCAAATTTTCATTTTTACTACCTATAAATTTCTAGGTGTTTACCAGTTGAAAGAAATAGTTATCCGACAGTATATGTCTGAGCAGTCGACATTAGAAGAGATTTTGAGTGATTTCATACATTTTGGTCTGGAAGGAGTTATGAAGACACTCGTAAATCAATCAGTCCCAGAATGCAGTGGTTCATCTAGAAAATCACTGAGGAATGTACCACAACAGAAGAAAGACAAACAGAAGGTCACTGAACCGGAAAAGCCGAAGGCTGTGAGTGGGCCGAAGCCATTTCCACCAGCACTGAATCAAGAGAGACCCATATGGATTATTCTAGAATACATCTTCGTGAGGAAACAAGATGCACTAGAGGTTCTTCTCATGAAGAACCCTCTGTATGAAATTCCCATGCCGCTAATGTCAAGCCATGCGCGGCTTAAGGAGAATTTGCTTGGTAAATTTCAGAGTGCAAATTCGTAGACCATGATTTTCTCCAGGACACAAAAATTCCACAATTCCATATAGATCAATATATGTGCAGAAGGTATGATGAAGTTACCAAGGAAGCGACAATTCACCCGCAGGACTGGATTGCGCCATTGCAGCCATCAGGGTTGCTGAACCTACTACGCATCCCACATTTTGATAGAATTCCAGAGCTTACAACGGTGGTGCTCACACTACTTTCATGCATGCACTAGGGATACTTGTGGTTAGACCGCAAGATAGACATTAATATCAATCTCATCTACCGGATCACACACTTGTGCAAGAGGGTTTTTTATCCTACAATTGCGTTCATTGGGAAGAACAAAGATAAAGAGTTGGCTGCAAGGATGAATAGAGAATTCAGGATAGCCAAAGGAATTTGTGGTTATACAACCACTGGGATCAAGGATCAAGCCACGCGGTTCACATTCCATCTCCTTGTAGGAAAGATCCTGAGGAAATACAGACTGAATGAGGTACTCGATGCTGCAATATCATTAGCTATGAAGACTAAGGATGTATTTCAGTTCAACTGGGAAAGCTACCTTTTGAACAAATTCTTAGAAGACATCCGCGAGACATAGGAAAATGCAGTTCAGTTCAACTATAGTTGGTTTCTAGCACTGGTCGCCTTTGTAGGATGGAGGAACCTCACTATAAGCAGAATGTCTTAGTATTCATTGGAGACTGTCGAGGATCGAGGTTTGGAAACATGTGGGAAAACTCAAATCTATATCGACAAAGGGTAAACAACATACAATTACTTACTTACTTTGAGGATTTATGCAGAGTCATTGATAGGCCTCCACACATCACTAAGGAAGTGACAACTCGCTATATCCAGAAGATTACTTTCAAGTCTGGATTGCACTTAATTTACATTCATCTGCAAGTATAGCTTACACCTACTTAATGGTTTGAAGGACTATATTAGCTAGAGGTGCATAAAATAAATTTGATTATGGAAGACTGGCCACCCGAATGGAAGGTTGATGCGGAAACCACATTGATCACCACTTCAGAAGAAAGCGAAGCTGGAGATCCACAAGAACAAGGTGATGATACAACAAGTGCACAGAACCTAGAACCAAGTCAAGGTGTAGAACAACAACAAGCTGTTGGCTTGTCAGCAGGAGAGAAAAGAAAGGAACATGACACAGTCATTCCAGAAGGAACACGAAGGAAGAAAGAGAAAGCTACTAAGCTTCCACTCGATGCACAGTTGCATGAAGATGACTATGATTGCATCGAAGTCAGAGTGTCATAGCATATTGAAGAAACACTTGCACTGAAGGAGAGAAAGCAAGAAGAAGTGCAAGCATGCATGATGGAGAGCCTCACAATAATGAAGAGTTTGGTCGCAAGGGTTGAACAAGTCTAGCGAGACTTGGTGAAAGAACCAAATTCTAAAGATCGATCAGGAGAATCAAGTCAAAGGAAGAGAAAGGCGCCTTCCTTAACAATGAATCCTTGGCTAGTCAGAATTGAGTCGATGAACATCATATTTCCAACTGAAGAAATCAATAAAGGTGCAAAGTAGCTCGCACACCTAGATATTAATGTTGGGATTTTTCCCATCGAGGGTTTACAGAATCTTCATCTGCAGGTTGTGGAAGAAATCCGGGATAGAGATATAGTCTCTTATAACTGGCATTTGAAGCTAGAGGAAAGCTACAAGGACCTAAAGGATGAATGTGCACTAAAGAACAAGGAGCTTGCATATGTGTAGGAGAAGCATAAGAAGTTGAAGAAGGTTGTTGCCGAATTCTGTGCAAAAATCCCAAACTGCCAAGAGGAGCCTGAGGTAGAAGCCATTATTTTCAGGATTGGTGCTACTGTAGATAACCTCAAAGCTAAAATGGAAAATATGGAGATTGGATATAGGAATCAGATTTTACACTTAGAAGCTAAAAAAAAATCTAGCACCTCGCAGCAAGATAAAGAAGCAAGAACCGAAGAATTGAAGGCTTCCACAGAAAACATCTCCGCAGAAGGGGCGATATGTCAAAACCTACTTGATGAAATTACCAAGGTATGGGCTATGCTGTAGGAAGAACCCGTGTTGCAGAAAATCCAGGATTAGGTACAACAATGGCAGAAAGATCTCAATTCTCTGAACATGGCTATGAAGGATTTGCCACCAAGGAAAATAATCCCGAAGTTTGTAGAGAATAAGGAACTTAGAAGGAGCTGGAAGCATTAAGGGAAAGGGAAGATGAAACTTCATCAAAGTTACAACCAATGCAAGAAGAGGCGCTTGCACTTTCTGAAGAAATTGAGTAGAAGTTGCACGAGCTCTGGTAAACAGAGAACACTGTGAAGGAGCAACTTCTAGAACCTATATTAGAGGAGATGTTCGAAATAATAAAGGAGTTTGAGAAAGAAGCTAAGGACACAGTTTCAAAGTTAAGCACAACTTTTCAAGAGTTCATCGCGAAATCAAACATCCTAGATGATGCACAGTTGGAACAAACCAATCAAACTGGTTCAGGGCCGAGCCATGAGTAATTGTTAGGGGCCTATTGGACGCAACCCAAGTAAAAGGATGTTTTGATGGAGAAGGTACAAGTTAGGCGAGTCCTAACATCGACCAATTTTTGGAGAAAAAACTCCACAATTCCTGGGATCAGAGTATGGAGCGTAGCGAAGTGGCAGATAAGGATCTATCCCCTTAGTAAATGCAAAGTACTAAGGTCCATCGAGGTAGTTGGAGAATTTAAGAATGAAGCGGAGGAATGTCAACTACAAAAGCAAAGAGTAAAGAAGCAGGATGGTGCAAAGGACGCGCCACAATAGCGTCAGAACCGTGACTGTCAAAAAAGCGTCAGAGCCAGACGAAGTGGCGCAAAAGGACATCAGAACTCCTACGAAGTAAAGGAAAAGCATGGTCAACAAGAGAGCCATGCCATTTTGGGTTTAAGGGTATTATGGGGGTTGGCCCATAATTATTGTAAAGATGTGACCTTTGGGCACAATCTATAAAAGGGGAAATTTTGTATAAGGAAGGGTTAGATATTGTTAGAGAGATTTCGGTTAGATTTTGGTAGAATGAAGCATATTATTATTGTAGATATATGCTGAGAGAGATATAAGAGAGGAAAAATATTCTACAGCTGTGTGTGCAGAGATCTATTGTAGAGAAGCGTCTGGAGCTGACTGTGCAGACTAAAAATGTTAACCCCTTCCAAGAAATATAAGAATAGTTCCTGTGGACGTAGCTCCCATCTGGGGGGTAAACTACGTAAATACTTGTGTTATGTGTTTGAATCTATATTATATTGAATGTTTATGAATGTTTATGCTTATATATGTGTTTTCATATGAATGTGAATGAGAATAATATGTTAAGTAGTGGAGCATGCATGGATGAACATTGAGAAGTTGTATTCAATATGGTAAATGCGTAGTCATAGGAAACACACAGTAACAATGATTCAACGAAGTCTATAGGTTGTTGAGATTTGGTAAATGCGCATATACCTGTTGGTAATGATCTATGAAGTGGAAGTTGAGTAAGCTATGCACATGAGTTTGCATAAGATAACCGCGAGTCACCAGGTTACAAAAACTTGATTCTGTAACCACCCATCTTCGCTTCGGGTGAGATTTCATCCTGCTCTAAGTTTGATGCTGAAAGGGCCAATGAAGGGGATTTTTTTGGACCAAATACTAGAAAGAGCCTCAGAGAACCTAGGTCAACCCTAGGAAAGTAAATAGACGAAACGTATGACCAACAGAAGAGGAGGTTTCAGGATCCTTAAGTTGCACAGATGTTAATCCATGAGTCTGAACTTGATTTTAAAACCACTCCGCCACATGTCTCCATTATAGATAGTCAAGGTCCTAAAATTAGTATCATGACACCACGCTTTCAAAGCCCTGAAACTTCTTTCCCATTGTGCAACCTTTCAAGGTGGACCCATCACGCTTTAACCCAATGGGTCTGGTCTCTATCGCTTCCTTGATAAATATCCATGCTCATTAAAATCTCTCGCTTCCTCATCTATCAACTAATTGCATAGATCCACATGTCCACTGTATTGAATACACCCAATTTTAAAACTGCTTGCTATAGAGGCCCCCATTCATAATTCTTCAGAGCATTGTCTCGCAAAGATTTCGTGAGCTATCACTTGTTCACTAGCACCTCTACATTACCCTGTTATCTTCTACATTTTCCATCCAGTGAAGGTTTTTAATTGAAGCATCATGATGTCCATTCTAGACATAGAAGATGCCCCATCTTCTAGTAACCCAAGAATCTAGGAGGAACACTTTGGAGATGAGCATTTTGACATTTACGACCCTGTACTCTACATTGATAACCTACATCAATTGTCAAGATAAGATGAAGAGAACGCTAAAGGAGGAAGTGATACATTGAACCTATGGAATTCGGGTTTAGCCATGATGATATTACCCAAATATCAACCCTTTCCATAATTGGTCCAATGTTGTGCAAAGTTGCAAGCACCGGAAAGAAAGGCCACTATCTCTGGTACGGGGTTAGTAATTTGTCCCATAAAGAAGGAGCTACTCATGGATAAAAAAAATTGAATAACATCATACTTGCTTGAATTTTGATGAAGAAGTCCTCGATACCAAAATCACAGAATTGTCCTCAGCGAGCAATGATGCTTTTAACAAATCATTTCTACCACATGGAGCTTAATCACCCACTTTGCATTCATTGTACAACTTTGATATTTTCTTGTAGAAAGCTGAAGCAACGTTTTCTATTGTATGTCAAATTTCAGGTTATGACCATGATCTAGTCATCGATGATGTGGTCTTAGGTTTTTTGTTGTTGATTAACTTGTCAAGCCAAGAATCACCTGTTAAGATATATATTGTCAATTTATTAATACAAATTATCCATATCTAATTAAAATATTTTCTGCAAAAAAACGTTTTGGATACCCTTCTTATCTACTGTATATGATCCTCTATTACAACAAACAATTCTTTGATCAGTCTGATTTGAATAAGTCTATAGCCCAACCTAATAATGAAGGTTTTCCTAAGTTTGTAACTATTATAATGGTAAAAATTTATAACTTACTATTTGATGCACCCCCTCCTAGAATCTTCCCTGAATGTAAGAGCCTACTTCGATTAAATATTGAATATCCTATGGGGGATTGGTTCTTTTATGGAAATCGTACTGAAATTCGAGTCTACAAAGTTGAATTTCCATCTTATCAGCTACCTGCATTCCTAAATCCTAGGTTGTTAAATCTATATTATATTCTCCATAAGTGCAATTGTGATTCCATGCATTTTGTGAAAAACGATAGTACAAGATCTTTTAGAGTTCACCAGGAAGCTACACCATTCAAGTTAGAACTATGGCTTCCGAGCCTTATATTGAATAAATGCTCCCTAGCTTAAACCTCCTTAAAAATTTTAGTTGGAAGTATGATCCCAAAGGGTTATGCCTCATAAGAGACAAGTTGTGAGGTTAGCATCATATCCTCACGAGTCTCATCCCGAGCTTGAAAAAATGGCCAACTTGGAAAGTTGGGGACAAGTGAGAAAGGTACTATTTCTAGACCAGAAAAATGTGTCTCATATCATTCCCACACCTCACAAGATTGATATTTTAGGAAAAATATCATTGATTGAGGTTACCTCTGACACTGAGATGGGAGAATTAGAAAGCCAGGGATCATAACCCAAAAAGTGTAAATTAGAGAAGCAATCAAGTTTGGCTATCCAGCGAAATCCAACTCCTATGTCTTTAGCATGAGTTGTACTAGAAAACTTTCCATCAGCCGTGTCTCCACAAGAACAAGGAGCATCTTCTTAGCAATAAGCACTAGTGACAACCTCTCTAGTTAAATCTAGAATCTTTGTTTTTTATGGACAAATTAAATATGACAATGTGGATCTGACAAGAAAACCATTTTCCCAAAGAAAGATGTTTCCATGGGTCATCAAGCCAAAATGTTATCAGCACTTGAATTGAGATAAGGAACACTCAAATTGGCTAGTTTAAATCCTATAGTACTAGGTGGTAAGAAAGTTCCTTCCAATTATAAGACTATGTAGGTTACTATAAATCTAGACACATTACATCCAAAAGATATTATGGAGATTCAGAGGAAAACAAGAGAAGAAGTGTACATAGATGTCCTAAAGTACACTATGAGCACTAATAGGATACAAGGTGTAGTCAACAGACTTGAGCTCCTACTCAAGAATGAGAAGTATTCTACCAAGGACAAGCATATGAAAATCACTGACTCATAGAATCATATTGCAAAATTGGTAAAATATCTGAATGATTCAGTTCCTACTTAGAACATGCTTAAAGAGAAAGACAAGGAAATTTCAACTTTGAAGAAAAATTTAAACACGCTTACTACTGAGCATCCAGAGATGGTTGAAATAGTAGCAACACAAATGGAATTGGACAAAAGTAATAACCGAGAATCAAATGCATAAATATAGAATCATGTCACTTCAGAAGGAATCTGACTCCAAGCTGGAAATATAATTATCCCACAAATCTGTTTTTTGAAATATGATATTACTTTGTATTAGCTCTAATAATTTTAATGACACCTCATGAACATATAATTCCCTTTCCACATTTTCACTCCTTCAATAGCAGCTTTGTAGCTTTCCTCCAGGAAATAAGCATTGATAGATGCTTGACCAATGTACTGATTTAGGTCTTCTTCATTTAACACATCTAATTTATGATATACTCCAGATCTTCTTTTAGTCCATTTCTTAATTCCATTAAGCGTTGATCCTTCGTAGAAAACACATCCATATCTGGAGTCAGTGCAATATGGCATTTCTCATGTATCTGATGGATCCCTTTGTAGAACTCCTCACTTTTCATGATGAATTTTGGTATTTATACATGCATCTTCTTGGAATCCTTCCAACAGCTGTCTAAGAGTGTTATATACAGTTTGATTTCATAATCTCTTTTGTTGGGAAGATGAACAGGGAAATATGGATGCTCTGCCTTCCATTCTATCACCCTTTTTCATCTTTTTATAAGTATAAACCAACTTTTGTCTTAGTGACAACGCACCTGTAGATATCTCTTTCATTTGAAATATCATTTGTTTCATATTATGCATTTCTTCAGTTAATAATTCCCGTGAGTGGCAGATTTGTTCCTGTATCTTACTTGCCTATTCATGAAAATGAGTCATGTTCTACTTTTGATTATGTGCCAGATTGACCTGTTCCAATAGAAATTCCTTCTACCCAACCAACTTGTCCATCTAATATTGCAAGGTTTCTACTTGTTGATTTGTTGTTATTTATTTTCTTTCCAATTCATTAATGTGGGCATACAAATCAATTCTCTCGCCCTCCATAATTATAAGCTATACATTCAAAGCATCTTTCTCATTTTCAATATTCTGATTATTAGACAGTAATCTATTTTTTTCAGATACTATAGCATCATGTTTTCTTTTCAATTCTATTCCTTCACCTCTTACTTTTACCAGGTTGTCTTTCAGCTTTATCATTTTCTCTTTGTTGTGCTCTAAGTCACTCATCATCCTATCAACATTATCACCACTTGCTTGAGCAGCTACTATATTTACTGATGTCGTAAAATTAGGGTCTTTATGGGTTCCTTCCATTATAGTGTTCTCTTGAATTGTCACCACATCGGGTTGTGTGCCCATCTTCAATATTTTATTTTTCCTCTTGGTTATTGTCTTCCTTTTTGAGTTGAATACTATCATATATAGATTTGCCACCGAGTGTTGCTTTGAGGGAGTGAACGGGGTAAGACCAAGTTTTGTGCATGGGAGGTGTCCTCCTGTCAGTGTGATTCCAAGAACACTAGGTGGGTCTATGTCCATAGCTTGGAGGTTTTGACCTCCTCCTTGGACTTCTTCATCTTCCACAGCTTTCATGATCCTATCTTCTTCCTCCCTTTGTTTTTCTAATTCTGTTTCTTTCTATGCTTCTTCTTGTTCTTCTTTCTCTTTTCTCGCTTCTTCTTCTTTTCTTTTATCTTCTTCTTCTTTCTTCTATATTTCTGCTTCTGCTACCAGTATTTTTTCTGCTTCTTCTATTTTCTTCAACACTTCTGCTTTCTCTAATTGTTGCTTTTTTGCTTCCTCTCTTGACATATGTAATTCAGTTTCTTTGGTAGTATCTATGGCATGAACAGGGCCTATGCCACCCTTCCGACCAAATGTTTTCTTTAACTCTGTCATATTATTCGCCCTCTGATACACTTCCTCGTCTTTAAGGAAATGGTATGTGTATTCAAAATGAATCTTGCATGACACACAATTTTGGTAGACCTTTTGTTGACTGTCATTCCTTACGAAGACCTTCTCTCTGAAATGAAATGCCTCTTGGTATTTTACAAAAAATTATGCACCTTTGACCTTAGTGAATTTATACACCCCGATGAAAAAAGGAAATGGTGGATAGGAGGCCTTCTTATGTTCATTTAAAAAATTACATATCCCATTAATGAAAACATGTCTTACCGCCTCCTTGTGCACCACATAATCAGTTAGATACTTCGGCATTAGAGAGGGATCCTTTGTACCTCCATACATCCTGATATAAGTACCTTCTGGCGAAAAGTAGAAATTCCCATATTCATTGATAACATTAATGGCGTTATCTGACAAGCAATTTGGTTCTTCATTAAAAATTTCCCAATACAAAGGGATGATAAGTTCTTCGCAGATGAGCTTGTAGTAGCTTGCATACTTGTGAGCCCATGGGATCTGGTAATCCACATAGAGTGGGGTGTCGGCTGGGATCCAAAAACATGCCAACTTAGAGAATGGGTGTTTAACCAGTATGCAGTCAATAAGATATGAAGTCGTGAAGAATTCTGCTTTCTTCTGGGTCATTCCTTCTTGATTTGATGCTATCATTGATGCCATACTTTTTGATAGAATATCTTCCCAATTGAAAATGGTACCATGGGAGGAAATGTGATACATAAGGGGTACACAGATGAGCTTATATATATTCCTATTCACTCTGCCAAATATTCTGCTTAACACCAGTGCTATGATTCTGAATGGTGTATTCATTTTCTGGTTTTCGTATTCCCAACTTGTTCTCGGTGTCAGTTACTTTCCTGGAATCAACATCTTCTTGGCATACTCAAAGTTATCTATATTAACTCCTCTTATCCATTCATCTTCCATCATCACTTTGGGAGAGGGTAACTTGTATGCCATATCAATATGACCGGGTTGGAATGAAGCAAATCCTTCCCCACCTACCCTAGCTATGATCCTTGTGTCGACGTCCACATGAGGTAGAATTGATCTGATGACTTCGGAGCATGGGAAGAGCTCTAGTTGGGTGGCAGCTTTATGGAGACCGGATCTCTTAATATTTTGATACACCATCATCTCCTCAATGGATGCATCCGGTACACTCTAATCTCTAATGAGGTGATAACTCACCCCACTTGTATTCAGGGATGATTCATGTCGTTTCTTTGGTGTCTTCAAATAATGTCTCCATTGGATTTTCTGAGACAACTTCAACATTAGAATCTGATTCTGCTACCTTGGGATTTCGCTTAGAAGCTCTCTTTTGCATATCTGAGTCCTAAGGATACAACAATGTCACTATGTAAGCATACTTTTAATGTTAAAACAATAGATTTAAGAAACATGCAAATATATCACTTATCAATATTATTTACAAGAAAACAAAGCTAGGATATTCATTACTTCGATGGTGTTTGATGAGTTTGATGTTGGTTATGGTTTATCACAGTACTGACAACCTAATTCATAGCAAGTCTCCATATGCGATAAAATGCATCCTTGGGTCCTTATGTGAAGTAAATATTATTTTCCAATGCACCATTAGCTAAAACAATAACAATTTAAAATGAAAATATGCCTTTACTCCTATACAGAATTATCGAACAAAGTATATTAACGATATAGCATGCCATTGTTAAGATGACGTAAAACCTAGAATCTCTCTTCAAACAGAAACGTATGTTTCACTTGTTTAAGTGACTTAAAAGGGTTCAAGTTTTTCGAAAAGCTTAAGGAACTACCCTAGATTCAACAGAATTTGGGTTTCTTTGCTAAATGTAAGTCAAAACACAACCCTCTCATTCATTTCCCAGAGGTCCCTTCTACCTAAAAGGCCGCGGCGATGCACCTAATTGGGCTCGCCTCTACGGTGGTGTTTTATCAGAAGATGGTGGGAAGTAAAAAACCAGCGATGCAGGTGTTAGAAACAAGGAAGTTAGATGATATTAGCAAGATCTAGTCCAAAAGTTTTTTAGAGGTTAAATTCAATGCCTACTCTCCCAACCCGAAAGCACAAATTCTGAAAATAGGGACGACCCGAGGAAAATGTCGAAAACTTGAAAATCCCAGCATGTTTCGGCTGAGAACGTCCTACTCATAATTCCACCAGAAGCTATCAAAAAAATCCTTTCCCTATTCCTAACTGGAAAAAGAAAAACAATGGTTCCCCTAAGGTTTTGAGTCTAATGTAAAAAACTAACTCTACCTTCATAACCTATCAGAATTCACAATTTAAGCATAAATAAGGCGCCAATGGTGGGTCATGAATTACTTTTAACTAGGTGAAAAAACCATTTCCAAACATGGAATAAATGGTAAAAAAAACCTACCTGGTGTTGAAAGATTGGTCCAAATGTGATGCTCAATGAAATTGGGTTCTTTCTAGCGTCCGGTAATGGCTTATATTGTCAACGACATTACAAATGGCATGTCACAACATACACGTCTTTTACCCTTTATATAAAAAAAATCGTAACCCTAGTCATAAATGAGTCGTGTACTTGTTAATGGGGACCACAATATTTATTGAGGCTGTTCCAGGAACTTTCAAATCCTCCACCGATCATGTTTCACAGTCGTTTTTCATTTCACGTTGATTCAATTTCAGGTCAATTCTTATATTGCGCTGAAAATTGTTTTGGATCATGCTTTAAACATACGTCGATTCTATTTATACGAGCTTTTTAATTTCGCGTTCATACCGTTTCAGAGCGTTTTTTCTTTTCATACTGATATCCCCTTTTAAAACAATATCGGAGGACTATTCATTCAATCCATGACATGTGTCGGAGGACTTTCCTTTTGTCATCAATCAGTTTCGGTGTTTTTTCCAATTTCACACTGATTTCCATTTTCTCAATGAAAGTTTTGGCGTAAATTCCTTTTGTCATCGATACATTTTGGCAGACTTTCCAAAGTATGCCGATCTATTTCGGTGGAATTTCCAAAATATGTCGATCTATTTCGACGAAATTTCCAAAGTAGGCCTATCCATTTTGGTGTTAAACCAATAACTCCCCTGATTTAACCATTTTTCCTTTGCCTTCTGATCGATTTGGTGTAAATTTGGCTTATGCTCCGAAACAAGAAAAACCTAAGTGTTCTAACATCCTTCAAAAACATCTTTGACCGTTTCGGTCGAAGATTGAAAGTTTCTTCCACCATTTCAGCGGAAGATTGAAAGTTTCTCCGACCATTTCGACAGAAAATGGTGCGTTTCTCTGACTGTTTTGGTAGAATATTGAAAGTTTCTCTAACCGTTTCAGCAGAAAATGGAAATTTGCTCCAATCCAAAAGTTTCTTTTTCTTTTTCTTTCAAGAAAAATTCTAAGTGTCAAAAAGTAATCCCATCAAAGATGAAACAAAACTCTAATTAAATAAAAACTAAAAGGAGGGTCCCTACAATTTTATGAAAATTTTGGGGATCAGGTTGCAACAGCAACACTTGGTCATATACATAACTTAATCTAATCCTAGATCTACTTTTCTTCTTGCATTACTTGGCCCGCATGTTTTTTAAGTACTTCTCATAAGTGGATGAGCAAGCTTCCTAAAACATTGGATTATTGGAGACAACTCATAGCCAAAGGTATGTTTCTTATCTTTTAATTTGTGATTGGATCAAGTTAGGGAAGTGTATGTATTATTGCTTGTTTTGTTCTAGTTTAACGGTTAAACTAGGGAGGTCATCTTATATCCGCATTCGTAGACTAATCCTAAAACAACAATAGTCACCAAAGCCATCCCACCATAACTTGGAAGAGATTGTAAAAAGATAAGTATTGTAAATTCATGTAAATTCATATTATTTTCTAATGGAATAAAAGTTGTTATATTACTTCATATTAAGTGATTTTTATGAATAAAAGCAGTTAATTTATATATATGTGCATGGTGAAAATGATGGTATTGTAAATAATGTTGATATTTCATGTTTCTTTTATTTAAAACTCATTCTCAAAACTAGAATTTTGCGTAGAGAAAAATGTATTTTTTCAAAGTCAAATCTTGGAGGTAGAGTTTTTAGTATCGTATGTACAATCGATTCTTTAGCTAGAGTCACTCCAAGTCTCTTGATGGAATTAACTAACTCATCAACTTGAAGTAAGCATGAGGAAAGTTTTATTTATCTCTCATCCTCAAAGACTCATATATTCCGGAGTAATTTGTAGCTTTGCCTTCTCTAATTTCCCATCACCTTCATAGATATTTATAACATTGTCCCATACATCCTTAGTTGAAGTGCAATGCATGACTTTAGTGAATTCAGTGTCTTCTAGCCCACATAATAGTGCTCTCCTTTCTCTTGCATTGCATTCATATTATCTTCTCTCAAGTGGATCAACTGGTGTTGTTGCAGGAATGTAATAACCATTCTCAATAGACTACAAGACATCAACTCCGAGTGATTGCAGATATACTTCCATTCTTTTCCTCTAGAAGGTGTAGTTGGAGCCATCAAATATTGGTGCTTTGTTGTTGGAGAGTCCTTCATGCTTGTCCATATCTTCGCATGGATATATCTTCTAGATTTAGGTTGTTACTGAAGACATTCGATCTTATACCAATTGTTGGAATCTTATTAATATTGAGAGGGGGGGTGAGCCAGTATTAGCCCGATTATGAACAATTTTTACTTCTTATCAATTTGAACTGAAACTTAAATTATGCATGCACCATAAATAAAAACATTCAACATCACATGCGCAATACATAGAAAACACATTTTTTATGTGGAAACCCAAACGGGAAAAAACCAAGGAATTCTCTCTTATATTAAAAAGAATACATTCAAGGAAGCACCAAGTTCCGAGGTTCTCCAACACCCATTGGAAGGAGGCACCGACCCCTTGGTTTTACAAGATATGAACTAAAGGAAGCACTAAATCCCTGATTTAGTAGCTTCAATTGGATGGAGGCACTGACCCCCTATTCCTTGCTCCGTATTTCCACCCTTGTATGACTATAGAATATATTTCTTATTTGTTCTACTAATCCATGCACACTTAGATTATCTACAGTTAATTATGTTGTGCACACCTCCTGGATACTAATATCTTGCAATTGCTGATCTGTATCACTTACTTCACTTGACTACATCGACATTACACACTTTAATTAATACTTCATTGCATTCTGCAATCTGTGCTCTGGTTCAATATGTCATTATGTTTCTGTGCATTTGCAAACTCAACTGATACTGCACATCTTCTACTGAGCTATTGTTCTGACTTCGCGCATATGTATCATATCAATCTGTGCACCTTCTGCTATATTACACTTTTGTGTTTGTGCATCTGCCTTTAGATAATTTGTGACCTTCTGTGCATCAAATGGGTTACTGCATTTTTGTTCTTCACACTTGTCTAAGATTACCCTCATCATACTAGGCATCTTCTGTAGTGTTGTATCTTTGTATTCATGCATCTATCACTAATAAAATACTTCGCATCACACATCATGAGATGTTATTCAAGTATGTCTTTGTGCATCTGTCACAAATAAACTACATCATTTCCCTGCACATCACTTGTTGTGCTTTAATTATGTCTTTGCACATCTATCACAAATAAACTACATCACCATCTTGTGCATTACTTGTTGTGCTTCAAGTCTTTT
Source organism: Larix kaempferi (assembly GCA_027924585.1). NCBI lineage: Eukaryota > Viridiplantae > Streptophyta > Pinopsida > Pinales > Pinaceae > Larix > Larix kaempferi. Next base: position 1,245,103 of record BSBM01000551.1, read on the forward strand.
TTCTCACATCTGTCTCAGATAAATTGCATCATCATGTGCACCGTCATCAATTATGTTCTTATGTTCATGTGCACTTGGCTCTCTACTAGATCATACTGTTCTGGATCCACGAGCCATTGATACCACAAAATAAGAAGCTTTCCAAATCAGAGTATTACCATATTCACATCATCAAGCTTACTTCAACTCTCCAACTTGGTCGAGTGTCCCTTATTCATTGCTTCATGGTTCCTCTTGCTTTGCACTTCCACTACTTGTCATGTTCTGCGTTACTGAGATATCACTCCTTGTGGGTCTTACACATACTTGGTCCTTTTCATAGTGGGTCTTGTGCACTTTGGAATTACTTAGTGTGTGGTCTTGCACCCTTGAAGTATCATCGCTTGTGGGTCTTGCACACTTGACTTGTCTAACCATCACTTCCTTCCTATATTATTGCGTGCTCCAACAAATTGTATACTTATTTAGATTGGTGGGTATGGCACATTTCTGAGACTTGCATACCTGTCCAACCACATCTTACTCTCACACCTCTTATGCACTCCCAAAACTTTTCCAACCAACTCTATTGAATTTACTTAAAGTAGCATGACTAGGTGGAATTAGGACTTGCTCATATATCTTATGTACCTCTTAAAGTTGGATATACTTATGCAATCTAGATGTACTCCTTATGTACTTATTCAAACTGAATTCCATATACTTATTCAAAGTGGCACAAGGATACTGATTCCTCTTTGACATTAGTTGATATCAATGACAACCAAAGCTCAATAGAAATGAGAATGTAGACAGGTCGATCCTTTTCCATCCTGATAATCGTGTAAATTTCCATGATTGAGCTGTTTGTAGCCACCTCGAGGCTCATAGCTTGCATCATTGAACTGTACTTCCTTCTTAACTCTCACCTCCCACTGGATCCCTCACATCCATCACTCGTAGGATCAATTTTCTTTGACATGCTCTACATTAATAAGTATTTCTATTATCCATGTGCTCTAAATGGTTGTGGTTCTCCATGTGTCCTTGCACCTCCACTTGTCCTGTGTGGGGGGGTTAGATCATGATTCCCAATGTGTTGTAATGGTCGGATCATGAAAGGGAGGTCCCCATAACCTCATTATACATCCCACATGGGTATATATAGTTAATATATTAATATACTATCTGTAATATATTAATATTGATATTAATAAATTAAAAAAATACAAGTGACAAAATCAATATAATAAAGAGAGGGAAAATAAATATAAATGATAATAATAGAGAAAAGAGAGGGAGTGGGAAAAATAGGTAAATTAAAAAGAAGAGAGATGGATAGGTAAAAGGGAAACTAAATTAAAAAAGAATTTTTTTAAAGAGAAACTCTTATGGATCTGTACGAATTGCATCACCCAAAGTAAGCTGAAGCGAATGGAAATGGAGATAGAAGAGGGAAATTGAGAAAGGTAAACGATGGACATCATGTGATTTGAAATAGATTTTAATATTTTATTATTGTGTTTTCTCTATTTGCTATAATTTTTCCTCACTTTGAGAGTTTCAAACCCAATCTCTTCGTCCATACGATCTTTAGGGTTCACATTAAGGTTTAAAAGTTTCCTCCCTGGAATATAGTAGTGATCTGATCCATAATCCCTGTAATGGGATACCTAGATAAATTCGTTAGATCAAAGATCAGGTCAGCCTAACCCCTTGGGTAGCGCTTGAAAGAAACCTTCATAAATTCATCAGGTCAAATATCATGTCATCCCTAGCCCCTCTCTTAGCGCTTGAAAGAAAGAAATGCCATTGGTTTTAAGCTCTTTGTTTTTGTAAGTTGTGGAAATAACGTAATAGATAGATTGATATTAGAACTACATACGACATACATAGGTGAATAAGTGTTTCTTTTCTATTCCTATTTTAACCATTGGTTCATCAGGGTAGAGGTGATCCTTTTAAGATGGTGACTCTATATCTGAATAAAGAGGATATGAAGCTACATGTGGTGACCGAATCTAGCACCTTACTTAGATTCCCTCCCTATGAATTTTGGTGATTTAGTCGGGCCATCCATGAGGTATGGGTGTTTGATGGATGTCTCAAATTTCCTCGTATCTATCCCTCAAGAAGGTCTTCCTACAGTACATTATATACGTAGTATTATGTGGGATCTTTTCCTCTTATCCTCTCCGGTCACTTCACGCTTTCAATGCTCCAGAGCGCCATTCCTTGTTTGAAACTCTCTCCTTTGAGATAGGATTCCTTCCTCAATTGGATGGATTAAATAGCTGGTTCAGTTGGGAGGGAAATCCTTATGTTCGCATTCTTTTCCACTATTTTTTCTTTTCCTTAGATATTTGTTTTTATCCTTGGAAAGTAGACCACGGTTGTGATTTTGAGCCCCTTTATCCAGCATTCATTGTTGATCCAACTCTCAATCCATATATAATAAATTTTGATCTCTGTAGGGAATGGTAATGCATAAACAAAAGCTTGAAATAATACAACAAAGAATTAATGCGTTTCTTTCGCCCGTCTCCTAGTGGTGTCGATAGACTATCAATTCCCATGTTCAAAATATGACGATACAGGAGAATGTAGTGATGAGCACGAAGAGAGTAAACAAAGTATCCCCTACAATGGGGTCTTTCTTCAACATTCCCACGGTTTGAACCTTAGCGAGGTGACAACTATGTTAATCCATAAGCATGTTGACGTTGAAAAAATATTGATGCAATCACTATTTCTATCTATTATTATCATTTATTACAATTACTAATAGGAAATCCATAGATGGTGACAAAACCTTTACAGTGCTGGCAATATGTCACTACATACACAAATTCACGATCATGATCATGACCCAAATCTAATTTAAAGAAAAAATGAACATGAAAGTCTGATTTTGTCATTGTTTCTATAAGGTTATGGTTTCTTACCCAAGGCTTGTTGCTTTAGATAAGAACAGTTTGATTTGACGGGTCTCTGCACCTGATTGGAGATAGCATTATAATCTACTTCTAGGTCTTCATTGGATTCTACATGTTGAATTGGAAAAGTATGGTTTGATAATACTCGGTCAACATGATTTCTTGTATCATCGGAAAATGGTTCGATACAAGAAGCCACATCATTCCAACTACTAACAAAGGATATTATCAGTTGGGCTGTATGGCTGATATTTTCTACTCCTCTTAAGCACAACACAAAGTAAATGAGGTGTTATGTAGCAGAGCATACCTGAACCAAATGAATTGCAACATTGTCAAAACAATAAATTTAATTTTAAAGGTTAGGTGCTTTCAAAAGGGATATGGTGCCCAAGGGTTAAATGATTGAGTCTAGAAATGTATTCCACAATATATTAGGGGATGTGTAACTCCTATGCTCATCCTAACTACATATATATAACTACATAAATTAGATAAATTAAAACCATAACCTTTGCATATATATGTAGGAAAAAAGAAATATATTATAGATCTATTATTAAATACCTGCATAGACCGAATCTGAAAGTAAATAGGGTCAACATGATTGAATTTCTTCAACAAAATTTTGAGTTATACATTTGAGAAATAACATGAAATTTCTCTTCATTTGTTAAGACAAATGAGGAGGTAGTGGAGATGATTATGAATGAATCAAAGGTCTGTAAACACCTATATAGAGTGATGAAAGAGATGGAGGACAATGGGATGTATGAATGAATTAAGCTTCACCTTAATATAGATGACAATCCACGTGGTAATTTTGTGTTGTTTGTGCTTTTCCTCCTCATTCTATAATCTATGATCCTATTTGGGATCTATAACCCTATTTCGCAAATTCATGGGACATGTCCTTGGATTTGAATATTATACATGCCTGCATTGCGATGGTGATGAGAATAGGGATGGGTTTGAAGAAAGTGGAGTGGAATGATGGACACCAATTCCACTGACATGACATCACAATGCATCCCCAATTTCTTTATGTTTGACGGACTATTTATCTTTCAAACATCCATTGTCGCATATGTTTATCCAATAAAGGGAAACATAGAAGAGACGCCATCCAAATGTCATTTATGTCAACACCCAACAGAAGCAAAACCTAAACAACATATTTTTTCTCTCTTTCACACAATCAGGTTGTAGGAAGGAGCCAAAGCTCATTACTATTAATTTCTAATTAAAAAAAATAGTCTACTCTTATGATAACCCTTCCATTTTATCAGAATCTATTGATCGATGATCTGAGGGGTTTTTGAAGTAATTTAATATTTTATATCATGAGAAAATTCTTTTAGTTGTTTGAATTTGAGCATAAATAAAATTAGAATTCTTTATTATGAAAAAATAGTATTATTTTGTATTTTTATGATTATTTATATGTAGTAAATTAGGTAAAATTTTAAAGAGTTTACCAAGAAATATTTTTGTCTATGTCAAAAGTGAGAGAGGTGAAATATTTCGATTGGTCCCTCCAGTCTGGGTGGTCCTTCCTCCATTTCCCCTCCCGCTCTGCATTTATATCTAATTTTTTTGAGGAAAAATTATCCTATGATTGGGGCTGAGGTCACCAACATACTAGAGTTTAAAAATCAGACATCTAGGGTTCTACAACAAGCAAAGCAAGCAAAGAGTTTGATTGTTAGAAGGGCATGTACCTTATTTATGGAGTTTGATCATAGCTTTCGTTGAATCCTTTAGCTTTTCTCTTTATCCTCATTCAAAGAACCCGTAAAACCAATTCAAAAACCTTCCTCAAACATATTTGGATACAAATAAATGATTGAAATTTAAATATAGCATAAAAAACTAATCTAATGAACATCAAAATGTAACAAAATATTATGCAAGCATAAAAAAAACTGTTTGGGAAGGGAAAGATGTATATTATTTCATTAATAATTGAATCAAGTACAAAATTACGTTCCTTCTATTCAAGAACCTCATGAAAACTTGATTTAGGATCTCCTGCTTCTCTTCTCCAAGGATCCCAATCACAAGTCATATACATTAGGGTTTGATAGAAACTAGGGCATACATGGAAAGGGAAAGAGGGTAATAATTTATCCAACATAATAATACTTAGGCCAAGAGTCCCTCTCATGTCCAACCTCCCTTTATTTTATATTTGAAGGAGATGGTTGGATTCAAGGAGGGAAAATTATAACTAAGGAGGAGGTTTCCAAAACCACCCAAACTGCCCCAAATTCGATATTGTTATATTTTTTGGCATTTTTGAAGGCATGCCGAGGTGAGACAAGGGAAAGGTGTGCACCACACATAGGTGATCAAATTGAAACATGCATGTGGGGGTGGGGGGAGGATAAGCTAAAAATGTCATTTTTAAGGATTTTCAAGGCATGTTTTGGTCTCCAAATAGGTCATAAGCTCCCTAACTGATGGATAATCAATGAATAAGTTAAGGACACACTACTAAGTACCAAGTTATGTCTCTTCAATCCATATCATCCTTTTGTGTGAAAAACAGTAGTTTCATGAAGTGTCATCATGAGAGCATCAACGTGCAAGTGTGATCACAAACGAAGAAGTGCCAATTTTGGTTATAATAGATGCCCCCTAATGTATGAGTTCAGAAGGGCACATGATGGCCAAAATACATTATAAATAATGATTAGTTGGACTATGGAGCTAATTAAACTAGAGAACCCAATAATGTTACTCTCAATGAAGTACCTGAACATAAAAAGGTGTTAGACAATCTCACCCCTGGGATAAATATCGATGTTAAAATGATATAAGACGACCTCCAAAAAGATAGAATGGTGATCAAATACATATGTATAGTTGATGCATATATCATGGCCACATAAATACAAAAATGGATCCATGAGAAATAAATGGATCATGGCCACAACCTAACAGTGGATCCATGTCCAACAAATGATCATAGCCCCAAGATTACAAAGGTGTATCTATGTCAAAATTGGAGATCATAGCCATACTGAAAAAAATGAATACGTGTCTTATCAAGAGCCAAAGGAGGTATAGATTAGACTTGCACAACTTGGGAAATAAAAAAATATGACAAAGTTACTATAGGCCCAAGGTATTCAATCCAAAATTCCTAAACGTACAAATCCTAACCATGCGAATAAATGAGCTAAAGTCGAACATTGGAGATATTGTTTGATTACCGATCATTGGTGTAAATTATTAACAAATGCGAGGGAACCCATCAATAATGAAAATGGGCCCCAAGGTACCTAGTACGTTCTAACAGGTGTGAATAGATGTTCTTGAAGTATAAAACCTAAAGAATCCATCAAGTAAGAGACATTGATGTATTCTCGTAACTCATTAGGGAGGGAAATTGCCACTAATGATTGCAATCCCCACGGTACTATTGAAACTCTAAACTTCATTCCTAGAGAAAAATGAGTTGAAGTTTATGGGAAGAAACCCATTGGAAGGTAGGCCTTAATACATCTTCCATCATCCAACATAGGAACAAACAAGGACTGATCTAATTTGGAGAAAGACTAAGTACATGATGAAGCATACTAACACCAGGGAATGGCCGATATATGAAGTCAAGGAAACTGTAGAATGGCTAACATGGATTTTATCCTTGAAGAATGAGCATGACATAGTAGTGACTTAGGAATATTTGAACACAAGGGGACCAATAATATAAATCCACAATGTAGAAGACATTGAAATATTCTTCATATGATTAGAAGAGTAACCAATGAGAGGATTAATAACTCTGAGATTAGGTTTATCCTAAGGTCAAAAATAGAACCCAACTTGTTTGATAGACTCAAAATAGGTGCTTTATTCAAGGACATATTTGAATTTCTTCCATTATATCTAAATACATTTGATATCCTTCCCTTCCCTTTTTCTCTTTTTAGTCACCTTATTCATTTTTTAACAAGCTTGAAAAAGGTATAAAAGCATGCCTGATATAGCTCACTTAACGATGAGTCCCTTAACATATATTGAATGAACCTGAAAAAGGATGGGTTTGGTCCAAGGAGGGTCCTTGAATGTAGAATTTCACGAGCCCATAGAAGAAAAAATCGACACTTTCTTTGTTGTTTAATGAGCTTCAATATAAGATAAAAGGATGCTTGATAATATATTGATCTGTGTATTTTAGATCGAGCCTAGATCTTGTTAATTTTTTAGCATTAATTCAATATACTCTAGGATCTTTACTGAGAGAATAACATGTACAGTATATCAATGCATATCAATCATAGCAAGCATATCAATCATCACAAGATGAAAACATAAGAGACAATAGACACATAGAGTTTTCGTGGGGAAAACCCTAAGGTGAAAAACCCCACAACTTCCTCAGAGATAGATAGAGCAATGATACAACCAAAGTACAACCCAAGTACACAGAGATAGTCTCCTCCTAGCAGCTGATCCTCCTCCTCACATGTGCGCCACTTTTCGAGTGATGGATAAGTGAGTAATGAAGTGATCAAAATAGATATCGAGATATCTCTATTTATACTTGTCCTGACTGCCCAATAAACTTATGGGGCTGACTTGTCTAGCTTAGTACAATAACCCATGGTTAACTTAATCAGGGTCGACACCACACATGGTGGTCTAATAACCCATCGGCAAGTTACGACACTTGCAACACTTGTCAATACAAATGACGACACTTCCTTATAGAGGAATAACACATCTCTATAGGAGTACAATATACATAGATGAAATACATTTTGAAATTATATATAAATCAACACTCCCTCTTAACTAAGAAGGTATTTCTCGACACAGATCTACTAGCACAAGTCTTCTTCTTTGGATCATCATCAGTGAATCATCGTCCTCGAATCATTGTCATCATCACTACTGCTGCTATCTCAGTCAATCTTTGAATCTACTCGTCATAGGAAGTTCTACAGAGCCAGTCCTTTTTCATACTAGGTGTAGGCCCACCACCTGCAGGTCTTCATCATCACTGGCCATACTGTGGAATCCTCGAACTTATTACGTGTGTCACAAAACCTCGAAAGAGCATCCCAAGCTGTTACGGGTACACAACTCCGAACTATAGGATCTCCCAGGATCTTTTACATGTGACAGTCACAAAACCTTAAAAGGGTGTCTTGCCAAGCAAGAACCCTAAAGAGCATCTAAGGCCTTTTTCATCCTGTCTAGATCTCCAGGTCTGATTACATGTGACTTCCACCACAAAACCTTAAAAGGGTGTCTTGCCAAGAAAGAACCCTAAAGAGCATCTGAGGCCTTTTTCATCCTATCCAAATCTCCAAGTCTAATTACATGTGGTCATGGCAATTCCTCTAAAGAGCATCTAAGGCCTTTTTCATCATGTCCAGATCTCCCAGGTCTACTTACATGCCATAGGACAATGCCTCGAAAGAGAATCTGATGCCTTTTTCATCCTGTCCATATCTCCCAGGTCTACTTACATGTCCTCCCAGAGTAATGCCTCGAAAGAGCAATTGAGGCCTTTTTCATCCTGTCCAAATATCCCAGGTCTACTTACATGCTCATCTGCACAACCTGTCCACGGCCACAGAGTATCAACCTGATACTCACCATACATCATCCTGATGTATACATGATCATCCTGATCATCAACACTGCATCATCCTGCTGCATGTCATCTGGAGCAACATCCTGAAGCTTGTCATCCATGATCATCCTGATCATACAATGCATCCACCTAATGCATGCACAGTATTTTTCTGATACATATCATCATACATGATGTACCTAATCATACAATGTATCCACCTGATACATATACAAATACATGATCCACCTGATGATACCTAATACATATCAACATACACGATCTACTTGATCATACAATGTATCCACCTGATACATCTACAAATACATACACATGATCCAACTGATCATATCCAGCATCCAACATGATGTGTACATACATATACATATAAATGATCCAACTGATCATATCCAGCATCCAACATGATGCGTACATACATATACATATAAATGATCCAACTGATTATATCCAGCATCCAACATGATGCGTACATACATATACATATAAATGATCCAACTGATCATATCCAAGCATCCAACATGATGCATATACATATAAATGATCCAACTGATCATATCCAAGCATCCAACATGATGCATATACAGAGCAGTAACTGGAGCATCGCCATGATGCTCATCCTCCAGCACTTATATCCACAGCCATGGGAAGCATCCTCCTCTCACCATGCTTGGAATGGCTCAAGCAAATGTCTCCATCACTTCTTCCTCAAAGTGTCGTAAATCTGAAGAACACCAAGCCTCTCTCTGAAGTACTCGAACTTCACTCTGGATAGTGGTTTCATCAACACATCTACAACCTGCTCATCTGTAGCAACATACAGAAGCTTCACTGCTCCTCTCTGCACCATATCCCTGATATAGTGATATTTGATCTCAATGTGTTTCGACCTGTCGTGGAACACTGGGTTCTCATACAACTTCACACAACTCTGGTTATCAAAAAAGATACCAGTAGCCTCCAGCGGGAGATCAAATAAATCAAATAGTAGCTTCCGGATCCATACTGCCTCACAACTAGCCGAACATGCTGCAACATACTCTGTCTCAGCTATACTCAGTGCTACACAGGACTGCTTCCACCTAAACCAAGAGATCACACCTGATCCCATACTGAAGCAACACCCAGAAGTGCTCTTTCTATCTGCAGCACTGCCTTCCCAATCCGAATCAACATAACCCTGGATGTTAAACTTTTGATTCGCATCATACTTGAGCCCATAGTCAACTGTACCCTTCAGGTACCTCAGAATATGCTTTACGGCAACCAGGGGAACACTTCTGAGATCCATCAGGAACTAGCTCAATGTGTTCACCGCAAAGAAAATATTTGGCCTTGCGTTCGTCAGGTACATTAAGGACCCAATCATCTGACGATACACAGTGACATCAACCGGATCAGATGAAGCATCACACAAAAGCTTCAGGTTTGATGCCATAGGTGTGTCCATGTGTGAGGCACCTGCAACAATTACTTAATAAAAATATGCGAAATAGCAGAAATGACAGAACTCGGAATCACTTTTATATTGATCACAGGCCACTTCGAGGGGGCAACCTCCTACGAGCAAGCTCAATACAAATAACTTCACGGTGCCTTCATAGGTCTCAACACACACTTATATACTAATTCTATGCGCCAATACTATGGGTCGAAACCATGGGCCGTTACAAACTATGGATCAACAATACTACGGGCGACTTACAAAGCATATGCGCCAACAACAATAACACAAACTATTGATCAACAAATACTATGGGACGACTTACAAAGCATATGCGTCCAACAACAACATACTAACAAAGTAAAGGCATGGGTTCCTAACATCCCCTCCCCCTTAAAAAAAGCTTTGTCCTCAAAGCTTTAGATCTGGAAATTGTTGTTGAATCTGAAGGAGTGGTTCCCATGTAGCATCCTCTGGTTGCATGCCGTGCCACTAAATTAAGACCTCTGTGATAGAGCGAGAGCGAAGCTGACGTGTGCACCGATTGAGGATGGCCTCTAGCTCCAAAAGGATGGATCCTTCATTATCCAGTTCGGGTAAAATCATTTGTCCACTAATGTTGGTGCCAAGAACTTTCTTTAGATAAGAGACATGAAAGACTGGATGAATGCGGGAAGAAGGAGGAAGCTCCAATTTATAAGCAATGGACCCAATCTTCTGAAGAATCCGATATGGCCCATAGAACTTTGGAGCGAGCTTATGACGCCCTTTGAGTTTCAAGGAGGATTGTTTGTACGGTTGGAGACGAAGAAAAACCATATCGCCGACTTGAAAAGTGTGCTCCGAACGGTGCTGATCAGCTTGTTGCTTCATGCAATTTCTTTCCATGTGAAGATTGTCCTGCAAAATGCGAAGAATTTGATCGCGGTTACGAAGGACCGTGTCAACTTCCTGAACTGGTGAACTGGTGGGGGTGTATGGAAGAAGAGTTGGAGGTGCCTGACCATAGACTGCTTTATATGGGGTCATTTTAGAGGCAGTGTGGTAAGAGGTATTGTACCACCATTCAGCGAGAGGGAGCCACTTTTCCCACTGATGTTGTTGTTCCGAGGTGAAGCAACGAAGATAAGTTTCCAAGCATTTATTAACAATTTCAGTCTGACCATCTGTTTGTGGGTGATACCCTGAACTCATCTTCAGTTTGGTGCCAGTGTGGCGAAATAGTTCTGTCCAAAAATGACTGGTGAAAGTGGCATCACGATCCGAGACAATGGAAGAAGGGATGCCATGAAGACGGAAGATCTGGTCCAGAAAAATTTGAGCGACGGAGGAGGCTGTATAGGGATGGCTGAGAGCACAAAAATGACTATATTTGGAGAGGCGATCAACCACAACGAGAATCACTGTCTTCCCGCCAGATTTAGGGAGCCCTTCAATGAAATCCATAGAAATATCTGTCCAAATTTGTGTAGGTATGGGCAAGGGTTCAAGCAATCCTGGAAGGAGTGTTGTTTCACCCTTATTGCGCTGGCAGGTATCACATTCGGCCACCATCTGTTGAATTGTCCTTTTCATGCCCTGCCAAAAGAAGTTACGCCGTGCTCGTTCATACGTTTTGAGGAACCCAGAGTGCCCTGCCGATGGAGAAGCATGGAGTTCATAGAAGACATCCTGTTGAAGATCTGTGCTTTGGGGAAGCACCAGACGACCCTTGTATTGCAGAGAAGCACCATCCAAAGAGTAATTTGGTACCGCAGAAGGGTTGTTGGTCAAGCGTTGGATGATTTGAGATAAGGAAGAGTCATTGACATAACCCTGTTGAACAGATTGCAACCAATTTGGAACAGGCATAGAAAGAGCTGAAAGAGAACCTTGGGAATCAAATGTACGAGAAAGAGCATCTGCCACAATATTGTCTTTACCCTTCTTGTAAGTGATCTCATAGTCATAACCCATGAGTTTGCTAACCCATTTCTGTTGTGCCGGGGAGGAGGCACGCTGGTCCAAGAAATATTTCAGACTCTGGTGATCAGTCTTGATGCAGAAATGATTCCCTAATAGGTATGGGCGCCACTTCTGTACTGCATGCAAAATAGCCATCATTTCCTTCTCATAGGTAGAGGCAGCTAAATTCTTACCTGAAAGGGCTTTGCTGGTGAATGCAATGGGGTGTTCATCTTGAAGGAGAACAACACCAATTCCATTGCCGCAAGCATCACTCTCAATAGTGAAGGGCTTGGAAAAATCGGGCATAGCTAGCACAGGTGTAGTACACATAGCTTGTTTTAGTTTTTCAAATGCACACTGAGCCGCAGGTGTCCATGTGAAGGCATCCTTTTTCAATAGAGCAGTTAATGGAGCTGCAATCTTCCCATAATCCTTGACAAACTTGCGGTAGTAGCCAGTCAACCCCAAAAAACCACGAAGGCTCTTGAGTGTCTGAGGATGCGGCCAATTGTTCATGGCATCGATTTTGGCAGGATCCACGTGAACCCCTTGTGTTGAGATAATGTGCCCGGGATACTCAACTTCCTTCTGTCCAAAAACACATTTAGACTGCTTGGCATGGAGATGATGGTCAGAGAAAAGTTGCATGACAAGATCCAAATGTTGGAGATGTTCATCCCATGTTTTACTGTAGATGAGGATATTATCAAAGAATATTAGAATGAATTTCCGCAAGCAGGGTCGAAATATTTTATTCATTAAGGCCTGGAATGTGGAAGGAGCATTAGTGAGGCCAAAGGGAATGACCAAAAACTCATAATGGCCATCATGTGTGCAGAAAGCTGTTTTAGGGATATCATCCTCATGAACCCGAATTTGATGATACCCAGATCGAAGATCCAACTTGGAGAAAAAGTGAGCCCCATGAAGCTCATCAACAACCGGAATTGGAAACTTATCCTTGATGGTGAGGTGATTAAGTGCTCGGAAGTCAATGCAGAGGCGCCATGACCCATCTTTTTTTGCAGACAAGAATAACTGGAGAAGAAAAGGAACTAGTGCTTGGGCAAATAATACCTTGCTTCAATAAGTCCCGAACGAGCATTTCAATCTCCGTTTTTTGGTGAAATGGGTAGCGATAGGGCCTGATGTTGGGAGGAACGCTGCCAGGAAGGAGCTGAATACGATGGTCTTCTGGCCTGGAAGGTGGTAATCCCACTGGTTCAGCAAAGACACTTGTATATCAATCCAGAATTTGTTGTAGATCCAAAGGAGTAGTGGAGACCGCTGACGGTTGCATCTGGATGGAATGGATCTGAGCGATGACACCATGTGAATTCTTCTTGAGTTTTTCCATGCGATGTGAACTGATGATGCTGAGAGAACCTGGTTGTAATCCTGTCAATGTGTGTTTTTGTCCATTGAGGGAAAACTGCATCCAAAGTTCAACAAAATCCCATAAGATAGGGCCAAGTGTGCATAGCCATTGAGCACCCAAAACCACATCACATCCGCCTAAGGGCAAGGAAAACATGTCAGAGCGCAAGGTATAATCTCCCATAGAGATACACACATTTTGACACTTCCCTTTGCAAGGTAAGGTGCCCCCATTGGCAACCATGACTTCAAAGTTGGAGCAAGGATGGATAAAACAATCAGCTTTTTTGGCGATCCGAGGGTCAATGAAATTATGAGTGCTACTAGAATCAATGAGTATTGTAAGAGGAAGCTTCTTGAAGTAACCCCTGACCCGCATTGTTTGGGGGGTGGTGATTCCAACTAAAGCATGGATAGATATCTCTGGCTGGTCATCCTGAGACGGAGGGTCAATAGGCGGTTTTGGAATGTCGACCGGAGCATCCAGTGTTTCTGGATCTTCGTCACCAATTTCAGAGGCAGGCGGAGACTCCACATCCAAGAGATAGAGTTTTTGTTGAACACATCTATGTCCCCAAGTGAATTTCTCGTCACAATTATAGCAAAGCCCTTTTTCTCTGCGTGCTTGCATCTCTGTTTCAGACGAACGCTTGATAGGAGTCGGTCAAGGAGCCTGCGGTATAGGTGGTCGCTGAGAACCCATATTTCAGAAGGGAACAAAAGTGGGCTTGGAGCGTTGTTGGGCTGCAATCTTGTCTTCTGCCAACTTAGCCAACCCTAGTGCTTCCATCATTGTGTTGGGACAGAACATTTTGACCTCAGAGCGGATGGCATCCTTGAGACCACCGATAAAACAACTCCAGTAAAAGTCATCAGACAATCCTTCGGTGTGGTTGGCTAGATTCTCAAATTTGGTTTGATACTCTCTCACAGTGCCAGTTTGGCGAAGTTTAGTGAGGGCTCCTGTGAAGTCATCAAAAGCATTAGGACCAAATCGTTGCAAAAGGAGCTGGCAAAAGTCTGGCCATTTGGGCTCTGGATGAGCCTTGATGTACCAACGGTACCATTGAAGAGCTTCCTGTTTCAAATGAAAGGATGCCAACGAAACTTTGTTGACATCAAAAGTATTATGCAGACTGAAATACTGTTCTGCACGATAGATCCATCTAGTTGGATCGGTACCATTGAAGCGAGGAAAATCAAGCTTCAGACCACGGAAATTGATGGAAGAAGAGAACCCATTATCTACAGAAGACTCGGACTGCCGTTTGTTGTTCATAGCTGAATGTTCAAGATGGAGACCGAGAAATTTTTCATCCAGATCCTGGAGTTTGGCTTGGATGGCTGCAAGTGCATCCTCCATGGTTTTTGCTCCTGCACGGGTGACAACCATAACCAGTTTTTTTTTTTTTCTTCGGTTGACTGGGTAGGAAAACAAAAACAGGAACTACTTCAGTAAAGGAAAATTTGGACTTGAGAAAAAAATCAGAAGGGTAATTGGGGTTTGACTAGGTTTTGAACATTGTTGGATAGATAGGGAAGCAAAAATGAGGATTTCAGAAGCGGGGTGAAAGAATGGGAAAATTTGGCAGAGGGGAACAAAGAAGCAGAATTCAGAAAGGAACTCTGTGGTAAAATTTGAAGGTGATTGGGTGAAATCTGAGGAAGTTATGGCAAACCCTAAAAATAGACAAATGTGGAATTTCGGGCTTTGAGAAGGGGAATTGGGGATAGGGTCCTCAAGACTGAAATATGCAGAATAAGATGACAGGGGTTCCCTCGATTTTTCTTTTTCTTTTTTACAGACTTGAGCGGCTATGGCTCGGAAGGAATCTGGAAGAGCGCCAAACGACTGGATCTGGAACGACTTGCAAAATGGATCTGAAACGGCGCAGCAGTGATCGACAATAGTTCAGCTGAAAGTAGATATGGACCCCAGGTATGTGCGACTTCCTAACAGTTCAGGGGTTTCACTCGGCCACCAATGCTATCTGATGGCTTGCGTATTGGGGCAGTACCCCTCACTCCACGGCTCAGGTAAAACTGATAACCGCTTTGCCACAAACGACAGCTCTTGGTTTACCTCACGGGTGGGAACTAGTCAATCAGGTAGGGGTCGTTGCCCTTTTCTCTGGTAGGTCCTCTCAATGGGCCAGCTACTTGGGGGTTCCTGTGGTACTCCTCACAATGAGTTTTAGGGCTTATGCCCAAGTACTTCCCACAGTTAAGCAGATAGGGATTATTCCCAAATCCGAACCTGCAACAGATGCGAAAAAAAAAAATTTGGCAGAAATTTCACCCAGCGAGCCCAAGAAAGTGCTCTGATACCAGATGTGAGGCACCTGCAACAATTACTTAATAAAAATATGCGAAATAGCAGAAATGACAGAACTCAGAATCACTTTTATATTGATCACAGGCCACTTCGAGGGGGTAACCTCCTATGAGCAAGCTCAATACAAATAACTTCACGGTGCCTTCATAGGTCTCAACACACACTTATATACTAATTCTAGGCGCCAATACTATGGGTCGAAACCATGGGCCGTTACAAACTATGGATCAACAATACTATGGGCGACTTACAAAGCATATGCGCCAACAACAATAACACAAACTATTGATCAACAAATACTACGGGATGACTTACAAAGCATATGCGTCCAACAACAACATACTAACAAAGTAAAGACATGGGTTCCTAACACCATGGCCTTGCAGTCCATCATCCCGAACCTCTTCAGGATATCCACTGCATACTTTCCTTGTCCAAGGAAAATTCCATCTGTACTCTGCCACACCTCCATGCCTAGAAAATAGTGCATCATCCCCAAGTCCTTCATCTCAAACTCGACAGCAAGCTTCCTCTTGGTATCAACAATCAAATTATCATTACCTGTAACAAACAAGTCATCTACGTACAGGAGTAGTATCACAGGATTGCCTTCCTCAACCTTGCAGTAAAGGTTGGAATCCGCTTTACTCTTGGTAAAGCCCAAGTGGGATAGAAAACTGTCCATCCTACCATACCAAGTCCCAGGAGCTTGCTTCAAGCCATACAAGGCTTTCTTCAATCTACACACATATGACTTCCTGTCATCTGTCTCAAAACCAAGTGGCTGCTTCACATACACTTCCTCCTTGACTACACCATTCAAGAAAGCAGTCTTGACATCCATCTGGTGTATCTTCCATTTTATCACTATAGCCAGAGCAAGTATTGATTTGATGGAAGTGTACCTTGCTACAGGAGCAAAAGTTTCTTCATAGTCGATTCCTTCTTTCTGGGAGAAGCCACGAGCTACAAATATCGCTTTGTATTTCTCTATGCTGCCATCTACAGCATGCTTGATCTTGTAGATCCATTTGGAAGTCACAACAGACTTCCCTTTAGGTATTGGGACTACATCCCAAACATCATTTTTCATTATTGATTGGTATTCCTCGACCATGGAATCCTTCCATTATTTATTTTCCGCTGCCTCTTCATAACTGGAAGGTTCTTTGTTCATGATATCACAGAGTAAAGCAACATAGCTAGTATGTGATCTAGTTCTCTTCTTTGCTCTGTTTTCTTCTTCTGGAATGCCATACCTTTCTGCATCTTGACTGAGCTCTCTAGCCCATGTAGGTTTCCTCTTGTGAGAGTCCTTTTCACGAGGTGGATCTACAGGTTCTTACAGATATTCAATTTCACGATCAACATCTGTAATTGCTTCAGTCATAGTAGTGTCTGGAAATCTGGTTTCCTTTGGTTCTTCATGATCTTCAACAAGTGTCTTCCTTGACTTGATGAATGTTGAGTTTTCATCAAATGTTACATCCCTGCTGATATCAATCTTCTTGAACCCTAGAAAGTATATTCTGTAAGATATCGAGCTTTCACTATAACCCACAAAGATACCCTTCTTTCCTGAAGGATCTAGCTTTGTCCTCTTTTCCTTTGGAACATGTGTATATATTGGACAAGCAAATATCCTGAGATGGCTGACTTCAGGTCTCTTACCAGCGAAAACCTCTTCTAGTGTCTTGTTGTCCAATATCTTGTGGGGTGTTCTGTTCTGCACATACACAGTTGTCCTAGCTGCTTCTGCCCATAGACACATGGGTAGATCCTAGTCATGCAACATTTCCCGTGATGCTTCCATGATTGTTCTATTCTTCTTTTCTGCAACTCCATTATGTTGTGGATTGTAGGGAGCAGTCAACTCTCTCTTAATCCCTAAATCACTGCATAGTTTCTTGAAATCACCTGAAGTGAATTCACGGCCATTGTCAGATCTGAATGTCTTGATCTTCTTGTCAGTTTGGTTTTACATCAAGGTTTTGAATTCCTTGAACTTATCAAATCCTTCATCTTTGTTTTTCAAGAAGTAGACCCAAGTCTTCCTGGAGAAATCATCAATGAAAGAGACATAGTAAACATACCCACTCAGAGAACTGGATGACATCGGACCATATACATCAGAGTGGATGATTTCCAAGATTCCTTTTGCCTTGCTTTCACTACTTGGAAATGCCTTCTTTATGTTCTTTCCTTTTGCAGATACCTTCATGTTTGGTCTTGATTTCAGGAAGACCCTCTATAGCTTTGCTTGCAATTGGTAGTGCTCTATAGTGCACATGAGCAAGCCTTCTATGCCAAAGTTCACTTGGCTTCATGGATTCATGTACCATGGCATGTTCAGGGTGTCCCTTCAATTTATACAATCCTCACTCTTGCTCTCCAATCACCACTGCATCATCAATAGTAATACCTTTTGGCCACATTAGGACTTGGTCATCTACAAATGAAACCCTTATGCCCTTTGCATCTAATGCAGAGATGGAGAGTAGGTTCTTCTTGAGCCTAGGTACAAATAACACATATTTCATCTTCAAGGACTTTCTAGAGTCTAGGTTGTAGGAGGCTTCCTCACTTCCTTTGATAGGGTATTGATAATCATCCCCAAGTTTCACCTTATGGGGTGATTCATGTTCAGATAAATGTACAAAAGATTCTTTAAAACCAGTCATGTGTTTAGAAGCCCCATTGTCAATTAACCAATCATTACAACCATGAGAAATAGTACCTGTGAGAGAAAAGATTAGAACATACTCTTCTTCGGTTGATGAGTCATCATCATCACTTTCTGCTCTAGCCTTCTTCTTGGGAGGTTCATCATCCTCAGCAGCATGAGCATGATATCTCTTCTTGTTTCCCTTCTTGTTGTTGTTGTTGGAACCCTTTTTGTTCTTTGGACAATCTATAGCAAAGTGCCCCTTCTCATTACAGGTGAAGCATCTCAGATCCTTCTTACCCTTTTGGTGATGGTGGTGAGAAGGTCTTCTGTTATGAGATGTCTCCTTCTTGAACTTACCTTTCTTGGTATGTGCTGTGAGAGCTTGATCTTCATTTTCCATCTTTTCTTCTCGGGCCATGAGCCTAGCTTTTTCTTGAGAACATTCTTCCCACAGTCTGTTGAAGGAGATCAACTTCCTTCTTGCACAAATTCCTTGAATAAAGGAATCCCATGACCTAGGTAGGCCATTCAGAGTGGTCATGACAACTTCACCATTCTCCACCACTTTTGGTTGTTCCTTGATCTGAGGGACCCTAGAAAAATAAGATTGAATGGTTTCTCCATTCTGAAACTTTACCCCTTTCAATTGGTTCCGCAGGGTCATCTTCCGATTTATGTTCTTCCCTTCAAATAGCTTAGTTAGGGAGTCAAACATTTCTTTGGGTGTCTTTAGAGATGACACATGTGGGATGAGATGGTCCTTGATAGAATCAGCAATGATCCTCTTCGCCTTGAACAAGTTCTTCTTGTGGAGGGCTTTAGCCTCTTCTTCCTCTGGGACAGGGACCTCTTCCCTTATGTAAGAGTCCAACTCATTTTCTTCCAGGATTAACCCAATCCTATACTTCCAGGCTCAGAAGTTATCAACCCCTTCAAGCTTATCCTCAAGATTGTTGTGGTGAGACATCTTAAAGAGTACTTCAAATGGAAATAGAAAAGATTTAGGTCTTACCACTTGATTTGCTGAAACTGGATTTGGTCCTGGATTAGGGTTTGTCAGAGAAACCCTAAAAATTCAAAATGTGAATTTCAACTTTCTGAAAGGATAGAAAGATGCACCTTGATGAGCTAATTAGCCTGGTATACTCAAAATTTGAAAACTGCAAAGTTTCACCCTTCAGAAATGCTTTTCAATCTCTCAGATTCACTAGGGAGGACCCTGAATTAGGGTTTGAGTTTCCCGGAGATTTACCCAACCAAAAATATCGATGCAAAGCTCTAAAATTCTATTTTTCCAAGGAGCTTCCAACTATGTCTTCCGATTTCAGAAATTCCTATTTTTGTGGAAACCCTAATTTTTAGGGCCAAATTTGAAAGTGCTCAGAACTAAATGCTGATTGGACAGAAAGATTCAACTTGCTGAGGAGAGTCAATCTATCATATTGCTTTTCCAAAATCTGTGGAGAGAAACCCAATAAACAAGAAACCCTGGTTTCCGCCACTGCACAATGTCTTCTTCTCAGGGAAGCTCTGATACCATGTTAATTTTTGAGCATTAATTCAATATACTCTAGGATCTTTACTGAGAGAATAACATGTACATTATATCAATGCATATTAATCATAGCAAGCATATCAATCATCACAAGATGCAAACATAAGAGACAATAGACACACAGAGTTTCTGTGGGGAAAACCCTAAGGTGAAAAACCCCACAACTTCCTCAAAGATAGATAGAGCAATGATACAACCAAAGTACAACCCAAGTACATAGAGATAGTCTCCTCCTAGCAGTTGATCCTCCTCCTCACATGTGCGCCACTTTCCGAGTGATAGATAAGTGAGTAATGAAGTGATAAAAAATAGAGATCTCCCAATCTCTATTTATACTTGTCCTGACTGCTCAATAAACTTATGGGGCCGACTTGTCTAGCTTAGTACAATAACCCATGGTTAACTTAATCAGGGTTGACCCCACACATGGTGTTCTAATAACCCATCGACAAGTTACGACACTTGCGACACTTGTCAATATAAATGACGACACTTCCTTATATAGGAATAACACATCTTTATAGGAGTACAATATACATAGATGAAATACATTCCGAACTTACCTATACATCAACAGATCTGTTCGTGCTCGCGGGTGTTTCCACTTTTAAAGAGTTTGAAAAAATTAAATAAGAACTATATATACCATCTCGTGGATTTTATATTGAGCCCAAGTTGGTAAATGTTTTCCATTGTTTTCATGTTTAGAGAGTCTAAAAAAACTTAAAGAAGACTCTAGTATAGACGTTTTCCTAAATTTAGTCTCCTCGCCTAAAAAACGATAAAACAATGCAAGAGAGCACTCTTCGAGCAACATATGACTAGAGTATTCTCTTTTGTATACATTCTAAATGGTCCGGAAAAGGGTTAAACTTACTCTATAGAAGACCTTTCAAGTACTTGGCAATATTTTCCTATTTAAGGAGTCAAAAAAGAGCTTAAAGAAGACTCCATAAAAATATATTTTGTGAAAAATTAACGAGACCGAATAAGTAAACTAGTGGATTCATTTTGTTTTTAATGAGATTAAATGAAGGATGGAATAATGCTCATAACCTGGGAGGAGACGAGTGTCATGGTCATGCAGAACTAGTTCCAGGTGCATGGAACAAACCTATGAATAATGCAAGGAATATGAAAAACATTAGGATGCTCAAGGTATGTCTCCTCCGGGTAAAGGGTGTCAAGTTGAAAAGGAAAAATGATGCATGGCTTAACGGTAATGAGATAAGAGATGAAGGCTTATATAATGATCTCAAAGTGTAGATGTTGTCATCAATCTCATAAGTGCAAGTGGGATTGATGTAAATGCATATGTGACTTAAACACACAAA
The DNA here is from genome assembly GCA_027924585.1 of Larix kaempferi. Lineage (NCBI taxonomy): Eukaryota > Viridiplantae > Streptophyta > Pinopsida > Pinales > Pinaceae > Larix > Larix kaempferi. Next base: position 1,266,286 of record BSBM01000551.1, read on the forward strand.
TGGGAGCCTTATAAGGAATGGCCAAAAATATATGAGAAAGAAAGACACGAGGCTTCTTCTTAAATTCATAGTAAAACTAGAAATGCTCTCGAGCCTCTGAGAAAAACTTAGCATGGCCACCGAAATGGCATAGGGGTGTTAACTAGGGAGGCTCATTTTATGTATTCTCTATTGTCGAACTAGTGCACAATGCATATAGAGATGTCTAACACACCAATATCCAATAGGTTCGACCCTATGGAAAATTCGGATGGCAGAAGGTTCAAATGCATCATAACAATAGGGAAGCCTAAACCTATATGCAAGTTTCTAAATATACCTAAATGGATTGAGAAATATGTCGAAAAGGACCAGTAAGCAATGATGAGTCCAGCTAAGATTCATATCTCCAAGAAAAAACAACACCAAGGTCATATCCAGAAAATGTGTAAAGAAAGATATAATACAGGTCACTTTGGTAGAAATACTTTCAACTTCGCTATCTTCAACAAAATGCATAATCAAGGCAAAGTTAACTAATGGAGACTCTATAGTACCAAGTACTGAGGACATGAAATCAACAAGATCAAACTCGAAAGGAATATCAAAGTTGAAAGAAGAAATTGAATATGTAGGATCAAATTCATTATCGTGTGAGTTGAAAATTATGCTAACATAATCAAACTCAGCAGGAACACTAACTTGCAACTCTATGGGAGGGTCCAAAGACTCAACAGTACTAGTTTCTAAGGATTTATAATCACTAAGATCAGACTCCAAAGGCAAATCGGGGCATGACTTAATTGCAATTGTATCAATATCCGAATGAATGGCAGAATGTATTATATACTACGAAAACTTCATCAGACGAAAGTATATCATCCCATATAGAACACATGTCCAAGCATTCAGTTGGATCAATAGGGTGGAGAGCAGGTTCCAGTGACCCCATTTCATGGAGCATCTAGTCAACTACCAGGACTGAATCCCAATAAGGTAAGCATGAACAAAGAGGCTTCTTATAAGTAGCAATTGTACACAAGCAATATAAATTATGGTTGATCTAACTACACCCAAATTCAAAGGATGAACACTTCCAAGGGTTGTTAAAGTACCAAGTCTTAAATTGAAACACCTTATATGTGGGAGCTATGGAAAATATTGAAATTTCATGCACTGGAGATGCATTAACATGCAAATCAGGTGGGGGAAGATCAAAAGTCCCCATTAATGAAGGATACATCCACACACCAATTTTTTCAGAGTTCCTCGCAGAATGATCAGCTAAAGGAATATTGTATCCATGATCCCGGTTGAAGTCGTTACTGTAAAGGCTAGTTGGTCAATTGTTACAATCTATGTGTTATTTAGACCAGTTTCCAATGAATTTTGACATAAAATTTTATTACTCGGGATAATTGGATTGTTCTCAATTACACTGCTCACACCATCAACATGAGGTGTAGGAATGGGTTTTGTTGGGTCAACTTCCTCTCTAGGAGTAGTGGGTAGAATTTTATACAACATCCCAGATTGGGAATAACCCAAATCCAATTGTTGGGCTTTAATAATAGCCTTATATTTGGTTTAAACCCCAGAAAGGGCCACATATTTTGCATTAACGAGTTGTAATGACTTAATGAACCAATCGATAATGAATTCATCAGGGATCTGAGCCTTAATTAAACTATGCCTCCTTCACCACTCATGGATGTGGTTAGAGATATGAGTAGATTTATCCTGACAAAAGGATGTTAATGACTCCATTCTAGTTTCATAAGAGACTGATAGTTGGAAGTGGTTTACAAATACCATCGCAACTACATTAAAAGTTTGAAAAGATGCTCATGGTAAATCAATGTACCATTTTTCCACTACCCCAATTAAATTCCTTTTGAAGAGTCACAATCTAATAGAATCACCCATCAAAGAGTTGGATGAACACCATATATGAAAATTCATCACATGGTTAGCTGGGTCTTCCTTAGGTTTAGCTTCAAAATTAGGAATGTATGAATTAATATTAGTGGGTAGGGGAATCCATATTGGGTCATGTAACACCGGATCATTAGTCAAATTTGAAAGATTGGGAAAATTCAAAGTGGCCAAAAATGGAAACTTTGTTTGAGCCATTGTGTTCCAAGTTCTGGGAGCATTAGTTTCCCATTAGTTGATGCTGCCGTATGGTTGTCCTAGAATATATGGATTTCTGGCTTTAATGAAAAGTGGATTAGGTTGTCCAAAGTTTTGACCATAGTGGTTTTGAAAAGAAGGAACAACTATTCCAAAAACTATTCCCATCCCTCCTAATGGTTGGTTGCCTTGTAAAACACTTGTCATAATAGAGTTATCCATATTAGAACCTCCCGTCCCATAAAAGGGGACATTTCCTTGAGTGGATTTTTTCCCCCATGGAAATCCATTACTAGTTCCCCATAGTGTAAATGAATTACCTTGTGGTACATTTAGTCTAATGGGTTTACTGAAACTCATACGTCCACTAGGTTGAAAGGGTAAGCTCAATTGGGTGAGGGTGGAGTTAGAAACAAATCTAGTGAAGGTTGGGTTTGGCATGGACCATTTTCCACTAAGGGGTGGGAAATTATGGAAAGGGACAAATGGGCCACTACATGAAGAAGTGGTCAAAGTTGAACTAGGAGGAATAGTAACAAGTATAAGTTGAAGCCCTGAAACAGGAATTCCAAAGAGAAAGAGTTTGAATTTAATTGAGTTAATGAACTAGTACTAATAAGTATCATTGAGGAGGGTAGGGACCATCCTGATCCTATTTTGGATGTCATATTAAAATTAATTCCTCCTACATATATCATACAAACTGGAGTAGTTACCTCCCCTGAAGTAAACAATTGTTCTATGTTTTCCATATTAAACCACCTAGACAATGGGTTAGGAATGTTGATACCAACTATTTGGGAAAAACTAGGAATTTGTGGTGGTTTCAAAATTCCATATAGATCTAAAAGGTATTCAATAGAAATGGGACCTAAATTCTCTTCAAGATGAGGATAATGGACTCTAGGATAGTTATGCAACTACTCCTTAGTATCTCTAAAACATCCTTCATAAGAAGAAATCCTAGACTCACTTGACCTAGAACTGGTTTCTTCTATTGGTTGTTTTGTTTGATGTTCTTATTTTTACTCTTCTTCCCCATAAGGGGGTGGATCAATATAATATAGTATTTGTATTGGTGCAGGGACTTATTTTTGTTCATGAGAGTGGCCTTGAATTCTTCGGGACATGTGAAGAGGTTGATCGGCCATGGTGGCTCGTAGAATACACTAAGAAATTTTTTTATAAACAATAAAAATCAAATATCACACACTAAAAAAAATCCCTGAAAGATATCAAACAAGTAAACAACTCTTACAATGAAAATTACTTGGATGCAAGTACCTTTTAATGCAAATCCAAAGATATGGTATCCCAAAGATCATCTTAGGATGATTAGGGACCAAGTATAATCATTGAAGATCAGAGAGAAGTTACCAAGGTCAGGCGTGTTTACCTTCTTGGTGTAAGTGTTTTATCAGATGGATCTGGAAAACACTCTCCAAGGGTTTTAATACTCCAATCACTAGGTCCACCCAAGGTGTTCATAGAAAATCCTCTGCTAGCACCCATGTATGACCCTAAAGGAAAGATTCTAAGGCTACCAATCCATAGACATCATTCAGAGGAGCATTCATAGGTTAGGATCATGCATATGGGAAGGGTAATTAATCCTGAACTCTATAATAGCACTTTGTATTGTCGAAAGTCCTGGCACAAGAAAAATCCTTGGTTTATTCTAGATTACGTAGTGGAGGGATATATTTGCAACTTAACCTCACACGACCTCATGCTTAACTCCTATGTTAGAGGAGCTTCTCAGCCACACTTCTTACAAGACTGGATTTCCTCCCTTACAAAAGACTCCTATGTTTAACAAGTTTAATTGATCTTGGAGGATTTAACTCTCAACTCCCTACCTCCAAAATCCTAGCTTAGCTATTAGGTGTGTTTCTATCTAGAACAAAGCCTAGAATCCTATCTTGATTATTGATTTCTTGCTTTAAATACAATTTCAAAAGCATTTCAAAAGAAGCAAAACAAGTGCAGCTAAATATAGAATGTTCTTTAACTGAAATATGAAGCAATATACTACCACCATCCTGCACTTTTCATTTTCAATTTTATTTCCAATGTAAGTTCTAAAGATATGATTCGGAATAGAAATCCAAGTTTTCAATATACAATGCAATTTTTTTGTCTTCTCATGCAAAAGGAAACAAAAAATTATAGTCTAAATGCAAAATCAAGTCTACAACCTAAGCATGCACTTGATCTAAAAATGAAACATATTATGCAAAAGATTTTTTTTTTTTACTATAAAGCAATTCCAAATCCTTCAAAATAATTGCAATGTACTCAACCAATGCTAAATCAAAATTGAACAAACTTTTTATTCTTTTTCGAAAATGAGAAACAAAATCCAAACTCAAACTTACACACAACTGAATCAATGCAAACACTTCTTATCCCCTTATCAAATAGTAAAAGCATCCATAAATGCTAGACTTTTCACTCATATGAACATGCCAAGTTAAGAAAAGTAAAAATGAAGAATTTTAGACTCAACCAAAGCAAAAGACCTACTAAGAAACATGATTTGGTAAATCCAATTTTGCATACAAGAAATGCAATCAAATTTCTAAAGTTTAAACAACTGAAAGAAACCTCGAGCTTTCACTTCAAAGGAATAATCAAAAGCACAAAAAATCAAAAATAAAAAGAAACCTACCAAAAGAGGACTTTTCACTTAGAAAGGTACAAATTGACCTAAACAAATTCAATTAGTTCCAAATCAACTCTAACAGTTCCAAATTGATTTAAACGGATCCAAATTGGGTCAAAAAGTTCCAAATTGGTGGAAACATATCCAAATTGTGTTAAAAAGCTCCAAATTGGTTCATAAAGATCCCAAAAACCAATGCAAGAGAAATGAAAAGGTTGAGATCACACTTCCAAGGGGTCCTAACTAGACCAAGGACTAACAAATAATTCTAAAAATCTACTAAAAACCTCTCAGGTAGAGCCAAAATTAAAAACACTACCTACGAGAGCAACACGTGTGAGAATTTAGATTGCCTAGATCTAGATTCAATAAGACAATTTCACTTGGAATATTTTCATAGAATATGAGAAGAAGAATAGAGAATATATCTTGAGAAAAACTCATTGTATATTATTCATCAATATGTTTACCATATATAATAGATCCACAAGAGAGAAATCGAGTGCCTTAGAAGCATGTTTGAAAATATCAAAAAGGAAAGCTTACTAAAAGCATAAAAACTCCAAGGAAGCAAAATCACCTTCCAAATCTATCAAGAGGCTCATGAATTAGCTAAATTGGGAATGGAATCTAATGAGTGATGAAAAAGCAATGTGATCGTGGCTTTTGGAGAGAATAAAGAGAAGGAGGGCGAGTTGGACAAAAGATCCAGTTTCCTAAGTCAACAGGCTTTATCCTCATCCACTAAATGCAGAAAAGCAGGAATAAAACTGTCTAAAGTTGGAAAGCACACTGCTATTCCAGGAATAGAATAAAATCAGACACAATGAAGGAAACTATTATCCAGAATCTATGCAAGTGTGCCCTTATGACTCAGAGTGGCATGTGGTGGCATAAGAAGCCAAAATTAGGCCAACTACTTAGTCTAAACCTGGGAAATTAATAAAAAAAATTAATATATTATATCCTAATTCTAAAGTGGGATTTTAATATTCTATCAACACGGTGGTGAAGTAGGGTGTAACATGCTATTGAGAATATCATCACCTGTGTGTTTCTAGCAAAGAGGCAACTGTCATAAATGTCACCTTCGTGTTTCTAGCAGAGAGGCAATTGTCATAGAGGTCACTTGTGTGTGGGTATTGAAATCCTCCAAAAACAAGTCAAACTCAACCAAAATGACAATGGAAGTTCTATTAAATCCCTAATATCATTCCTAGCTTTAAAATAGTCTTGGAAATTTAAACAAACTAGAGAAATAGACTTGGAAACCCCAAAGCATAAAGGATTTCTCCCCAGTGGATTTTCCAATTATTTTGTGAGGAAAAACTATCGTACAGACTGGGACTGAGGTCACCAACATACAAGGGTTGAAAAAGTAGACATCTAGGGTTCTGCAACAAACACAATGAGCAAAGTGTTTGAAAGTTGGAAGGGCATGTACCTTATTTATGGAGTTTGATCCTAGATTTCCTTGAATCCTTTATCTTTGCTCCTAATCTTCAGTCAAAGAAGTTCCAAAACCAATTCAAAAACCTTCCTCAAACATATTTGGATAAAAATAAATGATTGAAATTCAAATAGAGCATAAAAATATAATCTAATAAACATCAACAAGTAACCAAATCTGATGCAAGCATCAACACAACTATTAGGGAAGGGAAAGATGTCTATTCTTTTAATAATTGAAGGAAGTACAAAGTTACCTTCCTTCTATTCATGAACCTCATGAAACCTTGATTCATATATCTTACTTCTCTTCTCCAAGAATCCCAACCACGTCTCAAATGCATTAGGATTTGATAGCAACTAGGGCATAAATGGAAAGGGAAAGAGGGTAATAATTTCTCCGCCATAAAAATACTTGGGCCAAGAGTCCCTCTCATGGCCAACCTCCCTTTCTTTTATAGTGGAAGGAGATGGTTGGATTCGAGGACGGAGCAGTTGTAGCAGAGGAGGAGGTTTCCAAAACCACCCAAATTGTCCCAAATTCGATAATTTTTATATTTTTTGGAATTGTTAAAGGCACACGCAGGTGAGACAAGGGAAAGGTGCACACCACACCCAGGTGATCCAAGTGCAACATGTGTGTGGGGGAGAAATAGGCTAAAAATTACATTTTTAGGGATTTTCAAGGCGTGTTTTGGTCTCCAAATATGGTCACAATATCCCTAAATGTTAGATAATCATTGAATAAGTTAAGGACACACCACTGAGCACCAATTTATGGTTCTTCCATCCATGGTGTCCTTTTTTGTGAACAATAGTAGCTTCATGAAGCATCATCATGAATGTGTCGTCATGAGAGGATCAACATGCAAGTGTCATCATGGATGGATAAGTGCCAATTTTAGTTATAACACTAATATTTTTGTTTGAGAATAGAATGGAATATATAAATAAATAAAGGTAAAAGGTGGGAGAGCATAGTGCAACAAACAACATTAACAAGTAGTCGGCCAACCTTACATATAAAGCATCACTATATATCGAAGATTAGAGAACCAACCAATTTATTTGTGTGTTATTCCATTTTGTAAGAAATATAAGTTTGATTTCATTTAGTGTGGTATGAGTAGGCCGGCCTTTCATCCAGGAATGAAATTCAATCACTCGGGCCCCTAATACAAGGATGAATCTTTGTCCTTTCCATTTATATACTATCTCAAGGAAAATCGATCATACCATTCTTACTATTAAAGGATGCGAGTATAGTGGAATGAGCAATTAATAAAGAAAGTAATGGGTCAGTTCAAAAGAGAGATTCATATTCTTCCTGAACCGAAATAGGCCTTCACCTGTCATAGTCACGAAGAATATATCAATGATTTCAATATAATAATTTAAAATTTTACATTATTATATATTGTAATATTATAAATTATTATAGATTTTAATATGAAAAATTGTTAATATTTATTAGGGTAAGTTGCTAATGATACCTTTTAAAGCAATAATATGTTAAATTGGTGCAGAAAGATTAAATGTAAGGAAATGAATTAGCTTTGAGACTATATAAATTTTATTTAGAGAAATTGTGTACAGAGAGCATAGATCTATCTTAAAAGGGGATCTTGGAAAGGGTGATGAATGAGATATCTCTAGATGCAAACCCCATTTTAGAGTGCAAATGTTGAGGAAGGGCTAGACCCTAAAAATATTTGATCCTATATATAATTTTATAAACCAAATGCTAGTAATTATACTAGTCAAACACTAATCTCCATTAACCAAGTTTTTTGAAAAAGATTTTATAATAAGAAATCGTACTTTAATTGATGTTAGGAGACTCGTGTTTAATAATAAGATATAGTTTGGTGTTCAGAGTGTGCTAAATCCATTTGTGGAATTATAAAATACTACAATGAGTAGATGCATCTTAAATTAAACTACAAAGAGTATGTTAAAGTTTGTCATTATAGGAAGTCATGTAGATGGTAGTAAACTTTCAAGCCAAGAACATGACCTTGAGTGAGAGTTTTTTTCAATGTTCCTAGGGTGGCGGTTAGTCCAGAAGATCAATTCCCTTAGGTGTGGTGATTAGTCCAACGCCCCCCCTCCAATGTAACTAGGGGAATTGAACATGGACCAAGGCTCTTATACCATGTTAGGGTTTTTTTGTTACACCAAAACAAGCCCATCTTTGTAAACTTCCAAAACAAGCACATAACATTGAGTGGAAAATTAGTCTCATGTTTCCAAGGTGGTGGTTAGTCCATAGGATCAATTCTTATAGGTGCAAGGATTAGTCCAACAGATTATGGGCCCACCACTCTTTAATTGTGCCACCATGATTTATCAAATGAATCAATCTTTGGAATCTCCTTTTCAAAGCACCATCTCCCCCTGATGAAGATATTTTTCCACTTCACAAAAACAAGAGGTTAAGTTGGACATTCTGATTAAAAAGATTGGAAGAGTAAATCTTAAAGATAAATCCACTCCCTTACTAACCGAAAATACTTTTGCAGTCAAGTTAGACAAGAATCGTAGATTCCATGATCAAACCAAGCCCTATTGTGGAGAATTCGCTCTTGCGAACAAGTGAGACCTCCCTTGGATCTGGATCGTAGGGTAGACTAATGTGATTTTCCCACTAGATCTAACTATCTAGACACCAGATCTACACATCCACTTCCATCCAATCAGGTAAGAAGAGAGAGAAAGGAAGGTGGCATACCTTGGACAATGGATATCCTTTGGTGCAGATAATCCTTAGCTATTGCAGATCTGAAAATCCTTGCTCTAGATCCATCTCCACTTAGCCAATCAATCCTACACACAAAGTGACATCCAAAACTTTCTCAAAAACCTCTCAACATATAAAATATGCATAAAAATGAATATATATTATAAGCATAGATCTAAGCTAGCATAAACAAGATCTAATCTATATTACACAAGAAATAGAATATCCAACATGTTTGTGTTATGAATAATAAGATCTATAGCAAAGAAACACAATCATCCATGAAAAACATAGTAGGAGGAGGGGAGAATCACATGCCTATATTAAATAATAACAAGACACATATGTCATATTAGCTTATGTTGAAGATGCAGATCTCCTCCAAGCTCCCTAATCTAAGCGTTCCTTGCCTCCGCCAAAATGTTCACAATGGTTATTTGATGCACAAGAATCTCAATATCATTACAATATTATGCAAAGAACCCCTCTATAATTTTGGCAGAGTAAGGGCACTCTCCAATTTCCCTCCCTTTCTCCCTTGAAATGCCTCCATTATATAGATGAATGGAGGAATAAAATGCAATGAATCTAGACTCCTAGGTCCTCTCACATTTAGATAAGATTGAGAGTTTCTAGATTAACACATGTGGATGCAACTCATTTCTCAAATTTCCTCAGCAAATAAGGAAAAAATGAGGCTTCTAGAGGTTATCATTACCCATAGTGGAATAATAAGTGACTTTATCTGTAACGTCCCCCTCACCCAATCCAACCATCGAGGGGGGACGCTGGCCAAATCTGGGCTCTCAAATTTCTCCCCAACTCCATAATACGATTTTCAACAAATGAAATGTGTGCATAACATAATAAACATGCACAACTGAATTCAATCTATCCATACACATCTAATATGCAAATACAAGCATAAACATTACAAGCATCAAATGAAACATTTCATATTCAAATACATGAGAATGCTTATATTTAAGAAATGCAGGTCCAAGCAATTGGTTGTGTAAGAGCGTTTTTCCACCCAACCATAGGCACTCCGTCCAGCATATACTCTTTCTATTGGGAGGCCACCCCCAAGCTGGGCTATGAGACCACCAGGGAAAAGGAAACACCTACAGGCTTCTCTCTCTCATCCCACAACCCATTCTACTCTCTATGCTTATCCAAATGCTCATACAGAGCTCTACAGGAGTCTCACTCATCCCTCATAGCCTTGGATTCCACAATACCTACCCCACACAATAGCCTTCTAGCTCAAGCATCCCCTTCACTGATCCATGGTTCTCTTGGGAGATCCATCTTGCTAGGTGCTTGTAGTGTGTGTATAGAAGAAGTCCAACCTGGTATTGGATGCTATAGAACCACCTGTAGCCTCAATATGTGGCTTCTCAAGCACCTACAAGCAACATAATTCAAGGGTAAGGGTTCCTAGCTTTCCCAACCTCTTTGCTCACCTACAACCAACAACACCCACTTACCAATCTGCAGCATGGTATCCAAATTCGAATTTCTGGGTTCAAAATAGCATGGTAAGTTCATGGACAGTAAGGGAGAGCTATGCATCTCCAAATCTGCATGAATATAATGATACAAATTAGGGTTGACTCCAAGGGATATGGGAAAATGGTGAAAAGACAACTGACATGACTTCTGGAAGTAGAAGAAAGGACTCCTGGCAGCTACAGACTGATTTTTGTCACGACAAAATTGTCACAAAAGTGCAGTCAGTCCCATGCTTCAATAACTACACGAGGAGACTTTTCCCACCAACCACACACATGCATTAATGATTGGAAAATGGTAAAAAAAAGGAGATAATTGGATTATTATCATCAGATGACATAATTTAGGTGTGAGTTCTAAAGTGGACACTTGGTAGCAAAGATTTTGTCACCCATGGACCCCTTTTCCTCTTCCCCTCCGGTGGAATCATAGCCCCTTTGGTACTCTTTACACATCCATTGTTGGACAATTTTATTATTTATGCACATAATATTTACATAATATTCTAAATCAGCATAGAATCCATCTAAACGGTCCAACTAAAATATAAACATCATACATGCGTAAACATTCACTAGTCGGGCCTTGGCCTTGAGCTTCGCACTTGGAATTCACACTAGCATATTTACATCATTTACATAATTTTTGATAAATACATTCCAAATCAAAACTAGGGGTATTACATTATGCCTCTCTATAGTGATGTAGGAGTGATATGGCTCGTTTTTACTAGGAAAATCAATTTCAAGGGTTAGAAAGGCAGTGTTTGGCCTTAATAAATAAGATATGTCCCATCTAAGCTCTAAGGATGGAAAATAAGGGTATAACAAGACCATCAACAGGAAGAACCATCTAATTTGATATCATGTAGAGGCCAAGATATTTCATCTAATCCTTTCAATCACATCATCCAATTAATTATCCTATTCTAGTAAAGTGGTATGAACTTTTTCATGATGGGTAGATGGTGCTGCAAAAGGAGATTCCAAAGATTGATCCAAGATAGGGATCCCCACTTCAAGTTGTGGAATCTCATTATCAACTTCATGAAGCATCTTTATATAGGAAACTTTCTCTATATGATCAAGTTTCCTGACAATAGACTTGCCATTTTTATTCATCTCAAGAAACATGACATCTCTCAAAAGGATAAAATTTGTGTTTACTTCATTGTAAAGACAATATGCATTGGTGGTGTTTAAGTACCCCAAGAAGATGCACTTATGACTCATAGCATCCAATTTGTTTCTTTGTTCCTTTGAAATTAAAGCATAATAGGTGGAACCAATTACCCTGAGATACCTCTCCGAAGGGGTGCGTCCACACCACATTTCATATGGAGTCTCATTTGCGAGAGCATGAGTGGGATTTATGTTTCTCAAATGAACTGAACACGAAACTGCATCAACCCAAAACATCAACTTTACATTCTTAAAAAACATCATGGAATGAACCATTTTCAAAAGAGTCATGTTCATTCTTTCTGACACACCATTCTATTTAGGATTTTATGGAATTACGGTTTGATGCCTAATACCGCGTTATCTAAGCTAGGATTCAAATTTCTTGGATGTATATTCTCTTCCATTGTTAGTATAAAGGGAACTAATCTACAATTGTGTTCCATTTTCAATCCATACATTAAAGATCTTAGATGTTTCAAAGGATTGAGATTTGTTTCAACAAATACACCCAACACATCCTTGTGTAATCATTAATATAATTCATGATATACTTGTTACCATTGGAAAAAACAACATGCATAGGGCCACACAAGTCAGAGTGAATCAAATCTGGTTTTCTACATGCTCTAAAATTAGAATCATCGAAACGCTACTTACTATGTTTGACAAGAATACAAGTATCACATTATGTCAACTTCTTTAGAATAGTAGGAAAACTGGGAATACCATTCTTCTTCAAAAATTGAAGACTATCATAGTTTATGTGCCCATATATAGCATGCCACAATAGACTAGAAGACGATGTAACATCTTCATGCTAAGAGAGGAAAAACAATTCTAAGCTCTTGTAGATGTCCCTTTAAGCTTTAATAGTTTCACATCTTCATACCCAGTCATGATGACTTGGTTGTCATAGGATCTCTTTATCTCGACGTTCTCATCGAATATGTGGATGGAATGGCCTGGACATCAAATTTTCATAAGAGACAAAAAGTTCCTCTGCAACTAAGGTAGATAGGGAACATTACGCAACATAAATGCAAGGAATCCAAGCACTTTAATCTTGATGGTGCCAATTCCTTTTGGTTTGAGGCTAGACTTATCTACAAAATATGCTACACCATCTACATTGTCATTCAATTCTTCAAAAAATATTTTATAATATTCATGTGCCAAGTTGCACCTGTGTCAAGCAACCATGTATCTCTCCAAGATGCAAATGAAGTGTTGAATAAAAATTTATCTATATAATATTATAGTGTGCAACAACAAAACGAGCAAGTTTAAGAGTTTTACTCACATCAACAACTTTGTTTTGTGCTTCTTTCTACTTATTCTTCTCTATGATATTTTGGACCATGAAATTATGCATGTCTTTTCCTCGTGTCCATCTCTGCTGCAACAGATGCAATGAAGTTGGAGTTTCTCACTGTCCCCCTGCCTTTGACAACCCTTCTTCTACGTCCTCTATCAAAATACATCTTGAAGAAGCATTGTACAAAGGAATTAGTATTGCAAGAATGGTATGAAAAATAGTTCTTCAAGCAATATTAGGTGCATGTCTGAATCATTGCCACTTATTACAATACACTCTTTACACCCATACAATTTCTGTAATATGATGTTCACACTAAAAACCTTAGGCCAACGCCTTCTCTATGAAATGACAAAATTTTTTATTACAGTATAATGTAAATTCAATAGCTTCAATAACTGATATCCGATCAACCTTGGTTACAATCAAATAAAAGAACCCATGAAAAAAACATGGCTTAAAACATGACAGAATTTGTTAGTGATGGTGCTGCAATTGTCGGTATTGCATTGCACAGACTCCAAGAGCTTCACCCTCAATTTTTTTATAGCTGAGGTCCCATATTCATCCCAATACAAACATTGATCTCATTATCTAAAGAAATAATGGATTGCAATCTATGATCTTGAATTCCAAAGTATGAATACCACAATAGTGTCCTTCCCAAGCCAAAATGTATATCAAAGTGATGAGGCCCACTCTTTTATGTAGTGCTCTGTTAAATTTAAATATTATAAACAGATTCAAAAAACAAAGCACCAAAAAAATCCCAATGATATTTCACTTTTTACAATTGGTAGAATTTGTTTCTATGATATTCAAATTCTTCAAACAAGTCACAAAATAAAATTCCACGCACTACAACAAGAGGAAATAAGATTCCATACAGTGCAACAAGAGGAAATATTGAGCACAAGTTTGTTTGGGAAAACCTTTTAATCCTTAACCCTTTCTTAAAAGGTCTTATGAAAACTATAATGCAAAGAAATGCCTATAGAAACTTCCAAAGCTTACATCCTTCTCTATCAATTTTGAATGTTTTGCATTTTGAGTGATATAAATTGTTCGTTCCATAAAAAGGAAAAATGACATTTTCTTTTACATTCCTTTGGATTCTAAGAACAAGTTCTAAAAATATAACAAGCTAACACCTTGACAAAATTTCCATGTTGCAAAACATTGTGGTTTATTGTAGCATATCAATATGCATTAGTAGATGATGTTCAAAATCATACATCGTGGACGGCCCATTCTTTTTCTATCAATATTGTAACTATAAGTTGAAATTCAGCTCGTCGATTGTATAAAGAGAAGTGTTACTCTCCACACGTTGAAAAAAAAATAAAAAATCAGCTCATATACAAAGGAGCAACATTGGTAATGTATCTTACATTATTTAGAAATTGTTGTAACGAAATCGGTCATTAAATGAGAAAATCAATAAGATAACGAACCGGTATGAACCAGCATGAGGACCTCTAAGAACAAGTGGCCTTTCCTCTCACGCCTGAACTATTGAGCAATAGCCAGAAGATAAAGCAAATGACTCCCTTAATGCCATATCATAAAATAAGGGCAAATGTTAGAGACGAGATAAGTATTGCAATGATTGTTAAGATCTAAACCTCATCTGCACAACTATATATTGAATCTCGACATTGAATCTCGACAGAAAGATTTTCCATAATCATATTTTGGTATGGGAACATAATGATAATATACCATTAAGGTTATCGAGTTTATTTGTTTTGACGTGGTTTTTGATAATGTTCTACGTACTATGAATAAGAATCATATAATGAAAATTAATAAAATGAATCACTAAAATGTAAGTTAAATATGGAAATATAAAATAACCTAACCCTTTACGAGAATAAAATGAATGTATATTAAAGAATTAAAATTTTATATATTACCAAACCTTTTAGGTTAGTAAAATGAATAAGAATTACATATTATTTTTAAAATACTTAAATATGAAAATAAAAATTACCTACACCTTCAAGTTAATAAAACGGGTGTTTATTAGCAGCGAAATATTTTTATTACTTAATCCTTTAGGTATAAAATGGATGTTTATTAAAAGTTAAATATTACTTTAGAAACACTCAAAGAAATAAAGCCATGAGCAACCATTACAGTATATGTAGTATTCGGTATAATAAACTATACTACTCTCAAGAAGCCTGCGGTGATAGTTTAGGATTAATTAAATCAGTCCACGGCCAGCGTCTCCACTTGCACCGAACTCCAGCCAAGACAGCATTAAGAAAGAATGCAGAGGAGTATACCAGATTTCCCCACCCGTGAGGACTTATTCCGAAAAATTCGCTAGAATTCTTCTTAGAAAGAATATAACTGCCAACTGCCCATTTCATCCAGACGAGTATTTGAACAGCACCGCATACCCATATCCCGATTGATAAATTATCGTATATTCAGGTCCTGATATCCACATCACTGACACTAAATAAAGTGCCTTCTATAACGCACACTATTTCGAACAGTATCACCAAAAAAAACAATTTCTTCTTCCAACTAAGCCATGGCCACAAAATGACCACAATACCAATGGCGCCTGTAATCAACAGTATCGCGTATACACCAGCATACCATGAAGCAAGCGTTATCGGAATAACCAAACCGCAATAGAGTAAAAAGCAATTAAACAGACCATGGTGAATGGAAACAATGGCCGTGTCCGTGCACAAAGCAATACCAATAGCTGCTATCATCGCTCCAAATCTACCCTTAGAGGGCATCTGGTCATTAGTATACTATTCAAATCCAATGAGAACGGCCCAACCTAGAGAAGAAATCAAGTTAACACAACCCACTATAACTGATAATGTTTTGATGCCTAGAAAATCACCCCTGAATGTCAGCACTTGGCATACATTTGTGCTGTTGAGATTACATTTGACAGCAGCTTTGGTTAGAAATGCATTGGCAGCGAATCCGCTTCCTTTACTGTCCACTAAGTAATCTCTAATTGTCCTTCTGGCCACTAGGGAACTAGAGAAGCCATCCAGTCAACCTTGGCACTATGAAGGACACAATGTTGTATTCTACAGTTTCAAGGTTTTTACTTGAATCTCCTATACGTCTAGACAAGTAACCTTCCAAAGCTTCCGCAGCCATGACTCTGACTCCTCTGCCTTCAATATCTTTAGACCTCAATGATCTTACAAGTAGCTCTGTCCAGACATCAGGCTTGTCACTATGCAATATTGGAATGCAGATGCAAATGTGCTCTTTTGTTTTGATAAATCGAGCACCAATATCATCAAGAATTTCAGATACCACAGTGAACTCAGTGTGTCCTTCATCAGCCTGCTGCACCTCGCCACCGCGATGGCAGTGATTTGTGAAGCAAGTCCGACATGGGATTAGGCACAAGGATTTAGGGAATCGTTTCAATGTCCCAACCATACTATTAGCAAGTATGCGGGTGATCTCTTCTACTGACCAGAATACAACGCAGTTGCACAAATTGCATTGGCACGGCGATATAGGGACTTCCTCTGGACCGAAATTCTCGATTGCTACTTGTAACAGAAAGAATTGCAAAAGAATAGAGCCGGCAATAGGGGCATTGGATTTCATGAATTCCCTAATGGACAAATTGGGTATGTTGTTCGAAAGCATTAGAACAACAACACTCTGAACATGTATTTCTTCCCGTGGGTGTGTTGTTGCATCTTCTGTAGAAGCAGTTTGTGGGTCCCCTTCTTCTGTAGAAGCAGTTCGATCAAGACCCTCTTCTTCTGTAACACAAGGCACACGGTGCAGCCGATGCCGAAGCCAACTAAAGATATTTTTCATCTTTTGGATACCAACTCTTGTGGAAACAACCTGTTGGCTTTCTTGACCTGTATACGTGATCAGTCCATCTCGGCCATGTCTAATACCATCTATCTTCTTGAGTTTCGGACTTACTAGAATGTCCAAAACATCCCTCGCACCTATCTCTAAGTCAAGCCGTCCTCTTATCACGCTTGCAACATGAAATGCTAAATTAGCTAGACATGTAATTCCTAGAGTAGGCAAATTGCTAAGAGATCCAGATACACCTTCACTTAACTCAAGTTGTGCAAACACAAAACTTGACAGCCATCCCAACAAGCAAACCAACTTTAAGATTAACAATTGGAGATTCTGGACTAAACCCATTTCAAAATACAGTTGAAAGGGAAAAAATTACCCAACTTGCGATCAACAAAACTTTATTCTTCTTCTCAATCTACACTTAGTCTATTTTGCCCCTGCAAACATTTTCATGGCAAGAAATTGTGCTGCGCACATTTATATAGAAAAATACAATTGAAACAGAAAATTTACCCAACTTGCGATCAACAAAACTTTATTCTTCCTCTCAATTTACCCAACTTGCGCCTGCAAACATTTTTGTGGCAAGAAATTGTGCTGCACACATTTATATAGAAAAACCTACGTTTGGTTTCCACAGAAGACTATCGATGAAGCTTTATCATCTTAGTAAGCTTCGGTGGAAGGGAGAAGTGCCTCCGTCGTGTAGGTACCGCGTATTCGGAATCTTAACATGAACCACATATAATGATCGATTTAGGAAATTAGTTTTATTGAGCAACCGTAAAATAAGAATTGTGGTGTTTTGAAGGGTTTTTTTTTTGACAAAGAAAAAAGCGAATTTTGATTAAGTAAAAAGCTGTATCATTAAGCGAGCTGCCTAATGATACAAGTGCTGATATATAACAGTTCTAAACATAACATATCCAACGGTCATAACCGGAAAGGTGATCAATCCTAGTCCAAAACCCGCAAAAAAACTTAAAAGTAAATAGGATCCCATCCCAAACAAAACCCAAAACCGATCCAAAGATCAACCATAATGAAGGGAAGTGGAGCTACAGAGACTTCCATCCTTATACTCATTAACATGCATGAGGCCATCCATAGCGCCCAATACCAGCTTAGAAAGAGAATCAACGACAAAGTTGTGCTCCCGAAAGATGTGACCAAACGTAACAGAAGAGAATCCAACGGTAAGAGAATGGACTTGCTTGATCCAGCCATCTAGCTCCACTGAGAAAAGGCATTGCTCACCTTTCGCCCATAAAATAATCACACGGGAATCCCCAAAGACTCTAAGAGAAGAAAGTCCCTTCGACCTGGCAAAGTAGAGAAGCCCCCAAAGAGAGACTAATTTCGAACGAGTATTGGTTCCTTTTCCTACCCCCAACTGAAGCTGGAAAAAGTGGTTATGTGAAAGTTTTCAAACCATGCCAGCACCACACTAGCCCTTCTAAGCAGCACCAGGCAAAGTAGCCTACAGGAAAACACAAATCCTCCTCAGAATGAGGTAGAACCAATCTCTTCTTCACCGGCGGAAAAATACAGTTGGGCTGTAAGTAAGCAGAGATCATTGCATAGGTCTGATTTAAAGATGGCTCCCAATCCTAGAAAATGCAGCGGTTCCTCACTCTCTAGAATTCCCAAACCATGAAGAAAAGAAGAGTTGGATCATACACATTACTCTCAAACCACCGCCAAAAGTTATCACCGAAGGAGGCACCCGTCCAGGGGAAATGGAAATTGAAGACATATTCAAGAGAGGCCCAAAGTTCCCTAAACAAAGAACATTGACCAAAAAGGTGATTTACATCCTCTCCTGGCTTGAAACACAACACACAGCAGCCCAGACCACAAAAGCCACGTTTGACGAGATTCTTCCACGTTAGTACTTTGTCATGAAGGACCAGCCACAAGAAGCAACGAATTTTTATAGGGCATTTAACCTACCAAAACTTAGAATGTAGTCTCCTCTGGGCTTCATCTATCTCACCCTCCATCAGCACAAAATAGGCTAGCTATGCGGATACCATACTAGTAGCATTATTAAAACCCCAGCAGATAACATCATCCTCCAACGATAGGGTAATGCCTGCATGTATCAATCTGCGAATATACCCATTCCATAAGCTATGCCAATGTGTCTCTAGGTTCAACTCCTCCGTTGTCCGCCACTGGGTACCATCACACTCCAGAAAAACAGCCGCCTACTTTAGAACATAAACATTACGGGCATGCAAGGCCAGGATAAGCTCCTTCGGCAGTCAGAATTCTGTCCCCAATCCAGCAATCGGGTCCAGCCCCACAAACACCTGCGAACCCCTTCCAATATTCCAACAAATACCCATGTTAATAATTGGAAAGGTCTTCAGGAAACTTCTCTAGATACATGATCCACAGGGTGACATATTTCCATTTCGAAACCATAATGGGAGCGGCCTCCTACCGAGATACTTATGTTGAATCGCCTTCCCCCAAAGGCCAGCATCATGCAAACTCCTCCAAAAAGTCTTCGCGCACAAAGAGAGATTGAAAGACTTGAGATCCTTGATTCCCCAACCATCAAGAAATTTTGGCCGCGTTATCAAGTCCCACGAAGTTAAGTGAAACTTATCATAACCATCAGCACCCGACCATAGAAAAAGAGAAAATAGTCTACCCAAACCTGTTATAATCTTCAATGGGACAAGGAAGAGAGAAAACAAAAGATAGGAATACCTTGTAGTACCGAACATAAGAGGGTGAGATGGCCTCCCAGCGAGAGGTAATTAAAGGACCAACAATTGATTTTACTCTGTACCTTTTTTATCAGACATCCCCAATCCACCGAGGTATATCCACATGGCTTCAAAAAGTAGCCAAGATATCTGAACCCAAAAGCTAACTCCTTCATCGAAAAGGGGAAGAAAATAACTATCCGAAGCATTACAAAAGCAGTTGGTAATAATTTTAAACTGTAACCATTCGCCATAAGAGCCCTTTCCAAATAGTAACACATCGTCTACAAATAATAAGTGAGTTATAAGCAGAGGCAATGCCACCTTGATGCCGGAAATAAATTTTTTTGCTTAGCATCCTTTATTAAAAGGCTCAACCCTTCAATGGAAAAGATAAACAGGTAAGGAGATAAAGGGCATTCTTGCCAGAGACCCCTACCACCAACAAAATTAGCAGAAGGCGAACCATTAACCAGAACAGAATAATTAGCTGAGGTAACGCAAGACATAATCCAATCGATAGATTCCAACTGCAAAACAACCAGCAGGAGAATAAATCCCAGATAAGTCCAGTCGAGCCTATCATAGGCTTTGACCAGGTCCAGCTTCAGGATGAAGGATTCAAACATCTTGAGTCTGATAGAGTGCAAACCCTCCTGAGCTATACCAACCGCATCCATCAATTGTCGACCGTGAAGGAAACCGAATTGCTCAGTAGAAATGAACTTTTTCAGCGTGGGCTTAATCCGATCAGATATAATTTTCGAAACAACTTTATAAAGAAGATTACACAGGGATATGGGCCTGTAATCCCCAAAGCCCATTAGCTTGTCCACTTTCGGGATGAGAGTGATATAAGTAGCATTTAGTTCTCCAGGGATACGGGCCTTAATTCTAGATTCTTCAATAGCCATTGTAATATCATCCCCCATCATTGGAAAAAAATGAAGGAAGAACTCAACCGTCCATCAGTCGGGCCCTGGCGACTTATCCTTCACAAACAATCTCAGAGTTTTGAGAACCTCAGCTTATGAGACAGGATTCCCAATATCCGCGTTCATCAACTCATCAAACATCCGGAGAAATAGTTTGATAGTCTTCAACTGATCCTCCAGGTTACTGACAGAATCTTGTTTATAAATTGCCTTCAAATGAATTTCAGTAGCCTCCTTCAGAAGAGACAAAACAAAAATAGTATGACCCTGCTTATCCTCTAAATCCCAAATAGAGTTAAAGAGTCTACGGTGGTTGGAAAACCAATGGAAGAATTTCATATTATTATCCCTAGCCTTAATCCAGACCGCACAGATTTTTTGGCTCCAAGTTTCTTCCTGAACTTTCAAAATCGAACTCTTCTCCCCTTCTAAATGATGTAAGGAAGTGATGCGAACAGGATTGAATAGCTCAGCATCAGCCATCTGAGCAAGGTATTGAATTTCACGGTCCAACTCTAAGAGACGCTTGTCATTTTCAGACTTCTTCAGCTTTTCCCAGCTAATGACCACATTCTTAAGCTTCCAGAGTCTCTTAGTTAAAACCGACAAAGAGGAACCATGAAAAGTAGAGGCACTAGAATGCCAGAAATCATGAATAAGATCTCAGAAGGACAAATCCTCGATCCAGACTGGATGGAACTTGAAAGGATAGCATCTGAAACTAGTATCAAACTCCAGTTGTAAAGAAATGGCATTATGGTCGAAAAAGCCCATCACAGAAGACCACGATCGGTACCTACCCACAGCTCTGCATTGATTTTCATCCATAAAGAACTTGTCGAGCCGTTTGGCAATTCCCTCCTTTCCACTCCTTCAGTTAGACCAAGTAGGGACTAGTTTTGGAGGAACCACATCCTACAACTTAGCATCTTCGAACATATCCAAAAAATAGTCCGCAAGGGGGTCCAAGGCCCTTCCAATTCCGAAAGGGTGAAGTTCAAGTCCCCTGCAACAATGAGATCAGGATTAAGTAACAAACCGTCAGACTTGACACGATCCCAGAAGAGTCTTCGATTCAGGTAAGGAGCATAAATATTGAGAACACAAAGAGTCCTATCAAAACCTATAACCTTTCCTTCGGTCAGTATGCTTGCACAAGTATGAAAAGCCCGCAGATCATCCACATCGGGGTTCGCTTGGGGCCACTGCAAAGCCCTCTCGCATTGCAGGATGTAAGGAGCACTAAGTCAGGGAATCCATGGCCAAACTAGCTCTAAGGGCCAAAACATAGGAAGAAGAGGGAGAACCATCTGACAGAGGCCTTCCCAACCCCTTGTCAAATAACGTAGAAATAGTAAGGTTCAGACAAGTAGTGGAGGTCCCCCCCCTCCCAACCTTATCTTTCCTAGGCCTCTGAGCCTTACGGATAGTCACATTCCCCTGCATAATGGAAGCAATAGGAATAACATCAACATCCCCAGAGTCCCGAGCCGAAAAGATGGGTAAAGGTTCCTTCAAACCCTGGGAAACCTCTGGGCAGTTAGGTATAGGGCCAGACTCAGGGTCAAAATCCAGTAAAGAGGAAGGAGAAATGGAAATACCCAAAGAATCAGAAGCAGGAACAACAGGAGAACACACAAGGGAAACTACATCCTGGGGGATAACCTCAAAGGAAGGGGAAGAACCATTAATCCCAAGAGACAAAGAAGGCGGGACAGAGCCAAATGTCAAGGGTTAAGCAGTCAAGAGATCTCTCGAAAAGTGCAGAGAGGCTAAAATATCCCGAGCGGAAATAAACTTAGACAAAGTAGGAATGATTTTGTTAAACATACCAATACATTCATGAGCCGAAGGAATATCATGAGAAATTTGACAGTGGAAACAGTCATCACGTTCCTCCAGAACCAATTTAGGAGCGATAAGCCTTTCAAGCAGCCGATGACGAAGACCCCAAGAACACGAATCTCTGGAATGTCCCACTTCCTTGCAGTGGAAACACCGAAAAGTTATCCTCCAATAATACATAAGCTGTACAAAAGAACCTCCTTCCCAAACAATATCTAGTTCCGTCGGCAAGCCTTCCTACAGTCAATATCCACCAATAAACGTGGCGAGTTCCTTTCTGACCCAATCAGTTTTTCCTCTTCAATAAGGATGAGCCTGCCGAGAGAGTTATCAACCTCTAAGAAACCCTTAAAGTTCTAGCATTGTAGCGGAAAGTCAGGTAACACAACCCAAAGATGCTTGTGAGATCAAAATTCCTTTCGAGGGTCGAAAGAAGAATGCCATCGCGCTAAAACCAAAGAGCCAATCCCCAGTACCCAGTACCTTTCCTCAACTGTAGCCCTATCTTCTTCAGAAAGAAATAAAAACAGGAACCAACCATTATCGAAAGAAAGGATGCGAGGAATGTTTGCCACAACCCCTTTCCATTTATCATGAACCCAGGTCAACACCTCGGCTTTGGAAAGTTTAAGGTACTCGAATTTCCCAATAAGGGCCCTCTGGATTAAATCCGATACCATTTCGAATGTGACGTCCTTACCCAAGATGCACAACGACCTACCCTTCTTCACCTTCTCAAAACGTATACGCATCTGTCCCTTCGCCGAAGCAGAGCGTTTGTCAACATCAAGGACCGAGGTAGTAGAAGAATCTAGTGAAGGTTCGAATATAGGAGAAACCCTAGCCCTGTCCTTATGACTTCTCGACCCCGAAAGGACCATCCACGCATCATACTCCACCAGAATAGAAGGATTATCTCGGAACGTGGGCAATGGAGACCCACCTTTCGAAGAAACCCTACCTGAGCCCAAAAAAATCGGCGTCGGACCAACAACATTCGTACCAACCGAAACCATCGAAACTGACACCTCTAACAGTGAAAAAACTAAAAAACAGAAGTTGACAGATCAGCCCGTGAAATCCAGAGAGAAATCATAAAATAAGGTAAAATGACAACACAAACCCTGGATTTGTGAGGTCAAATACTTCCCACTTGATTATTCTGGTTGGTACTAGGATTGACTCCACTGAGTCAAGCGGGACTCCAGGACCAGAGCCTACCCACCGTTGAAAAAACAAGGAAACCACCAGACATAACATCCAAAAGAAAATTTAACAACGCAAAAAGGTGGCGGAGGGACGTAAGGAACAATTTTCCACCCATAACACAAAAAGAAGTAATAGCAGGACGAAAGCACAAGCATCAACAAAGAGGGACGACTAGAGAGAGAGCGGGCCAGAGAGTCATAATGGCTCCCATGGCTGCCAACCCTCCATAGAAGGTCGCCAAACCCTATCCAGTTCCATCCTCCGCAACTGCATTTTGGTCCTAGAGTATGACCTAAAATTGCTTTTGATTGGCTCAAGACAGTTTTAAGAGATGTGATAAAAACATAAGCTCTTTTAATAGAAAAGTGTTAGATGAACCGGTAGATGAGAAGCCAAATTCCATCGTTGGGTCCAACTTCTACAGTGCCAGGGATCAAAATTGAAGTCGTCAACCTTTTAGCTCGTCATAAAAGGGTAAATTTGAAGAGTAAAAAGTTATTTATTTATTTTTATTTGTTTACCATTCTACTTCTACTTCAACATAGGATTATTGAAGGATCACCTCAAGGGAATTGAAATTGGATATCAATTACCTTCTCAAACCATTATGTGAGTGTGGTAAATCCAAATTTTTATTTTTAATTTTTATCAAATCCAGCTTCTTAAACATATCATTTATTTTTAGACTGTGATCAATAGTAATGTTATCATTTATTTTTAGACTATGATCAATAGCAATGTTATCATTTATTTTTAGAGTGTAATGTTATGTAGAATATTTTTATTAATTTGTTTTTGCCTTTGTTTCTATCAATTTTTTTTATTAGTAAATGTTTTTATCAATTTAAAATATTTTTGTCAATTTTTCTTTTATATTTTTGTTGTGGCTATTAATACCAAAAATGAAAATACATAAGTTAAAAATTGGTTTGAAACATTGAAAGGAGGTCGCATGAGCTAAACTTCTCTTTATATGTTCTGGAAATGGCTTTACTTCATATCGATTTATGTTTTTGAAAAATTTAGTAAGCTTCTCTTTTTATGTTCTAGAAATAAAAAAAAGTTTTGTTTCACATTTTATACTTTTTGAAAATTTTAATGAACTTCTTTTGTATGTTCTAGAAAATTGGAAATAATCTATTTTAACATAAATTTATGCTTTTTGAAAGATTTAATAAATAATTTTTTTTCAGACAATTTATTAAAAGAGTATTATATCAATTTGTTTTATTCCATTATATTTTTTATACATATCATTTAAAAATTAAATAAACTACAATATATTTCCATGTAAATTTGTTTTTTTTAATTTTATATATTATTTTTTTTAAATGTTTATCTTTTAAATTTTATATAGTAATAGAACATATTAAATGTCTATAATCTTAGTTGAAGTATCAAAATTAATGTTATTCTATGTTAGATTTATTGTTCATTAATTGTAATTATATATAATATGGATTTGTATTTATACAAATAATGTAATTAATAAAATTGACTTTAAATTCCATACAAATGGAAATAATATTCTTTTTAGAAAAATAACATTTTATATGTTTCAAATATATTATTAATTTTTTTTATAGAAGAGTACACAAATTTAAAATTATTTGGTATATATAGTTTTTTGGGCTTAAAATTATATTAGATTTAAATACAGAGATAATTCATTAATCAATATTATTCATTTCTAAAACTATTTTCTAAAATTAATTTAAGTTGTGCTTCAAAATTGATTGAATTAATTATTCTATAAAAATAGATTTAATTTATATTATAACATTAATTTCATTTATGGATTTCAATTCTTTAAAAACATTATCTAATTAATAAATATAATTTTTAAATTATGTATTCTTTACACTATTCTTTATGCCTATAATTTCTCTAACAAGTAAATCATGCATAGTTATATCAACTAAACAATTGAATGTATTACACATTCATTTTCAAAGAAATGTAATTATTTAATTTTATTTTATGGCATGTGATTTTAAAACGTAATACTTGTATCCTCTAATTTTATCATATTTAATATGATATTTCTCCATCTATTTCTCATGAAATATTACTATGTGAAACATGGATGGAAGTTAATACACAAATGGATGGAAGTTAATATACAAATGTGCATATCCTATAATACGTCCAAATGGAGAAGAGCACATCAAGTGTGCATGGTGTGTCAAATTCAAAGGAGATACACCATATGCAACGGAAGGCAATAGTACAATCCAATTAAGTGGATTAGATAGCCATTCTATTTATGAGGCTCATAAGTGTTCAATTCAACTATTGGGGAGTGAATCAAGGCAATCATGTTTACCCATCACCAAACATGTTGAGGTCATGGTAGATGTTGAGAAATCTAGAATAATTAGTGCCATGGAAACCATGTACTTTGTTGCTATCAAAGATTTACCTTTGGAAGTGTATAAATAAATATGTGACTTGCATAGGTATAAAGGAACACCTAATATTCCCTTAACCAAAGAGTATTCTTCATATACTAATATCACACCAAGAAAAGAGTTTTCACTTGCAACAAAAAAGGTTTACTAAAAAAAACTAAAGACTGAAATTTGCTTGAATCCATTTTATTCTATTTTGGTGGATGAAAGCACAGACAAAACAATGGAGCAACACCTCATTATATATATTACATATCTAATGGATGAAGGAAGTGGGCCACATGCAACAAAGTTTATTCGTCTTCTGAAAACCAAGGATAGTACTGCACAATCAATGTATGAATCTTTATCAGGATTATTATCTGAAATGGATTTATCAAAACATAAAATTGTGGGATTTGGTTCTTATGGAGCTTCATCTATGAGGGGCATTCGTGAAGGTTTAGCTGCTAAGCTACTTTGTGAAGTGCCACATTTGTTGTGTATTCATTGTGTATCACATCGTGGGACATTAGCTATAATAGATGCTTCAAATCATTTTCGTGAGTTTAATTATATTGATAAGTTGGCTAACAAAATATATTCTTGGTTGGGAAAATCTACAAAATGACATGGAGAACTTAAAGGTTTAATGGACTTATTTCAAATTGATAGATTGCATGTACTTCAAATTCATCAAATCTGATGGCTTTTGAGAGGAAAAACAGGTGATGAACAAACTTGTCAAAATTATGCTCGCATTATTACAAGAATGGAAACATGTTAACATAAAAAATGTATGAAATGGAAACAATATTTCAAGTTCATTTTTGCATTCATTTGCTGGTAGATGTTTTAACTGAATTACATAAGTTAAGTCAACGGTTTCAAGAGGAACATATTGATATAACATCTATTGATATGCAAATAGACGTGCTTATTGAATTTCTTCGCAGAAGATTATTGCGAGTTATGTTTGAAGTAGGTTCTCAACATGTTTCATATTTCTTAAAGAAAATAAAACATGGAAAATTGGAGTTTATTGACAATATAGGTGCTTGACATGTGCATTTGTTAAGATTTGAACCTCTATCTAATTCACTTGGGTCAAGTACCATGGAATGGAATATTGTATTCACTTGAATAGCATTTGTCCAAAAGTTGATTGATTGTCTTAATGACAGGTTTATAGATTTGTCGATATTCAATACAACAAAACTATCTAGTCCTCGTTCATACTTTGAAGAAGATGATGAAAGAG
The DNA here is from genome assembly GCA_027924585.1 of Larix kaempferi. Taxonomy (NCBI): domain Eukaryota; kingdom Viridiplantae; phylum Streptophyta; class Pinopsida; order Pinales; family Pinaceae; genus Larix; species Larix kaempferi. Next base: position 1,293,454 of record BSBM01000551.1, read on the forward strand.
ATTCTGAAACAAAACAATGGTTGAGACGCCTATGTGGAAATTTTGATATTGGAGACTCGCTAATAATTGATACAGAAAAATATGAAAGTGAAATGGAAAGTTTTAATATTACTCTGCATCGGGCATATCCAAAGAAAAATATGATTGAAGCATGGGAGCAATGTGGAGGAGAACCTGAGTGGTGTGAATCCTATCCAAATTTAATGAAATTGTGGCAAATTGTTCTTACTCTTTCTACTAGCACTGCTAGTTGTGAAAGAAGATTCTCTAAGTTGAATCACATAAAAAATAATGATAGATCTAGACTTGGTCTAGAAACATTAGACACATTAATGTTTTTATCTCTATCAACACTTCAATACTTACTTGAGATATATTGGAATGCAGTTTATGAAACTTGGAGAAGAATGAAGACACGAAGACCTCTTTCATTGGGTGAAAGAAATTAAGATGTCCTAATATTTTATTCAATTTTGTAATGTATAACATTTTGAATAATATATTTAAAGAAGTATTTTATGTAATATGGAAAAAATTATTAATTAACAAAAATTAATGTTATGTCATAATTTAATTCTATGAAAAGGGGATTATGTTTTAATGATTATAAATTAAAATGTTTGTAAATAATATGTTTGGGTTATTATTATTATATATATATATGAAATTTTAAATAATTTTTCATTTTCATATGAAAAGAATAAATTATTTTAACTTGTCAACATAGAAGGATTATTAAAATGCTAACCCTACCCATTGAAAAGTAGCCTTTCTCTTCAAATTTGTTACCTGGTGGCGAGTCGTGTGGAAGCATTTATATATCAGAATTACAGTCGATCAATTTCGTCCGTGCATCCATTCATAGCGATGGACAACCCAACCATAGATGACACATTAGTGTATCACGTAATGAAATATTTTGATCCTTTGCTTCATTAAAAAGAAACAATTTGTCTACCACTAAAGAATTGTTTGGCAGTTCAACTCTTGATTCCATAATACCATCACATCATCTCGTAGTGGATCTCTTAATTTCAAGAAACCAAAGAAAATCAATTAAAACAGAAATGTTCTAGACGGCTGGAAGTAACATCGTTATATTTAAGTAATTAGATATTATATGTAACTCACATCGTTTGGATGTGAATATCTTTTTCCAAAGCAAACAAAATGAAAAAGAATTGGTGATTGATTAGGGTATTCAAATTGCTTTGCATCTTGGAATCACTGGAGGAAGAAGACCAATTCGAATTGCATTTTGGAGTGTTCACAATGAAATTTTATTGGTTTAGGATTGGAGTTTATGACTCATGAAAATGTAGATTTGTATTTATGGATTTAATTTTTTTTAAAACTAAATCTAAATAGTTTTTAGGCATAATATCACTAAAAAGAGAAGCAATGTGATGACCATTTATCTCACATTAATGAAATGTTCTTATAACTTTAAGTAATTAAATGATATAATTGTAGAAGCTTGTAAAAATGATAATAAGAAAAGAAATATTGTAAGCAATTTTAAGTACTTGGATGTAATATACTGGAATGAGAAAAAATGTATTCCAATAACTTTAAGTACTTAAATGTTATAGTAAAATAAGAAAGAAATGTTCAAATGATTTTAATTACTTTATTCCATAATTATTAAAACTTTGTAAAAATGAAATTAAAATAGAAATGTTATAAATGACTTTAATTATTTAAATGTGTAATATCCCCAGATTAGATTTCGAGGATATTAGCTTAAATCACAAAACTTTAAATCAGAGAAAATTGTAAGACTTGAAAACTAGTTATTGGACAAGGATTTATAAACTAGTTCTGGCATAGTGAAACCCACCCAAACTTCACAATTGGAATTTCTTGGATCTTATCCGAGTGAGGAAACAAACAACAGGGATAAAATTGCTTAAGAATCCTTTGCACAATGTATTGGGACCATTTATGTTTCGAAATAAAGTGCCACTGAAATCTACTCCAAGGCTTCTTGGGTACACCAGCATATGCAAACTAGAACCTTTCCACAAGCTTTGGGAAAAATATGAAGGTGGTTGAACTGTGTATACCCTCTAATATATTGATATACAAAAGATATTTGGGTTTATAGAAGATATGTCAGTATTTGGAGGTCAAAAGAGGAAGTGTGCTACCTAGGACTACTCAACTAGTCTTCATTCTGACTTTTCCAAACATGATTAGGAGGTAAGGAATTATGAGTTTGATGCTTGGGTTGGATTCAGTAGAGTCTTAAGGACCTGCAACACTTTACAGAATAAAAAATGGACCCATAGAAATCGTTTTGTAAAAGATAGTACAAGACTAGTCAAAATTCTAGGCATAAAGAGATAGTCTTGAAATAATGAAGCACAAACAACCACATAGGCTCAAAAATTCTCTCTGAGAAGTACTTTATAAATTTAAACACAAGTAAATAAGAAACATCAAGCTTTATTATAATTTATTAACAACATTAGAAGGCATTCATAGCTCAGACTTTACAGCTTGTCCCCAGTCTTTAAGATCTTACAACAATGGAGCATAATTTTTCAATGGGAGCATGAGAGAAGTGTTGAATGCATTGGATAACAACCATATGATGAGAATGAACATCAAATAGCTCATGGGAGTCACAAAATACAACTGATATATCTCACAAGGGCGCAATTACTCCAATTGATCTCTTCTTCGGATGGATACCAACACAAATCTTCAACGATCTTGCACCAATCATTCCACCAATTATAGAGGCTCGAATTGTTTAGGATGTATGATTGTCCAGACCTACAACTCAGGATATAATGACTGTACATTATCTGAGAAGAATAAGAATGGAAAATTTTATATGGGGTACATCTCCCACAGTTGGCTAATGACACATCTCCAAAGCCTAGAGAAGCTCAGAGCTTTCTCAATGCAAAAGTTAAATTGTCAAAAGATGTCAAAGTGGTGCGCCCTCCTCATTTTTTAGATTGGGGTGACTTGTTTAGCAAGTTAAGTTTCTAGCGGACCTACTTGGCCTCATCCAATGTGCCTTCCTTGACTGAGTTGGAACTTTCAGACTTTTCACACTGAATTGCTTTCTTCCTTTTGGAAACTGCGCCCTCCTAGATTTCATGATGTTTTCTGCTTTTCACACTGGTTGGATTTTATTCCATTTGGAAACTATGCCCCCCTTACTTTCCTAATTTTTCATGCTTTTCAAGACTAATTGCTTTTCTGCACTTGCCTGCTTTGTGCAATTTTCTTGCTTTATGTACTTGCCTGCTTTTCACTACTTTTGCTAGTTTCCTTCTTTTTTGCTTTTCTATGCGTTTCTCTCAATTTCCTCTTTGGTTGACAATTCATTGAGATACCCTTATCTCCTTATGCACCCTCATGGAGCCCTTGGCATCTTCCAACTCATCATCACATTTAATTAATAATTAAATATCAAAATAATAATTACATCACCTCCAATTTAATTTATTCTAAACAACTATAGTCCAAATATATCCCTGGCTAATAATTTAATTGTCTAGAGTAATTGGTCGATGTTATCCCCTTATTAATTAATTCATTGATTTTCACTAGGATCCATGGGGGTTTGATGTGTCATTTCCTGCTTCTCGGTGTTGAAAAAATGGGAACATGACAGTCCTCTCCTCCCAAAATTGCTTGTCCTCAAGCAAGAAACCAAATCCAACCATTTATGAAGACAACCAATGACTCCACTCCTCAATATATGATGTTTGATGTATAGAATTGGAATTCTCAATTCCAAGCTAAATACTAGAGGTCCACCATGTTTCTGCTACACCACTCTGATTATTACTATCTCATCAAAAATTAACATGGTCTCCTATGCAGCTATCCAACCCGAAACTGCAACAAATGAATGACATGATCCCATTTTTTGTGCTACATTCCTCTAGATGACAATGTCATCCCAAGTAATCTATAATGTCAAGGAATTCTTGGATCTCACTGTCTCTGTTGCATGTCTCCCAATGGCACTGTTACTTGTGGAAAACTATCATTCGAAAGAATTCGAGGGTCCCACTGTCTTAGCTGCATCCTCCCAAACATCAGGATCAATAAAAGGAATATATCATCATGTAGGATGTCTAGATCACTCCACCATACTGTAATTTCATCACTTCCAATGGATGATTGAATCTCAATAAGTTTCTCCATCAAAGCATAAATCTCCTCATGTTCCATATGTAAACTAGCACTGCAATTGCCATCCATAATACATAGGTGACAATCCCATGTCCATCCAGGTATACTAAATACATCACATAGCATCCATAGATTCCCATACAACTGCTCACAAAAAATGAATGACGTGTCCATAAAATCTCCATTGATGTAAACAACAACCTTACCCCATGGGGTACTCAACTCCCTCATGTATCTATCCACCCAATCAATGGATGAATAAACACTCCATATTAGTGATCGAAATGCAAAGCTTGTCGCTTCCTTATGTTCCATATTCGCTCTAGTGCAACAACTCATTACTGTGCTACTTGTTCCACTTAACTCGCTCAAGTGGATATCCCATGTACTACTATGCATGATGGAGACATCAGATAGATGCCTCTACTGCTACTCATCAAATTGGTAAGGGAATGGTACGCTTTTCAAACCCCAAGGTCTAACCATCAAGTCATCAATATAGAGTGTGGGGGCCTCCTTCTCCTCATGTGGCACCAAAATAAATAATCCCTTTACCCAATATTCATCCATATGTGTGTTGACTGTCACATGTGTGTGGTATGGAGAATAGTGAACCAAATCTCTACAATTGTCATCCTTAAACATGAGATTATCTCAACTATAGTGAGATCATGTGCTTCCTCCAAAATTGTACAACAATCTCCTAGAGGCATCTCATAATCTCTTCAGAAGAAAACATATTCTTGGCCTTCATATTGCTTAACTTCAAAATCCTCAAGCACATGCAAATCAGAATGTACTTTATGTTCCCAATTGATCCAGTCCAGTAGTTGGCATTGTTTTTGAATGCTAACATCAACTGTGACAAGTCATCGACTTCAACGCGACTTCTACAAGTTCTAAACTCGACACAACTTCGACAAGTTTCGAACTCGACATGACTTCGAAAAACTTAGCATCTTCGACAAGTTTAGCGACCTCGACAGTCTCGCGACATCAACATGCAGCATCAACTTGCGACCTGCGACTGTTGAGCTTCAACAAATTGTCTCTATGTCTCCTAGTCGATTGTAATGGTTGAACTTCCGAAACCATTCTAACTTCTCTTGTAACTGAACGTAACGGGCAGGCACCCAAGTGTCTTAGCACTCTATATAAGCATGTAAAATATTGTAATATACAAGATTTGATGATCTTTACATCCAGTAATAGAAAAATCAGTTCACATTCCTGCATATTGTCTGTGAATGTATGTTTATGTGCGTAGTGTATTCCAGCTTTGCTTATTCTATTTCTTATGCTTCTGCCATAACAGAGCCGACTCATTTAGTCCAATTGTTTCCCCCCTCGTGCACCTGGGCACATGCGGATCATTGGTATCAGAGCTTTCTCAACTTTGTTCGTGCTTAAGTTTTGCGTAGACAATTCCATCGCAGTTACCTAACTTATGTCGGTTCAAACATGCTCACAAACTCAAGAATCCAAGCAAGCACTACCTCCAGAAATGGTAGAAGAAACAAGTGATAGACATGCAATCGACGAGACACATCAACTCATAGAGAAAGCACTAGATCGAAAATGAACTGAGATGTTCACCCAGTTCAATGAGATTCTCACACAATTTGCTTCGACTTCAGGAGGATTTTCGATGAGAACTCCGATAAAATCAGCCCCTTTAAAGTGAAAATGAATTTGGACATACCGAATCTAGAAGGTAAGATTGATGCGGAATCCATCGACAATTGGGTACAACAATTGGAATCCTATTACTCTGTGAATCAACTCTCAGAAGCTGATAAGATCACCATTGCATCCTTAAATATGTCAACGTCTGTGCACTGTTGGTAGGAGAACCTCTCGAAAAAGATGGAGAAAAGTGGAGGCCCCATAGACAAGTGGGAGAAATTTTTTGAATATATTTGAAAGGAGTTTTACCCGCCCAAATACCTTGAAAAATAGTATAAGAAGTGTCAGTAGCTAAGGAAATGGAAAGACCATTCAGTACAGAGTTACACGGATGAGTACTATCGACTCATGACTAGACTTGTTGTTCAAGAAGAAGAAAAATTGCTTGTTTTGAAGTATGTCAGCGGATTATCCCAATACATTCAGTAGGAGATGGAGTTTCTGACTGTCAATACACTCATGGATGAATTCCACTATGCCAACAAACTCAAAACCAAACAGAAGGTAAAAGCATGCTTTGCGACTAAACTAACATCAGGACGACCACCTGACAAGAAGACACCAGCCAACTTCGACAAGTCGAAATCTTCGCAGCCAACTCCGCCAAAGCTAGATCACAAAAAAAATCCCTTTCACAAAAAGGAACATAGCAAACAACCCCCTAACGGGAAATGGTGTGATTACCACCACTCATCTTGGCATGACACGTCTAAATGCAAATATCAGAATAATTTTTTGGAAAAAGTGTTGACATCTGATGCGTTTGACAAGACTCTGGTGTAATCTGACCCAGAAGCAATGACTCTAGCATGTGCTTTTTAGCACCAGCTAGTGTGAAAACACTAACTACAATATTGATGGGGGTATTGAGCAAATTCCTGAGCTCTGGTAGGGTGGGGCATAGGTTGGTCACATGGCCTTGTTTCCCACATAGGGCGCATGGAGGACTTACCCTTATCACAGAAGTAGTGGTGGTCATTACTGGGGATTTTAACCATTGTTGGTTGATGCCTCCTGCTATAGGCTTAACGTCTCCCGATGACAATTTGGGAGTAGGTTTGGGTGTGAGGAAGACTTTCAACTTAATTTGTCTCATTCCCCCATTGGTGGGTTTAGAAATTGCTAGTTTTGGTTTAGTCTTGGATGTCGCCAGTTTGACTTATGGTACAAATGGTGTGACTAGCTTAGAAGCCGCAATAGCCATAAAAAATACAAACTCATAATGGGATACGGGTTTTGAAGCCATCTTTGGGTATGGTGGTGTAAGGTACCACACAAGTATACCCAAGGTGAGTCTAGGTAGATTCAACTGAGCCATAACCAGTGTCCCTTGTACTCCTGTGGGGAGGACCTACAAGAATGGTATTTGGAAGATAGGAGGTATTGATGGACACAATGTGTTTTCAACACCATGGCTCAACGGAGGTGTCGATGATGATGCCGATGGGGATGTGGGCACATTTTTAGTGGTGAAAATGGTGAACATAAGGCCACCGGTTGATGCAAGGATTTTGGGTGGTAGATCGGAATACACCCTTAGCAAGTTAGATTCCTTATATACTACAGTTCCAATATCAACATAAGAGTGTTGAATTGTCCCGACGACAGTGAGAAGGAAATTGTTGGGATTGGTGTTGGTATTGGGGTCGTAGTAGTTGAGTTGGTTTAGCGTGACTATTTTCCCATTGAAAGGGAATATCATGATGCATAAAACTAAGGAGGTCACTTCCTTCATGGCATACATGTAAATATGGGCTAAGAGGATGTTGTAGTCGAGTTCTGCATTGACTATTTTGATAACGATCATGACCATATTTTCCCCCTAGTTTGATAGGGACATTCTGGTATAATCCGCGAGGTTGGTACAAACTCCCATCATATGCATAGAGAGCAATAGACAAGGGGACTAACTCAAGTGATCCCAATCGCCTCCAAAAAATAGAGGACATGATGCATGTGGACGTGCCTTCTTCAATGATACATCGTTGAATCATAATTTTTTGATGGTAATAAAGACATGGAATACGATTGATGAGGGTAGTCATGGTTCACCTTTGTCGAGATCAAAAGTCATCAGGTGTGATTTCGAAGGGTCAATGGTGGCAAGTGAATTAAGTTAGGCCTTTCATTGAGTTGGGCGGGACTGTAGCACTCTGATGTGGACATAGCAGGAGGTAGTTGATCCAAGTCATCTAGAATACTTTAATTGTGGGTGGAATTCATATGGGGGTTATTGGGCGTGCACCTAAGTGGTACCTTGGGGATCCATGGGAACTATTCATCACTTGGGAGTGGTATCTGCAAAGGCCCCCCAAAGGGATAGGTACATATTCCACTTGGGGGGCTTCAGGCCTATCATAACCTTTGTCTCTAGTCTGTAGGTTAACATCTAGCATGTAGATGTTCTAGATAGAGCCATCAATGGAGAAGTGGGGTTCCTACTACTGATTAATGACCCCTTGATTGGAAAATGGTTGTTGTAATACAACAGTTTGAGATTGTGTGGGGTTAGGGACCCTAGGGGCATTTGTCGTTGTCTTCTTCTTGGCTTCGACTAACTGTTGGCAATCAGGGATAAGAGGAAAATGGTGAGTGTACTAACCAAATTGTACGCAAATGGAGCAAGAGAAATTGGTCCTCAAGTTAGTGTTATTCGATTGTTTGGGTGGGTTATTTTCTCTTGCATTCTGGTTACCCAGTTTCTAGTTCTGCTAGAGAGGGGGATTTCCTCCTTGCCGCTGCTATTGGTTCTATTTTTTCTTTCCATTCTTCTTCCCCTAATTTTGAGGGTTCTAGGGATTTGATGCATTCAACTACTCAAACTATTGAGTTTGTTTTGAAAAAGAAGGTTAAACTATTTTTACCCCCATGTGAGGTGTGGGGGGTGGACCAGTAGGACATGGAAACTGGTAGTAAGGGTTATACCTCAACGGTGGGATAAATGCAGTTTGTGTTCTTTAGGATATGGATGTAGGAGCGGCATGCTACATTTTTGGTGGAGATACCTTCGATGCTTGACTTGCATTGGGATAAGTAGGACTATAGGGTCCATACTATAACTAACCAACCGGAGGAATTGGTACAGGAGCAGGGGGTTTCAATAGGGGAGGGATGGGTTGTTAGTGCGGTGCCATGTTTAATAACATAGAATTAGGAGGGGGAGGAACCTTTCCTTGTTGGTAAATGGACCCTATAATCCCATCCATTGAGTGTGATGAACCCATACGTTTAGGATCCAATGGATGATTTCGAGGGGAATTAGGAATGATAGTATATAAATACCCGGATTGTGCATAGATGGCATCAAAATGTTAGGCCTTCAGGATGGACTCTTACTCAATTTGTCGCATATATGTGGCTACATATTTTGCAATGGATGATTGGACTGAATTGATGAACCAATCCAACAAAAATGGGGGTTTTATTTTGAATTTACACATTTTTCGGCATCTATGCCACTCATGGATATGGTATGTGATGCGTGAAGACATGTTTTGGAAATTTTTTACTATGATAATTTCGAGTCCAAGGTCAATTTAGTGAAATGACTGACAACCCTCTACATCTACATCTAGGAAGAAGATTGATAATACTCCCAATCCCACTATCCAAAACAAGGATCCCTTTGAAATGACTGACATTAAGAAGTTTCTTCAGAAAATGTCAAACGATATGGTTGATCTTAAAAAGAAAAATAATGAGAATCAGAACAATAACAAAGGTTTTGTAAGGCCACCTTTCAGGAGACCTTATCCACCTCCTCAAAATCCACCACCTCCTAATCCTAATTAAGGATTAACTTCTAAAGAGTTTTATTCCATTTTCAAAGCCATTGCCACTAAATCACAAAACATCTCGGACCCCTCTGAAGGCCAAGCAAACCAATATTCGTAACTACCAGAAGTAGAAGATGAAGAAGAGGACCCTCAGCAAAATACTGTTAGTTATTTCTCTGAATTGTGAATGAATGAAAAAGAGGAAGAACCTGAGACTGTGTTCAATGTTCAACACCCTTATAACACTAGTTCCAGACCACAATCCACTCAGGAGCCTTCATCTTCAACACCACCTCCCAACAAAAATAAAAAATGTTCCTCAAAAGGATATAGTAATTCCTGAATTGGAATATAGTTTAGCTGAAGATTTAAAAAGAGTTAAAGCAAACATCTCTTTGTTTGAACTTTTAAAGATCCCTTCTATGAGGGATTCTCTACCCAAAATCATGGTAATCAAACAATCAATAGAATCACAAAACAACAACTTTGACTCTCTTACTAAACCAGAAGATCAGAAATCTGGAAGCAAGAGGACACCTCCTTTCTTGCTAACTTTTGAAATCTTCAACAGGAAAGTACATAATTGCATGATAGACTCTGGTGCTTCTTCCAATGTAATGCCACTGTCTGTCTGTAGAAAACTTAATGCCACTTGGGAACACTGTCCTACTCAGATTGTCCAACTTGACAGATCTAAAGTAAGAGTAGTAGGGAGATTGAGGAATGTGTTGTTAACTTTGTCTGTTGATCCTCGAATTCATCAAACAATTGACATTGTTATAGCTGACATCCCTGAAGCCTATGGGATGTGGTTGTGTAGAGACTGGTAAGAAAATCTCAAAGGATATTTTTCCATTGATTGGTCTCACCTGTGGTTACTCTACAATGGAAAACCGAACAAAATTAAGATTAGTAGGGAGCCATTCATGAAGCAAACTGTCACTGATCTGAATGATTCCAGTGAACCTTCTTGTTACTTCAACTCACACATTGAACATTTTACCTTTGATACCTTTTTTGGAGATTTGCCTGCTAATTTATCACCAGAGAATGCACAAAATGAATCTGACATCGTTAATGCTACCACAATACCATTGTACATAATGTTTATAATGTCAATACCAATTTTAGGTTAGATCCCACTTCATGGACTTTATTTTTTAATGGCTCTAGATCCAAGGATGGAGCTGGTGCAGGTTGTGTACTTATTGATCCCAAATGGACAAAAACCATGATTTCTTGTAGGATAGAATCTGATTGCACAAATAATGTAGCTGTATATGAAGCTCTAGTGCAGGGACTCAAAAAAGCTATTGATGTGGGTGCACAATTCATTGAGTGTTTTGGTGATTCATAAATAATAGTTAAACAGGTGAGGAATAAGATACACTGTATTTCTCCTCGCTTAACTAATTATCAAAAAATGGTAAGAGAACTCACCAATTCATTTTCTGCATTCAACATTAACTCAGTCCCTAGGTCACATAACTTTGATGCTGACCTTTTAGCAAACACTGCATCTAGGTTAGATCCCCCAGAAGGCATGTCTCCTAAAACCTTTTCAATTGAATTGATGTACAGACCTTCCATCCCTGACAATGTTACAAGCTGGAAATTTTTTGATGATGGTCAGCAGATATTGGATTTCCTTTCAGCTCAAGACACTGTTCAACACATGGCGATAGATGAATCCGAACATGAAAAATCCCTAGTTGATCCTTCCAACATCATCCCAAAGTTAGTGATCAATTTAGAAATTTTTTATGACCTGCAAGACAAGTTTAAACACAAGACCAACTGCAAGACACAAAGATCTTCCCTGAATTATGAACCAGTCAATCTCGGCACTGAGTAAAACCCTAGATTCATCAACCTTGGAATTGACTATTCTGTGGAAGAAAAAAGAGCTTTCATTAGGTTGTGTAAAGAATATAAAGATGTTTTTTCCTGGACTTATGACGAACTGAAAACCTTTATTACTAGCATTATGCATCACAAGATACCAATGAAGCCAGAAGTTAAACCCTACCAACAAAAACTAAGAAATATGCATCCTAGTTTGGAACCCTCTGTAAAGAAGGAACTGGAAAACCTACTGATAGCAAGAATCAAATTCCCTGTCAGACACACCCAATGAATAGCTAATCTAGTACCTTCCCTAAAAATGAATGGTGAAATCAGACTCTGTGTCGATTTCACGAATCTCAATAGGGATTTTGAAAAGGATAATTATCCTATTCCTCCCATGGAACAGATTTTGCAAAAGGTAGCAGCGTCAGAGATGTTTTCCCTCCTGGATGGTTTTTCAGGGTACAACCACGTCATGGTTTCCCCTGATGACCAACTGAAAACAGCCTTTAGAACCCCATGAGGCACCTTTGCCTACAGGCGAATTCCCTTCGGGATGATAAATTCCGGAGCTACATTCCAGAGAGCTATGGATATAGCTTTCAGAGGTTTAATGCATAATTATGTCGTATTATATCTAGATGACATTACTATATATTTCAAAAGACGGCATGAACATTTATTTGCTTTGAAATAGGTTTTTGAACGCTGCAGGAGATACATAATATCACTGAACCCCAGGAATTCTATATTTGCAGTGACGGAAGGTAATCTTATAGGTTTCATTGTTTCCAAAGAAGGTATGATTATAGACCCCGAACGCACTAATGCTATTTCAAAAATCTCTTTTCCTGGATCGCGCAAAGCCATGCAATCATTCCTTGGGAAGATCAATTTCGTACGCAAGTTTGTACCCAATTTTGCACAAATTGTTAAGCCTTTGCAACAATTAGTTAAGAAATATGTACAGTTTAGTTGGTCACAGGAACATAAATATGCATTTGTTGAAATTCACAGGGCCATTGCAGAATCTCCTACTCTGATGTCCCCCGATTTTAACAAGGATTTTATTTTATATACTTTTGCTACTGATTTTTCTTATGCTGTTGTTTTGACACAGAAGCATGACAGTGATTCTGAGATTCCAATTTCCTTCATGAGCTCAACATTTAAGGGAGTTGAACTCAATTACTCCCAAATTGATAAGCAAGCCTATGCAGTGTACAAATCTGTGAAACATTATAGGCCCTACTTGTTGAAATCTAAAACGAAGGTAATTGTGCCATATACAGCCATAAGGAATGTGCTGATACAGAAAGAACTGGGCGAATAAAGGGCCCATTGGATGACTGCTTTGCAGGAATACGATTTGGAAATCAGGCCAATGAAAATTGTATAAGGGAAAGGTTTGTGTTTACTCACTGCTCAGTCAAATGACCCTATATAGCAGGAGACTGAGTGGGAGCAAGAGGAAGAACTTCCTACAGGTTTTGTTAATGCAATAGATACTCCGACATCTGAATGGTATGACCATATCAGGTTTTTTCTAAACTATGGGTTTGCCCCCAAAACTTTAGACTTCAAAAAACGTAGAGCTTTAAGATTGAAGTATGCTCCTTATCAATTCATTAATGGAGTTATGTTTAGAAAAAATTATGATGTAGTCTTTCTCAGATGCTTGCAGAAAACTAAAACTGATGACATCCTTTTTCAATTTCATGCAAGACCCACTGGAGGCCATTTCTCAGACGAAACCATAGCACACAAGATTCTCAGGTCTGGATATTATTGGCCTACTTTATTTAAAGATGCTTATGCCTATTTAGGAGATGTGAACCATGTCAAAAGTGTGCAGGGAAATTCAGAAAACCTTCTTTTCCTCTACAACCAGTAACAATTCAGTTCCCATTTCAGCAATGGGGATTAGACTTTGTGGGTCCCATTATTCATGCCTCCTCCCTACAACACAGGTATATCCTTATAGCAACTATTTACTTCACCAGATGGGTAGAAGAAGTTCCCCTTAGGCAGTGGAATCCAAACCAAGTAATCCCTTTTCTTGAAAGCCAGATAGTTTCATGTCCCAAATTTGGAATTGGGTCACAATGGCCTAATCACATTGGCCATATTCATTAGAGTTTGTAAAATTGATGTTAAAGGTCAAATAATTGCCAAGGAGGAAGATTACTAGTTTCCTAGGTTTGGGGTGGAAGCTTTGGGATTTGGAATAGTGGGGATAATAAATGATGTTTGAACATTAGAGTGGCATAAATATTTAATAAAGGAGCTAAATAAATATATACAAGTGAAAATAAAAGTGGCATTTGATCATGAAGAGACATGGAGGAAGTGGGACCCACATATGGCTAGATTTTCCCACTACACTTGGCATCATTCTCTCACCAATTCGAATTCAAGGTGAATGGTAACATACTTGGGGGAGTCCAAAAGGTATTATTCATGGCATGAATCATCCAAGGTCGAAATATAGAGGAAGAGTAACTCCCATGGAAGAGGAAGAGGCAATCTGGAGCTAGTGAGACACTTGGGCTAGATTCCCTAGCTCTATGACAACAATGATGAAGATGCTATGACACCTATGACACAAATCAGACCTGAAGGCTGACATATGACATATATGAAATGTGAGGGATAAACATAGACTCCAAGAGGGCGCTCAAGGGTGTTAAGGCAGCTAAGATGCTTCCACATGTGATTTGGTGGAAGTGGGAGACTAGGAATTGTTGTACAAGTGGCGTTCTTTGGAATCTCTTCCCAACTTGAGTTAGCATGAGTCTCTTGGAAGGAATTCGACCCATGGAGGACATTAGAACTTTATAAATGTCAATTAAAAAGAATGAAACCTGCTTTTGATCATTTGTAGAATTTGCAATTGCATTTGTGAAGAGGGAGAGCTAGTGGATGACTAGTTTCTTGCCTTAGCCAATTTCGAGGGTGAAAGATTCCCATCCAAGTTGGAAATTGGAAAGGACATTCAGACCTTTCATTTGGAGCTTTAATTTAGTATTTATTTATAGGTGTAATCCACAGGTCAGCTCATGGTTTCTTCTATTGCATCTCACTCCTTCAACAATTTCTAGTTTTGATGGCATATTCTTGATCCTTGAGGGAGGGCGCTTTTGGTGAGCTATTGTAATCTTTTGGGGAGATTATAATGCCCCATTTATTTTGTAATATGAATTAAATACTCTCTTCTTCATCTACAGAAAGTTTCAGGTCGAAATTCCAAGTAGAAATGTATAAATCTCAATTTTAATGAAAGAACGGTGCCATTTCCCCACTACCTTGTTGTGAATCAATGTAATGCTGATGATTTCGAATGAATGGATGATTCTATGATTCATTTGTGATAAATGGAATGCCATGGATATATTTTACAATTTTCATGCACTGTACTTGAGCATTTGAAGTATTTTTACTCAGTTTAATTGCATTGGGAGAAGAAATAGTGCCATTTCCCCAAGGGTCGAATTGGTGATTTTTACAGTTGAATGGGAGAGGGTTGGAACAGATGTAAAAATCAATTAATGGTGCACATGAGACCTTAATAAAATCCTTAATACATTCCCTACCTCTGTTCATAAATTTGAGTGGGTTTGGAGGCATTTGGGAAGCCATTTTTAGTACTTACCTCAGGGGGATTTGAACCCCAAATTACTAGTAAAATTGCATACTTGGTCCAGAATCTTAAGAGAGTTTTCAGAGGTATTTTGGTGGTCATATATCATCCCTGAACATCATATTCAAGTACTAATATCATTCATACACCTTCCTTGAATATTTGAAGGAATTTGGAGTCAATTCGAGACCTAGAGACCAATACTAGTCAAAGGGAAATTACTAGCAAAGTTCCCTACATTGGCCAGAATTGAAAGAGGATTTGTAGAAGTATTTTAAAGGTACAAAAGAATCCCTGAAATACATATTTAAGTTCTAAAATAATCCATATACCTTCTTAGAATATTTGGGAGCAATTGGAGCAATTTTGGGACCTAGAGCTCAAAACTAGTCAAAGGTCAAACTAGGGAAAAAAGTGAAAAATTGCCATTTTAATAAAATTCCTAACAAGGGACATTACAGTGGTATCAGAGCATGGTCTTGGAACATGATGTGGTAGAACATTAATGAAGACCAGGAGTCAAATAAATAAGCCACCACCCTTAGAAACTGAAATTGGATGTACTTTGGTAAAAGGGAAGAAATAGGAGAAGAAGTGCATTCAATGGTCACCATGAGTAAGGATGAGAAATGAACCTTAGAGGAGAATGAGGAGTTTAGAAAATTACTGAAACCTTCCTTTGAATTCAAGTGGAGGCAATACTTTCAAGAGTTCAAATTGTTGCTTAGTGAACTTGGAAGCAACTCGGAAAAAATAATGAGCAATGGTTCTCTTTTCAAGGAAAAGGATGAAACAATTTATGCCACAAAAGAGGAACCTAATGTAATTGTGGAACATGAGTTACATGTTGATATGCAAGTTCTTGAACATGCTACACTAAAACAAGAAGAAGGACAAGCACTTGTCCTTGTTCAAAGGGATTATGAGTTGCCTCATGGAGAGAGTTGCAAAGCCTTGGAAGAGGTACATGATCTCACAATAGTTGGACCAGCCAATTATGGAGAAGATGAATTAAATATTTCAATGGGTAAGAGTTGTAAAGAATTAAAGTTGGTTCATAATTCCTCACCCCACACTTCTTTTCTAGCCACATCACTTTGCGATGAAAATTGGGTGAAAGGTTTTTTTCTAGTGGTGCCACATGAGGGGTATGAAACTCCTACCTCTCCTTTTGATGATGACATGAATAGAGAACCTCATTATTTAGAATTGCAGCAGCATATTGCTTTACATTATGATGATACATATCCTCATGGATGTATGGATGAGAATTCTTTGAGTCCTTTGAAGTCTCCTTGTTTTTCCTGCTCATTATTTGGTTCAGATTTTAGTGGAGATTCTTCATTCAATTCTTGGATGAAAGAATGCATGGCTGAATATTTTGATGCATATCACGTTCTTTTGGAGCAGCATTATAGGACATGGGATACTCACCTATGTCATTGGATCAGATTTGATTGTTCACTCGATGCTTGTATGCACTTGAAAAATGATGGTCTACTTATTTGGAGGTACAAGCACTTTCATGATTCTTTGATGAATCATCTTCTCGATGTACATTTTCCTTATGTTGTTATGTACTTTGATGATATATATTTTGCACTCATGATGTTTGGAAGAATGCATACAAGAAAATGGGATCTAGGAATCCTCTTATCTAATGGTGTGGGTTGGAGAGCACTCTTAATTATTGGGGTGCAATACAAGCAATGGGACCCTGGAATAATTTTTATCTCATTTGTTTCAAATTTTTTGGGGAAACAAGCAGTATGGGAGATGGATTTCCCAATTAATAAAGTGATTTTCATAAGAGTAGTGCAGCAACAAGCATGATGGTTCCTCTCTAAAATCTTCATGGAAACTCAAAGACTCAACTTTGGGCAATTCAATGGCAACATCAAAGAATTATACAGGAAGCAGGTTCTTCAACACCCACGTTTGAAATTGCTTAAGGACAAGCAATATTGGGAAGGGAGGATTTGTCATGTCCCAAATTTGGAATTGGGTCACAATGGCCTAATCACATTGGCCATATTCATTAGAGTTTGTAAAATTGATGTTAAAGGTCAAATAATTGCCGAGGAAGATTACTAGTTTCCTAGGTTTGGGGTGGAAGATTTGGGATTTGGAATAATGGGGATAATAAATGATGTTTGAACATTAGAGTGGCATAAATATTTAATAAAGGAGATAAATAAATATATACAAGTGAAAATCAAAGTGGCATTTGATCATGAAGACACATGGAGGAAGTGGGACCCACATATGGTTAGATTTCCCCACTACACTTGGCATAATTCTCTCACCAATTCGAATTCAAGGTGAATGGTAACATACTTGGGGGAGTCCAAAAGGTATTATTCATGGCATGAATCATCCAAGGTCAAAATATAGAGGAAGAGTAACTCCCATGGAAGAGGAAGAGGCAATTTGGAGCTAGTGAGACACTTGGGCTAGATTCCCTAGCTCTATGACAACAATGATGAAGATGCTATGACACCTATGACACAAATCAGACCTGAAGGCTGACATATGACATATATGACATGTCAGGGCTAAAAATAGACTCCAAGAGGGAGCTCAAGGGTGTTAGGGAAGCTAAGATGCTTCCACATGTGATTTGGTGGAAGTGGGAGACTAGGAATTGTTGTACAAGTGGCGTTCTTTGGAATCTCTTCCCAACTTGAGTTGGCATGAGTCTCTTGGAAGGAATTTGACCCATGGAGGAAATCAGAACTTTATAATTGTCAATAACAAAGAATGAAACTGGATTTTGATCATTTGTAGAATTTGCAATTGCATTTGTGAAGAGGGAGAGCTAGTGGATGACTAGTTGCTTGCCTTAGCCAATTTCGAGGGTGAAAGATTCCCATCCAAGTTGGAAATTGGAAAGGCCATTCAGACCTTTCATTTGGAGCTTTAATAAAGTCTTTATTTGCAGGTGTAATCTATAGGGCAGCTCATGGTTTCTTCTATTGCAGCTCACTCCTTCAACCATTTCCAGTTTTGATGGCATATTCTTGATCCTTGAGGGAGGGCATTTTTGGTGAGCTATTCTACTCTTTGGGGGAGATTCTAATGCCCCATTTATTTTGAAATATGAATTAAATACTCTTTTTTTCATCTCCAGAAATTTTCAGGTCGAAATTCCAAGTAGAAATGTATAAATCTCAATTTTAATGAAAGAACAGTGCCATTTCCCCACTACCTTGTTGTGAATCAATGTAATGCTGATGATTTCGAATGAATGGATGATTCTATGATGAATTTGTGATAAATTGACTTCCATGGATATATTTTACAATTTTCATGTATTGTACTTGAGCATTTGAAGTATTTTTACTCAGTTTAATTGCATTGGGAGAAGAAATAGTGCCATTTCCCCAAGGGTCGAATTGGTGATTGTTGCAGTTGAATGGGAGAGGGTTGGAACAGATGTAAAAATCAATTAATGGTGCACATGAGACCTTAATAAAATACTTAATACATTCCCCACCTCTGTTCAGAAATTTGAGTGGGTTTGGAGGCATTTGGGAAGCCATTTTCAGTATTTACCTCAGGGGGATTTGAACACCAAATTACTAGTAAAATTGCATACTTGGTCCAGAATGTTAAGAGAGTTTGCAAAGGTATTTTGGTGGCCATATATCATCCCTGAACATCATATTCAAGTCTTAATATCATTCATACACCTTCCTTGAATATTTGAAGGAATTTGGAGTCAATTCGAGACCCAAAGACCAATACTAGTCAAAGGGAAATTACTAGTAAAGTTCCCTACATTGGCCAGAATTGAAAGAGGATTTGCAGAAGTATTTTAAAGGTCCAAAATCATCCCTGAAATACATATTTATGTTCTAACATCATCCATATACCTTCTCAGAAGATTTGGTAGCAACTGGAGCAATTTGGGGACCTAGAGCTCAAAACTAATCAAAGGTCAAACTAGGGAAAAAAGTGAAAAAATTCCATTTTAATAAAATTCCTAACAAGGGACATTACAGATAGTTACTAGGTTTGGTGCCCCTGAGTATCTTGCCTTTGATAATGCATCCTATTTTTCCTCAATTAACTTAACATAGTATGCCCTTGAAAGAGGGATTAAATTAAAATTTTCTGCCAATTATTACCCACAGGGTAATGGGCTTGCCGAATCTTCTAACAAAAATATGATAAACATTTTGAAGAAGACAATAGCCTCTCATCACAAGGATTGGCACACAGAGCTCTATAATTCTCTTTGGGCAGATTGAATCACTCTGAAGGCAACCATTGGGAATTCTCCCTACTGTTTGGTCTATGGAAAGGAGGCCATTCTTCCATCCAACCTTACCATTCCATCACTGCAATTAGCTCAATATATTGAAGAAGATGATTCTTCTCCTCTTCAGCAGAGGATTGATACTTTGTTTAAGCTAGAGGAAGATAGAGAGGTGGCTAAAAATAAGTTATATCATCATCAACAAATGGTTAAGAGATGGTTTGATGAAAAATCCTCTTCTGATAGGGAATTTTCAGTAGGAGATTTGGTACTGGGGTGGGATAAACAACATAAGGATAAAAATCAGTATACCAAATTCCAATGCCTTTTTCTTGGACCTTTCATTATTACAGAAAAGATTGGTCCAAGTACAGTTTGGTTACAGACATTGGAAGGGGTCATTGACACTTATCCAGTGAATCTTTCACTGGTTAAGAAGTATTTTGTTTGAACAATATGATGCACTTTGTACATAAGTTTGGTGTGTTTTGCATTTTCCTTGTTTTGAATGGTTTTCATTTATTTTTTATTTTGCCTTTAATAAACCCTCTACATTTGGTTATGGTTGATGGTCAGTTTGTCTCAAAAATAATCTGAGCTGAAATTATAGGATGTTCTGTCAGTCTTAGTTATCTTTTAGCCTATGTCTGAATTTGTTTTACAAAGAATAGACATTCACTAGTTGCATAACTTTGATTGATTTCATTTCCACCTTGGTCATTATCTCACACATGCTTCATTTGTTTAATTAAGATTGTGGAAAGTGACTGATTTTTTGTCTTATGTTTCATATGTGTAATACAACATATCTCAATAACCTGGTTAACCTTTATTTTCTCTGGATCCTATCACAATAACCTTGAAAATAACATCATTTAATACTTGTGGATTACAGGATGGGGGGTCTTATTACAAGCCATCCCATTAGGTTCATATATGTGAGTGGAATGACATCTTCACACCAAGCCACCAAACTTGGAAGATGGTTTTCAGTTTACTAAAAGATGGAAGATCCTATTACAGGTTGGTCCATTCATGATCTGCAATGCATCAGTGAGTAACGACACTATTATATGGTCACCAAGCCATGGTGGTGTCCTGCAGTTCACACCTTAATATACTGTTTGTTTTATTTTATTTATAAGACAATGTTGTGCATAAGGACAGAGGGGTCTTATCACAAGCCATTCCTGCCATGATCATGGGCTTGATTTTGGACTGAAATTATCATTATGTGGTCACCAAGCCATGATAATTGCTTTCAGTGTCATAGCTAGAAGACAAGGAGTCTCATTACTGAGCTAGCTTGTTCAGTTTCCAGAACAGGTTTGTGAATGGCATTGCCACAAGCTGGTCACCAAGTCAGGGCAGTGGTCTTATGCCAACAACATCTTATGTTCAGCTTTCTATTTTTTTTTTTAAATGGAAAAAAAAGGAAGAAGAAAAGAGAAAAGAAAAAAAATAGAAAATAGAAAATATAATAAAATCAATAGAGTTTTGATAATCTTTAACAAGACAAGGTGGTTCATGATTTGGACATCCAGAGTATTATGAAGTTTTCCCCCGGGTTCATCTAAAGCTATCTTCCTGTGATTACATATTGGATAAAGGTTCTATGTTGTTTCCTGATTCTTTTTATTAGATGTGCATTATCTTTAATTTGATCATGGATGGGAGTATATCAATTTTGTTAATTCTGCTTATTGATTGTCTTGTGTAAGCATCTTCTAATATTTTAGGATGAAAATTAGTAGGCTGACATGCTTCCTTTGACTGAAGTTTTGTTTGCAGAGATAACTGGTTCTTCCCAGCCAGTCGCCATTGCACCATTTGTTGAGTCCTTGGCTGTGCAGGGTATGCAAAGTGCTGGAATGGGTTCCTAAGCTCTCAACAAAGGGGGAAAACCCATACTGAAAGGATTCAAAAGGCCCTATGCAAGGATAGTTCTATCCCCAGCCTCTTTGGTATAGTGATCTCCCACGGATATTCAGCCTCCATTGGTACTCTAAGAGTTGATAGGTTTTGATCCAAAGGATCAGTTTTCAAATGAAGAAAACCTAAGTGTAAAAGTCTGTAAACAATAATCTACTTAAAGGAATCTAAGCTAAGTTAGACTTATCCTAAGAGAATGTTTTGGAATAAGTGCAGATCAGCTTGATATATAAATAAACAAGATCATTTATCAATTACACAGAAATGTATAAAAGGTTTAGTGATTTGTTCAACTCAAGTTGTAATTAATTAATGAAAATCAACTAATGGAAAATTGAGTTTGTTAAGCATTCAAGACTTAATCTGTAACTGATATGTTAATTGAAAAATTAACACCTTTTGTAACTTACTGAAAGAATCATTTGCAGAAATCGATAAAAGATTTTAATAGAATAAACTCTTTAAAACCTTCATGACACATAAATTATGAGTAATGATAAACCAGAACTGTAGATTGATATGTTAAATAAATTGCAAAGATTAAAACAGTGTCAGATAAACAACTTGGAGAAATCTCATTCATCAAATAAACTTGACAAAATACAAAAGTGGATCTGAAAAATAACTTTACTGTATTCAATAACCAGTTTGCAAGAAACTACAAGCTCGTATCAAAACAGAGCATCTCCATCCTCTCCTGCAGATTTTTGTCTCCAAGTTCCATCCTCCTTTGTCTATGAGGAATCATCTCTTTAAATAATAGTTTACAAAATAATAATACAAACAGTAAATTCCCACAAACCTGGATTACAAAATCAAAACTAAACTATACAACACCTTTCAAGGCGATTTTCCTCCAACAAAATTCTCCAGACGAGAGTCATCCCCTAATTTCGGGAAGAATCCCGTTACAAATTGTAGAATTCATCGACGGATTACTCGTTGTCTATAATAGGCAACAAAAGATCCGAAAAATATTCCTTAGGAAATTCTGAATGATTGACAATGTCTTCAAAAAATGGAGAAATCATCTAGTGGGTTTTTCTTAATGGAGGCTGATGGAGTGACAGGAACCTAATTGATTATAAAATCATTGATAATGGTATCATCTTGATCGACTCTACAAGAATTTCCTTTTTCTTCTTCTGAAGGAGCTGCATGTAGACGGATGGAACTTCAGAATCGTCCTCTTCGCTGCTACTGCTCATATGAGGAACACCTGCATCAAAAGGTGGTGACATAGGTTCTTGATACAACAAAGACTAAAGTTCCTCATCTATACAGATTCTGTCCAACGATTTGTGATCTGTCTACATATTGCTCACACAAGATTATTAGAAAGAAACCTCTGGAAATCAAATACAGAATAGTTGCACAGAATCTAAACGCCGAATTAATTGCCTCATATATGTTCCTGTATTTAAAAAGAACTGATAAAAACTGTAATGATTGAGCATAATGAACTGCTATGATTAAAATATTACGATCTAGGAACTGCAATCATTTAAGCTGTAACGAAGCAAGTAGTAACATGTATTAACTAGATTTGGATTAGGATGAAGTACAAATTCAGTTAAATCATGCATGACTAGAAGTCGCATCTGAAAACTCATCATTACGGCTTAATTCAATCAACAATTATGACTTCAAATTTTAGCCGAAGGTGAAAACCACAGTCAGAAAGTTTGTTTCCAACATGACGAAGAGCAGAGAATCCGCACGTTCAAACAAACGCATTTCCAACCGTCGGATCAAAACGAATCAACGGTTAATAGGAATTGCGGGAGACGAACTGCGGAATCCAGTTTCATAGGATTAGAAGGAATGATTGGCTGGGATAAACCCCTATCAAGATGCGGGATCAGGTTCAAAACCAAACTTTATTCAAAATTCCTGAAATCCGCAATCCAAAATTCCAGGTTGCGGGTTTAGGGTTTTACAAATTTTACAAAATAAACAAACGTGTTTCCGAAATCCGCAACCCGAAATTTCGGGTTTCGGGTTTCGGAAATGAAAACAAATATTCAAACCGGATAACTTTTTCTGCAACCCGCAATCCGCAATTTTCGGGTTGCGAGTTTCGGAAACACACAACGTGGTTTATTGAAGCAACAAATTCCCGCAATCCGAAATCCAAAATTTTGGGGTTCGAGTTGCGGGATCGACATTTCGAAAATATTGACATGGTCTACCCGCAACCCGCAATTTCGGGTTGCGAATTTCGAAATTCTAAAATAAAAACAAATGATTCCCGCAACCCGCAATTTCGAGATTGCAGGATTTCGAGATTTCAAGATTTGCAGTAGGAAAATTATTTTTTGGCAAAATTCTATGGTTTTCTTCTTGTTTCATGTCCTAGCATAGCCAAGGACTTCATACTCTAAATCGTGGATCCCTCCATCAGAGAATAAGATGAACTGGAATCCCTTTGGAAACCCAAGGTTGTTTCCCATAACAATGTTGCAGAAGGACATTCAAGTACTAAGTAGCAGGGGGAGGCCTAATGGGAAGGGAATCCTCCTCATGTCTTTTAGTCTTAGTGTAAACTCATACTCTTACAAAGCTACGATGATCAAGTATGAATCTGACTACAATGCCCAAAATTATCACCCATTTCCCATGGTCTTTTCTCATGCGAAGGATGTACATGTAAGGGACCCAGAAGGTCACAAATACTTGGATTTTTGTAATTATCCAAATAACTAAGAGGGGGGGTGAATTAGTTATTTTAATTTTATTTGCTTGTGCTTAAACAACTTGAGTCTTTTACAATCTTTATTACTACTCACAAATGTTAATGCAGGAAATGTAAAACATAAATGATAATCATCAATCATAAACATGATAGAGACAGAGAAGGTTATTCGTGAGGAAACCCATAAAGGGAAAAAACCTCTTCTTCTTAAGATGTCAGGAAAGCATCAACTTCTCTACATCATTTTTCTTTGAGAACCTACTCAAATGAGGCTGCAGCCTCAATTTACAAGCAACTACTTGTAGAGAGCACCAACTCTCTGAATTCCCCTGCTACAATAGGATGGAAGCACCCACTTCCACTTGTACAAGCTTCAACTTGTACACAAAACCCTAGCACCACCCTGCCACCCCTTTATAAAAATTCAATCAGTTAATTACAAATCACTTGTTCAAATATGCCAATGCTTACCCTCTCTATCTATGCTTTGTTTTGTTACAGCTCATTCTCTGTGTTAATTGAGCTTCAGTTCTTCAGCAGTCAGCTTCCATTCTTATCTGTTCATCTTCGAATTTATGAGCATTCTCTTCTTCACATATTCAAGCCACATTTTCTTTTTATTCTATATTGTCTTCTTAGGTTAAGAATCGTAGCTTTTACTTCAGACAGCCACCACTCATCTTCATCCTCTCTCACTTTTAAGTTCTGATCAATTGGTTTATATAGATAATGAAAATATATGCCTCAGTCTCTTTAACTTCCGAACCTCCCAATTCGATACCTGACCCAAAAAAAATTCTTGTCTTTATAACTATTGGAAGATCAATCAACACATGTTGTAACTGTCTATTTAAAAAATATACAAGTGTTTATATTCGTTTTCTGCTACTTAAGCTTTACCAAAACAGTTCTTTTGATATCCATTAAAAAATCCTTTTATTTTATTGATGAGTAGACTATGTCAGACTTCTTAAGATGCCCGCAAGATGTTTTATAAATCTTAATGATGCCCTCATATGCCCACAGTGGCTCATACTTAGCCCTCATATGCCCGCAGGGACTCCTCCTTTATCCCACAAGAATTCTCGCAACCTTCATATGCCCGCAAGGGCTCACCATATGACCGCAGGATGCCCACAGGGGCTCACCATGTGCCCACAAGAATGCTCGCAGCATTCATATGCCTGCAGGAGCTCACCCTATGCTAGTAGGATGCCCGCAGAGGCTCACCATGTGCCCACAAGAATTCCCGCAGCATTCATATGCCTGTAGGATGCTGGCAGGGGCTCACCATATGCCCGTAGGGGCTCACCATGTGCCCACAAGGATGCCCGCAGTCTTGTCTGCTTGCCAACCATCAATGACAACTGAATCATAATGCCAACATGGATTTCCTTTCTTCTTACTCAAAATATGGCCATGAGAATATTTTGAATACATTATCCCAAGAAGCATAGAAGGTGTCACTCAACTCTAGAGATTTCTACAATGACAAATTTCTTATATTTGCATAGCATCTAACAAGGTTGTTTGGCTATGAAATGATGATAGAAACTAGAACAAAAAAATATAAAGCAAGAAAAAAAATAATAAAAATGAAGAATCCAAATAGAGAATGTTGGCTACTAAGTTAGCTAATGGCATTTATCACTCAAATAACCCTAGTACATTCACTTTCATAAGATATTAAGCATAGAAATCCCAACTATCTATCATATAAACATAGATCATGACTGGTAGTCATCATGTCTATTCATGAACAATATATCATTAACATTTAACTTATCTCATTAATAATACTAAAACACAAGAAGTAGAAAAAAATATTGAAATAAAACCCCAACTCACAAAAACAACATGATTTACCATTGAAACATAATATGACTTAGTATAATTTAGTATGACATGTGAAAGCTAATCTAGACTAAACATCCCATCATTAACATTTGGTATAGTTATACTTATCAATTATGCTATCAAAGAAAGTACACCACAGAAAAAGAAGTACAAGGTTTATAGCGGGAAAAACCTCTTATGTGAGGGAAAAAGCCACTTCCAAAATATAGTACTTGGTTGCAACTATAGTATTGCAATCCTCCCATTGTGCTTAGCCAAGAGAAAATTAAAGATAGTAATATGGATACAACCATGTGTTTGAGTCCATCTACTATTTCTATATAAGCAGATCACTTAACCAAGTTAACAAATGACTACGAAAACGGCCCAACTTTTGTTTATATTAATAAAAAGTTCAAAGGTGCTCTATGAAATTCACACCCTTGTCACTAGTGATAAACTTGGACAATATATTTTGGAGACATTTAAAATACTTCATCCATTGCTTTAAGGTTGGTTTCCACTTCAAAACCTTGAGTATGCATGGGGTTCTAGATTGCTTATAACTTGTGGCCAGATGCAATTTCTGTGGGATTTTGATAGAAGAGTATCCCTTATTGCAACTTGTAGCTAAACAAAGGTGGTTATGTTAGGTTGTTCATTCCCCGAGGGAATTTCACTCATGCCATCAGGTTTCTTGTGGTGCTTGACCTCTTAGGGCCTGTTGTAATGCTTCTTCGTGATCTTAAAAGAAGTGCAATTTCAAAAACAACATTTGCTCCAAGTTATTGATAAGTAGATTTGAGTTTTAGTCCTGTACAGTCAATCTCTTTGTTAACTATTTTTCGCGGCAACTCTTTTAATGTCAATTATGTTTTCCATCCAAGATTTGGAGTGTCTTCACCTACATTTTTAAGAGTACTCAATTCATTTCCCTTTTAATTTCTTGTTTCTATGGTCCACGTTGACCATTATTCATTACAAGCTATAAGGAATAGTATGCCTTGTTTCTTGTTTTTGCTCCCAGCAGATGAAGGTGCTAATGCTTTACCTATAACCTCCAGTATGCCTTCTTATCAGCATGTGGATGAGCACTAATTTTGAGATCGGTTTGTTGTTGTTGTAACACCTTTTGAATGTGTATTTCTTATCGGCATGTGAGTGTTTCCATCAGTGCTAATTTTAGTATGATATTAGCATACTTTTATGACTGTTTTTAGTACTTTTCTTGTGGTTTATTCCAGTATATGATAAGTGTGTTTAGTGCTTATTTTGGAGGGTTCAAATCTATTTTAACATTGGTGTTATTTTCTAAAGGTTTTGTTAATATTCTTCAAGCCATAGTTAATAAGCATTGCTACAGGGGTTCCAGATTGCTGGTAATAAGCATTGACGATAAAAAAAATTTAAACTTCCAAGTATCGTCGATATAGAGACGCACATTCGTCGCAAGTATAGCGAAACCGTCGGAAGTTCTATCTCTGTTTGGTCTGTTCGACGAACATTCATCGATAATTGCGACGGAGCATTGTCGGAAGTATAGAAAAACCGTCGCAGGGTCTACCTTCTTTTGCTCTGTTCGTCGAACATGCGTCGATACTTGCGACGGAACATTGTCGCAAGTATAGAAAAACTATCTCTTTTTTCGACGCAAAACCGTCGCTAGAGAGACGGTTGTGCGTAGAAGAAAATTATCAAAATTGTCGGATGTTCTACCTTCGTTTGTTCTGTTGTATGAATGTTCATCAATACCTATAATGGAACAACGTCGCAAGTATAGCAAAATCATCACAGGGTCTGCTTCTTTTGGTCTGAATTCACCGAATGTGCGTCGATACCTGCAATGGAAAATTGTCGCAAGTATAGAAAAACCCTCTCTCTGTCTGACGAAACACCATTGATATAGGGACGTCGTTTCGGCGATATAGGGACGATATGTAGAAAATGAATTAAAAAAATCAATTTCAAGGCCACCTTATAGAAGACACATGGTCAACAGTTTTCATATCTATTGCGATGACTTTTCAAGTTCATCATTATATCCATGAACAAAGGGGACCCTAATCGTCAAAATTGAGATGAAAAAACGTGGAAATAACAATGAAAAAATGTGGAAAATTTTCTCACATGTACTAGTGTTCAACCTGTTATAACTAATATCTGAGATTTTCGAAAATTGCTAATTTTAGAAAATTCTTGCATGACTCTAAAACTGACCACTAACTTAAATCTAACTAGAGTGACATTAGTTTTCATCTCGCCTTTTTTATTAGGTGCATAAACTAACAGATATTGGTAATTGCAAATTTAAAAAATCCCCCCAAAACACTAAAACTCCAATCTGAGGCATTATATGAAGGAATTAGGCCCCAAAAAAGTGTCAAGAAAAGGTCCAATAAGAAGGATATGATCAGTCACTACATTGAAATCTTTGAAAAATAACTTCATGTTAGGTTTGAGCCCAAATGGATAAACAAGTCAAAATTTATGACCCTTGGAAATCCCTGCATTATTTTTGCTTATTTTTTCAATTTTTTTTATATTTCATTCCACGTAAATCCCTGCATCATTCTCCTTTGGTTGAAAAGAACACATCTCTTGCAAGTTATTGTCTTCAAACAGATTACACTTAACGAGATCTAAATTTAGCAAGTCTCCCTCCGTAAGCCATGTACTCTTTGTTGGTGCTAAGCCATGGGGGATTCACCTTGTTGACCAATAACTTCTCACGCTCATTCATAAAGCGATATTTTTAAATCATGAAAAATAAGGTCAATATATTGTAGGTATTGAGGGGTAAGGAGTAGGGTATGTGGGGTTTATAGGTATTGGGGAGTATTAATCTAGTAAAAATAGGGAATATCTAATCAAATAGGGTTACTTTAATTAGAAATATGTATTGGGAGGGGGGCTCAACAAAAGGATTTTGGTAGGTATTTATCAATATCTAGTGAAATTAAGGGTATTCTTTAATATCCCATGAACGAAGACGTTATGGTATAGTTTCACTGAGTGAAGAACATGTGAGCTAAGCCTTCCCACTAGACCAGATATTGGTTGTGTTGGCCTTGCCATGTATGAAGGGTCTTCTTATCTAAAATATGTGTATTCTCCTCATTTTTCTTGCTCGGAATGGCTCGTTTCCAATCCACCTTTTCCTCATTATCATCACCCAAGTCATTCCCATGGAAGATATATAAATTAGAAACATTAAACATGGGGGAAATATCAAGATCAGTAAATAAACCGTATAAGCATTGTCGTTAATTTTCTTGAGAATCTTGCAATGACCAATTTTCTTATATTGAATTTGTGGTAGGTTCCTCTAGGAAATCATTTTTTCCATAAATAAAACGTCACCAAATCACCTTCATTGAATACCTGATGTCATCGGTGAGCATCTTTTATAATTTTGTTCTGCTCATTACTGGCCTACAACTTTTGTCTCACTTGTTGTTGTAAATGTTGAACGTGTTCTGCAAATGCTTCCCCATCATCATTGATTCGATCTCCAAGCCTTAGCTGCACCAATATTAGGACACCCATAGGATTTCTACCATAAACAATTTGAAATGGATATTTACCTATTAACATATTCAATGAACTATTGTAGGAAAATTTTACTTGATGTAAAGCCAAATCCCACTATTTGGGATTCTTTCCAACAATGCTTCGTAACAGATTTCCCAAACTCTAATTTACTATACATCAGTTTTTCTATTTATTTAGGCATGATGGACAATGTTAAACTGTAATTCAGTCCCCATTTTCTTCCATAAATTCCTGCAAATATGACCCAAGAACCAAGTATATCGATTAGAGGTAATAGTTTTTGGAACACCATGTAATCTAACTATTTAAAAAAAAAACAATTCTGCCACCCTTGATCCATCACTAGTTTAAAAAAAATGAAAAAAGAAGAAATAATGCAGGGATTTCTGAGGGTCATATTTTTTTACTCTTTTATCTATTTGGGTTCAAATTTAACAGGAAGTTTTTTTTTGAAGAGTACACTACAGTGACTGATCGTATCCTTCTAATTGGACATTTTTCGACACTTTTCTAGGGCCAAATTCCTTCCTATAGTGCCTCAAATTGGGGTTATAGTGTTTTTGTGGGATTTTTTAAATTTGTAATTATCAGTTATATGTTAGTTTATGCACCTAATCAGAAAAGCGATTTGAAAACTAGTGTCACTTTAGATTCATGCAAGAATTTTCTAAAATTAACAATTTTCAAAAATCTTAGATATTAGTTATAAGAGGTTAAACCTTCATTGTAATAGTTAGGATGGAGAAGGAATAAAAGATTGTTATTTTTGCACTATCATGTGTTTGCATGAATTTTAGATCTCATGAATGAATTAAATTCTATTGGATACATCATGTGGCTAAGTGAGGACCCCACCAATAATCATCTTTGGGTATTGTGAGAAAGATAAATTGATTTCTTTTTCACATAGGCCCCGAATAAGTAATAATAATATATTCATTTGGTTGTTGGGCCACTTGAAACCATTTAAAAGGAAGAGGAAAGTGCCTTAAAAGAGATATAAATGTTATAGTATTTATAAAATATTTAAGTATTATGTCATAACATTTATCTTCAAAGGAGGGAAGTTATGTTATGTTCCTTGAACCAGAGCTACAAGTACCAAAATAGAATTAAGTTTGTTACTCGTTACTTTATTCTTACGCTACAAAATCAATGTTTTATGCCTGCTTTCCAAATACAAGGGCATCTTTTGGTCCAGTCCAAAAACGTTATCTCCCTCAACTTCCTCTCCAAATCCAATTGGAAGAGATTAATAGGGTGAGTCAACGACCCTAATAATGAATATAACATGAGGGTACTTCCAATGCTTTTTTGATAATATAGAAGAACACAATCTCTCAAGATTTTTATCATGATTCAGAGGAAATAAAATATAGAAGGCATCGACCGCTAACTAACTAGGATCCTGAGACCTTTTTTTATCCATCGAAAAATATAACTTACTATTGATACCGCGAAATAGTAAATAGGTCCAATTACATCAAAGCAACATAGCATCAGGGTATGTGAGCCATACCAATCAAGGGAAAGAAATATCCCAAAACTCATCGATAATAATACTAGTTCTAAATCAAGTCTCATACAAAAGTGGCAAAAAGATGCCAAAACAAAGCATCTATCACCAAGTAGCAGATCAGCCCACATATCCGGGCCCTATGTGTCATAGTACCAAAGACCACAAATGTCATACATAAACCTGATAAAAGGTCATAAATACAATAGATAAAGTCCAAAATAGCCTATAGCTTGGACACCAATGTCATATAGACACCAGTTGAATAAAGCCGCAAAAACAAAGGATCAAAAGCCCAACAAGGAGTTGGTGGAAAGTGTCTATGAACCTGCAAAAATAATACCGCATAATATAAACATAAAGTCACATATAGATCAGATAGTACTGTAAAAAAGAACCAAACCACATGTATCAAGTCCAATGCAAATCAACCGAGCCCCGGGAGAAAAAAAGGTCCTCGTGCCATTCCTCCCACATGATGATCCCTGCCAAAGAATTCAAGGCCAGCTTGGAGAGAAAGTCCGCCTCCAAATTTACCTCCCGATAAACATGGGAAAAATGAATATGCTCAAAATCATTGATGTATTTTATGGCCGCATCCAACCAATGCGAAAGGAGCATCACATTGATAGGGGAGATGCCCAAATCCCAAGAAATGATGGAGGACGAGTCACCCATAACCAAGAGGGATGATACCTGCTTGAGTCGAGCAAAGTGTAAGAGGAGCCAGAGAGCACATAATTCACTGCGGGCGTTTGTACCAAACCCCAAATTTAAATGGAGGCGAAAAAAGATAGTGTTGGTAAGGTGTAAAACCACACCAACACCCAAACCCCCATCCGCAGCCCCATCGAAGTACCCACAGGGATACACCAGCACCAGAGGAGCTAACCGATAACCAGGGCGATTAACAATTATATCATGATTACCACCAGGGGGATCGGATATTGAAATGTACTCCTTGTAAGTAGCAATAGAACGGCTGCATAACCAGTCCAGATGTGGTAAGACACCTTCAAAAACGCTACAATTATGGGCCTTCCATAATTCCCACATCATAAAACATGGAAGTTCTGTCCATGGAGAAGAAAGTGAGTCCCTAAACCACAATCCAAGACAATCGATCAGCGAGGACGATCGCCAGGCAACATGAATGCCAAGGGAAGAAGTAATCAGAGTCCAGAGATCTTGAATGATCGAGCATGATGAGAAAAGATGATCGATTGATTCCAATTGTGAGCAACATAATGGACACCAACCAGGGCCGCTGATTCCACGATGGCAGAGGTTATCCCATGTAAGGATTTTATTACCCAAGGCCAGCCAAATAAAACATTTGATCCTCGGAGGAAGAGCAAGTTTCCAAATAGTGTTGTGCCGCCATATATTCTTAGGCCGACTGTCAGCAAACAACGAATCATATGAAAGCTTTGAAGTGACCGCACCATTTGCAACATCCACTGACCAAACCAACTGATCCGGGGACTCAGTCAAATGAATATTGGCTTGACAAAGGTGCATTATATATTCATACCATTCCTTCCCCATAACACCACAGATACCCAGCTGATCAGCAATGATCCATCTACCATTATTAAAAAAAGCCGCATGAGCAAGATTGTAGAGCCCCCTGGCCCGAAGATGTGCTAGTAGTTAAGGGGTCAAAAGATAAGAGGGAGATCCCCCCATAACAGGATCAATGCCAAGAGGGAGATCCCCCCATAACAGGATCAATGCCAAGTCTGATATCCCGACCATTGCTAGGTTTCCAAGATAGCCACTGTGCAATGATAGTGAAAGAGCACATGAGTCCATTCCATATATTTGAGGCACCAATAATAGAAGACCTGCCTTTTCAAAACCAGTTCGCAACCGGAACATGTTTTAGATATTTAGCCCAAATGATCTTGCCCCATACAGAGTTGACAAATAAGGCCCGCCACAGGCTCTTTGCATGAAGAGCCATTACGAACAACTCCAAATTCTTTACATTCCACCCCCCCAGTTCATATGGTTGAGCTAAAGATTTCCAATTAAGCAGGTGAAATTTGTCCTTCTCCCCCCCACCGGACCATAAAAATATGAAGAATTTCCCACGAATAAGGCGCGTAATGGACATTGGTATTTTGCAAAGAGAGAACCAGTAAACTCCCAGGTTCTGTAAAACATCTTTAGCCAACGTAAGTCTTCCACCCAGAGAAAGATACCGCAGACTCCAATGTCCAATACACGCATCAAAACGCTTGATAAGCCAAGACCAATCATTTTTCCTGTAGTTTGATGGTTTGACAAAATAACCAAGGTACTTCGAGCCATTTGATAACTCCTTGAATTCCAAAGGAAATATCATCTGGATCAATCGTTCCATATTCTCCTCCAATGAATGCTTCAAGAAAAAATATTTTACCAAACTAATGAGCATTCCAGTTACCGAGCAGAAGAAATCAATAATTTTCTTATACTGTAACCATTTTGCCAGTATACCCAGACCAAAGAGCATTACATTATCCACAAAGAGAGTGTGAGTAACAAAAATACCAACAGAAACCTTGATACCCACAATAGTCCCCTTGCATTGAGCTTTGTGAATGGAGAGGCTTAGACCTTCAATAACCGAGAGGAACAAAAGGGGTGAGAGTGGGAAGCCCTGACAAAGGCCCCTGGAAGCCTTGAAAAATTCAGTCGGCTGGCCATTGATAAGAACAACAAAGTTTATAGAGGTGACATAGGCCATAATCCACTTCATCACCTTCCATGGCAGGCCAATTTGTATGAGGATCAATCTGAGAAGAGTCCAGTTGACCCGGTCATAGGCTTTCACTAGGTCAAGTTGTAGGATGAGTGCATCAAGTTTCTTTTAATTAATGCTATGAAAAACCTCCTAAGCCACACCAACCGCATCATGAATCTGTCTACCATCCAAAAAACCATATTATTCCATAGAAATGAACTTTGACAAGATCGACTTGATGCACATAGCAATAATCTTGGATATGGTCTTGTAAACTAGATTGCACAAGGTTATAGGTCGAAAATCATTGAAGTTCTCAGGATGTGACAATTTAGGAATTAGTGCCAAATAGGTAGTATTTAGCGCCCTAGAGAACAATCCCATATTCCTAGATTCATCCACATCATCCCTGAGGTCTTTTCCCATGATATCAAAAAAGTGAGAGAACAGTTCCACTGTCCACCCATCTGGTCCAGGAGATTTATCCTTAGAAAACCCCCAAAGTGTATTTTGTACTTCCAATAAAGAAATAGCCTCGAATATATTGTCCCCCTCCATGTCATTGAACATCCGAGGATATTCCTTGATGATCTTGAATTGTTCAGGCAATGATGTAGTATTTGGATCAGTAAAATAATCGTGAAAATGCAGAGATTCCTCAGACATCAAATCCTTATCACCATGAATCCGCCTCCCAACATGATCATTAAGATCCCAAATGTCGTTTTGTATTCTGCGGGAATATTCCTAGCGATGAAAGAACTTTGTGTTTAAATTTCCAGCTTTGAGCCAAATTTCCCGACTCTCTAAATGCCATGATTCTTCATGTATGAGAAGGATTTTGAGTTTCCTTTCCTCCAATACAGAAAGTCTGGCACGACCCATGTGAGATATCCCCAACCTCGGAAATTGGTCCATTAAAATACCAATTTCCTTTTCCAACTCGATGAGTTCTGCAGCCAACTCAGCCTTTTTTGGATCTTTCCCACTTAATAGTAAAATATTTTAAAGAATTTAATTTCACAACCAGCTTATCCATAGCTGACCTCTCCCCAGAAACATCAGTGTTCACCCAATGTGATCTCACACCCACATCATAATCCTGATCATTTAACCATACAGAGTTGAATTTGAAGGCATACACATGATGAGTTACGTCGGTTTCAGATTGCAGAATAATGGGAAGATGATCACTGATATGGGACTGCTGAATCCAAGTTCTGTAAGTCTAGAAGGAGTTTAAAAGAGGTGCTGATATCAAGTATCGGTCACTACGTTTGGAAATCAGATTATCATCCTTTCTTCCATTAGACCATGTTGGAGCTAAAGGCCACGGCTCCACATCAATCAGAGAGTATGTAGAAAAGAGATTCCGGAAAAATGTCCCAAGAGGGTCCCTTCTGGCCGCTTGGCCCCAAATTTCCTCAGCCCCCCCAAAAAAATTCAAATCACCTGCAAGGATCAAATTTTCCAACTCCAATAAGTGCCCCGAACATGCCAGATTCTAGAAAGCTTCCCTGTTACAGTATGGACCATAGCAATTCACAATATTTATATCTTTCTCTGAGCCTCTAATATTGCCAAATAGAAGAATACCCGGGGATATAATAAAAGGATTTAACCTAAGAACCCCAGGGTTCCATGCCGCCAGGAGTCCACCAGAAAGTCCCACAGCATCAACTAAGCACATAAACCAACCCGGCTTAATTTTGTTGAAGAATGAACGAGCCTTCTCCCCACAAACCATTGTTTCTTGTAGAAATACCAAATCAGGATTAATAATATGCAGTACTCTTTCAAGGGCCAATTGTTTGGGCAGACCCCCCACACCCCGGATGTTTAGAGAGATAAAGATCATTATCGACCCCTGGATACGGCTTTGATTCCTCTAAGAGACCTGATATCAGGAGAGACAAGGGTAACCGAATTATTGATTTTGTCATTTCCCCCTAGTCAAATGACCTTCTTGTTTTTCCTAGCACTTCACGTTTTTAAAGGAGAAAATTCTGGATCCAGTCCACCCTGCCGAGCCCCCTTCACGATACATTGTTCACCCAGAGTATCCATATTATCAGCAGGAGGAGGATTGTTCAAATCCCCCACGTCCAGAACCGGAGCTGCGAGGCATGAGGGATTGTCCTCCATTGAAATGCCTGGATCACATTCAACAACCACTCAATTTTTGAAGAATACGGGAAGGGGATATTTTTTAACCATTTTAGAGTACGATGGGATGAATAACACCCGATCCTGGGGAATCGAATCACAGTTCTGCAATGTGTGTGGGAGAAGAGTATCGGACGGAGGCTTCGATGAACTCATTATCAATGCCCCACCCCCAATAGGATCGGTATCGTTCAATGGCACCTCATAATCTGAGGATAGTATGATGGTAGGACTGTTAAGGGTGGCCGACGCAACCAGTGAAATAGGAATGTTGGAAGTGTCCACCGTATCAGGGGAGGAGATCACCACAGGTAGAGGATCATCAGATGGGGGAGACACATTGACGGACGGAACATGAGTATCTTTCTCAGACTCAGAGGAAATGGACAGCATTGGATAAACCCGACTCAAATAATTCCCATTGTTACCGTTATTTAGCTCCAGAGCATTTATGAATTTGATATCCAATTCATTCAAAGAATGATAAAGGGAAAAGTCATTTGTTTCTAACTTACCCAATAATCTCGTGGCCGGAACATTCGGAATTGACACTCTATTAAAGAAGCCATTAAGTTTTCCATTTGTATCCAGCTCTTTGTCGCTACCATCATCCGAAGACCAGAATGGATCCATCCCCACCGGACACCCAGAAGAAAACCTCTCATTGCACTGCCGCCAAAGATGACCCACCTGTTTGGAGTTAGAGCAACGGAAAGGAATGCCCCAATAATCAATGACCAAGTTCAGTTTGCGACCACGCCAATTGATGTGGAGGACATCAATAAGCCCCAATGAGATATCCACTTCGACCAAGAGCCGCCCCATTCGACGGTCAAATCCAACCAAGTGTTCCTCCTCCACATGAAGAAACCGAACCAAACTATTACCAATGGCTTTGAAAGCCCCTCGGTTCCAGAGAGCAAGTGGAATACCAAGGATGAGAACCCATAAATGGCGTAAACGCACAATAGCCAAAGGTAAAAGCAAACTCCGCATGCTTGATTAATAATATAGTATTGAATGGTGCAGAAATTATGGGTGCCATTTCCAAATGTTAGGTGGGCATCTGAAAGAGAAACACAAGGACTTGAGCTATTATTTATTAGATGCAGAACAAAAAGAAAGATATCAAGTGGGAAAGAAAATTAATAATTTGCTTGATTAATAATATAGTATTGAATGGTGCAGAAATTACGGTGGCCATTTCCAAATGTTAGGTGGGCATCTGAAAGAGAAACACAAGGACTTGAGCTATTATTTATTAGATGCAGAACAAAAAGAAAGGATATCAAGTGGGAAAGAAAAATAATAATTTGATATGGATGGAAAGAAAACACAAATTTACAGTCACTGCTTTAAGGTTGATTGAAACATTTTTGATATCATTATTAGTTTAATGTGTGAAACACGGAATGATATCTTTAAAAAAATTGATAAACAAGTTCTATAGAGAAAGTATGCCAATTTGGTAATTATTCCATTTCAAACTTTCTACCCAGCACCATGAAGTGATGTGATGGCCGGTAATATTCATAAAGAATATGATATTTATTATTAACAATTATATTAATAAGAAAGTAAAGAAGTATTTACCACTAACACTCTGAAGGATTTCAATATAATTAATAAATGTTTTGATGAATTAAGAAGTATGAAATTGAATGGTATTTATATTTTATGGTGTTTAAAAAATTAAAATTTTGGTTTTTTAAATTGGTTTTCAAAATTTAGCCACCTAATAGGAGCCTGTATCAATATTACACCTAGATAGAATATTAGATAAATTCTGAATTGTTTGGAATTTTTGTACAGGAAAGACCAATACAATCAAATTATACTACTATGGTATACTTTTGATAACTTCATGACTTGCTGCTTCCAGAGAGAGAGAGTGAATGGGGGAGCAATGTGACTAGGAGGCAATGAATCTAGCAAGTCTTAATTCCACCTCTCTCCTTTTTTTCTAAATCTCATGGATTGTTTCAAGTTTCAACCCAAATATTAAGTCTATTGCAAAAGATACATATTCTAAAAAAAAAATTGCAGTATTTTAAGCCGACCTCTACATGAAGTCTCATTGTCCTATACTTGGGGGATCATTATGTACTTGCTAGATCTAGATGTTTTATAGGTGGGTGGTGTGCCATGGGCCTATTCGATATTACTTTTATATTTCTCTCTTCACACATTATTTAGAGCCTTTGATGGTTGATGAATTAAGGTTTAATAGTTAGATGGATCATACACCAGTATAGATCAATATATATCACTATAGATCAAATCCCTTGAATTCAACATTTTTTTTTAAATGCAAAATTTGAGGAAAAGCTTGTATGCAAGGGATTCAATCTCTCTTTGAGCTTAGTTCTAGAGTTAAAATGGAACTGGAACTATACTTGTTTAATATGTAAATCTCTAGTATGTGCTCAAACCCTTAGCAAGAAGTATCCAAGTTTAATAAAAAAAAAGAGTTTTAATTAATTGGAATATGTATATTTTTAGTTTTGAACTTTAAGTTAGAGTTGAGATTGTAAAAATTTAATTTAATTAAATATTTTATTATTTTATTAAAGTACCATGTGTCAACTACACATTGAGCATGAAATTACATTTCTCCTTCATATTAGAGTGTAGAAAGCACCTCTCAAGTCAATAAGTAAGGTAAGATGATCCAATGGATAGATTATATATAAGTAAGAAAGAATAAGTTATCATATTTTATTCTCCAAATCAGTTCTATTCAATCCAAGAAAAAACAAAGGAAAAAATAGGTTTCCAAATATTTAGTTACAAATTTCATTCAACACAAAAACCTAAATATGCAAATTTGATACCCTACTATTTCATAAAATTGTTCTTCTTAAAATTTACTACTTTTTAAACTTAAAATTTGAATATTAAATTTTATAATGTAAAATTAAGTATTGAATAATATGGAATTACTAAATATAAATCTAACAGATAAACAATCAAGATTGAAGACTGGACTATAAAAACATTAAAACCACATAATAAGAAAAACAATTCAAAATTTTCTTGTCCACTTGAAAATAGGCGAATATGATTTCTTATACCATAGATGGGTTGGCTATTTATACCCATAAATAGCATTAACGTTTTGAGGTAAGACAAAATATTACATATTTAATTATTATAAAATATTTACTAACCTTAACAAATTATTCTATAATTTCACCTTTTAGCTATAATTTTCTAAAAAAAATACGTTAATAAAGAAAGGAGAATATGGTGGGTAAAAACTCATGATTGGGATACTTTTATTAAGATAATTTGGTAAATAATATCTCTCTTTTTTTAGAATTTTGTTTTTGTTTTTTATTTTTTCTTAAAATAATGAATACATGTCATGAATATATGTTTCAGTTTGTTTTACCGTTATTTTTTCTAAACAATTTCAATGAAAATATAAAACAACTTATATATAATTTCGACAAGTACATGAGGTAAGGTGTCACAATTTATAATCGAAAGGTTAAGTACAATATAATTAGCAGAGATGTGATTTACTTGCATTGTACATGTACACATATTTATTATTGTTTTGAATATTCCTACAATATATTTAAGTTGCATCGACGTGTATATGTGGTTGTTTGCAATTGTATAATATGTACAACCCTTTCATACCCTATTGGTTTCTCTTGATTTCTTTTTCAGATGACCCTACAAATTTGTTATCAAAATGTAATAGGTGTCAAATTTGTTATTTGCAGTGCACTAGTAAATAATTCAAATACAAGTTATTTAGTTTTCATTAACTAGAAATAATAATGTAGTCGCTTAATTTGCATTTAATGTCTTGAAGGTTGCATAAATAATACACAACACTTCACAAGCTTACAATGTATTAGTAAATAATTCAAATACAAGTTCGAGAATTTAATAACCCATATCTTGTTGTAAATCTTCAACTCATCAATTAGTTAGACTTGTATTGAAAAAGTATAATCATGTATGACCCACGATGACATGCTTATCCTCTTCATTTTAGCATCCAATTCACGTTCACCCTTTTATTTTTTATAAATAACCACTAGGGAAAATTTTAGGGATGAAATTTATGTTAGAATATTATTAAAAACCCATCTAGACTTGGAATATAAGTTATTATTCATTTTTTATACTTTCCTAGGTGTTTGACTAGGTTGTTGGCCACATCTTGCCTTTTTAGGCTCACAACTTGCCATCATTATCTACATGAGCACCCTTAACTAGATTTTGGATAAATTATGCCTGCTTTTATGACTTTCCAGAATAGTAAGAGCACACTTCCTGCTTTTACACAGGTTTGTCCTTTTTTTCTGCTTTTCAGTGGATAAGGATAAAGTTGGGTGATTTTATGGACTTGGAAAGCTATCTACTTTTTGGCCAACACATCCTCCATCCTTTTCTCTCCAAAATCCATCATCTTACTACTTCTTCATCACTCATTAGCTTCCATATATGATTTAACTAATTCATGAGGTCCTTGACTGATTTGGAAAGTAATGTTGCCACTATTGGGGTTTATTTTCCTTTTTAGTAAGCATGCTTTTGTGAGCTACTCAAACTGCCTGTAGTGCATTTAAATTTACTTTATGAGATGTATTATTTATTGTACTATCATTGTTCAATAATATCATGATGGAATTTTATCCTATTGAGTTTCTTCTCTCAAGTTCATTCTGCTGAAATTTTCTTCCTTCTCTGCATTCTTGCAAAACTAATTGTGAGGTTTCTTCAGTGAACTAGATTTAGGCTGTGACAAATTCTCATATGTTATCAGAGCTATGTATTATTGAATTTCGTCCTGAGTTTTTTTTGCAAATCTTTTGTGCAGGTACAACAACTTCATGGATTCTTACGTTGTTCCTCCTCTTACTCTATTCGATTATGTTGAGTGGAAGCCAAAGATTGTTGTAGCTCTAAAGAGACAATGTCCCTCTGATGTGTCTATTGATGCTGTGAGTGAGCCAGAATCCTTTGGAGAGAATAATGAATGGCTAAATGACCGTGACAGAGCATTTGAAGTTATGTGTCTAGCAATGTCTTCAGATATGCACTACCTCCTCATTGGTTTTGCAGACTATCCTTTTGAGCTATGGTCCAATTTGGACATCACTCTAGATAAGCAGAAGATTGGTTCATGTAGAGAGCCCATGGACACATCCTCATGTGTTCTCCCTTCTGATGGCTCGGCCTCAACTCTCTCTGAAGAAATTCTTCAAGATGTAGAAGAAGAAATTGCAGACATTTCATAGTCAGTTCTTGTTGAGGATAATCTTCATGATTTGAATGCTTCACCTACAAGTCATGAAGTAGAATATGAAGAGACTTCTTATGTGGCTCTAGAAGATGTCAAGGATCCTGAATCCTCATCCTATGATGTTGATGATGATAAATCTTCAACTTAGAAGGGAGTTGTTTCCATTGTTGAAGAGGATTCCATCCATTCACACTTCTCATATCATTCTTCATATTTTGATCTTGAGGATGACAAGCTATTTGTTGATGATCCTATGCATACTTCACAAGGTGATGGTGCACAATATGTTGATCCAAAGGATGATTTGAAGGTTATATCATATCTCAACAATGGTCCGTTTTCACTCACTGGCAGTGATCTCATTCCTTCTAGATATTCTTACAATATGTCTAGCACACTTCCATAGGGATGCACTGAAGATAGAGGAAACCACCACTTGCTTGGGATTGATTCTCAAGCTCATCAAGTCTCTTTTGAACCTGATCTTAACTCACATGGTTCAATGTTCAAGTCTAAACAGCATTCACTACTGCTTGGGTTCAAGTCTCAAGCATATCATGGTATATTTGGTTCCAGAGAGCTTCCAGATTCGCTTGCATTGATTGGTGGAGAATTCAAGCACATGTTTTTGGAGCATGATCCACTTCTTCCAAAGAGGAAGATACCTCCATACATATGATCAAGTTCACACCTATTTGAGATTGGAGAAACAATTTTTTGTGTGTTTCATGTCCATTCTTGAGGGAGGGTTTTATTCCCATGAGGTTTTCCCTGTTTCCTTACTTTACATGGGAAAATAATAATTTTAATGGGGTGACCATAAGGCTTTGTTCCTTGGGACCTAATCATATTTTACTCACTCTAATTCAGGATTAAGGGGGTGTGTTAGAATATTTAAAACCCATCTAGACTTAGAATATAAGTTATTATTCAATTTTGATACTTTCCTAGGTGTTTAACTAGGTTGTTGGCCACGTCTTGCCTTTTTAGGCTCACAAATTGCCATCAGTATCCACATGAGAACCCTCATATAGATTTTGGATAGATTATACCTGTTTTTATGACTATCTAGAATAGTAAGAGTGCACTTTTTTACACAGATTTGTCCTGCTTCTTATGCTTTTTAGTGGATAAGGGTAAAGATGGGTGTTTTTATGGACTTGGAAAGCTGTCTAATTTTTTTTCCAACACGTCCTCCATCTTTTTGTCTCCAAAATCCATCATCTTACAACTTTTCCATCACTCATTAACTTCCATACCTGATTTAGCTAATTCGTGAGGCCCTTGACTGATTTGGAAAGTGATGTTGCCACTATTGGGGGGGTTTTGCCTTTTTAGTAAGCATGCTTTTGTGAGCTACTTGAATTTCCTTTAGTGCATTCGATTTTACTCTATGAGGGGTGTTATTTATTGTACTATCATTGTTCAGTAATATCATGATGGAATTTTATCCTATTGAGTTTCTTCTCTCAAGTTAATTCTGCTAACATTGTCTTCCTTCTCTACATTCTTGCAAAACTAATTATGAGGTTTCTTCGGTTTACTAGATTCAAGCTGTGACAAATTCTCACAATTTAACACATGGGCTATTTTTCGACCTTTTTTCCCAAAACAAATTGGCCAGTTTGTCTTTTGTTTCAAAAATTATTTTCCCAAATTCCATGGGATAATTTCTTTTACTCTAAAAATCGCCAAAATTGCCCTAAAACTATATGTAAAAATCCTTAAAAAGTTGAATCTTTTTACAAAAAAATTGCCAAACATTTTATGGTTCCAAATTTAAGAATTAGTAAGATTTGTCGAGGTTTCTACACT
This sequence comes from Larix kaempferi, assembly GCA_027924585.1. Taxonomy (NCBI): domain Eukaryota; kingdom Viridiplantae; phylum Streptophyta; class Pinopsida; order Pinales; family Pinaceae; genus Larix; species Larix kaempferi. The sequence continues at coordinate 1,336,335 of BSBM01000551.1, forward strand.
CTGAGAAAATTATGGATCTTTAAAATTTTCCCTTATAGCCACCATCTTATCTAAATAAAAGGTGGGTCCTATGATAGTGAAGGGGCCTTTGGGATCTCCATTGTTGAACTTTTTGTAGTTTAGAATAAGAACATAGAGAAAGACAAAGGACATGAATGTTTCTACAAACGTAATATTCCTATGAAAACTTTGGGCATTAATATGAATAAAGAGATGGCATTTTTTTTTGGGTATTCGATTTGTTGTGTACATTTAGATGGTTGCATGGTTTTTGCATATGATGGTTTTATATATAGAAGCATATATTAGGTTGTATCTTTCGTTATGTTCTCACTTTGATATTTACAATGGTTTTAACCTCAATATATTAAATGGTGGCTGAATATTTTGTTTGATATCCTCAAGGTGTTGAATTCCAATTGTCAAGGAAGCGGTTCTATATAAATTGAAAAGACTAACATTAATTACATAATGGATTTCAAACTAAGGGAAAAACTCAAGATGGAATGCAAGATTGCATATTTGTTGAACTAGGCAATTAAATATGATTCTTTTGAAAATACCTAGTTTGAAGTCTTCTCTCTTCATCAACTTCTTGTACAACAAATTTTATCTTGATTAGAATTATTCCACTTTAAACATTTTCACATGGCCTTTATAAGCTAAAAGACTCACAGAAAAACCTCCTTATTTGAACTTTAATCCAATACTCATATTTTTGGAAGAACCTTATCTATAATCTTCTCATACAACAAATTTCCTATTCATTAGAGTTGTTTGGCTTTAAACCTTCTCACATGAGCTTCATAACTAAAACATTCACATAGCCTCATTATTTGATTTGTAATCCCATTGTATAGACAAGTAGTTATTTGAACTAGAATGTGAACTATTTATACAATCTAATAACAATGAGCCACACACCATAAGTTGAGACTCAAGATAATCATATTATGACGACACTATTCCAACAACAAATTATGCCCATCAATACTTTTTTAACAAAGAATCAATAAAAAAAATATAAGAAATGAAGTACTTGATCTTCATATGATATCAAATCATAATTAGTCAATGTTAATATATATTTTTATTAATTATTTTCCAAAAAAAATATTACTTAAATTTTTTTCATAATATTTGTGTAAATTTTTGAAACTTTTTTAAATTAAAATTTTGTAATTATAAAATAAATTAAAAATAATAATTAATTAATTAAAAAACTAAAAATATTTTTTATTATCATGTATATTTTTTTACATCAAAAATTTATATTCGCTTATAAATTATAAAAAAATAAAAATAATAATTAAAAAAAATTATGTTGACTAATAAATTACCAAAAATAAAAAGTAATTAAAAAAATTCATACCTCAAAAAATTTAATTTCTCCAAAAATCAGTTTAAAATAAATTTATACTGGTTAACTCAATCCCCAATTTATTATTTAAAAATGTCAATTACATAAAGTATTCACATATTTACATTTATAATTAATTGAAAGTAATATTACACTAATATAATTACATATATGTTTTTATTTAATTGATTCTTATTCCATCTATTTTAGTTTTTTAATTTATATGATATATTCAAATATTTACATTTAATTATGTTTTAGTTTTTTCTAATTTTATATGATATATTAAATATTTATATTTAAAATAAATATTATACTTTGGTGATTACATATAATGTTTTTATTTAATTAATTCTTATTCAATCGGATTTAGTTTTCTAACTTTTATTATTTTATGATTTATGATATAACTAATTTTCCTAAGTTTATAACTATTGTGAAATTCAAACGAATAAGAAAATGTTTATTTAGCAATGTGGTAAATTGAAATGTATAACCGGCTGATTAGAGGAAGTTCAACATAATAAGAAAATAAAAATATATTTATCCAAAATTGATAAAATGGATGTTCCATTAGAAAAATAACAACAATATAAACCATTAGCCTCTACTATTGTCGACTTCCAACAAGGAATGATAAGAATCATGGGGCGATAAGTTTTCTTGAAAATAAAGGATTGTCTTTCCATGGCCACGGCTCCCACTTGCATCGAACTCCAGCGAGGACAGCATTTAGCAGAAACGCCGAAGAGTAGATCGAAATCCTATACATATGAGGATCTCCCCCAAAACATTTTATCAAATTCTGGTCATTGAGAAAATAACAGCCAGTTATCCATTTCAGCCAAACAAGTGTTTGAAGAGCAACGTATACCCATCTTCCAAAAACCTTTATACCCAACGTTGCGGCCACTACGCTCCCCGCTAAAATGCACACCAACTCCAAAGCTAAACCTGTGAAATAGAGTATCAAACCAATCTTGGAATCCTTTGTTCGCCGTTTCTTTATTAGCAATATTGGGACAAAACCCGGTACCGTCAGTTTCAACCAATCACCAGCAACTACACCTCCCGTCTCCATGAAAACAGTTGTAGCAATGGCTGCGACTATGACAACAAGTATAGCCATAGAGGGTGTCGGGGAAGTATTAGCCCCACCTTCACCTTCACCTTCAAATGAAATCAGCAGAACCCAACCAAGAGCGGCAACCAAGTTGACACAACCTGTGAAATAGCATATGATGCGTCCAGACAAAATGAAAAAGGGTGGGAAGAAGTGAAAATAACTTCTAAAGCACAGCACTTGGACAACCTGTTTGTTATTTTGATCAGACTTGACCTTAACATGTTCTAGAAATGAGTTGGCAGCGAGTCCACTTCCTTTACTATCCACCAGGTAATCTCTAACTGTCCTTCTGGCTACTAGACCGCTAGAAAAACCATCCACTCTGAACCAGAAAGTGAGTACAAGGTTAATTAATACTTCTGCTAACCTTGGCGCCACGAAGGAGAAAAAATTGTATTTTACAGTTCCGTATTCGCCTCCTTTACGTCCAGCGAGGTAGCCTTCCAGAGCTTCCGAAGCCATGACTCTGACTCCTCTGCCTTCGGCATCTTTAGACCTCAAAGATCTTATAAGTAGTTTTGTCCACTGATCATGGCGGGCATCATTCATTGGAATGCAGATGCAAACAGGATTCCCTGGGCGTATGGATCCAGCTTTGATTTTATTAAGAATTTCAGATACCACCTTGGACCCACTCTCTCTCAATCCGTATCCATCGTCAAACTGCTCCAAAGGCAACGGGCCCTCTACACGCAACAGGTCCTCCTGGCTGCAGCCATGGCAGCCATTTGTGAGACACGTGAGACATGGGAGTAGGTAGAGGGAACTAGAGAGGTGTTTCAATGTCCCAGGCATCCGACGAGCAAGCATCATCGTGATCTCTTCCATTGTCCAAAATACAATGCAGTTGCACCTATGCTCACCGCCTTCACACGTCTCCACAGTTATTGTTGCATTTTGTAAAGGAAGGAATTGCAGTAAGATGCAATCCACAAAAGGGGCATTGGATCTCATGAATTGCTCCATGGACCAATTGGGTGCGCCATTTGACAGGAATACAACAGAAGAAGAATCGAGATGTTTTCCTCTACATGTGGTGAGGCCACGTCCATGTTCAATCCCAGTTATGTTCTTCAGTTTGGGACGTGTTACACTGTCAATCACATCACGGGCACCTATCTCCAAATTAAGTCCTCCTCTTATCAAGCTTGTAGCAAAAACTGCTAAATTTGCTACGCATGTAATTCCGAGAGCAGGGAAATTAACAGAACCCGTCACACCTTCACTTATATCAAATTGAGCGAAAGCAAAACATGAAAACCAAGAAAACCAGCAAACCAAGTGTATGACCAATGCTCGCAAGATGCCCTGCCTTTGTTGAAAATTATTACATAAACCCATTTCAGAATACAATCCGAAGGGAAAGTAAGCTCAACTTGTGATAAACAAAGCTTTTATTTCTCCACTCAGATCTCTATTGCGTGTCTGCAAACATTTACATCAGCGTTTTGATTTAAGTAAAGTTTCAATCGTCAGAACATGAGGAAGAGAGGGAGCAGGTGAGGATGCATTATTTTACCTTGGCATTGGAGCAGCCGCATCTTTTTTTTGGTCTACCCGACAGGGAGTGGGGAGGATGCATTATTTGACCTTGACATTGGAGCAGCGGCATCAACTCCTAAGATTTCGACCTTGGCATTAGGCGGGGGACCACAGCTGACGGTAACGGAAAGGAACCTAACGAGGACGGCAGATGTCGACGGACGAATGAACGGCCGATAACAATTTTGTGCGTGAATTTCCACATATCATATCATTTTTTATTTTATATGGTTATCAATAAAGTTTCTATTTTTATATTAATACGGTTATTAAGAAAGTTTACGACATTTTACTCCATTCTTAATTCTTTATATATGTATAAATTTTTTTCATTTTCAATTTCAGGCTCAATGTTTACCATCTTTGAATTTTCTTTAAATGGTTTCCACAAATTTAACAACGAAGTTTACCAACATCTTATCTATCGCTTTAATTTTACTTTATTTTTTCATATGAGTTTCATGTTTACATTTTTTAAACGATATAAATATATTATTTTTAAATTGATATTGATTAATTATATATTAAAAATATATTTCAAACTTCCTCCATTATAAATATAAATATAAATATATTTAAAATGTTAAAGTTGGTATTATTACCATATTTAATATATAATTATAAATAAAATGTTAAATTTAACAATAATCTAATAAACTACCAAGATTTTTAATTAAAACAAGATAAATAAATATATTTAATATGTTAAAGTTGATATTATTATCATATTTGATATATAATTATAAATAAATGTTAAATTTAATAATCTAATAAAATAATGAGATTTTTAATTAAAACAAGATAAATAGCAACTCACGTGAAAGTCTTTGCTAAAGGCAATAAACATTAAAAAATAAAAATCGGAGTAAAGAAATAGACACTCGATACTATTGAATTCTAAAGAAATAGAACACTCGATACTATTGAATTCTAAAGAAATAGAACACTCGATACTATTGATGTTGTTAACGAAGAGCTATTGAAGTTGTTAACGAAGAGCTATCAAAAGATTAAGTCAATTTTTTTAATTAGTTACCTTTATGAATATTGCGGGCATGTAAACAAGCACTCACATTATAAATTGACTTGCAATTTAATTTGTGGCTTCCTATGCTCCTTCTCGAAGCCCTCCATGTGAATAAAAATAATGATGAAGAAGAGGGGCACTCTCTCTTTCACGATGATGCTAAAATAAAATAGAAAAATAGAGGGAGGGGTTGGAGAAAACAAAGAGAAGAAGGTGAGGGAGATTGGAGAAAGAAGAATAATTAGAAATAGGAAAAGAGCGTAGAGCTCTAGAGAATAGAAGGAACACGATTCCACTTTGATCTTATGGAAGGTTAAGATGCCAAAGAGAGGAAAGGATTCCAATGGTAAAAGCTAGGTAGCACCCTTGGGAAAAGAGAAATAAAGGATAAATGGGAAGGGAGTTGAAAAACAAAGGCATGGGAAGAAGAAGAGAACCTAGCATCACTTCAAGCATGGGACTCCAAGTTAAGTAAAAATGTTTTTGTTCTTATTTAAATCATTGCATCAAGAGCAACGAGGTGCTCTACAACTTATTATGAGGAGAAGTTATCATGTGTGTAATGTACCTGACAACAACAAAAAAATAAAGCTATTTGACATCATATGTTGGCTCAATTTCAAATTTCAAAGAAAAGCTAAAAATATATATAACCAACATAGATCCATCATAACCATGACCTATTAAGCATCAATGTTAGGCCGAAAAAAAATTTGGTATATTTTGAAAGCAGTTTTGGTGTGAACATGGTTAAGGCGAAAGGGCCTGCCTAAGCAGGGTCAACTCCGACGTAGCGGCTGAGAACCAAGGAAGATGGGTGTTTTGAATATTTCAAGGGCGGAGTTGGTTAAGTTAGTTAGGATTTTGTGTCCACTTACATTTATGAGTGGAGTAGTCGAGTAGTGGGAGTGGGGTAGGCTGTGTGCACCCTAGAAATATGTGACAGGTTGGGATTTTTAGGGGCTATTTTGTCTTTTTGGTTACCTAGAAGTAAGTCTAGAGAGTTTTTGGGTTTTATGTCGAAGATAAGATTGTTTGTTGTAAAAGAGAGAGTCACATGATCTGCAGGCTATGTGCACAAATTCAGTGTAATAGAGAAAGAAGAGATTTGTAAGTTGTTTATGTAGACATGAAGTGCTTATTTACTGAAACTCATTAATAAAAGAAAAGTGCTTTCGTGTTTTTCTCCCAGTTGGGTTTTCACATAAAATTTCGTTGTTCAATGTGCGTGAATGATGTTATGATGTGTTGTGTTATGTTGTTGCATTCTGCATAATAATGAATTTAGCTTTGCTCTTCTTTGCTCTTTGCCCTCAGCAGGACTTCAGAGAAAATATTAACTCCCTGATAAATAGAGTCATCAGGGATGTCTTGATGTGTATAACCAATATTCATATGCGCCTGTTTGAAGTGAGCCTCCAGAAATCCTTTGGGGTCATGAGTTCTTTTGGGAGCAAATCCCAATTTCAAAGAAACAATCCTGTCTCCCAGTGTTGTAGCCCAAGTTGAAGTTGGGATAACCAAAGGTCGAAGGTTTAAAGGGAACTTAGGTCATCCCTTCCTTTTGGGACCGGTGAGCTTAAGGTAGATACCGTCTGTAATAGTCTGATAAGATATCTCCTCAAGTAACAGTCTATCAGGGACAACTCTTGGTAGCAAATGTACAGTACTGCTTCCCCAGACTCTAATGTAAGCAAAGGCTTCTCCCACATACCAGTCACCCAATGTAGGGATGAGAGTTCTGGCATCGGGAGAAAAGGCAGGGGCATCTTCCCTGAAAATCTGTTGGTAAATTGCACCAAAGAAATGGTCGCAGATGTCATAGAGCAAGGGAACAAAACTGCTTTCCCATAAGGCAGAACAATAAATATGAACAGGGGGTGAGGACTTAGTCCAAATCCACCCCATGGTGGGATACTGAAACTCTGTATAGAAAACATCAATTACAAATGCAGAGAAAAAGAAGTATGGCTTCCTTATAGCTATTGTTTTCTGATATTTCTCAATGGATGTCTTTAACTCTATTGATAAAATTAAAGCCCAAGGGAATCACTTCCCCATTGTTAGGACATGATGGGCGACAGGAGCCCATTCAACTTTGAATACTGAACAATTAGGGAGACCATAAAGTCTGCAGAGCATGGATGCCATAAGAGAATAAGGCTCTTTGAACCAGGAAATTGTGTATTAATTATCAGCCCTGGGCATGAAATTTGTCAGTCTGTGCATCCAAGACTTCGGCATTTCATTGAAATTATACCTACTCTTTGATGACTCAAGGAATGCAACATTGAGGGGTTGAACAACTGTTTTTAGGGCGTAAGCTCTAGTAAAAATATCAGGGATAAAAGTAGCCAATTGAGACCCTACGCTATCATTGAAAGAGCAGTATTTAGGGTTAGCATGGTCTACAATCCACTTAACTGCATCAGTGTAGGGAAGGATAGTAGGTCTGGCAGCTATAGCGTGGAGTTGTGAATCCCTAATATTTTCATAGGCGAGGCAGTCACTCTGAATATTAGTTAGGTCGTCATTGTCAAATATGGAGTAAATTTTGGACCAATCGATTTGGTATGTCTCAGAAACCTTATAGCTGGTGTTGGCAAGGATGTCGAAGTTTGGGTCTTTGTTCAAAAGATCTTTCTGAGGATTTTTGCAGCGAGTGTTGCGAGACATGTTTGAAAAACTCAAGAAATCTGATGAATAAATAAACACAAATAAAAAAAATAACTCAAAATAGAAAAAAACCGTGAACAATTGAATACGAAACCAACCTGTGCAAACTGGAAAAAATGGCGAAAATGACCCCTGGTAAAAAATCACGAAAATGACCCCTGGTAAAAAGTCGCGAAAACGACCCCTGGTAAAAACTCGCGAAAATGACCCTTGGTAAAAACTCGCAGTAAAATCCACACAAATGGAGAAAACGACCCCTAGTAAAAAATCGCAGTAAAATCCACACAACAGACAATTTTTGAAAATGAAAAATGATAAAAGAAAACAGAAACAAAATCAACATATTTATTAATTCCATCGGGTTAAATCTAGGCTATAAGATTAAGAAAAATCAATGGCTAAGATCTAATTTGGGGAATGTGGAAGATGAGTTGCAGGGGTTTAATTTTTTGGAAATACATACAACGTTCCTGCAATCCGCAATTGCGGGTTGCGGGATCACAACTCGAATTAAAAACAAAACAAAGTTTCCGCAATCCGCATTGCGGGTTGTGGGTTGCAAAAATGCATGTCGCAAATCCCTTATTCAATCAGTTCCCGCATGTCGCAATTCCTTCTTGCAGTCTAGAACTAGTATGGAAATAATACTGGGCAGAAGAAGGGTCAGCCACCCTTTCATTTATGAGGGAATTGTGCAAATATTCAACCTACAAAGGATAGGATGTCAATTCATATATATCTTGAATGGTGAAGACAGGATAAATACTAAGCACAAGAAGGGTCGGTTGACCCTTCATTTAAGCTGGAAAAAATGGCGAAAATGACCCCTAGTAAAAACTCGCAGCAAAATCCACACATCAGGTAATTTTCGAAGATGAAAAATAATAAAAAGAAACATAAACAAAATCAACATATTTATTAATTCCGTCAGGTTAAATCTAGGCCGTAGAATTAAGACAAATCGACGACTGAGATCTAATCTGGGGAATGCGGAAGACAAGTTGCAGGGGTTTAATTTTTTGGAAATATATACAACGTTCCCGCAATCCGAAATCCTCAATTGCGGGTTGCGGGACTACAACTTGAAATAAAAACCAACCAAAGTTTTCGCAATCCGCAATCCGAATTGCGGGTTGCGAGATGCGGAAATGCATGTCGCAAATCCATTATTCAAACAATCCCCGCAATCTGCAATCATGTATAACTAGATAGCCACTTCAACAAGTTATAGCATGATATGATGGTGCATGCATTTTTCTCAAACCATGAATTATGGCGGGCATTCTCTCATAGTAGTTTTGACTACTTTTTCCATACTTTGTCAATTTCCAAAGTTTCACAAACTTGTCATACTTTTCCAGAATGATGTCAGATTGCAACACTGACTTAACGATAGCACCAGAATACCATCATGTGTCTTTCCAGCCTCATCGAATATTCCATATCATCATAGATGCCATGCCATCATACATGCCATGTCATCACTTCCTATGGTGTTAGTTCTCTCTTTGAGGCTCACACGTCTGAGATTTTGGCCTTCCAAAATAGAGATCAATTCATGTATAACCAGAATGGTCAATATTGGAAAAATATAAATCACAAGAAGGGTCCGCCGAGCCTTCATTTAGTAGATAATTATGAACACCAATATCCATCAATTCACCTGTATCCAGACTGGTGAACACAAGAAGGATCAGACGACCCTTCTGGCAGTCTAGAACTAGTATGAAAATAATATTGGGCAGAAGAAGGGTCGACCGCCCCTTCATTTATGAGGGAATTGTGCAAATATTCAACCTACGAAGTATATGCTTTCAATTCATGTATATCCTGAATAGTGAAGACTGCAAAAATACTAAGCACAAAAAGGGTCAGCCGACCCTTCATTTAAAGGAGAAATGAAAAAAAAAAATAATCTACCAAGGTTGGGACAACAATTCCCCACTACCGACTTCCACAATATATGGTAGGGATCTAGACATTGCCTATGTTATAACATGTAAACAATATTTATCGTGACTTCTGATTGTCGACAAGAAGGATCGGCCACCCCTTCTTTCAGTAGATAATTGTGAACACCAATATCCGTCATTTCAACTGTATCCAAAATGGTGAACACAAGAAGGATCGAACCACCCTTCTTGCAGTCTAGAACTATTATGAAAATAATAGTGGGAAGAAGAAGGGTCGGCCACCCCTTTGTTCATTTATCTCGAGCCTCATTCAAAAATGGGGTGTTAGTTAATGACATTCAACTTCAAATGACCGTCATATTATACAGACACCAATTCATTCAATGATTTGTATATTTTTTACAACTTCAAATGACCATCATAATTGTCATATCGGAACACCGCAAAAACCAATTTCAAAAGTGGAAATATCAAAATAAAAAGTATGGCCTTGGAACCTAGATTTTGGCACTTTTGGAAATAGATTTGGCAATTTCACAACCGGTTTGGTCACTTTCGGAACCAGATTTGGCACTTTTGGAACCGGTTTTTTCACTTTTGGAAACTTGATTTGGCACTTTCAGAATACTGGGCAAATCGCATGAATGGGGGGCACCATCGAAGGAGAGAAATGGAGACACTTTGTACTTGGAGACTTGTAATGTTTTACAATCCTTAAAGAATTTCAGTTAGTTTCTATTTTACTTTCTTTTGTTACGTGTATGAAGTTTCCTTGATTCATTTTGGTTTTTCATACATACATCTAATAACTCTATTTTGTATTGATAAATCATAAAACATATAAATCTGTGTGCTTGATTTATCATTCATATGATTTATATGCAGGTTATGCATCAGTCAATTTCTTTACTTGATTCATATTGTTTCACATTTTGCAATCACAGTGCATTCATCCTCATCACAATTTAATTTGTTAATTAGCTCATCATTGACATGATAGTCACATTCTTTTTAATCCTTTGAATAAAATAACACAAGAATCTGTACTCTTGAAAATATGCATCAACTCTGCTCGAGAATATTTATTCAAAATTGAAGGGCTCAATACAAAACGAGTATCTCTTCACGGGTTCCAACCCTTACTACATTGCCAAAAATAAACCTCTAATCCTTTGAATAAAATAACACTGGAATCTTTACTCTTGAAAATCTACATAAACTCTGCTCGGCCATTTTTATTCAAAATTGAAGGGCTCAATACAAAACGTGTATCTCTTCACGGGTTCCAAAAATTGTCTTTTATACATTGTAAAACCTCTCGAGGTAAAACCCTAACTGCTTCATAACTAAAAATAGAAAATTATAAACAACTATTACATTCCATTTCGGTCAAAATTTATACAATTTCCAAAATTTCTCAGAATATAACATTTGATGTCTTTCTATTGGTTGTAGCTGCTGACAAGGCTTATTTCTCAAACAGTAGTCTTCAAGTGTGCAAGGTGTACTTCATTTTCCCATATCTCTCCACTGTCTTCCATTGCTCTGTAGAAGGTACCTCATAACTAGTCATCTCCTCGACCAAAACTTTCATCTCTATGTGCTCTGTAATGGAAGTTGCAGGAGTCTTTTCAGCTATCATGGCCAGCTGGTTTAGAATTTCAAAATCAAGGGAGAGTTTCTTCAGTATAATTTTGCCTGTTAGAACATGAGTCAAACCTTGAAATTGCTCATGGTTCCTCCCTATGTTATATAGTAAATCCTTATAATTGTCCTGGGAAATTAACTCATTATTTTCATCCCAAAAAGAAGGCAGTCCCTTTTGTATTTCCTTTTCAAATCCCTTTTTGAAGGCTTCAACCTATTCCTTCATCTATTTTTCATTAGCCTGAACATTCCCAATGTGCGAATGTTTGCCAAGAACACTCCTAGCCCATGTTACGACTGTTACCCTGTTTTCGATAGCCATTGCTTTCAGATCACCTTATGTCAGAGTATTTAATAAACTTATGGTATCCTGGGTTGTATCTTTTGGTATCTTCTCTAAAACTTCTCTCATTGCTTTACATCTTTGTAAGCTATCCTTTGCTATGGCTTCCTTTGTCTTCATAAAATCTAATTAAGGCCTCAATTTTGCAGCCTCATCGATGATTGAATCTCAAATCAAATGCTTTGCACCTTGCAATTCTAGTTGTCATTTCACTTGGCCTATCATCTTCTGATTATTGTCTACCGGATCTTTATTGTTTTTTGTCAACTCTTTTATTTAATTTTCCTTTTTCTGATTTTCCTCTTCTAGTCTTTGTTTTTCTTCTTTTAGTTCTATGATCTCCACCTCTTTCAAGCTAGCTAGGGACATAGCTTGAACTATATCATTTGTGCTTGCTTCTTTATTTCCTTAATCTGTTTCTTGCTTCTCTTGTGTTGTATTTGTCAATTTGGCCTTTAGATCTTCAATTTCAGTCTTAAGACTCGATCTATCTTTCTCCCAACTTTCCTATTTTTCCTCAAACTTGAGAAGTTTAGAAAGATAGTCATCCAAATCTCGAGATAAAGTTTCTTTTTCTTGTTCTAACACAGTTAATTCAGAGGCTTGAATTATTCGAGTTGCTGGAATTCTAACCTTTTGTTGAATTAATTGGATATTCTTTTATTTCTTAGCTAAAAGCTTTTTAGTTGCCTTCCCTATATTTGGTTCATCATTTCTCTTCACCAGGTCATCTTGCAATCTTTTTATTTGCAGCTGATGAGCTTTGTTCTCTATTTTCTCTTGCCTCAACTGGATTTGTAGCTTGTTCACTGTTTTATGTAGTTTTTCCACTGTTAAAGTAGATTTCATCATATCAGCATAAATCACCTCTCCAGTATGTCTGTGTAGGTGAATTTTATCAGGAACTGTTATCTTCTGCAAATTCAATTTCATTTATGTGACCTTATCATCAGACAATACGGCCAAATTCAAAGTATTTTTGTCTGGATCTCTGCTAGTCATCAGAGTAATTTCTGAATCAACAACATTCTTGACTTCTGGAAACAACTTATGCATTTCTTTTGTTGTTGTTTGTCTGTCTTTTCCATATTTTACACATATTTCATCTCTTGAATGAAATTTGCTAGAATCACCTGTAGCTCTTGCCTCATCAAATTCGTATTCCTGTACTTGAATTCTTGGTCCTTGGTATTTTTCTTTCTTCTTTCCATTTTCTTTGTCAGATACAACTACTTCATCTTGCTGGCTTGATTTTAATCTTTTGGCTTCTCTTTCTTCCTCCACCTGCATATCAGTACTTTCATAAAATCTTCTTTTACTTGTTGCTTCAACCTTTCCTGGGGTAGGTACCAACTCAGCGAAAACTTTATCCAAGGTAGAAGGATTAGCGTGTGAACTTCCTGAAACTTCTGTGTCTGATTCATATTGTAGTAAATTTGTCATATTCGCCAATCCTTCAACCTCTTGGTGATCAAAGGCTTTATTTTTGTTCTCTTGCCTTTTGTCAGAAATAACATGACAATGATCATAATTAATAGTTGTCGCTTTCCTAAAACTGAGTGCTTCTAAATGTTTTTGTACAAAAGGGAGAGCATTCTTGTTCTTGATGATAAAAGGACCAATTTTTAAAGGGAACTTTATATCTGTAGCTTTCTTGAAATGCAGAAAATGGTCATTTTCTACTGTCAATTTTTGTCTGATAAACTCCAAAGAAAAAACTCTTGGAGTCAAAAAGGCTGGTAGAATATAGGGCTCCTTAACAAATCCATAAATTCTGATTACTATATCTTTCTTCCCTAAAACCAGTCTCCAATTGCTCTTTTTGGGATTAATTGCATCAGGGTCTTCATCTCTGATAATACTCTAGGAAAATTTTCTCCAAACATCAATCTGTATACTTCTGATAAAATAAAATTCATAAAATTAAACATACTGTCTTCCATTGTTTCTGAAAACATAGACTGTGGGAAATGTAAATCTTTTTTACTGCTAAACATGAGCATTTTCATTAGGTGTGTCTGGAATCTGAAATGTCTCGAAGTGTGGAAATTCACTAACTGAGAGTGGATGTTCCCAGTTAAGAATTCATCAAATTTAAGGTAGGATACTTGACTGTAATCCATTTTTTGTTTAGCAATACTTTCTCTAAAAAGAAAACTTAACTGGACCTCTGTGACCATGGAATCATCATCAAACCCTAAAAACCGTGAAATGAGTGTCAAAACTAACTGTGAATTTTCATCAAAGAAATTAATGTCAAGTGGATAGGGGGTGTTATCAATGACAAGGCCAGGTTTCAGACAATTGGTCATGAAGGTTTGTCTGGTCTCAGGGGATGACTCTCTGTACTAGCTAACTAGGGCTTCTTCGGCAAAATCTTCCTGGTCGTGGGAGGAAAACGGGGGTACTGCTAGAGCTTTCCTAACGGTAGACGCATTTACAGGGCAAAGAATTTTCTTTCGTGATGAATTCATAATGACTCTTTGACTCTGAGAATAATTTACTGCACACCATGAAACAAATTCTAGAAACCCTGAAGGTTGTTTGGGACAGAAATGGATAAAACGAGACTTATAAACATTGTGCACATCCAAATTTTGTTTATATAAACCCTCCAACTTGCTTTTGATTTCTGAAAATGAGAATTTAACCATTATGGGGTCACGAATGTCACTATCTCTGTCCACTAGGGTTTCTTCTATCCTCATAGTTTTAACGTTCTGATAGACGATTTCACTACTTCCTTCCATTATGTAAACAATTCTAGTTACTTTCACAAGTTAAGAGGACCTACCTGGCACAGGCAGGTTGATTAAACTATGCTTGCGCTTTCGAGTAGCGCATACATGTTACAATCCTCCGTCATTTGCAACACAAAAGTCAAATTTTGACGTGCTCTTCACTTTTATACACCACCGAAGGTGGTTTCGCTACGCAGGATGGTGGTTTTCCTTACCTCTTTCTCTGATTGCGGAATGATGTGGAGACGACACGCGTACAACGGTATGGTATTTCGCAACCGCTCTGACCTCCAGTACGTCATGCATGTTGGCGGTGCGGAAAAATTATGGGACTTCGATCTAACCGCCCTTTATCGAATAGCCGTTGATCTAACTACCATTTTATCATTCTCCCATGAGGTACGATGGGCATTTTCCCAAGGCCACCTGAACCCATTTTCCAATACTTAGTCATTGCCAATCATTTCTCCAAGGTTGATTTTGAAACCCATTTTGCCAGACTTATAACTTTCTCCTCAGAAATGATTAAGGAAAAATGAGACCATGAGTAGATAGCCACTTCAACATGATATAGCATGATATGATGGTGCATGCATTTTTCTCAAACCATGAATTATGGCGGGCATTCTCTCAAAGCAGTTTTGACTACTTTTTCCATGCTTTGTCAATTTCCAAAGTTTCACAAACTTGTCATACATTTCCAAAATGATGTCAGATTGAGACACTGACTTAATGATAGCACCAGAACACCACCATGTGTCTTTCCAGCCTCATCACACATTCCATGTCATCATACATGCCATGTCATCACTTCCTATGGTGTCAGATCTCTCTTTGAGGTTCACACGTGTGGGATTTTGGCTTGCCAAAATAGAGATCAATTCATGTATAACCAGAATGGTCAATATTGGAAAAATACAAATCACAAGAAGGGTCATCTGACCCTTCGTTTAGTAGATAATTGTGAACACAAGAAGGATCAAACGACCCTTCTTGCAGTCTAGAACTAGTATGAAAATAAATTGGGCAGAAGAAGGGTCGACCGCCCCTTCATTTATGAGGGAATTGTGCAAATATTCAACCTATGAAGTATAGGTTGTCAATTCATGTATATCCTAAATGGTGAAGACTGCAAAAATACTAACCACAAGAAGGGTCGGTCGACCCTTTATTTAAAAGATAAATGAAAAAATATTTAATCTACGAAGGTTGGGACGACAATTCCCCACTACCGACTTCCGCAGTATATGGTAGGGATCGGGACATTGCCTAAGTTATAATATCTAAACAATATTTATCCGTACTTCCGACTGCCGACAAGAAGGATTGGCTACCCCTTCTTTTAGTAGATAATTGTGAACACCAATATCCGACAATTCACCTGTATCCAGAATGGTGAACACAAGAAGGATTGAACCATCCTTCTTGCAGTCTAGAACTATTATGAAAATAATAGTGGGCAGAAGAAGGGTCGGTTGACCCTTCATTCATTTGCTTGAGCCTCATTTATCTCGACCCTTCATTCATTTAATGAAATTCAACTTCAAATGACCGTCATATTATACAGACACCAATTCATTTGATGATTTGTATATTTTTTACAACTTCAAATGACCATCATAATTATCATATCGGAACACCGCAAAAACAAATTTCAAAAGTGGCAATATCAAAAGAAAAAGTATGGTTTTGGAACCTGGATTTGGCACTTTTGGAAATGGATTTGGTAGTTTCAGAATCGGTTTGGTCACTTTTGGAACCGGATTTGGCACTTTTGGAACCGGTTTTGGCTCTTTAGGAACCGATTTTGTCACTTTTGGAACCTTGATTTGGCACTTTCGGAATCGGTTTTGGCACTTTTGGAAATGGTTTTGGCACTTTTGGAACCTGGATTTGGCACTTTTGGAACCGGATTTTGCTTGATTTTGGAGTTTAGAAAGGTTGTTTTTGACCCATCTTCAAAGTGAGTTGGACTAGAATATGTCCAAGTTTAATGAAATTGCCGTTTTAAAATTGATGTTACCCTAACTTGGTTTGATTAATGAGCCCTCTGTTACTAGAAACGGGACAGGGAATGGCATTTTGTTGACAAAACGGCGTAGAAACGAGAACGAGACAAGAAATGTCGTTTTATATGGGCGTTCTCGTTTCCACAATCAAAAAATCATTTCTCTAGAAACAATTTGTTTTTGGACTCGATTTTTAGAAAATCGTTGTTCTGTTTCTACATTTTTGAAACTGCAAAAATATTCACTATGTTTATTAACATTAAGAACAATTATGTAATTATCTGGTATTTCTGTAATCCTCTCTTTGTGAACAATGAACCTTTCTACTTTTTTCAATCTAGTGTTTGAATTGCAAAACAAAATTGCCTATGTTTATCAACTTCAAAACCAATTTTATAATCATCTCGTATTTCTCTGTAATCCTCCTCTTTTTTAGCAATGAAGCTCGACTCATTAAATTGTTATTTTGTGCATAGCTAGGTAATATCTCTAAATTATTTGTTATTAAAAAAAGTTGGTCTTAACTAAAATTTTGGTGGGAATAAATTATGTTTAAAAAAAATAATGGGTATGCTTGATCAGAATAAATAGCTTAATAGAATACCATAGCTTATAGAATATGAGAAGCATAAGCATAGAAGAATCATACTAGGTTCGAATAGAGTACAAGGGTAAAGCAATACTATGCAATAACCACTTTATACATTTGTAACTGAGCACTAAAACATGGAATCAAACATGATATAGAAGGTTGAAGGCCCATGCACAATCCCCAAATCGACCACACAAGCGTCATGAATATTTAGCATTTTAGGTATATATCATGTGGTTATTTTGAGGTTTGACACACAAATATTTTTTCTTGGGCCCATAGAATATGTCTCTTAAATGGATGGGTAATTCATGGGTCCCTATTCCATCACATGATTCATTTATAGGTAATTCTTCACTTGTAAATGGGATGTGGTAAAATGTGTTAACAATTTTAAGGAGTGGCACACCAAGGATGTTCCTCATGGCATATAAAGTTGTCTAATACCAAAATCCAAGGTATTAGGCCATCATATTATCCTTGGAACTCATTTACATTTTGAGAGGTTGTAAGCTATCATGTATTCCCTAAATAGGGAATATTTAACTTCGTAATTATATATGGCCTCCATTTAGAGGTTTGGAAAACAATGGGTAGATAATAGGCCTAGTCCATGCTTTACGACCAAAAGATATTGTCTTAGGCCACAATATTTATATTTGGGGTGCATGAAGCATGAATGGGTCAAGGTCTCAACCAACACTTAGAACCTACATAGATAACATGTGGAATATGAATGAAATATTGTATCCATTTATGATTTTTTTGTGTTAAGGATGGTTCCAAATGTTAGGATATCTCATCATTCACTTTTGTACTTTGCATGCATGCATGTTACACCAAAATGTCGTCACCCTTGTGCAAGTGTCGCAAGTGTCGCAAGCATTGCAAGTGTCATCGTCCTGACCTAGTGTTGTCACCATGACCATTGCAAGTATCGTCATTATGACCAAGTGTCGTCATCATGACCGTTGTGATAATGTCGTCATCTTAACCATTGTGTAAACTCTTTGCTATTTTACCTAAACCCATTTTAGAGTAAAAACACATCCCTGAAGTTTCCCATGACTAGAGGGCTTAACTAACCTACTTTTCAGGGTTGTCGCAGTCTGCCCTTGTGCAACATGCAATCGCAGGTTGTCCTAATGCAACCTGCGGCGATGTCAGTTATTTGGATAAAAGAGTATCTTCGAGCCCATTCTCGAAGATGAGTGATGTGGAGGCCTATCCCTAGGCTCTAGGTGAGGTGGCATTTTGGTTCCTAACCTTATGGGAAAATACCTTAACCATCTCCCCCTAATCCTCAACCTACCCTATCTCTTTATCCCTATATAAACACCCACTCTTTCCATAGGAGGGGGGGAAGGCCTATGGTATCCTTATGCTGATAGAATCCATATTGGTGATTGGGAAGCTTGTACCATCTTGGAGGATTGGATTGGACATGTTGTATGGAGGATGCGATGTTGAGGCTTTGGTTGTAGCTTCATCCTTTTCTATGTATTCCCACCTTTTTATACAGTTAATATAATCTCTTTCCATAAATGTTGTCTCGTTGATGATGTTTAGAACTTTCTTCCTCAACTGTTAGTTTAGATCAGTTATTGTTTAGATATCTTGTACTGCTTGTATCGTTTCCATATTGTCTTGACAGGTCTTGCAGCTGGAGATCTGACGACCACCAGACTTGGAGCAACAACAAGGAGAAGGATCCACGATCTAAAAGTTATGATATCTAAGTACTCGATCTGTAACTAGATTATAGGAAATGAGTTTTGTATTGTGTAATATTTGTTCTAGATTCACTTGAGCTAGGGAGATCCGGCTCGTGTCCACCCGAGTGGATTGTCTGTTAACAAATCTAGCGACCATACTGGGGAAGAACATTGTTGTTTTCAATCTGAATGTCAGTTTCAGTTGATTTTTTTTCCGAGCCATCTCTTTGGCCATTTGCTTCTTAAGACCTTTCACCATCAGATCTTCACTTTGAAGAATCTAATTACCTTCCTTTGAGTTTTTACTCCTCATTTTCAGACCATTTCATTGCTCATTGTCTGGAGAATTGGTTCATTTTTTAATCTAGACTTCGCTTGTCGCACCTGGGTAGTGGAAATAGAGTGACACTGTGTCATTCTGAGTCTCTGTTCTTTACCTGTTAGTTACTCATCACACCCCTTGCATTAGCAAACTGCGACATCGTCGCACTTCCCGTGTAAGAAAAATGCGACGTCGCATTGTGTACAAGGACAGAGTGTGTCGATCTGCCATTTTTTCCATACAGGCATGCTCTCTCCAGTTCTGTTGTGAGTTTGGTTTGTGTGCAGACTCCCTCTATACTGTACGATCCAGTCAGAGACCCCATTGTTTTATTTTGTGTTTTGAAAGTGTTTGGTATTTTGTGTGGATTTGTATTGGGTCCCATTCTAACAAGTTCAGCTTGGTAGTGGTGGATACTTTGGTTCCCCCATCTTCATCCACTTGACCTTGTTATCCCTCCTCTCCTCACTTGATCTAATCTTTGCACTAGATCTGATCCCAAACCTCTTTTTGCACATGTTATTTGGCTTGTTTGTATTGGTTTTTGGGTCTTTTGAGATTTGGATTCATGTTTGGCCCCTTTGAGTCAAAACTAGTGTTTTGCTTGTGTTTTTAAGCGAAATGGGTTCTATCGTGCATTCTTCAGTCATTTTGACCCATCTCAAGGTTTTGAGATCATTTTTGGTTAAGTGTTATTGGCTTGTTTTAAATACTTGAAGAGTGTGGGATATCCATGTCTTTTTGAGCCTCTCTTTCTTGGGTTATGCATCTTGTTTCCCTTACATGCTGAGCTATTCAATCATTTTTGGGAAAGATTGGTTCTTTGTCTCCACTTTACTTCAAAGAAAAGCTTGATTTTGTCACTCTTTTGCCATATTCATGAACTTGGAAAACATAAGTACTCTTCTTGCTTTAATTTGATCATTTGAAATTCTTGGTGTCACATTCATAAGAAGAAGAAAAGGCTTGTTTCAGTTTTGTATGCATTTGAGTTAGAAGATTGTTAAGTGCTTATCTTTGTCTTGCATTTGATTGGAAACATCTGTGGAATCCTCCTTTCCATAGCTTAGATGTGTCTTTTTCAAGTGTAAAAAGATAGGAAATGAGTTATAATTATCGCATTTGGTAGATTTTGAGCCCTTCTTGAGTGCCTTTGAATTGTTTGGGTGCTTGCCTTTTTTCTTTGGGAATTTCTGAAAGATTAGAGTGTTGTAGATATCTTCTCAATTTCTGTATATAGATATGAAAAGCGTTGAGTTATCAAATTTCATTTTTGGTACATGCATTTGAAAATTGAAAAGTGCTTCATCATTTTGTCTTACACATTGTTAAGATTAGTTGCATCTTTCATTTTCTTTGTGCTCTTCAGTTGATTATTGCAGAAAATTAGAGTTATTGTACTCTAGGAAGGAATTCTTCTTTTGGTTACTACTTAAGTACTTTTGGTTTGAAAGAAAGAAATATCTCTCCTTACCTTAAGTAGTTTTTATTGAAAAGGAAAGGAAAATGTGCATTATCATGTAGTTGAGGATTGCATTATGTTTACATTTATGTACTCACCTCATGCATCCACCTAACCGTACAAGATAAAATTAACGCTAGCTTAGGTTAAAATCATTTAGCAACTTGTGTGTAAGTTAGAGACGTGTTCCAACGTCGTTAAGCGTGGAAGCCGTCATTATTTGCCAGCACTGTAGTCTGGGGGTATTGTAGTCTTCCACATACATCGGTATATCGAGCTCCTTCACGTATCCACCAAGTACCATAATCCGTACTTGGCGTATATCAAAGGGTGTATCACGTACTCGACACGTATATCGGAAGGTCTCATGCCAATGGCTGTGCATTAGACAACACCACTACGGATTTGAGCTCCCACGTACCTTGCGTATATCGGGAGACACCCATAGGAATCCTAAAACCATCTGAGTTAACCATTTGGCTGTCTTGGCAAAGCAATACACCGAGAACACCACTTGGGGAGATTAGCATGCACGTACTGTCTAGGTAATCGGGTATGCAGGAAAGGGTACGGTCCTAATCCTCCTTGTCGCGTCATATTGTTGGACCCTGCAGTATATAGCGGTTTGGGATGCCTTGATAATCCTGTGAGGTTCCAGACTTTGAATCCACTCCTATTCACATAGTTTGCTTGTTGCTTTTAGACTTGAGTAGTGTTTGTTTTGTGTGGTACTTTAGAGACTCTTAGGAAGTTTAGATATGGAAAATTCTTCTGGGACTACCAACCAAGGCACCCCTTTCCAAGGTATGCCATTTGTTATTACCCCTTGTGGAACTGTTGGTCCTGCCTTTATGGCTGCGTTGAGTCTTCCTAGATTGACGATAGGATTACCAGTATGGTTATTCTCCAATCCAGTTACACCAAGTGCACCAATTGTGTCGGACATAAGTCCTTCACCACATGAGCATCAATCTCATGATGACCCTTCTCCTTCTCCGTCAAAAGTTGAATCGGATTGCATCTCTTCCTCTTCTCCTACTGAAAACTCTGATGTTAGTAAGAAGGCTGGTGTGAAGAAGAAGAAAGGGAACATTAAGAAGATGAAAGATAAGAAAGAGACCAAGCATCAACCATCTGCCTCTAATGGCACTCATTCTATGAGAACACCTCGTAAGCCAAAGTTCCCTTACAAACTTTGCAAGGGTGATCACCTTTTCAAGAATTTTCCTGGTCTTTCTAGTGTGTCAGAAGTGTGGTCTAAAAACCCCAAACCGCTTGTATCGTCAACCTCTGACCATCATGTTGATGATACTCCCTCGACCAGTGACCCATTGGTGATGGGTTGGAAGGGTAGAGTTGCAGACCCTTGCTGGATATGCAAGGGCTTGCATCATACTTACCTTTGTCCAAGCATGGATGAAGCTTCACAGTGGTTGGAAGATATTACTAGTTCTCAACAAGTGCTTCCAACAAGCGATAGTAAGTTGTCCCTCGATCCCCCACTGGTTGACCAAGTGATCAATTCAGTTTCATCTGTAATTGACCCCACTCTTCCTTTCGAGAGTGAAGTGATCGAGTCGATGTCATCTCCACTCGATCCCGCTCTTTCATTGGAGAAAGTTTAGACTGAAGCAGTCACCATGACACAATCTTCGTCTCATTCTTATCTTCCAAGTGAGAGTGAATTGGAAACTGCTGATGTTTTCCTAGTCAGTTCAGAATGTCCGAGGCAAGGGGAAACCCTGTCCATTTCTATAGGACCCCCTCCAAGTATTGAGGTTATTTATTTTGATTGGAATGGTCTAACAGAATCTCGTCTTCCTTCGATTATTCCTTTTCAAATATCTGTAGGAGTTTGCGATAAAGAAATATTTCATACGATAGTTGATGAGGGAGCTTTTGTTAGTATTTTATCCTCAGCTAGTTGGCAAGCCATTGGTTTGCCTCAGCTTGTGCCAGTCACTGACCAGATTTTGGCTTTTAATAGAAGGCCTACCAGACCTTTAGGGATTCTCCCGCAGTTACCTGTCACGTTGAGAGGTAAAACTATTTATGTTAATGTCATGGTTGTCCAAGGTCCTTTAGATTTCAATCTACTCCTTGGACGTGATTATGTCTATGCTATGAAAGCCATCATGTCCACACTCTTTCGAGTGATGTATTTTCCTCATCATGGGAATATTGTGACCATTGATCATCTTTCCTTCATGACACCCACTCATCATATGACTCCAAGTCATCAGACTTCCCTAAATGTTCCGGATGTTTTAGTGGTTTCTTCCCCCTGAGGATGGGGGGTACGAGCATGGTTTATGCTATGTTTCAAGCTCGTTAAAAAATGAAACCGAACACTCTAGCATAGTTTCCTTTTGGTTTCAATCTTACATAAAAATGAAACCAATCCATTAGAGCACAATTTTATTCTATTTTAAGCTCGTTAAAAAATGAAATAGACCCCTCTAAGCAGAGTTTACCTTTGGTTTCAAGCTTGCATAAAAATGAAACCATCCCCTCGAGCATAGTTTTATTCCATTTCAAGCTCGTTAAAAAATAAGATGCCCCCCCTCAAGCAAAGTTATTGTCTATTTCAAGCTTGTGTAAAAATGAAATAGATCTCCCTCCCCTCGGTTCGAGTCTCTCGCTAGAGTTAGAACTTGAACCTTCATTTCATCTGATTCTCATTTCCCCCCCTTGGTGAACATTTTCATATTAGTATCCAGGTAAGTAGTTGGGTTAGCAAGCAGCATTTTCAGACAAAATCGAGCTTGGGGGGCATGCCACATGTCGTACTGTCAGCAATCATGTTGAGGGAACACTACCATGTTAAGCCGCTAGCAATCATGCTGGGGGAATTTACCAACCTCTGGGAATAATGTTGGGAAGGAACCCATCAATGGACCTTAACCATGAGCATAGTTCTCGTTCTATGTCAAGCTCGTTAAAAAATGAAATAGGTTCCCATGAGCAGAGTTATAATCTTGTGTCAAGCTCATTAAAAAATGAAACAACTCATTTTCCATTGAGTCGAGTCTCCCCATAGACTTAGTACCTGAACCTTCTTTCACCCGCATGTGCCTTAGGTGAATGAAATGAAGCTTGGGGGGCATGTCTTCAACCTCTAGAAGTTACGTTGAAGTCAACTTGATCGCCTCTCCACATCATGTTGGACCTAAGTCACTTACTTCTAAGCAATCATGCTGGGGGCACACACCAACCTTTGGATTCCATGTTGGGTAAAAGTTCACCATTGGAAACATTTTCGAGCATACTTTCCTTTTTAGGTTTCGAGATCATTAAACCATGAAAATTATCCCAAGCATAGTTCATTTTCTGTTACAAGCTCGTTAAAAAATGAAGCAGACATCATGAGCATTTCTTCCAACCTATCTTCGAGCTCGTTAAAAATAGTAAGATGGTGTTGAGCTTAATTTTCACTTTTTTCGTGCTCTAGTTGAAACATGAAAAGTGGTTTGAGCTTAGTTTTTACTTTTTCGTGCTCTGGTCCAAACATGAAAAAGATTTCGATTGATTTTGATACCATTCTCGTGCTCATTAAAAATTTGAGTAAAAAGGTGTGTCTAACGAGTATAGGTTTATCACTTTATCCGGCCTCACTAGACTATTTACGGAAAAGGAACTTTGCCGAGTTTACTTTTTCCTTTGTCGTATTCGGTCATCAACCGTGACAAAGTTGTTCATGGAGTCCTTTTAAGCTCTTTTCAGGCTCCCTAAATAGGAAAAGATTGCCAAGCGAACTTGATGCTTTCACGCTTGTAAAAGCATTTGAATGATCGACTTTCTGGTGATAGTTTACCCCTTTTTCGAACCAGGAAGCACTATTTACAAAAAAGGAATACTCCATCCAATCATGACTGGAAGAGTCCTCTCCTGCGTTGTTTTACCCTTTTTCGGGCGACGAGGCTAACTTTATGAAAAAGGACTGTTGGAGTCTCCTTTAGTTCTTTTCAAACTCTCTAAACATGAAATGACGTCGAGTTTTCCTTCTCTAGACTCGTTAAATTTTAAACATTGAAGGGCCCATTATGGGACAAACCCCTCCTTTCCTAGGTTCATGAAACATTTGGGGTTGGACTCATCTATGAGATGAGTTATACCGAGCATCTGGTTACCCTAATCAAGCTCGTAAAAAACACATGAGGCACTCATCAATCATGATGGGGAAAAAGGGAATATTTTGTGTTACATCTTAATTACGGCAGTACATAGTCACTCTTGAACATGGCACTCATTTGTATTTGCATTCATTACTTGGATAATATGTTTGTCCTTGAGTCTTGTCAATTCCATGAGTCGCGTCGCTCCTTTGGATCAGCCAAAGAATGCTTCCACCAACAGTTGCATTAGGGGTCGGTATCATTCTCATCATGTCAATACTGCCAAGTCATGCCATGCCCATGTTCAAGAGATGTTCATTACTCATCATCTGCAGTCAGTATGCCTTCAATCATGTCGTTCTACCTTGAGTCAGTCTTGCACATTACTGTACCATCCGATCTACTCTACACATATTTTGTCGTGTTTCGTGTCGATTGATGGGGGATTCATCATGGCCCTCCTTCGACGGAGTCATCCTTGTCTACATCAACTCATCATCTGAGGATTGAATCTAGAAACCAACCAAGTACCTTGGCCCTGCATGCCTCAATGGTAGGTTACCTCGCTTTCATCATGAGTTTACATCATTGGCTCTTGATTGAAAGATTTCATCTTGCGTTCGACTTCAAATCATTTATTCGTGCTTGATGATATGTACTATGATACCTTGGAAATCATTGACATCAATGGTGATCTCTCTCGCACTTGTTAACGGTTTACATCAGTTCCCGATAATCAATTGGTTGCTACCATGTTCGACGTCAAGACATTTGTAATCACATGGATAGATTCGCATCATTGCGGGTTCAGCTTGAAGACCCTGGGGAGTCATGTTTTACCCAGGTTGCGATGGAATTTGTATTGATTCATATTACACGGATCCACTTTTGTATTGGTCGTGGCTGTATTATTATCTCATCATGGATCTACGATTGTGTCTAGTATCCATGATTGTGTTGAGTCAGTCTTTACTATCATGGATCTGCAATGTGCTGGTCGGCAGCCATGTTTTGTGTTGTATGAGACTTGTGGATCTCAGGTCATTTCTGCAGCAACTCCTTCCAACCAGCAAGTCCTTGCCATTTTTCTTACTACAAAGCATTTCACCTATCTCATTCTGTTAGCTTCATGCTTTGGGGGGCATTCTGTTACACCAAAATGTCGTCACCCTTGTGCAAGTGTCACAAGTGTCACAAGCATTGCAAGTGTCGTCGTCCTAACCTAGTGTTGTCACCATGACCATTGCAAGTATCGTCATTATGACCAAGTGTCGTCATCATGACCATTGTGATAATGTCATCATCTTGACGATTGTATAAACTCTTGGCTATTTTACCTAAACCCATTTTAGAGTAAAAACACATCCCTGAAGTTTCCCATGACTAGAGGGCTTAACTGACCTACTTTTCAAGGTCGTCGCAGTCTGCCCTTGTGCAACATGCGACGTCGCAGGTTGTCCTAATGCAACCTGCGACGATGTTAGTTATTTGGATAAAAGAGTATATTCAAGCCCATTCTCGAAGATGAGTGATGTGGAGGCATATCCCTAGGCTCTAGGTGAGGTGGCATTTCGGTTCCTAACCTTATGGGAAAATCCCTTAACCATCTCCCCCTAATCCTCAACCTACCCTATCTCTTTAGCCCTATATAAACACCCACTCTCTCCATGGGAGGGGGGCAAGGTCTATGGTATCCTTATGATAATAGAATCCATATTGGTGATTGGGAAGGTTGTACCATATTGGAGGATTGGCTTGGACATGTTGGATGGAGGATGCGACGTTGAGGCTTTGGTTGTAGCTTCATCCTTTTCTATGTATTCCCACCTTTTTATATAGTTAATATAATCTCTTTCCATAAATGTTGTCTCGTTGATGATGTTTAGAACTTTCTTCCTCAACTGTTAGTTTAGATCAGTTATTGTTTAGATATCTTGTACTACTTGTATCATTTCCATATTGTCTTGACAAGTCTTGCAGCTGGAGATCTGACAACCACCAGACTTGGAGCAACAACAAGGAGAAGGATCCGCGATCTGAAAGGTACGATATCTAAGTACTCAATCTATAACTAGATCTAGGAAATGAGTTTTGTATTCTGTACTATTTGTTCTAGATTCACTTGAACTAGGGAGATCTGGCTCGTGTCCGCCTGAGTGGATTGTCCGTTAACAATGCATGCATCCGCATGCTGCCCAGTCATCAGTATGGTACCTCCAGCACCTAGTCCTTAGTCTCCCAGCACTCGGGAGCTACTTTCCACTCAGATTTATCCCTCCTAGCCTGTCATGCGCCCATTTCTCACCTTCCACTGAAGAAGGGCTCATTTCTCACCTACTGTCTAGTTACACTTCAGTTATCACTTTGATTTACCTCTGATTGACCCATAACTGATGTTATCACTCCGATTGACCTCTGATGAGACATGACTGGAAGTTTTGAGTGCAGTTAAGCCCTCATGCACCCTCCACTGAGCCTCCATACCTATTTTAGTGTCACTTACCATCAGTTACACTTATTACACTCAATTAGACTAAGTTAGACTCAGTTTGACACCTAGCTGATAGTTACTTGTGCATTGATGACCACCACTGATTGATGAGATGGACTCCTAGTTGGAGCCAAGCCGTGACATTCAGTTAATTCGAATGACTTCCTTGGTTAATTCGAATTGCTCACTCATTGTGATAGTATTGTATTGTATTTTCACCCTTATTGGGATATAGAGCACTAATGCATGTTTTTGCACAGTTTACACCATATTTTCTGAGTTTCATCTATTGTGAATTATTTACTTGTTCATTATATCTGTTGTGACTAATTTTACATGGTATCAGAGCCATTGCAGGGACAAAATATCTTTTCTACAGGTGTTCTACAAGAAGATTTGAGTGAATTTGCTCAAAATTACTGAAGTTATGGCATGAAAGATCTCATGTGCATTCGCTCATTAGCATGCAAAGCAGAAAAATACACTCCAATCCACTCCAGAAGCTTGAGTTTTCCACATAATTCCTGGATTTGATACATTGGACCCATTCAACTTGCTTGATCTCCAATCCCAGGTGTGATGCAAATCTAAAATGATGGATTGTTCGACCTTACTGTTCTTGTTTTGATTGTGATTTGCAGGTTAATCATCTCCACAAATTGTATTCGCTCTCTTGTGTTTGACAAGTTCTTCTACATCAAGTGCACTCACTATTTGAGATGGAATACTCTTCTTCCAAGCCAGTTCTTACTCCTTTCAATTATTTTGAATGGAAAGATGATATTGAGATTATATTGTGCTCAAAAGGGTTCTATAGAGTCACTATTGGCCTCGAATTGGAGCCAAGCACATTGTCGAAAAGAACCAAACACTACAATAAGCTTGATGAAGCTTATGGTCTCCTTTGCCTCTCTATTTCCAAGGATATTCACTTCCATCTCAGTGGATTAAATACTCCAAAAGAAATATGGGAGCAACTTGACAATCTCTTTGGCAAGCAGGATGAGCTTAGGGCTTTTCAATTGGAAAATGAATTGATTTCCTTTAGTCCTGAGAATTTCGAGACCATCAATGAGTTTTTCACAAGATTCAAGCACTTGTCATTACAATTGAAGAGCAGTGGTGTTTTGAAAGAGGATAAGCAATTGATCCTCTCCATTCTCACAAATATTGGGAAAGATTGCTCGATATTTGTCTCTACTTTCAATTCCAGTCGGCTAACTACCTCGAATTGGAAGATGCCTACCTTGAATTCCTTCATTGAGTCCATCACAAAAGAGCATGATAAGTTGATTCAAATGGGGTCCATAAACTCCAAATATTCAACCCTCTTTGCTCAAGGACCCAAGAATTCGAATGGTAAAGGAAAGCAAAGGAAAGAGAAGCCCAAATTTGAGCCTACCAAGAAAAGAGATAAAGGCAAGCAACCGGAAGCACCATTCGGTTCGAGGAACAAGCAGAAGGGTAAAGAGGGCAAGGAAAAATCTAAATGTTCATATTGCAACCGTTGCTTTCATCTTGAAAGTTCATGCATGAAGAAAACAATAGATCAAATGGCCCTCCTTTTGGAAAATAATAACATATGTCTTCCCGACGATTCACGGAAGAAGGATAGAAATGATTATCATGAAAGAGGTCAAGCACTCATGGAAACTGTTTCGAAACCCACCACTCTACTGATAGATTCTGGTGCCTCGAATCATATGGTTGTAAACATTGACTCCTTTTCTTCATTTGATCCAAGAAACTCCATCCCCATCCATTTGGGAGATGACTCAAAAATTTCTTCGAAGGGCAAAGGTACCATCCATGTAGAGCATGGAAGCTTCCAGAATGTTCTCTATGTGCCTTCCTTGGCTTCAAATCTACTTTATGTGTATCAAATGACACGTACTGGTGAACCGAAGCAAGTTACATTCATCCCTAACAGAGTTGAAATTTATGATATTAAAAGTGGAATACTTATTGCAGTCGGAAAGGCCAATCACACTGCAAAATACTATGAGTTTTCTCACTTTTTGCCACTTGAAAATCCCACTGCTCTCCTCACTCATGGAAACGAGGTTAGTAGGATTTGGCATGAAAGGTTCGGACACCTTAACTATAAGTATTTTCTGCTGTGACAAAATAATTCCATGGTTGAAGGTCTTCTGCAACTCTGTTCCTCGAAGGGAATTTGCCCCGGTTGCATTGTTGGGAAGCACCCTGAGCATAGTTTCGACCACGGCAAAGCTAGCAAAGCTTCTACCATTTTGGGCCTCATAAATTCTGATATCAATGGCCCACTACCAAATATGTCCATGAATGGTTCAAGGTATGTTTTGACATTCATCGACGACTTCTCCCGCTTTACTTGGGTATTTTTTCTCAAAAACAAGTCAAAAGTGCTTGGAAAATTTAAGAATTTTAAGGATTTTGTTGAGACCGCCACTGAGAGAAAGATCAAAGATCTTAGATATTATAATGGTGGAGAATATATCAAGACTGAGTTTCTGCAACTTTGTGCCGAAAGTGGAATTCAGATCCAATATACACTTCCCTACACACCCCAGCAGAACGGTGTAGCGGAAAGGAAGAATCGATCACTGAAAGAGATGGCTACCTGCATGCTTCAGTCAAAAGGTTTGGCTGTAAATATTTGGGCTGAAGACATTAATGTCGCTGCATATATTCAGAACCGAGTTCCACATTCATCCGTGAAAGTTAAAACTCCTTTCGAAGCATTCTTTGGTCGCAAACCGGATGTGTCCAATTTGAGGGGTTTTGGCTCCACTGCATGGGCTAGAATTCCTTCTGATAAGAGAAAGTTTTTGGATCCACAAAGTATTGAATGTATCCTGATAGGATATGGAGAAGAATCAAAAGCATATAAACTCATGAATATCAGATCCAAAAAGGTATTTAAAGAGCGAAGTGTGAAGTTTGAAGAACCGCTACCAGATCTGAAACTAGTTGAGGAAAACACTACTGATCTGCACCCTCCACAAGAAGAAGATTCAAGTGAGTATGAAGAAAGCATGGGATATGATATCTCTGATATTATATCAGAATTTGATTGCCATGACATATTAGTTTCGGAATCAAACCATAAATATCCTCCTCATTTACCAAAGTGGGCCCAAAACACTCTACAATCTGCTGCTCCGAACATTGGAAATTCTGCTGATCCAAGGAGAACAAGAGCAGACTATCAAAGAGCAGGTATGGATCTTTCTTTTTCTGATACATTATTATCTGAGAAATTTTATTTGATGATTGGTTCATATCCCAAATCATACCATCATGCCCACCGAGATCCACGATGGTAAACTGCCATGGATGAAGAGTATAGTTCTCTTCAAAAGAACAATACATGGGAGCTAGTTTCTCTTCCACTTGGAAGAAAATTAGTTCAATGCAAGTGGATCTACCGCACGAAGGTTACTAATGATGGCTCTATCAGCAAATACAAAGCTAGTTTGGTGACAAAAGGTTTCTCCCAAGTCCAAGGTGTGGACTACACTGAGACTTTTGCACCGGTTGCAAAGATAGATTCCATCCGCCTAGTTTTGGCCATTGCCACATCCAAGCACTGGTAAGTGCACCACATGGATGTGAAGAGTGCTTTTGTACATGGAGACTTTAATGAAGAGGTATATATGAAACAACCAGAAGGATACATATCAGATCCATCATTAGTTTGCAGATTGAAGAAATCTTTGTATGGATTGAAACAGGCCCCAAGAACTTGGTATGCAAAGATGGACTCCTTCCTTCTTTCTCAGAATTTCAAAAGATGCAAATATGATCCTAATGTGTACCTACAGCAAGTTAAAGGTAATTTGATGATTTTTTTTTATATGTTGATGATCTTCTCATTACTGGTAGCACTCTCCTTACAATTAACAAGCTGAAAACCACTTTAAATCTCGCTTTTGATATGAGCGATTTGGGCTTGCTTAAGCAATTTTTGGGCATGGAGATAGTTCAAAAATTTGATGGGATCACATTATCTCAGCAAAAGTATGCTAAATACCTGCTATTAAAGTTTAATATGGCAGAATGTAACATTGCTCCATTTCCATTCCTCTCAAGAATCAGTCTTGAAGAGGGAAATACTACATCGCTTGCAGATTGCACTATGTGTCGACAGTTGATTGGTTCACTTCTCTACTTGACACACTCAAGGCCTGATATATCTTATGCTATGAGTGTTGTATCAAAACATATGCAGCAGCCCCATGAGCTTCATTGGAGGGTATCCAAGCGGATCTTGCAGTATGTGCAAGGTACAAAACATTTTCGCATACATTATGTTGTAGATTCTGAGCTAGATTTCATTGGTTTCACTGATTCAGATTGGGTAGGTGATAGCATAGATCGGAATTCCACTTCCGGATATGTTTTCATGATTGTACATGGGCCTATTTTCTGGTCAATCAAAAAGCAGGCAGTCATTGCACTTTCTTCAGCAGAGGCAGAGTATCGAGGGGTAGTCAATGCCTGCATTCAGGCAGTTTGGTTGCAGGGTATTCTTTATGAGTTTGATTTTGGTAGCACTACTTCGACTGTCCTATTTTGTGACAATCAAAGTGCTATTAAGATCTCTATTGACCAACCATGACCTCACAGTCGACAAGGGTTCACCTCACAGTCGATAGGGGTTCACCTCACTGTCGACACATACCGCAGTGTTGATGTATATGTAACTTCGGAATGTATTTCATGTATGTATTTCATATATATTTATTCTACCCTTACAAGAGATGTGTTATTTCTCTATAAGGAAGTGTCGTCATGTGTATTGACAAGTGTCGCAAGTGTGTGTACTTGGCGACAGGTTATTAGACCACCATGTGTGGGGTCGGCCCTGAAATATATATTATATTGTGGATGTACCTAGCTAGAGAAGTCGGCCCCATAAGGTCACTGGGCAAACAGGTTAGTATAAATAGAGTCGGGAGATCTCTATTTTGATCACTCGGAAACTCACACTTCTCTCACTCAAAAAGTGGCGCACTAGTGAGGAGGAGGATCATCTGCTACTAGGAGACTATCTCAAGTGTATTTTGGTTGTACTTTGGTTGAGCCATTGCTCTCTCTATCTCTGAGGAAGTTGTGGGGTTTTTCACCTTAGGGTTTTCCCCACGGAAACTCTGTGTCTCTTGTCTCTCATGCTTTTGATTCTTGTGATGCTTGTCATGCTTATTGTGATTGTCATGCATTGATATATTGTATATGTTATTCTCTCAGTAAAGATCCAAGATTATTGTGAATTAATGCTCAAAATTTAACATGGTATCAGAGCTAACCTGAGAAGAAGACATTTTGCAGTGACGAAAACTTGAGTTTCTTGTTTATTGGGTTTCTCTCCACATATTTTGGAAAAGCAGTATAGTAGATTGACTCTACTCATCAAGGAGAATCTATCTGTCCAATCAGAATTCAATTCTGAGCATTTTCAGATTTGGCCCTACAAATTAGGGTTTCCACAAAAATAGGAATTTCTGAAATCTGAAGACATAGCTGGAAGCTCCTTGCAAAAATCGAATTTTAGAGCTTTGGATCGAGATTTTTGGCTAGGTAGATCTCCGGGAAACTCAAACCCTAATTCAGGGCTCTCCCTAGTGAACCTGGGAGGACAAAAAGGAAAATATGAAGGGTAAAGCTTTGCTGATCTCAAATTCTAAATACACCAGGCTGATCAGCTCATCAAGGCGCATCTTTCTATCCTTTCAGAAAGTTGAAATTCACATTTTGAATTTTTAGGGTTTTTTTGACAAACCCTAATCCGGGACTAGATCCAGTTTTCAGCATTTCAAGTGGTAAGACCTAAATCTTTTCTATTTCCATTTGAAGTACTCTTTAAGATGTCTCACCACACCAATCTTGAGGATAAGCTTGAAGGGGCTGATAACTTCCGAGCTTGGAAGTATAGGATTGGGTTAATCCTGGAAGAGAATGAGTTGGACTCATATGTAAAAGAAGACATCCCTATCCTAGAGGATGAAGAGGCTAAAGTATTGCATAAGAAGAACTTGGTCAAGGCAAAGAGAATCATTGTTGATTCTATCAAAGACCATCTCATACCCCATGTGTCTTCTCTAAAGACACCCAAGGAGATGTTTGACTCTTTGACCAAGCTATTTGAAGGGAAGAACATAAATCGAAAGATGACCCTGCAGAACCAATTGAAAGGAGTAAAGTTTCAGAATGGAGAAACCATTCAATCTTATTTTTCAAGGGTCTCCCAGATCAACGAACAACTAGAAGCAGTGGATGAAATGGTGGAGAATGGTGAAGTGGTGATGACCACTCTAAATGGCCCACCCAGGTCATGGGATTCCTTTATTCAAGGAATTTGTGCAAGGAAGAAGTTGATCTCCTTCAACAGACTGTGGGAGGAATGCTCTCAAGAAGAATATAGGCTTGTGGCCTGAGAAGAAAAGATGGGAAATGAAGATCAAGCTCTCATAGCACATGCCAGGAAAGGCAAGTCCAAGAAGGAATCATCTCATAACAGGAAATTCTCACACCACCATTATCATAAAGATAAGAAAGATCTCAGATGCTTCAATTGCAATGAGAAGGGACACTTTGCTTTAGATTGTCCTAAGAAGAAGAAAGACAACAACAACAAATTCAACAAGAATAAGAAGAATAACAAAAGAAGATATCATGGTCATGCTGCCGAGGATGATGAACCCCCAAAGAAGAAGGCTAGGGAAGAAAGTGATGATAGTGATGATGACTCATCAAGTGAAGAAGAGTATGTTCTAATCTCTGCTCTCACAGGTACTATCTCCCATGGTTGTAATGATTGGTTAATTGACAGTGGGGCTTCCAAACACATGACTGGGTTTAAGGAATCTTTTGTAAACCTATCTGAACATGAATCACCCCATAAGGTGAAACTTGGGGATGATTATCAATACTCAATCAAAGGAAGTGGTGAAGCCTCCTACAACCTAGATTCTGGAAAACCTTTGAAGATGAAAGAAGTCCTTTATGTACCTGGGCTCAAGAAGAATCTTCTCTCCATCTCTGCATTGGATGCAAAAGGCATGAGGGTTGCATTTGTAGATGGCCAAGTCCTAATGTGTCCAAAGGGTAAAACTATTGATGATGCAGTGGTGATTGGAGAGTAAGAGGGAGGATTGTACAAATTGAAGGGACAACCTGAACATTCCATGGTGACATAAAGACAAAGATTAATCCATAGTCATGGATCACAAAGAGGTATGTATAATTTGTTTTTGCAAACGTTAACTAATGAGTTATGCAGGTCATTGAAGAGAACAAGAACACATTGCTAGACATAACTAGCAAATATGATGACCAGGTATGTTTTTGTTATATATATCATATACTTTTGTATGGTTGATAATGATTACTCTTGAAGTTACAAGTTTGAGTAATCTAGGGCTTATGCATATTATGTTTCTTACCTTAATTGATGATATGACTAACCATAAGAGTCATAGGTTTGAGTAATCATGGGTTTAGGTATATTATGTCTATGACTAACCATAAGAATGCTTATTATTTCTGTTTGAAATGATCCTGACTATACATGCTTGAGATTATTGTGTTTTGATAGTATCAATATTATACTAATGAATGTGTGATTATGTATGAGACCTTGAGGACAACACAACAGTGATACTAATAAGCATGTATAGAGATCAAGGATGAATATAAGTTCAAGGACAGGTAATCCAAGAAGCAAAGATCAAGAAGAAGCACACTCCAGTAGTTTCTCCAAGGATGCAGATATTCAGAGGGAGTTGACCATCTTTTACATTCCACAACAGAAAGGTGTAGAAGAAGCTACTTCAGTAGCTCCTGCAAGGAAGCAAAGACTCGGAGGGAGTCCACCCAACAAACAAACAAAGATAAGTATTTTAATTACCATTTCTTACATATTTGTTTGTTTAAATAAAATTGTTCAATGATGTATATGCTTATGTTCCTAGACTTAGGATATATATTGTGCATATTAGAATGATTGCATTAATGAACAGTATACTACTAATATGCATGTGATGGGTAAGTGGCCTATGGCACTGTACAACATTACATTGCTACTTATCTAGAATGAAACCTCTTTGCTGACATGGTGGGAGTAGTGCAAACTCTTAACAATGTTCTGGTAGAGATTGGAAGGCATCTAGAAAGTTACAGGATATGGATGAATGTTGTATTGAAGCATTGGCTAAAATAATTGCATGACTATATGACATATTTCTTTATGTACAAGAATTTGTTTTGAAAACTATGAGATGTTTCTAATCATACAATTTAACTTGTCTTGTAGGAAAGATCATATGCCATCAGCTACAAAAGAAGAACTACAACATTTGTTCAGCAACAAAATTATCTATTGAAGATATTGAAGTTCCCAGGATATGGGGAGATTGCCATGATCCGTCGATCATGAAGAATGATGTTTGGGATGTAGTCCCAAGACCTGAAGGGAAGTTTGTTATGACTTCCATATGGATCTATCAGATCAAGCATGATGCAAATGGCAACATAGAGAAATATAAAAGTGATGAAATAGAAGATACACCAAATGGATTTCAAGACAGCTTTCTTGAATGGTGTAGTTGAAGAAGAAGGGTATATGGAGCAGCCACCTGGTTCTGAGATAGATAACAAGAAATCATATATGTGCAGAACTTGGTATGGTAGGATAGGTAGCTTTCTATCTAGTTTGGGCTTTACCAAGAGTAAAGCAGGTTCCAACCTTTACTACAAGGTTAAGGAAGGGAATCCTATGATTCTACTCCTGTATGTGGATGACTTATTTGTAACAGGAGATGACAGATTGATTGCTGATACTAAGAGGAAGCTTGCTGCCGAGTTCGATATGAAAGATTTGGGAATGATGCATTATTTCCTAGGTATGGAGGTGTGGCAGAGTGCAGGTGGGATCTTCCTTGGTCAAGGGAAGTACATAGTAGATATCCTGAAGAGATTCGGGATGATGGATTGCAAGGCCATGGCCACACCTATGGCATCGAACCTGAAGCTTCTATGCTTCATCTGAGCCAGTTGATATCTCTATATATCATCAGATGATTGGGTCCTTGATGTACCTGACAAACACGAGACCAGATATTTTCTTTGCGGTGAACACATTGAGCCAATTCCTGATATATCCGAGGAGTGTTCACCTGGTTGCTGTAAAGCATGTTCTGAGGTACCTGAAGGGTACAGTGGATTATGGGCTCAAGTATGAAGCGAATCAAAATTTTAACCTATAGGGTTATGTTGATTCAGATTGGGCTGGCAATGCTGCAGATAGGAAGAGCACATCTGGATGTTGCTTCAGTATGGGATCAGGTGTGATCTCTTGGTTTAGCAGGAAGCAGTCCTGCGTAGCACTGAGTACAGTTGAGGCAGAGTATGTTGCAGCCTATTCAGCTAGTTGTGAGGCAGTATGGATACGGAAGCTACTGTCTGAGTTATTTGATCTCCCATTGGATGCTACTGGTATCTTTTGTGATAACTAGAGTTGTGTGAAGCTATCCAAGAACCCAGTGTTTCATGACGGGTCGAAACACATAGAGATCAAATATCACTATATCGGGGATATGGTGCAGAGAGGAGCTATGAAGCTCCTGTACGTTGCGACGGACGAGCAGATTGCAGATGTGCTGATGAAGCCACTAGCCAAGCTGAAGTTCAAGTACTTCAGGGAG
The DNA here is from genome assembly GCA_027924585.1 of Larix kaempferi. Taxonomy (NCBI): domain Eukaryota; kingdom Viridiplantae; phylum Streptophyta; class Pinopsida; order Pinales; family Pinaceae; genus Larix; species Larix kaempferi. The sequence goes on from BSBM01000551.1 coordinate 1,373,102, forward strand.
AGGCATGGCATTCTTTAGATTGATGACACTTCGAGGAAGAAGTGATGGACACATTTACTGAATCCATTCCAAGCATGTTGGAAGGAGGATCCTTCACATGGCTATGGATGTAAGCGCTGGATGATGAGCATCAGGATGATGTTCTGGTTTCTGCTTTGTATGATCAGTTGGATCATTTATATATGTATGTATGCATCATGTTGGATGCTGGATATGATCAGTTGGATCATTTATATGTATATGTATGTACGCATCATGTTGGATGCTGGATATGATCAGTTGGATCATTTATATGTATGTACGCATCATGTTGGATGCTGGATATGATCGGTTGGATCATGTGTATGTATTTTGTATATGCATCATGTGGGATGCTTGGACCATGTATCTGTATATGTATCAGGTGGATACATTGTATGATCAGGTAGGTCATGTATGTTGATATGTATCATGTATGATCAGGTGGATCATGTATTTGTATTTGTATCAGGTGGATACATTGTATGATCAGGTGGATCATGTATGATGATATGTATCAGGTAGATACTTGGTATGCATCTGGGAGATGCATTGTATGATCAGGATGATCATGGATGAAGAGCTTCAGGATGTTGCTCCAGATGACATGCAGCAGGATGTTGTAGTGATGATGATCAAGATGATCATGTGTACATCAGGATGATGTATGGTGAGTATCAGGTTGATACTCTATGGCCGTGGAACAGGTTGTGTAGATAAGCATGTAATTTGGGCCCTGGGAGATTTGCAGATAGTCTTTTGAGGTTTTTCCTATGGCATGTAATTTGTACCCTGGGATATCTGGAAAATGCTCTTTCAAGGTTTTGCTTAGGAGGACATATAATTTGTGCCCTGGGAGATCTGCAGATAGTCTTTCAAGGTTTTTCCTATGGCATGTAATTTGTGCCCTAGGATATCTAGCAGATGCTCTTTTGAGGTTTTGTCCTATGGCATGTAATTTGTGCCCTAGGAGATCCGATAGGTTGAGCCGTGTGCTCGTAATTAGTCCTGGGATGCTCTTTCAAGGTTTTTCCATGACCACATGTAATTTGTGCCCTGGGAGATCCGATAGGTTGAGCCTTGTGCTCGTAATCAGTACTGGGATGCTCTTTCGAGGTTTTGTGGTGACCACATGTAATTTGTGCCCTGGGAGATCTGATAGGTTGAGCCTTGTGCTCGTAATCAGTCCTTGGATTCTCTTTCGAGATTTTGTGGTGGGGTCACATGTAATAAGTCCTGGAGATCTGGACAGGATGAAAAAGGCCTCAGATGCTCTCTAAGGTTCTTGCTAGTCAAGAAACTCTTTTAAGGTTTTGTGATGCATGTAATAAGTCCTGAGATTTCCACAGTATGGCCAGTAATGACGAAGACCTGCAAGTGGTGGGCCTACATCCATTATGAAAAAGGGTTGGCTCTGTAGAACTTCCTATGACGAGTAGAGTTAGAGATTGGTTGAGATAGCAGCAGCAATGACAATGATGATGACGATGACCACGAGAAGAAGACTTGTCTAGCAGATTGTGTCGAGAAATACCTTTCTAGTTAAGAGGGAGTGTTGATGTATATGTAACTTCAAAATGTATTTCATCTATGTATTGCATATATATTTATTGTACCCTTATAAGAGATGTGTTATTCCTCTATAAGGAAGTTTCGTCATGTGTATTGACAAGTGTCGCAAGTGTGTGTACTTGGCAACGGGTTATTAGACCACCATGTGTGGGGTTGGCCCTGAAATATATATTATATTGTGGATGTACCTAGCTAGAAAATTCGGCCCCATAAGGTCACTAGGCAAATAGGTTAGTATAAATAGAGATCAGGAGATCTCTATTTTGATCACTCGGAAACTCACACTTCTCTCACTCAGAAAGTGGTGCACTAGTGAGGAGGAGGATCATCTGCTACTAGGAGACTATCTCAAGTGTATTTTGGTTGTAATTTGGTTGAGCCATTGCTCTCTCTATCTCTGAGGAAGTTGTGGGGTTTTTCACCTTAGGGTTTTCCCCACGTAAACTCTGTGTCTCTTGTCTCTCATGCTTTTGATTCTTGTGATGCTTGTCATGCTTATTGTGATTGTTATGCATTGATATACTGTATATGTTATTCTCTTAGTAAAGATCCAGGAGTATTGTGAATTAATGCTCAAAATTTAACACGCAGTCTCCCTAGGCACCGGCAGGGGAAGATTTGAGCCCACCCAACAACACTCGCAGAGCGGATGAGGTCTCACCCGAGGTGTCCAGGAAGAGCAGACAGAACCATGTTTCCACCGAGTGAGGAGGCGACTTGCGGCAGTATGATACTAACAAAAATTCTAAACATTCATCATGAAGCTATAGCATATCACTTTAATCGCAACATTAGCATTATAATAAGCAGACATCTATAACATATTATTGCGGCATTAACATCATAACGACAGGAAACAGATAATTGCATTAAGAAAGTCAATAACATCAGTATCCAGCAACATTACACACCGATTGCACCAAATCATCATCCTTATATTATTGTGGAAAACCAAAAATAGTACATAGATATCTGCGCAACTTCCCGTATTATCTCTCTGTCAATCTCCGCATATATCTCTATTCTTTCTCTCTATCAATCGATCTCTCCCATTTTCTCCTTTATTCCTCTAACACTTACAATTCTCATCTATTTATAAGCTTCCACCAATTACAATACTTGTCCACTTTCCTAACCGACACTATCGACAATCGAGTAACTAACTTGGTCTAACGACCCAAAAACCTGCCAACCGTAGTACTATTGACTCGATATTACAAATACATGACCCAAAACCCACCAACTGCGATATACTTTACTCGATATTACAAAATACATGGTCCAAGTGACCCAAAACCCGCCAACTGCGGTATAATCTAATACAAAATACTTCTTTCACGCCCTTCTCCACCGTGTCGCAATGTCGAAGGTACCGCGACACATCCTCATCAAACCGCCTGCCAACAGGCCCCCAACACAATCTTATGGCTCGCCCTCTAGCCACGTCAACTGCTGGACATAGTGCACGTCGTGGTATTTTCCTTGAAATCTGTGTATGGCTATTCGACATTCTGCACTAGCTCCTGGGCATCTGCAGCTGCTGTCCGACTGTCGATCACGTCGTCGGCAGATGGGTGATCAGTCAGCTTGTCCATGACCTGTTGCCGACACTTTTGGACTCCTTGCAGAGCGTCACTGGCATGCTGCATCAGCTTCCCGCCAATCTCCTGAAATTCCTCTAACTGAGCTGCTCTGGTCTTCAGTCGGTCATTCGCCTTGGCCACCCTGTGTTGTAATTCCCTTAGCTCATGTGACTTCACAATTTGCTCCATTGGTGGCAATATTCTCATCGTAGCTTTCAATGTGGCCAACTAGCCCTCCGCTTCCTACCGGGATTTAGTCAGCTGCTCAACTTGCTCATCCTGAACAATGCAGCCCCAAAATTGGACTGTGTCAGCAGTTAGCCTTGTTTCTTACGTTTCTAGCTCCTCCATCTGAGTGGCAACTTCCTCGAGTGCCCTTCATCGCTCATCCACCTCGACCTAAGGTGTCCTTGGTTTCAACTGAACTTTCAACAGGTCATTCTCCTATCGCAACTGAACAATAGCAGCCCCCAACCGCTGCACTCGGTGGAGCATGTCGACCTATTCATTGGGCTCTGGGACATGTTGATAAGCCTCTATGATCACCCGATCAACTCGAACACTGTCGTCCCACATGCGAGCCTTTTCCGCAATAAGGAAGTCTTGTTCCTTTTTAAGTGTTTCAATGGCGCTACCCTTCTCAGCTCGCTCCTTCTTAAGGTCGGCTGCGAGGTCATCTACTGTTGTCTGCGCTATAGCAGCCCGGATTGTAAGCTCATCAATAGTGGTGTTTGTGGCTGCCTCACTTGCCTACAAGTGCTGAAAGCTCTTACTGATTTCATGCATTATATCCGCCATTTCCTGGGAGGTGACCTTCCGCATTGTCGCCAGCGCCATTGCCGGCAGTTCATTAACATTGACAGTAATCTGGGTAACCGTCTGCGGCACATTTTGCAAAGCTTTGTTGTCGGTCGCAACCACAGCTGGGGGAATGTTGAGATTCTTTACCCAGGGCGTGGTGCGGATTGTGATCGTCTCCTGCATGGGTACATTTGTGGGTTCCTGTTGCAATACTACATTACACAAAGAATCCATACGAGTAGCAAGCGTAGAGAATCCCTCTTCCACTTTAACGGACATCCTGTCGGCAGTCGCTGTGGCGGCATGGTTAATGGTTGTGATTAACCGGCCCAACTGCACCTCCGTTGGTAAAGGCATCCCACTAATCGCCGCTTGCTCGTGGTGCCATTTTGATCGGTTTTCCTCAAGAGTGCGGTCGCTATCGTCCGCAGTTGGTGTTCTGGTTGACTCGTGATCAGAATCAAGATGACTCTGCTGATCCTGGGCCGATACTCAATCCATAGGACCCACCAGCAGACCTCCAGCATCAATTTCTACTGAACTCATGGGTTGTCGCCAAGCCTCCGACCACTCATTCACAATAGCCTCCAACTCTTCCGCTATCACCTTATACCTTGTCTGCAACCACTGTTGAGCAGTATCCCGGCGAGCTTGGATATGTATGACACTGGGCCGTATTGCAAATTCCATGATGGGTTTGAACCGTGCCACAGTATCTTCAGATAGTTGTGGGATCTGTGTCGCAGCATCACAAAGCATTTTCGAATAGAGCCAGAACTACAATTGGCACTCCTGGATTCGCTCGGTCTCTCGTACATACCATAGATTCTGACAGCGTGCCCCTCGTCGTTCTGCTGCAGCTGGGAACTCCATGCCCTGGTAGGTTTCGGGCTCTTTCCATGCAACTAGAGCGATCAGCAGCAACAGCCAACTGTATGAGAAAGCACCTCGACCCACTTGGATATCTGCGGCATCCTCCATTAGCTGATTCAAGAGATATAAGGACCAGTTCATCTGGACTCCTTCCGCACATTGCTCTGCACAAGCAACTATTCCCGAGTTACATTGATTAGGGAGACCTCCCCTAATCACTTTGTAGGATAGGATCTTAATACCCATGAGTACCTCCTGATTATTGCAGCTACTTGTGCGATACCCACACCCATCTGATTCTAATTCATACTTGTGTGCTAATCGATGTGCCCGCTTCCTCTCATTCTCCTTTCCTTGAATAAACTGCACCGGATCAACGCCATTCTTAGGAAAGCCGGTAATGAGTGAAATCAAATCAACAGTGATCGGGACCTCTTTTTCCAGCCACAACGAACCCCCATGGAAGCATGACAAGAGATGCTTTACACAAGACCCAACTTCTATTAAGCACCCAAAATGCAGCATGTTAATTAGCCCTAACAGGCCGACCTGCTGCAGTCCACGTGCCCAATCGTGTATCTCTGGAACTGGTGAATTGCATGTCTGAGGCACATATGGTGCTGATGCAATTTCAGGGAGAGCCACCATGTCGTGGTCCTCATAACACAGGTACATCAACGCCGGCCCGATATCCACAGAGCACTCCATCCCAGTCGGGAGTGCGGGCATCTTCACACTAAATTTCTGTTTCGTATTTATCTTACGCGGGGTGGCATCCGGCCGAACAGGAGGGATGTAGCCAAGGATATTGTTCGCAGACTACCCCATCCATTGGGAAGATGGATGAATGGCACGACTGGACTGCCCCACCTGCTCCGGAGCTTCGCCAGCCACCACAGACCGAAGCAATCTCTTACTCTGCGGGGATTCAGAAGCCTGACCCCCTCGACTCTTCTTAGCAACACTTGTTGCTCCCACTGGCATGTTGGCAACCTCGGTTCCAAGATCAATAGTGTCCTAGGACACAACTTCTTTCTCTACAAAGACCGGAATGAAGGGAGACTCCACTTCACTGCTAATGTCCACTATCTCTAGTTTGCCTGGCATACCTCACCACTCCTTGTTATATACTGAATAGCAACTGGTGCAAATCACTACAATGTTCCACAACAACACGACTTGCTAAATCCTCGATGTCTTCTGCCCTATGCTAACCCATACTTATAGTATTTACCCAAATCTGCCGTAATCATGACTAAATCATGCATTAAATCAACCAAATCCTGTATTAATGATGCAAATCCACCATCGAACCTGTCCACGGAGCGGTCGGATCCGCCATTAATGCCCATCACTCGAACAACACCGTTAATTAACTATCTCAACTTTTGGCATTTATTACTGATTTGACTGGGTCACAACACTGCCATGTGTCTTCGACTGTGTCAAACTTGCGGCACAAGCCTCCCTGCGTCTGCATACCTTCGTCTATTTGGTGCACCATCAGCCACCAAGCAACCTGCATCACACACACTCTTTTTTTTTTTTTCATGATGCGACTTAGGCATCGCACTGCTCTAAGCTCTATTGATAGGGCTTCAACCGGTGTCCATTACGAACTTAGGGAGCATCACCCCGTCCAACCGCTACAACTGAACCGCTCCACTGGAAGTAATCTGACTGATGCGATAGGGACCAAGCCAATGCATCTGCAACTTGCCTGGATGTTTCATAAACTTGCTATCATATAATAGTACCAAGTCACCTTGTTGAAACTGTTTACTTTTGATGTGGTGATCATGCCAAGCCTTTTGGCAATCCTTCTCCACCCCTTGGTGGAATCCAGCAATAAATTGATCTTCTTCCAACTGCACTACTTGCGCTAAACGATCCTCTAATTCTGCAACATCGTCCATACCGGTAACTGCCGCAATGCGTAGACTCGGTACAATATACTCCATGGGCATAATCACGTCTTTCCCATATACCAGCCTAAAAGGTGTCTGACCAGTCAATCTTTTACATGTAGTGCGATAGGCCCATTATACCGCTAGAATTTTCAGATCCCAGTCATCACGGTTTGCATTGCACACTTTTGTCAGCGCATGTTCTAATACTTTGTTAAATGCCTCCACTGCCCCATTTTCCTGTGGATGATAGGGTGTACTCTTCTTATGCTGTATCTGCAATTCTTCTGTCAATGGTGCGATTAAGAAAGTGACTACCCTGATCACTCAACAGAATCTTAGGGCAGCCGAAACGAGTGATATGTTAAATTTTGAGCATTAATTCACAATACTCTAGGATCTTTGCTGAGAGAATAACAGTTGAGCCCAGAATTGGCCCTTTTTAGTCATCATTATTCATCTTTCCTACCCCTGTCCTACACCATTTATCATGGCAATCAAACCTATTGTCCTTACCTTATCCCCCAAATTACCAAGGTATGGCTGATCATTGTTTTATTTTATTAATGCTTATGATTGTGATAATTAAAGCTGTGCATCTCTCAAATTGTGCTACCATGTTGCGATTTATGAAGGTAGTTGAGACAAATGGATTGCAGGAAGATCGGGGCTGAACAAGTCATAAAGAAAGGGATGTTCGTTCCTTGTAGAAGGTTCCTTGGGGCTCGAATCATCAATCAAGGCACAGTCGTGACAGGGCAGCTGTAACAGAATTTGCTATCTTAAGTATGTTGCTGCTCGAGTCTAGCTGTGAGCTGGAAGGACCGCCACTCTTGGGTCAATTAATAACTCTCTCATATTTGGATGTTTCTGTTCTGCCACGCATTGTAACAGCTAGATTATTTAGGGCGCCTGAAGATCAGAGATCTTCATGGCTGCCCAATTATGGGATTAGATGTTACGATTTGTAGGTATAAATAGGGGGAGTTGCCTCGACTCAGGGGTTGAACAGCAAACAATTAATTCATTTTGTACTAGCAGCCGAGCAAAACTGTGTACTCATTCTTCTGTTAATATAAGGGGTTACTTCTGAGCTAAAGAGTGTGTTGTTCAACCAACGTCTCTGTGTGAAGACTGGGCCCATCTTCCACAGAGATTGCTGAGTTAAAATAGGATTTTATCTTTCTTGTTGTGTGATGCTTTGTTCTTTCCTTTGTACGCAGCAGCAATATTTATTGTGTGAATTTTTCAGTAAAAGATTACATTCTGTGAGATTGGTGAATGGTGTAGAATAACAGTCGACTGAGTAAGGTTTGCTTTATGCATTTCAACTTATGTTCACACTGTCGTGTTCATCTTACAGCCGAGACGTGATCCCAGGAGCTCTTACAATTTAGCTTTCCTGTTATGTGTTGATTGACTTCCATTCTGCAATTCAGTTTCTTAGAATAGTTGCTTCAATCTTTTGCAATTAAAATTCTAGATTAATGTTCAGTTTATGATTTATGATTCCTAGATTGATTAGATCAGACAAGTGATTGCTCTAGAATACGAATGAGATTTCTTTTCTGCAATTGTTGATTAGATCTGATACCATTTCTTATTGATGCATAATAGAGAAGAATTGTAGTATAGCAGTTAGAAGGCAATTGGGATTGCATATATTCTTGGGATGAACATGGATGATAGAAGATAAAAGTATTTACTTCTAATGGTTTGGTGTTTAAGCATATATTGTGCACTTATCCTTTGAAATAAAAAGACTTTCTCGGGTTGACAATAAATTTCATATGCTCTGTGTGTTTGGTAACAATTTATCTGCATATAGAGTGCTTGACATTTTGGCGCCGTTGCCGGGGAAGGATAAAAATTAAACACTAGTCATTAGTTGCATCTAATAATTGCTTTTAGACAGTCTTTTGTTTGTTTTTGAAATGATCTGCTTCACATGAATACGAGGAGGGTAAAACGTGATCACCTCCCAACCCCCAAAACCCCACAAATTACTAACAGTGCAGGTGGTTCGGGTCGTGGTCGAGGTCCACCGTTGGGTAGAAGAACATTCATCGACGACCTTGTTGACAGAACTGATTCAGCTGTCAAAGCTCGTCAACGGGAGACTCCTATCAGAAGAGGCCCTGCTGATCCTGGAGCGCCAGCATCAGGATCCACAGTGGAAGATACAGGAGCAGCCGTGATTCCTGCATATACCCCTGCTAAAGAAGGAACAGCTGATTCAGCTGTTACAATTGAAGAATACGCAGCTGTTACAACTGAAGAATACGCAGCTACTACACCTAAAGAATACGCAGCTATTACAACTGAAGAATACGCAGCTGTTACAACTGAGGTAAGGAACGCAGGAACGAACGAAGAAGAGGATACAGAAGAAAAGATGAATAACAGACATGAGAACGAAGAGGAAGAAGCAGTGGTACAATACCATCATGAAAATGATTCCCTTCCAGAAGAAACTATGGCTACATTACAATTCCCAATACGGCAGTTAGAAGGGACAGCTCCTATGAAAAACATCTCACCATCGGTGTTGCCTCGCTTCCATGGCAGGGCGGCAGAAGATCCAGACGAATTCCTTTTTGAATGCGATATCCTCTGTCGCAGCTATGATTATGTCACAGATTCCCAAAAGCTGAAGCTTTTTCCTGCCACCCTAAAGGACAATGCATTACGATGGTTCATGAGCCTTGGGGGAGGAACTGTTGCTAATTGGAATAAGATGAAGCAAGTGTTCCTGGAAAAATATCAAGAATATTGCAACACCAGGGACAAAAGAGAGGAGTTATTCAAGATGGTACAGAAGGAGGATGAAAGTTTGGAGGATTTTGTAGAGAGGCTGCTGTACAATGTGCAGAGAGCTGGGCAGACGAACATGGGACTAGATGTGCTCAAGATAATCCTGCTTCGAGGGATCAGGGATGATTGTTTAGACATGTTAAATTTGCTAGGAAAGGGAGATATCTCTAAAGAACCTTTTGAGACAATTGTGGAATTATGTAAGAGATACTCCAGGGGATCTTCTAGGCATAACAAGCGGGACAAACGAGACAAGCTGGAACGTGATGTCTTCGACAGAACTCAGAAGTCATCCAATGGGGGAGCTACACGTGCAGAGATAGGCAATCTTCTTGAAAATTTTAAAACAGAAATGATGAGCTCTATCTCTTCGGATATTGATGTCCTGAAGGCCAAGCAAAGACAGGCAGTGGAGGATCTCACACTAGGTGTGTTCTGTCCCCGATGTAGAAAGACTCACCCACTGAAAGAATGCCCTCTTGACAAAATACAAGTATGTCAGATGTGCGAGCTGAATCATGATATGAAAGAATGTCCCACACTTCCCCAAGTGAAGGCTGTTCTGCAGGCATCAACTCCAGAAGTGGAATCAGCCTATTTCATTGCACAGAAAAAACCCTGGCAGCCTCGAAATCAAGGTATGTCTCCCGATTCATTTCCATTTTTCAATAATTTGAACAATTGGAATAATAATATGCAAATTGTGAATACACAATTCCCTTCAAATTATGCTCAGTGGAATTCTCCTCAACCTGCGATGCAAAGTTATAACTCATGGAGTCCTTGGACACAGCCACCACATCAACCTACGTCATGGTCTCCTGGATGGAGGAACTTCCATCCTGGGAACCAGTTTCCTCAACCACCTCCACCTCAACAGTTACCATATTCTCCTCCATATCCTCAATTTCATCAATATCCTCAATACCCACCTCAGCAGTCGCAGCTGCAGCTACAGAATAATCTTGTTCCTAATATACCAATACAGCCTCAGCTGCCTGCCCAACCTAACCCTAACCCAAATAATAAAACAGTCCATCAATTGGAAGCTCTCAATATGCCGGCCTACTCTCTCTCCCCTGTACCTTGTAATGATATTCGCCTACGGTCTGGGAAGATAATAGAACATGTAATTTCAGAAGATATTCCACCTTCTGTGCATGACAAAGGAGAGAGTTCCCAGCATCCATTTGATCCGGTTCCTATTACTAAAGGTGCTGAGCATCCCTCAGATGGGACGGCTGAAACATTAAACGAGAAATCAGATAATACGCAGCCTACCCAACTAGTAAGGCAACCACCATACCCTGAGAGACTAATGCTGCCAAAAATAGGGGCGCAACCTCAGTTCAATCTCCTAGGAGAATTGAAGAATCTTTATGTTAAGATCCCCCTGTTGCAAGCTCTTCAAGATGTACCTATTTATGCTAGAACTGTTCGGGACCTATGCACTAAAAGACCAGGAAGGAAGCCCAGGGATCCTCCCACTGTTCATGTCATAGGGAACTTATCTGCTTTAATGACAGGAAAAACCCCTATGACCAAGTATGACGACCCTGGCAATCCTACTGTCACTGTACACATAGGACAGACGCAGATACCCAATGTACTAGTAGATTTAGGAGCAACGATCAATGTTATAACAATTGAGACTGTAAAGAAGCTCGGATTCACCAACATTAGACCGACCCCTACCATTTTAGAATTGGCAGACAGATCCACCATCAGACCCGAAGGGATTTTGGACGACCTTGTCATCTCAGTAGACTCATGGGAATACCCTGCCGACTTTCTGGTATTACAACCAAAATCACAGCTGGGGGGACACCCATTGATCTTGGGGAGGCCTTGGTTGGCTACAGCTGATGCTTGCATCAGCTGTCGATCAGGGTCTATGACTATATCTGATGGTATGGAAACCAAAAACCTCACCCTGTATCCTCCAGCACGGCCGAGTCTAGAAACTGAAACTTCCCTTTGGATAGAACAGGAAGAGGAGGAGGATGTTCAGCCATTATTAACGATAGGGAAGGCACTAACCTTCAAAAACGAAACAGGAGACGATGCCATTAGTAATTTCATTAGCGAACCTGCTTCAGTAGATAAAGAAGTTTATCAACTCCTGAACAGTACCCTTGATAAAGAAGAACAAGAACAGCTTACGGAGGAAGCACTAGTCAATGACACAAACATAATCCCAGTTTTGAAAAACTCGAGAAGCATTCCTATTGAGGTAGAGCCTGGAAGAACTTTGAACATCAACCCTGGTCTCTCCTCAGAAGAACAGATGCGCCTAACCAATCTCTTGAAGGAACGTTAGGCGGCATTCGCCTGGGAGTATACAGACATGAAGGGTATCCCTTCCAATCTGTGCACTCATCATATTTATATTAAAAATGACTCCCAACCTGTATGTCAACCCCAACGGCGCATGAACCCCAATCTAAGGGATATAGTGAAGGAGGAAATCCAGAAACTTTTGGAAGCATGATTTATCTATCCTATTTCAGATAGTGAGTGGGTTTCCCCACTTGTAATTGTGCCCAAGAAAAATGGTAAATGGAGAGTCTGTGTTGATTATAGGGAGCTGAACAAAGCTACACAAAAGGATCATTTTCCTCTGCCCTTTATTGACCATGTACTTGATACCCTATCAGGGAAGAAGTTCTTCTCCTTCTTGGATGGTTTCAGTGGGTACAATCAAATTCAGATTGCTCCGGAGGATCAGGATAAGACCACCTTCACTTGCCCCTGGGGAACGTTTGCCTACAGGGTGCTTCCCTTTGGCTTATGCAATGCACCTGCAACGTTCCAAAGAGCTGTAATTGGCATATTTTCTGAATTGGTTAATGATAGTATGGAAGTCTTTATGGATGATTTTACTCCCTATGGCAAGGATTTTGAGGAAGCACTCGAAAATTTAAAGAAAGTTTTAATTCGCTGTGAACAGGCTCGCCTCTCATTAAGCACTGAAAAATGACATATGATGATGAGTGAGGGGGTGGTATTAGGACATTTCATCTCTACCGATGGTATTCAAGTGGATCCTTCAAAAATTAAGGTGATAAAAAATATACCAACTCCTTCAACTCAGAAAGAGGTGCGAAGTTTTCTGGGACATGCTGGATATTACAGGAGATTTATAGAAAACTTCTCCAAACTTGCTTCTCCTTTGTTTTCATTGTTAATGAAGGACGCACAGTTTGTGTGGAGTACAGCATGCCAGACAACATTTGATAAGATTAAAGAGAAGCTATCCACAGCCCCTATTCTAAGGGGACCTAATTGGACCATACCTTTCCACATTTCTTCAGATGCTTCTGATACTGCCATTGGAGCAGTACTAGGACAGCAGGATGGTCAAGTACCTTATGCTATCTATTATGTTAGTAAAAACTTAGCCCCTACTGAACTAAATTATACTGTTACTAAAAAAGAATTCCTTGCTATTGTTTATTCTATTAATAAGTTTCGGCATTACATTACTGGGTATCCTACATTTGTGCACACTGACCACTCTGCCATTAAGTATTTGATGAACAAACCTGTCACTAATGCCAGAGTAACTAGGTGGCTTTTATTATTACAGGAATTTGATATTACTATTATAGATAAACCTGGAAAAGAAAATGTTGTTGCTGATTTTTTATCACGATTTACTAACAGTGATGACAGTTCGCCTGTTGAGGATGCTTTCCCGGATGAACATTTATTCGCACTCTCAGCTCATTCACCTTGGTATGCAGACGTTGCTAATTATTTGGTTGCAGGAAAACTTCCGCCACATATGTCTAAACGAGAGAAAAGAAAAATTATTCAGCAAAGTGCCAGGTATTGTTGGCTCAAGGGCCATCTCTTTTACATAGGACCCAATCTTGAGATTAGAAGATGTGTAAGGGAAGATGAGATCTTTCATATAATGAAGGCCTGTCATGATGAAACTTGCGGAGGACACTTTGCAGACAAAAGAACAGGGCATAAGGCACTGCGGATGGGCTATTATTGGCCGACACTGTTCAGGGATGCTAAAAGATATGTTCAGTCCTGTGACAGTTGCCAAAGGATGGGCCAACCTAATAAGACAGATCAGATGCCTTTACAGCCCCAAGTGATACTAGAACCGTTTGATAGATGGGAATTGGACTTTGTTGGCCCTATCAACCCTCCTTCCAGATAGAAGGTTTACATTCTGGTGTGTACAAATTACATGACCAAGTGGGTAGAATTTGTAGCTTTGGCTAAGGCTAATGACCAGGCGGTGATTGATTTTCTGTACAGTGAAATTTTTACCCGCTTTGGGGTGCCAAAGGAAGTAGTTACCAATGGGGGACCACAATTCATCTCACACCAATTTGAATCCTTGCTCCGGAAGTATCATGTGCAGCATAGGATAGCTTCACCTTATCATCCCCAGGCCAATGGTCAGGTGGAAAGTACTAATAAAGTTATTGAAGCAATCCTTACTAAAACAGTTAAAAGCCATCGAAGGGATTGGGCTGACAGGCTTCCAGAAGCACTGTGGGCATATTGTACAACTTGGCGGAACACCACAGGATTTTCTCCCTATGATCTGGTGTATGTAAAGAGTGCCATCTTTCCAATTGAATTTGAGATCAAGACCCTGAAAACAGCCACCGAAATGAACCTGGATGTAACAGAAGCCCAGAAGAGAAGATTGAATCAATTAAATGAACTGGATGAGAAACGATTAGCTGCAGTAGACCAGACTGTGCTGCTTCAGCAACAGAGATCTAACTGGCATGACCGATTCATCAAAAAGAAAATCTTCCGTGAAGGAGACTGGGCACTATTATACGACTCCATATTCAAGAAGGATTTTAAAGGAAAATTACGCACAAGATGGCTGGGTCCATATTTGGTCGACAGGGTATTTGACAACGGCACTGTTCGCCTGGTGACCATTGATGAAAACCGTATACCATTACTTGCTAACGGCCACAGATTGCGACTGTATCGTAAGCCCATTTCGAAAGATGCATTCATTTCACAAATTGCTGCTGATCCAGACTATCAATTGGCACCAGAGCAGGAACTTTTCTCTGACTTTGCGAAACCTTAAACTGAAATTCGTATTTGTTGTACATAAATAATTTTCTGCTGTAGCGTATAACTGTTTTTTTTTTTCGTCTTTGCATTTGATCTTTTTGTTTGCGGTCATTTTTCAAAAATTTTCAGGGAAGCGCCAGGAGAACGACCAGTTGGGCCCGTTAGACGAAAATCTCTCTGTGCCGTCCTTTCTTTAAAAAAAAAAAAAATCTGGCAGCTACAACATATTTTCCGGCAGCTGCAACATATTTTCCGGCAGCTGTATATCTTTTCCGGCAGCTGTATATCTTTTTCCGGCAACCACATTATCCTTTTTCCCCAGCAACCGTAAAATCCTTTTTTTCGCTTGCCGTCAATCTTTTCCGGCAGCTGCAACATCGGCGGCTGCAACATCGGCAGCTGCAACCCCATTCCCCGCGGCTGCCACCCTCATCTTCCAGCGGCTGCCACCTCACTTACCAGCCATTGCCACATCATTTCCCCGCAGCTGTAACCGTTTTTTCGCAGCTGCAACATCTTTTTCCACAGCTGCCACCCTCATTTCCCCACGGCTGCCACCTCATTTCCCAGCGACTACCACCTCATTTCCAGCAGCCGTAATATCCCTTTTTCCGTCGGTCTTCAATCCAGCGGCTGCAACATCGGCGGCTGCAACATTGGCAGCTGCAACATTTTGCTATTATCGTTTCCCGTCGACCTTAAAATCCTTTCTCCCGTCAGCTGTAAATCATCCCCGGCAGCCGCGACTTCAATCCAGCGGCTGCAACATCACGTCACATCGCTGCAACAACTTTTCCCGCCAGCTGTAATCTTTCCCGCCACCGTAAAACTTTTCCGTAACAGCTCTAATTTTCCCCGATACGGTAAATTCCTTTTTCGGCTGCCGTGAATTCTTTCCCGGTGGCTGCAACATATTTTTTTTTACGACTGCAACATCTTTTTCGGCCGTGCTATCATATTTTTTTGGCAACTTGCAGTGGTAACTCCCGTGTTAACAGAAGAATTGTTTCAAACATGCTAATCATGGTGCTGATTCACCTCAGTCGTGCCGGCAAACTCATCATTCCGACCCTGAGGAAGCGATGGTTTGTGTTTCACCGGTGGAAGAATTTATTGCCTTATCCGAGTAATCATGATCACACATCCAACTGTGCACGAATTTGGCTCCGTGACGCCACCAACTGCATGCTCCACCATTTTCCGCAGCTTTCCGATGCACAGTTTTATGAGGTATGGCTTTCATTTATCATGTGATTAAGCATTGATATCATTTAAACGATATTGGTCGTACCTTCACTCGTACCACCATTATACCTGATTAAACCTTTCCCTCGTACGACGTAAACGCTAATAACTGCCACCTTCCCCAATTCGGCATGAAAATTTCAAACACTGTTCTGTGCTCAACTTTCCAAATTTGGTCATTCTCTCAACGTCTCCGCTCAGCGATTCGTGCATCCTCTGTGCTGCAACTTCCATTCTGGGATCCTGTAATCTGTGGAATAACAGTTTCAGTTTGCAGCCAAGACCATGGGGATTCCAGTTTTCCATGAACCTTTCAATACCCGGGAACTCAGACGGAATCCTCAAGTTCTTGCCATCTTTCAAGCTGCCGGCTGGGTCGAATTCTTTGAGCGATTGGACGGATTCGATCGGGACGCAGCCCTGCAATTTGCCTTGAATCTTACCAAAACTCACTCCACGGTGTGGGGGCTGTGTATAGACGTCTCCGAGGTCATTATATCCGAGGTTACAGCCATCCCGATGGTGGGAAAACCTTGGTTTAATCGTCGAGTCCCTGCAATGGTTGCATGAGAACAATTTTTACTTCCAGGGGAGCAAGTTGAAGTATCCAGGAGAGGGATTGCACTGAACTCACTGCTGTGGCCATGGGACCAGGTCGCTGTCTTCCTCAAGAAATACATTACCTGCGAAGGTAGATACCAAACTGTGTATAACTCTGAACTTCCTTTGCTTTCTCATCTCCGCCATGGCATTTTGTTGAACATTCCATTTTATTTATTGCACGACTTGCGTCATATGGCAACATTTGTTCAGTCTGCGAAGCACCCACTGTCCTCTCTCACCCACCATGGCCTTATCAAGTTAATTATTGTAAGAACCCTTGCCCAACATAATATAACTTGGGAACAATTTATAACCCGACCACAACAACCTGTTCCCTTGAGGGTCATCCCATTACAACAATTACAGGTTCCACCACAACAGGAGGACCGGAGTTCCTCCAGTGAAGTTGGGGGGAGGGATGAAATGGGAGAAGAACAGCAATCGGGGGCACAGGCAGGACCATCCGGGGTGGGTAAAACCACAGAGGAAGAACAACCAGGGGCACAGTCAGAGCCATTCAGGGTAGATGAATCCCCAGCACAAGCAGAACCAGTGGGGGATGACACTGCATTTGAGGGAGAGCAAGGGGAAGCACAAACAGAGCCATTAGGTGACAATGTAGGTGAAACCTTCGTGGAAAACCTAGATAACAGGACAGCTCCGACAGCAGAAGGTGAAATTGGAGCAGCATCAAATGCTGCAACAATGGAACCTGAAGATGACGGAGATAGGGCAATGGAAGAAGACATTGAGCTGGTTATAATTGAGTCTTCACCTGAGTGGGTAGGAGGAGGAGCTGTGATTGAAGAAGAACAGCATGAGGGGCAAAGAAATATTCCTTTGACCTCAGTTTTGCCTCCCTATATCCCAGATCCACAGGAGGAAACACCACAAAAGGAAAAATCACAAAAGAAAACGCCACAGAAGAGAAAGAGAGCCACCAGTGAATTTGATCTAACAGCACCAATCAGAAGGAAATGAACTCGATCTACCACAGCAGCAGAGGCAGCTAGGAAAAGATGGGAAACCCCAGAGACACAGGTTGAGCCCCCAATCCTTACACCAAGACCGATGGATGCTCCACAAAGGCCAGTGGAGGAAGAACCTGGAATTGAAGGACTTTTGTATGAGAATGCAATGCTGAAAGAGGACCTCCAAGCACTTAGAAGGGAGATGGAAACTTGGAAGGAAACCTGCAGAAAGCAGGGTGAAAGAAAAATGTACACACTAATAGAGGCTGCAGATCAAGTGGAGGAATCAGTTTCTGCTGGAGTTGGAGAAAAGGATGAGCGAATACTCTGTCCCACCTATGGAGAAATCTTTGAGGAAACAGGCCATAAAATTCTACTTAGCACTTATTCAGCACAACAGCCTGTGGCCACAGTAGGGAAAGCAGTGGAAAAAGAAGGTGCTGCCACACAAGAACCAGCACTTTTAAACATCCTTGCTGCAGCTGCCACTTCCCATGATGCAAAAATTATGGAACAGGTAGAAGAAGAACATGGGATGGAGGACGCTCTGGAGATTAATAAGGAATGTATGGTAACCCCAGAATGTTTCCACGATACAGAGATTATAGAGCAGATGGGAGAAGAACTTGGAATGAAGGATGTGCTGGAGCTTATAAAGGAATATGATGAAACCCCAGAATGCTCCCAGGACACAGAAATTTTAGAAGAAGAGATACAAAGGCAGGACAGTGATAAATTGGAACAGGAAGCTGCAACACAAGAACCAACAAACCTGAATATACTTGTCCAATTTGTAAAATAGATGGGGGAAGAACCTGGGACAGAGGAGATTCTGGAGTTTAATGATGAACTCTGGGTTGTAACCCCAGAGAACTCCCATGACACAGAACTCATAGGAGAAGAGTTGCAGCAAAAGAAGGATGAAGAGGTAAGCCAGGATGTTGCTACACAAGAACCAACATCCTTGGAAGCTGCAGCAGGAACTCCTGAATTGTAGTTAGAAGATAACCCTCGAGTGGATATCATTCCCGATATACAGTGGAGTGAGGATGAACAGGTACAGACACCATGCTCAGGTGACACCGAAATCTTGGAGGAAGGGTTGCACGATGAGAAGGATATCCTATCTCAGCAGCAGAAGGACAAAGAAGACGCTGCTACACAAGAACCAGTGTCTCCAAAATCAATAAAGGTAGCTGCTGAAGAAGGTTTAAAGGATGTTGCTGTTACACAAGAACCAGCAACTCTCCTGTTAAAACTAGATGCGCTGGAAGACACTGTCCCACAAGAACCAGTGCTTCCACCTCTGAGAGATGTCATTGAGTTGGATTCAGATTGAGGATTTCCTTTCAACTCCCCCAGGAACAGCATAATGAGACTGCAGGAAGATTCCCACTACACCAATTGCATTCCCAGATATCATCAAGTAGCAGTGGAAGGGAAACAGTGAGGTTGGAAGATACTGGGTTACCCACAGAGGCCTTTCAAAACATAGATAAGGTGCCTGAGTTTCCTACACTTCTTCCTCTCTCCTTGGATAGAGCTCAGTACACGATTCAGATGCAGGTTGTTGCATGAGGACATGCAACAGGGTAGTTGGGGGGAGATGTTGAGCCCAGAATTGGCCCTTTTTAGTCATCATTATTCATCTTTCCTGCCCCTGTCCTACACCATTTATCATGGCAATCAAACCTATTGTCCTTACCTTATCCCCCAAATTACCAAGGTATGGTTGATCATTGTTTTATTTTATTAATGCTTATGATTGTGATAATTAAAGCTGTGCATCTCTCAAATTGTGCTAACATGTTGCGATTTATGAAGGTAGTTGAGACAAATGGATTGCAAGAAGATCGGGGCTGAACAAGTCATAAAGAAAGGGATGTTCGTTCCTTGTAGAAGGTTCCTTGGGGCTCGAATCATAAATCAAGGCATAGCCGTGACAGGGCAGCTGTAACAGAATTTGCTATCTTAAGTATGTTGCTGCTCGAGTCTAGTTGTGAGTTGGAAGGACCGCCACTCTTGGGTCAATTAATAACTCTCTCATATTTGGATGTTTCTGTTCTGCCACACATTGTAACAGCTAGATTATTTAGGGCGCCTGAAGATCAGAGATCTTCATGGCTGCCCAATTATGGGATTAGATGTTACGATTTGTAGGTATAAATAGGGGGAGTTGCCTCGACTCAGGGGTTGAACAGCAAACAATTAATTCATTTTGTATTAGCAGCCGAGCAAAACTGTGTACTCATTCTTCTGTTAATATAAGGGGTTACTTCTGAGCTAAAGAGTGTGTTGTTCAAACAGCGTCTCTGTGTGAAGACTGGGCCCGTCTTCCACAGAGATTGCTGAGTTAAAATAGGATTTTATCTTTCTTGTTGTGTGATGCTTTGTTCTTTCCTTTGTACGCAACAACAATATTTATTGTGTGAATTTTTCAGTAAAAGATTACATTCTGTGAGATTGGTGAATGGTGTAGAATAACAGTCGACTGAGTAAGGTTTGCTTTATGCATTTCAATTTCTGTTCACACTGCCGTGTTCATCTTACAGCTGAGACGTGATCCCAGGAGCTCTTACAATTTAGCTTTCCTGTTATGTGTTGATTGACTTCCATTCTGCAATTCAGTTTCTTAGAATAGTTGCTTCAATCTTTTGCAATTAAAATTCTAGATTAATGTTCAGTTTATACTTTATGATTCCTAGATTGATTAGATCAGACAAGTGATTGCTCTAGAATACGAATGAGATTTCTTTTCTGCAATTGTTGATTAGATCTGATACCATTTCTTATTGATGCATAATAGAGAAGAATTGTAGTATAGCAGTTAGAAGGCAATTGGGATTGCATAGATTCTTGGGATGAACATGGATGATAGAAGATAAAAGTATTTACTTCTAATGGTTTGGTGTTTAAGCATATATTGTGCACTTATCCTTTGAAATAAAAAGACTTTCTCGGGTTGACAATAAATTTCATATGCTCTGTGTGTTTGGTAACAATTTATCTGCATATAGAGTGCTTGACAATAACATATACAGTATATCAATGCATGACAATCACAATATGACAAACATCACAAGAATCAAAATCATAAGAGACAAGAGACACAGAGTTTCCGTGGGGAAAACCGTAAGGTGAAAAACCCCACAACTTCCTCAGAGCTAGAGAGAGCAATGGCTCAACCAAAGTACAACCAAATAACACTGAGATAGTCTCCTAGTAGCAGGGGATCCTCCTCCTCACTAGTGCGCCACTTTCTGAGTGAGAATGAGTTACTTTTTTCCGAGTGAGTAAAATAGAGATCTCCGATCTCCATTTATACTAACCTTTTTGCCCAGTGACCTTATGGGGCTGACTTGTCTAGCTAGGTACATCCACATTATATTATATATAATTCAGGGCCGACCCCACATGGTGGTCTAATAACCCATCGGCAAGTACACACACTTGCGACACTTGTCAATCCACATGATGACACTTCCTTATAGAGGAATAACACATCTCTTATAAGGGTACAATAAATATATATAAAATACACAGATGAAATACATTCCGAAGTTACATATACATCAACACTCCCTCTTAACTAGGAAGGTATTTCTCGACACAAATCTGCTAGATAAGTCTTCTTCTCGGGATCATCGTCATCAATGCATCTTCATCATCATCGTCACTGCTGCTGCTATCTCAACCAATCTCTAACTCTACTCGTCATAGGAAGTTCTACAGAGCCAGTCCTTTTTCATACTGGATGTAGGCCCACCACCTGCAGGTCTTCATCATCACTGGCCATACTGTGGAATCTTCAGGACTTATTACGTGCGTCACAAAACCTTAAAAGAGTCTCTTGACTAGCAAGAACTCTAAAGAGCATCTGAGGCCTTTTTCATCCTGTCCAGATCTCCAGGACTTATTACATGTGACCCCACCACAAAACCTCGCAAGAGCATCCCAGGCTGTTATGAGCACGCAGCTCTACCTATAGGATCTCCCAGGGCACGAATTACATTTGGTCATGGCAAAACCTCGCAAGAGCATCCCAGGACTGATTACATGCACACAGCCCAACCTATCGGATCTCCCATGGAACCGAATTATATGCCATAGGACAAAACCTCGAAAGAGCATCTACCAAATATCCCAGGGCACCAAATTACATGCCATAGGAAAAACCTTGAAAGACGATCTGCAGATCTCCCAGGGCACCGAATTATATGTCCTCCCAGAGCAAAACCTCGAAAGAGCATTTGCCAGATATCCCAGGGCACCGAATTACATGCCATAGGCAAAACCTCGAAAGACTATCTGCAAATCTCCTAGGGCACCGAATTACATGCTCATCTACACAACCTGATCCACGACCATAGAGTATCAACCTGATACTCACCATACATCATCCTGATGTACACATGATCATCCTGATCATCATCACTGCAACATCCTGCTGCATGTCATCTGGAGCAACATCCTGAAGCTCGTTATTCATGATCATCCTGATCATACAATGCATCTACCTGATGCATACCAAGTATCTACCTGATACATATCATCATACATGATTCACCTTATCATACAATGTATCCACCTGATACATATACATATACATGGTCCAAGCATCCAACATGATGCATATACAAAAATACATACACATGATCCAACCGATCATATCCAGTATCCAACATGATGCGTACATACATATATAAAAATGATCCAACTGATCATATCCAGCATCCAACATGATGCATACATACATAAAAATGATCCAACTGATCATATCAAAGCAGAAACTAGAACATCATCCTGATGCTCATCATCCAGCGCTTACATCCACAGCTATGTGAAGGATCCTCCTTCCAACATGCTTGGAATGGCTTCAGCAAATGTGTCCATCACTTCTTCCTCGAAGTGTCCTCGATCTAAAGAATGCCAAGCCTCTCTCTGAAGTACTCGAACTTCACTCTGGCTAGTGGCTTCGTCAGCACATCTGCAATCTGCTCGTCCGTCGCAACATACAAGAGCTTCACAGCTCCTCTCTGTACCATATCCCTGATATAGTGATATTTGATCTCTACGTGTTTCGACCTGTCATGAAACACTGGGTTCTCGGACAGCTTCACACAACTCTGGTTATCACAGAAGATACCAGTAGCATCCAACAGGAGATCAAATAACTCAGACAGTAGCTTCCGTAGACATACTGCCTCACAACTAGCTGAACAGGCTGCAACATACTCTGCCTCAGCTATACTCAGTGCCACGCAAGACTGCTTCCTGCTAAACCATGAAATCACACCTGATCCCATACTGAAGCAACACCCAGATTTGCTCTTCCTATCTGTAGCACTGCCACCCCAATCTAAATCAACATAACCCTGCAGATTAAACTTTTGATTCGCTTCATACTTGAGCCCAAAATCCACTGTACCCTTCAGGTACCTCAGAACATGCTTTACAGCAACCAGGTGAACACTCCTCAGATCCTTCAGGAACTGGCTCAATGTGTTCACAGCAAAGCAAATGTCTGGTCTCATGTTCGTCAGGTACATCAAGGACCCAATCATCTGACGATACATAGAGACATCAACCGGCTCAGATGAAGCATCACATAGAAGCTTCAGATTCGATGCCATAGGTGTGGCCATGGCCTTGCAATCCGTCATCCCAAATCTCTTCAGGATATCTACTATGTACTTCCCTTGACCAAGGAAGATCCCACCTGCACTCTGCCACACCTTCATACCTAGGAAATAGTGCATCATTCCCAAATATTTCATATCGAATTCAGCAGCAAGCTTCCTCTTAGTATCTGCAATCAGTCTATCATCTCCTGTTACAAATAAGTCATCCACGTACAGGAGTAGAATCACAGGATTCCCTTCCTCAACCTTGTAGTAAAGGTTGGAATCCGCTTTACTCTTGGTAAAGCCCAAACTAGATAGGAAACTGTCCATCCTACCATACCAGGTTCTGGGAGCTTGCTTCAAGCCATACAAGGCTTTCTTCAATCTGCATACATATGACTCCCTGTCATGTATTTCAAAACCGAGTGGTTGTTCCACATATACTTCCTCTTCAACTACACCATTCAAGAAAGCAGTCTTGACATCCATTTGGTGTATTTTCCATTTCATTGCTGCAGCCAGGGCAAGTACTGTTCTGATGGAAGTATACCTAGCTACAGGTGCAAAAGTTTCTTCATAATCTATTCCCTCTTTCTGAGAGAAGCCACGAGCTATGAATCTTGCCTTGTATTTCTCTACACTGCCATATGCAGCATGTTTGATTTTGTAGATCCATTTGGAAGTCACAACAGACTTCTCTTTAGGTCTTGGGACCACATCCCAAACATCATTCTTCATTATTGATTGGTATTCCTCAATCATGGCATCCTTCCATTCTTTCTTTTCCGCTGCTTCTTCATAACTAGAAGGCTCTTTGTTCATAATGTCACAGAGTAAAGCAACATAGCTGGTATGTGATCTGGTTCTCTTCTTTGCTCTGTGTTCTTCTTCTGGAATGCCAAATCTTTCTGCATCTTGAATGAGCTCTCTAGCCCATGCAGGTTTCCTCTTGTGAGAGTTATCCTCACGGGGTGGATCTACAGGTTCTTGTGGATCTTCAAACTCACGAACAACTTCTGGAACTGCTTCAGTCATGGTAGTGTCTTGAAATCTGGTTTCCTTAGGTTCTTCATAAACTTCGATAGGTGCCTTCCTTGATTTGATGAATGCTGAGTTTTCATCAAATGTTACATCCCTGCTGACATCAATCTTCTTGAACCCTGGAAAGTATATTCTGTAAGCCTTCGAGCTTTCACTGTAACCCACAAAGATACCCTTCTTTCCTGAAGGATCTAGTTTAGTCCTCTTTTCTTTTGGGACATGAGTGTATACTGGATAACCAAATATTCTGAGATGACTGACTTCAGGTTTCTTACCAAAAAAGACCTCTTCTGGTGTCTTATTGTCCAATATCTTGTGGGGTGTTCTGTTATGCACATATACAGTTGTTCTAGCTGCTTCTGCCCACACATGCATAGGTAGATCCTGGTCATGCAGCATTGCCCTTGCTGCTTCCATGATAGTTCTGTTCTTCCTTTCTGCAACTCCATTCTGTTGAGGATTATACGGAGCAGTCAACTCCCTCTTAATTCCTGAATCACTAGAAAGCTTCTTGAAGTCACTTGAGGTGAATTCTCCACCATTGTCGGATCTGAATGTTTTGATCTTCTTGTCAGTTTGATTCTCCATCAAGGTTTTGAATTCCTTGAATTTATCAAACACCTCATCTTTTCTCTTCAAGAAGTATACCCAAGTCTTCCTGGAGAAGTCATCAATAAATGAGACATAGTTGTTAACACCCAAAAAGTGCTCACTAGCTCATTTCCCTATTCACATGAACCATTTGTCCACTTTTTCACCATCTGAGCCTCTGAAACCAACAAAAGGTCACCAAAAGACCTAAGTACACCCCTTTTTCCATTAAAAAAGATTATTTTTCCTAAAAAAGCATAAAAAACCCTCAAAAAGGGTCCAAATTCCCAAAAATATTAAAAAGGGAATAAAAATATTAATTTTATTCAAAAAAGGAAAAAGGAGGGAAAAGTACCTAAACCATGTTGGTCAATACCATTTGGTTTCCACAAAACCACAAATGGTATTCCCCGCCACCAAAACCTATAAAAAGTTGGTAGGGGCTCCTCATTTCACATCCATCCATTATTTCATCCTCATGCTGCCGAAATCTTCCTTGAGCATTTTGGCCATTGTAAGCAACCTTGGAGAAGGAGACCTCTTGGAGCTTGGAGCTACTCATCTTGGGAGTTGCTCAACATCAACCTTCACCATTGAAGGTATTATCGCAAGCACTTGCTTGCCCCCCATTTTTCAATACAAATTCATTCTTTAATATTTTCTTGTTCTTGTTTTTTAAATGTTTACACTATTTGCTTATATTCTTGCATAGATCCATGATTAGTTTTGTTTAGATTAGTTTATTGTTTAATTCTATTGAAACTGCTGCTACTAGATAGCAGGTGGCCATAGCACTAAGCCTGGTTGCAAAACCGGGCCAACAATAGTAAACATACCCACTCAGGGAACTGGATGACATTGGACCACATACATCTGAGTGGATGGTTTCTAGGATGTCTTTTGCCTTGCTTTCACTACTTGGGAAAGCCTTCTTAATATTCTTACCTTTTGCACATCCTTTGCAAACACCTTCATGTTTGGTCTTGATTTCAAGAAGACCCTCTACTGCCTTGCTTGCAATTGGAAGTGCTCTATAGTGCATATGAGCAAGTCTTCTATGCCAAAGTTCACTTGGCTCCATGGATTCATGCACCATGGCATGTTCAGGTTGTCCCTTCAATTTATACAAACCTCCCTCTTGCTCTCCAATCACTACTGCATCATCTATGTTCTTTCCCTTTGGCCACATTAGGACTTGTCCATCCACAAATGCAACCCTCATACCTTTTGCATCCAATGCAGAGATGGAGAGTAAGTTCTTCTTGAGCTCAGGTACATAAAGGACTTCTTTCATCTTCAAGGATTTTCCAGAATCTAGGTTGTAGGAGGCTTCACCACTTCCTTTGATTCGGTATTGATAATCATCCCCAAGTTTCACCTTATGGGGTGATTCATGTTCAGATAGGTTCACAAAAGATTCCTTAAACCCAGTCATGTGTTTGGAAGCCCCACTATCAATTAACAAATCATTACAACCATGAGAGATAGTACCTGTAAGAGCAGAGATCAGAACATACTCTTCTTCACTTGATGAGTCATTATCACTATCACTTTCTTCCCTAGCCTTCTTCTTTGGGGGTTCATCATCTTCGGCAGCATGAGCATGAAACCTTCTTTTTCTGCCCTTCCTCTTCTTATTTTTGTTATTATCCCTTTTGTTCTTGGGACAATCTGAGGCAAAGTGACCCTTCTCATTGCATGTGAAGCATCTTAGGTCCTTCTTACTCTTTTGATATGATCTATTGTGGCGAGGGTGCTCCTTCTTGGTTTTGATTCTTTTGGTGTGGGCTGCAAGAGCTTGATCTTCACCTCCCATCTTTTCCTCGCGAGCTATAAGTCTAGCTTCTTCTTGAGAGCATTCTTCCCGCAATCTGTTGAAGGATATCAACTTCTTCCTTGCACAAATTCCTTGAATGAAGGAATCCCATGACCTGGGTAGGCCATTTAGAGTGGTCATCACCACTTTACCATTCTCCACCATTTCATCCACTGCTTCTAGTTGTTCTTTGATCTGAGAGACCCTTGAAAATAAGATTGAATGGTTTCTCCATTCTGAAACTTTACTCCTTTCAATTGGTTCCGTAGGGTCATCTTCCGATTTATGTTCTTTCCTTCAAATAGCTTGGTCAAAGATTCAAACATCTCCTTGGGTGTCTTAAGAGAAGACACATGGGGTATGAGATGGTCTTTGATGGAATCAGCAATGATTCTCTTTGCTTTGACCAAGTTCTTCTTATGCAATACCTTGGCCTCTTCATCCTCTGGGATAGGGATGTCTTCTTTCACATATGAGTCCAACTCATTCTCTTCTAGGATTAACCCAATCCTATACTTCCAGGCTCGGAAGTTATCAGCCCCTTCAAGCTTATCCTCAAGCTTGGTGTGGAGAGACATCTTAAAGAGTACTTCAAATGGAAATAGAAAAGATTTAGGTCTTACCAGTTGAAATGCTGAAAACTGGATCTGGTCCCGGATTAGGGTTTGTCAAAAAAACCCTAAAAATTCAAAATGTGAGTTTCAAATTTCTGAAAGGATAGAAAGATGCGCCTTGATGAGCTGATCATCCTGGTGTACTCAGAATTTGAGATCAACAAAGTTTTGCCCTTCAGAATTTCCCTTTTGTCCTCCTGGGTTCATTAAGGAGAGCCCTGAATTAGGGTTTGAGTTTCCCGGAGATCTACCCAGCCAAAAATCTCGATCCAAAGCTCTAAACTTTGATTTTTGCAAGGAGCTTCCAGCTGTGCCTTCAGATTCTAGAAATTCCTATTTTTGTGGAAACCCTAATTTTTAGGGCCAAATATGAAAATGCTTGGAATTGAATTTTGATTGGACAGATAGATGCGCCTTGATGAGTAGAGTCAATCTACTATACTGATTTTCCAAAATCTGTGGAGAGAAACCCAATAAACAAAAAACTCAAGCTTCCATCACTGCAAAATGTCTTCTTCTCAGGTTAGCTCTGATACCATGTTAAATTTTGAGCATTAATTCACAATACTCTAGGATCTTTGCTGAGAGAATAACATATACAGTATATCAATGCATGACAATCACAATATGACAAGCATCACAAGATTCAAAAGCATAAGAGACAAGAGACACAGAGTTTCCGTGGGGAAAACCGTAAGGTGAAAAACCCCACAACTTCCTCAGAGATAGAGAGAGCAATGGCTCAACCAAAGTACAACCAAATAACACTGAGATAGTCTCCTAGTAGCAGGTGATCCTCCTCCTCACTAGTGCGCCACTTTCTGAGTGAGAGCGAGTTACTTTTTTTTCCGAGTGAGTAAAAT
This sequence comes from Larix kaempferi, assembly GCA_027924585.1. Lineage (NCBI taxonomy): Eukaryota > Viridiplantae > Streptophyta > Pinopsida > Pinales > Pinaceae > Larix > Larix kaempferi. Next base: position 1,401,105 of record BSBM01000551.1, read on the forward strand.
AGAGATCTTCGATCTCTATTTATACTAACCTTTTTGCCCAGTGACCTTATGGGGCCGACTTGTCTAGCTAGGTACATCCACATTATATTATATATAATTCAGGGCTGACCCCACATGGTGGTCTAATAACCCATCGGCAAGTACACACACTTGCGACACTTGTCAATCCACATGACGACACTTCCTTATAGAGGAATAACACATCTCTTATAAGGGTACAATAAATATATATAAAATACACAGATGAAATACATTCCGAAGTTACATATACATCAACATGATAATGTGATCAAACAAGAACCGGGTAGCCGTTGCTGCGGAACAATCAACGACAGGTGCCGCCTCCGCCCATCGGGTCAAATACTCTATCGCCGTGATGATGTATCGTGCACCCGTACGTTTCCCTGGTGGATTGATCGCTCCCACAAAATCCACAACCCATTTTTCGAACGGTTGCAATGTTAGTTGAGGTAGCAACGGCATCTCATCTCGTCGGGATGGCTTACCAGTTCGTTGACAAACATCAAGACCGTGCATAGTCTGTTGCATCGTTATGTAAGGTAGGCCACCAAATACCTGCACATAGTATCTTCTCGGAAGTCGCCCGACCTCCATAGTGTCCGCACGCTACTCCACCATGTGCCTCGGCCAATATGTGTGCTTGCTCATGTGGCAAGACACATCGGTGCAATATCTCATCAGCGCCCAATTTATATAACTCTCTCGTGATTAGGTAAAAGTCAGCAGCCTTGACAACTAACTGTTTCTTCTGAGTAGTGGAAAAATCCTCAGGCGTAGTGCCAGTTCCCAAAAACTGAATGTTGTCATCAAAATAATGATCGACAGCAGCGATCGTGAATAGTTGGGCATCCGGCAATCCATCTTCAATATTACTTGGTTCCTCCCCTGTGTCAATCCGGGATAAATGATCTGGACCAGCATTCAGTCGCCCAGGCTTCACAACGACCTCAAAATCAAACTCCTGAAACAACAGTAGCCACCGGCATATCTTTCCCCCCAACACAGGCTTATGACCAAGTATTTTAACACAGAATGATCAGTGAACATTTTGAAGTGGCCACCCAACAAATAATGCCTAAATTTCTGCAGCGCATAAACCATGGCCAGACCTTCCCATTCCGTGGTAGTGTAATTTCGTTCAGCAGAGGATAGCTTCCTACTAGCAAAAGCGATGGGATGATCAAGATCACCCTCATTAGGTTGCACCAATACAACGCCTAATGCAACCGATGAGGCATCAACGTGGACACGGAATTCCTTACTCTAGTCCGGAAAAACCAAAATTGGTGCCGACGCCATCTTCGCCTTGAGTGTGTTGAAACTATCCCGACATTCCGAGCTCCACTATAATGCCGCATCCTTCTTTAGAAACTTTTCCATAGGGGCAATAATCGCAGCATAACCCCTGATAAACTTGCGATAATATCCCGTATGACCCAAAGTGGCACGCAGCTGCTTAACAGTGGTTGGAGGTTGCAACCCCAAAATAAGCACAATTTTGGTTGGATCAACTAACAAGCCTTGCTTACACACAATATGACCCAACAATATCCCGAACGGTGCACAAAAAATACATTTCTTCAAGTTCAGCGATATCTGGTGCTGTCGGCATCGCTCAAGCATCAACCATAGATTGGCTAGATGATCCCGAATCAACCTGTAAACTGTCCAATCATCCATATATACCTGCAGGAATTTCTGAATAAAATCTTTGAATGCGGCAACAACAACCCGGGAGAATATCACAGGTGCATTCTTCAAACCAAAGGGCATGACCGTGTACTGAAAGCAACCCCATTCAGTAAAGAAAGTAGTCTTATGGTGATCTTCTTTGGAAATGCGGATCTGATGATAGCCAGAGAATCCGTCAGTAAATGAGTACATGTCCTGGCCATCTACGCCTTCCAGTACTTCATCAGTAAACGGGGTCGGAAAAGGGTCATGTAAGCAGGCATCATTCAACTTCTGCAAGTCGACACAAATGCGCACCTCTCCTGTTTTCTTGTCCTGCACCACCATAGGACTGATCCATTTAGACTCTTCCACGGGTTCAATAATACCAGCATCCAACATGCGATCAAGTTTTGCCTTGACATTTTCCTTATGTCGCGGGTTCAACTGATAAGGTCGTTGTCGGATTGGCTTAGCATCCGGCTTTAAAGGAATCTTCATTTCACCTAAATCGCCTAGTATTCCCTTCATCTCATAAAACTTCGTGGGAAAAACATCTTGAAATTCATGAAGTAACTCAATGACCTTAATCATCATCTCATCATCCCAATAATCTCCAACATTGGAAAACTTTGGAGTAGCCTCGGTACCGATATTCATCTTGCAAAGCTACGATGGTTGACTGAACGGATTACTTGGTGCCATAGGTGGGACCACATCGGGACTTCCTTCAGATTCGGGAATGTTAACATTCCGGGGATCATCATCGTCCTCCAGGCCACCACTGATATTGAAGCATTCCATAAGAGACTGCATTTGACAAGTAAAGTGTGGATCCACGGGGTAGGCTACTGGAACAATCTGAAGTACCACATCGGGGATGAGTTGTAAGGCGTTATGGACATTAGGGTTATCATCAACGAACGTGAACGTATGAGTGAAGTAGACCATCAATTTCCCCCATGTTGTAAATTCTCGGCGCAACTCAGCTACAGTGTACCATGAGCGCGGCATCTCATCTAAAGTATGGATAAAAGCATGGACCCACTCATCGCGAGGTCGCGCAATCCATAACCGTTGACATTCCATCACATGATCCTGGGGATTGTTCCACCCATCATACTTGCCAGCGTGATAAACCTCAGTGTCGTCGAACTGAACCATCATCAACCTCCGACACTGCGACCAATCAGTAATGAACTTCTTTTGTGTCACCCACCAGCGTGCTGGAACAGCCTTCAATGCTTCTGATAATGCCAGCAATCGCTGGGGTTCTAAGACCCGTTCTTCAAATTCCGCCAAAAAGTTAGTGAGCTCAGGCAACCCCTCATAGACAGGCAGTGTGACTATTTCTGTCACAACATGACATAAAGACTATGTAACTAAGCCACATTTTCGGAACGGTACTTCAGGCATCTGGTTCTGCGAGTGTTCGAAGGCATCATCAGAGTCGGAAGACGTAGAACTCTCGCTGCGCCACTCCAACTCACCGTGGACAGTAGGATGAATATAATCTTCAGAAATGTTGAATGCATGATCCTAGGCAGTGAGATCATCATCTTTTACAGGCTCAACATATCGGCGTCCTTCAGTCGGATCCAATGGGGATATGACTCGGAAATCGTGATTCTCAAAAGTCATCATGCGCTTCTTGAAGTTGATTACAGCTCCACTATCGTTAGCCCATCCTATCCCCAATAGCGCAGGATAGGAGCTTCCTCCCTCAACTACTTCAATGACGTCGAAGTCAGCATAAGTCTTCATGCCCTCAATATCAATCGTGAGCTGCGGAACCTGCCCAATGGGTGTCACCTTTGCGTGGTTAGCCAACCGGAGCTGTACAGGAGACCAATTCAATGGGGGACTCCCCATTTTCTGCCATGCCTGCTTAGTTAAGATGTTAACCTCCGAACCAAGATCAAGAATAACCGAATCAACATCATAGTCGCCAATCTAAATTTTCATTCGCATTTCCTTGCCAGTTTTTCGTCGTTGTAAAGAGTTTACGGTCGACTCCTACCGTCCTTTTTGAAATTGTTGTAACCATCCCTCAATCTCAACTAGAACAACCGGGTCTCAGGCCAACAACAGGAAGCTCTCAAGAAACTTTTGCAATGTCCCCGGTGGTAGTGGTTGGTCAACATCAGTGGTAGCGTCAAATATAGGTGGCATATCGCAAACAATAACCTTACTGCGGTCTTTCTCCAAGGTATGACATGCCTCCAGGAATGTCTCTCGCTCCGTATCAATGTCGAAGGGTACCACCTTCTAACCAGCCAACTGAATCAGTGGTCGCGACCCATCTTCCCCAGTCGTCTTGCCTCCATGAGTGACAACAGCTACCGAAGCATCCTGTGGTCACAGTTTTGCAGAAATAATCACAATATTGGCACCCTGTGTCTGGTTCTACTGCAGGTTTCCTGGTTGATTTACATTCTGATTGGAGTTCAGTGGTGGCCGTGGGGGCTAGTTCTGTACTAGTTGCTATACCTGATTATGTACTGGTTGTTGCGGCTGGGCCTGATTCTGTAGCTGCGGGGCGTTCCCAGCCTGCCAAAATGCAATCAACTGTGGACAATTTTCAACCGTATGATCATTGCCATAACATAAGGTACATTGATTCTGTAGAAATGGGTAGTCACGTTGATAGTGTCCCTAGACCGCACAGTGGTAACATTGAACAGGTCCACGACCACCTCGGCCTCCTCCTCCACGACCAAATCCACCACCGCGTCCACCCTGGTATCCTCCTCGGTAGCCACTCTGCTACTGGTATTGAGGTTGATTGAACTGTTGCTGCGCGAGTGCCGACAGCATCCCTTGCCCTTGTGGTGCATACTGCGGTTGTTGCATGTACTGAGGCTGTGGGGGGTTCATCGGTGGATATTGCGGTACGAACTACTGCGGTTGCTGCTGCTGCGGTACAAACTGCATCTGTGGTTGAGGTATTGGCTGAACTACCTGTGGCTGTAGCAGTGCAGCGCGCTAATCATCTTTGACATAAAATGCATCACACATTCGCTCCTGTAGCAACCCATATGCACGACAATCCTTCTCATCATGTCCTACCGACTTGCAGAAGGTGCAATACAGATTCCGTGGAGTTGTAACCATTTTTTGCATATACGGGCAATTATCGTGACTGTGCCCAAACACTTGGCAAGCACGACACCATGGCATACTTCCACCATTCAATGCATTGGGCACACCGGATACCAAATAACTATGGAAGTATGGACAATCATCTTTCATATGCCCTTCCCGTCGACATCGCGTACACCATACTTCATCACGCTATTCCTTGTTCTTCTTCAAATCCTGCAATTATATAGTCAGGTTGGCGAGCTGTGTCTATATCTGCGACATCCCAGCTACATTATCGCCAATCGGTGATGCTTCTAATCGTATTGCAATCTCTAGAGCATTGCTAGGCATTGAAATGTTCTGTTGCATCAGCGACAACCGAATGTGGGGTAACATTTCCGCAATGAACCATTCTTTATGTTGGACTGCACTCATATCGAAGCTAACCTTTGCCATTAGCGTCTTAAATCGCTAGTCAAATCCCAAACTGTCTCATTAGGATACTGCTTAACTTGCTTCAATTCTGTGATGTACTGAGCTTCAGACTTGGGTCGTCTAAATTCAACAATCAATCCCTCCCGAATCTCATCCAGGGACTTCTCTGGTGTTCCTGTAGGTAGCAAAATAAACTTCATGAACCAATCTAATGCACGACCTCGCAAGGTCGTGGCCAACTGCCCTTTCTTAGCATTATCATCAGTGATCTGTTTCATGGTCCAGACCGCTTCACACAAAAACCAATACTGTTCGGGATTGTCTATAGCACTCCCATGGAACAACGGTAATTTCGCGTCATCACCCACCATTTTGAGCTTCCTTCCTCCTGTCGTTGTACTACTACCAATTAACTTCTGCTGACTCGATGAACTTGGAGGTGTCGAAGTGGTATTTCTTGCTGGTTGTGAGTTAGTGAGCGGAGGGGTGGGTATGTTTGTGCCGGGGTTCGGTCCTGCCTCTATTCTGGGCGTAGCCTGGTTGTCCCTGCTAGGACTGTGAGGGCACTTCGTCCCGTGTGGCCTTCCTTCACTGTCTTGCAGTCCAATCGCAGCAGGACCTTCTCCTATCCTCTGCCTCTTTTCCTATCGGAACCTTGCTCCTCCCCTCGTAAGGCCATTTTCTTCCTCGGCTTCACTCACAATCTCCTCATGGTCTGCACCCATCTACCCCTTTACCATTCCTTCGACTGCCCCCCGACAGTCGCGATACCCACGGCCTCCGACCACCAGGCTACTTACTGATCAAGGTGCATCTTTAATATACCTTTCTCGCAGATTAGAATCTTAATCGACAGTTGGAGTGACAACAAAAACCTTCCCCTCGTTCCGTTAAAGAAGTATCTTTCAGCTTCACTATAGGATTTCTTCGTTTCAACCGCAAATTCAGTGATGTATCCCTCCAAGATGTTATCAAGCCAGACTTCAACAGCCTGCGATGCCTTATTATCGACTTCCTGCAGCTCCTAGATCAACTCCGAGGTCCAAGCCGTCAGCTCACCACCTTGGAAATTTCTCTTCTGGAAGGTTAGTTTTGACAACCACTCATACAGAATAACTGGGAATTCAGAGAAAAACCACTCGTGTGGACCGTCGTGACTATACCTTCCCAACCAGTGATCGACTGTTAGTCACATGTTCCGACTTTCCTTTTCAGCAAATTCCCGCAGTCTCTGATCAAACCAGCTCTATATCTCCAGCTTCATCGGGTGCCACAACATGGCCTCCTCTTACTTTGCACACGGTCCCGGCAACGGAACCATTTGTTGACCAACCGCGACCTCATAGTCGATAGGGGTTCACCTCACTATCGACACATACCACAGTCTCCCTGGGCACCGGCCCGAGCAGGTTTGAGCCCACCCAGCAACACCCGTAGAGCAGATGAGGTCTCACCCGAGGCATCCAGGAAGAGCAGACAAAACCATGTTTCCGCTGAGGGAGGAGGCAAGTTCCGGCAGTATGATACTAACAACAATTCTAAACATTCATCATGAAGTTATAGCATATCACTTTAATCGCAGCATTAGCATTACAGTAAGCAGACATCTATAACATATTATTGCGGCATTAACATCATAACGACAAGAACAGATAATTGCATTAAGAAAGTCAATAACATTAGTATCCAGCAACATTACAAACAGATTGCACCAAATCATCATCCTTATATTACTGTGGAAAACCAAAAAAAGTACATTGATCTCTGCGCAACTTCCCGTATTATCTCTCTGTCAATCTCCGCATATATCTCTATTCTTTCTCTCTATCAATCGATCTCTCCCATTTTCTCCTTTCTTCCTCTAACACTTACAATTCTCATCTATTTATAGGCTTCCTCCAATTACAATACTTGTCCACTTTCCTAACCGACACTATGGACAATCGACTAACTGACTTGGTCTAACGACCCAAAAACCCGCCAACCACAGTACAATTGACTCGATATTACAAATACATGACCCAAAACCCACCAACTGCGGTATACTTTACTTGATATTACAAAATACATGGTCCAAGTGACCCAAAACCCGCCAACTGCGGTATACTCTAATACAAAATACTTCTTTCATGCCCTTCTCCAGCGTGTCGCAACGTCAGCGGTACCACAACACGTCCTCATCAAACTGCCTGCCAACAATATCCACTGATCCAGTTCAGCGGCAGAGGACCAAACACATTGAGATTCATATGCACTACATTCGAGAGTTGGTGCATGATCGTACCATCATTCTGCAATATTGCCCTACCAATGAGCAAATTGCAGACATCTTCACCAAGAGCTTCACTGAGAAGAAGTTCTCTTACCTTCGTTCACTGTTGGGGGTGAGTTCCATCATGGTGGAGACAGATTAGATCCATTTTTATGTTTAGCTTGAGGGGGGGCTTTCTTCCCACTGGGTTTTCCCTCTTTCCTCACTTAGCTTATTTTCAGCATTTTTTGGATTATTGTATTGGGGTGACCTTTGGTCTTAGTAACCAGGGCCCTACATTTTATTTTTTACATCATATTATAGCTTGAGGGGGGGTGTTAGGATATCTCATCATTCACTTTTGTACTTTGCATGCATTGACCCGCATGTTGCCCAATCATCAGTATGGTACCTCCAACACCTAGTCCCTAGTCTCCCAGCACTCGGGAGCTACTTTCCACTAAGATTTATCCCTCCTAGCCTGTCATGCGCCTAGTTCTCAGCTTCCACTGAAGAAGGGCGCCTTTCTCACCTACCAGTCCAGTTACACTTCAGTTATCACTCCGATTTACCTCCGATTGACCCATAACTGATGTTATCACTCCGATTGACCTCCGATGAGACATGACTGACAGTTCTGAGTGCAGTTAAGACCTCATGCGCCCTCCACTGAGCCTCCATCCCTATTTTAGTGCCACTTACCATCAGTTACACTTATTACACTCAGTTAGACTCAGTTTGACACCTAGCTGACAGTTACTTGTGCATTGATGACCATCACTGATTGATGAGATGGACTCCTAGTTGGAGCCAAGCTATGCCATTCAGTTAATTCAAATGACCTCCTTGGTTAATTCGAATTGCTCACTCATTGTGATAGTATTGTATTGTGTTTTCACCCTTATTGGGATATAGAGCACTGATGCATGTTTTTGCACAGTTTACACCATATTTTTTGAGTTTCATCTATTGTAATTGATTTACTTGTTCATTAGATCTGCTGTGACTAATTTTACACCAAAGGCCCACTCCTGGTTCTTCAAACTGGTGCTCCGACTCGCGATGTGGATCAATTCATTGCTTCATTATATTTTAATCCAAGACCAAATTGTCCCTAGTTGTGATGTATCTACATATGAGATGTATAAGGAGGTTATTTGGTCATGAACTAACATTTTTATCACACCTAAATGTTGATCCCATTATATGGAGTGGTCCCAAAGTAGTTGGGTCTTCTACATTGTCCTAAAGTTCCATGAGTCCTTTGTATCTCTATTTAAGGTTGCAACAAATATGTAAAACTCTTAGCTTGTCACATTTATAAACACTGCCTTGCATTGTTGAATTTTTATATAATTTTCATCTCTTTCAACTTTAGCAAAATAATTTGACATTCGAGATCTTTGGCCTAGGCTTCAACATGCCCATATTTGATGGTTAGGATGTTTGATGATGTTTTGATGGACATAGTGCCATAGTGATATGCATATATGATATCTTTTATAATTCTTGAATTGGTCATGATGGCTTCATAATGAGGGTAACCATATAGTAGCTTGATCTTGATTCTTATAATTGGTTTGCAATTGGAAGTTTTGAATGGAAATTTTGGGGAACCCAAGTTACATATTTCAATGTGCCTAAGTGCTTTATTTATTGCAGAAATTTATTTACCATGGTGCAGGTAGAACCAAGTAGGTAGTTGTCAGATCTGTCTTCCTCGAGAGAGGGTATTTTACGATGACTATAGGAAAGTGAGACATCTAGTAGGTCTACAAGAGGTAGATCAACTAGATGTCAAAAGATCATAATAAAATTCCATAAATGCATGGAATTTTTTTCTCTCGGAAGGGGGGTCATGTTCTTATGATGATGATACCATAGGAAGCATTGAGGTGCCCTTGAGGTACAAACATCTAGCAAAACAAAGGGTACCCAAGGATCTTCCTCCACTAAACACAGATTTTTTTGTGAATGAGAGGATATATTGGATTACACCATCGTCATTGCATGGTTTGGGGTTGTTTTGCATGGATGGCATAAAGGTTGGTTACGATAGATGTACTTAATTGATGGAATATGTTGGACCTTCTTACAGTTATAAATATTGGATGCGACTAGTCCAATATTCACGAAGTATGTGTAGATACTGAATGTCTACAAATTATTTACACCTAAAAGACAAAGATCAAAATAAAGGAGCGACTATGTACATTGACAAAAGGCCAAAAGCTATAGGGAATATTGCAGGGTTTATAAATAGTACACAACCAGGGTCTACAAGTAAGAAACCCAATTGCATATTTGAGGGGCGTGAAGGAAACCGTGTTTTTGTATGTGTTATTAAATCATGATAGCTGCAGGGGAAGAGTTGTTGATTAATTAAAATTTGAATCGAATAGATACAAACGTGGTTACTATGGGAGTGGCACATCTAACATTTTACCCAACCTTTAATTAATGAATCTAATATCTTATGTATTTTTTGTGAGTCTATTGTTATAATTTCATTAGAAATTTCTATATTTATTTTGCAGGGTAGGGATCGGGGCAAGTCCCTAGCAGCTGATCAGAGGAGTACATCATCCTCGAGGCAGTGGTTATACATCATTGTAATTATAAAAATATAATATGAACAAAATATTTGTTTGTTATGTTTTTTCCTGAGTATATTGGTTTCGTTTAGATAATATTTTCTATATTTTTGTTGCAAGGTGCTGATCAGGGAAACTACCTGATTTTTTATCAGACGACAACAGCCTCGAGGTAGCAGGTATACCTCATTGTAATTGAACAATTTAAATACGATCAATATGTTTTCTTATTATGTTTTTTTTGTGAGTATATTGGTTTCGTTTAGATAATGTTTTCTATATATTCGTTGCAGGGTGTGGATTGGGGAAACTCCCTTGCAGTAGATCAAACAAGACCAGCTTCAAGGAAGTAGGTATGCCTCATTGTAATTGTACTACTATAATATGCACAATATGTTTTATTATTATTATTTTCATGAGTATACTGGTTTCATTTCGATAATGAATTCTATATTTTCGTCACAGGCTAGTGATTGGGCCATCTCCCTAATAGTTGATTAGAGGAGTACACTATCCTTAAGGCAACGGGTATACCTCATTGTAATTGTACAAATACAATCATATGCGCAATATGTTTTTTATTATTTTTTTTCATGAGTATATTTGTTTCATTTCGATAAGAATTATATATTTTCGTCACAAGATGGTGATCGGAGTATCTCCCTGACAGTTGATCAGAGGAGTACACCATCCTCGAGGCAGTAGGTATACTTCATTTTAATTGTACAAATATAATTATATGAGCAATACGTTTTTTTATTATGTTTCTTTCGTGAGTATATTGGTTTCATTTCGATAATGTTTTATACAATTTTTGTTGCAAGGAAGTGATTGGGGCAAGTCCCAGGCGATTGATTAGATGAGTACATGATCCTTGAGATAACAGGTATACCTCATTGTAATTGTACAAATATAATATGAGCAATATGTTTTTTTTATTACGTCTTTTTCTTGTGTATATTGGTTTCATTATGATAATGTTTTCTACATTTTTGTTGCAAGGTGATGATCGGGGCAAGTCCCTAACTGTGGATTAGACGACACCAACATCGAGGCAACAGGTATACCTCATTGTAATAGTACAAATTGAACTTGGGAAATATTTTTTTTATTATATTTTTTTCCTCAGTCTATTGCTTTCATTTTAGTAATGTTTAATATATTTTTGTTGTGGGCTACTGATTCAGAGTTTGATGTAGCATCAAAGAAATCAATAGATATTGATGTGGATGAGCTCATGCATGATGCTGACATTGCATCTTCGCTAGAACCAATTAAGATGATAGAGAATACCTTAAAAAAAATTCATGAGGATATCCTTCGTTTGCTATTCATTCAGTTGCAGACAAATGAGATTAGAGAAAAGGTTGATGTTTTGGTAAAGAGATTGGGCCTTGAAAGTAAGTTGTGGATCTTGAATTAGAAGATAAATTCATTTAGGATTTTATAATTGTAATTGTATATGATCGTGAACTAAAATATGGTTTTTATTTACAAGATTTTTTGCACCCACATACTAGTGGTCAAGGGGGTATTGGTACTAGTGATGCTCGTGGAGAGTCGTCACATGATCATATGACCGCACTTGCATCTCATGTGCCATTGTTGTCGACTGAATAGTCAGTAACACATTCCACAACACCCCCGAGGCCAGATGTGAGTGCACCCTCTAGTGGTCGGGGCACGCCAGATCGTACAAAAGAAGGGGTCGATGCAGAGCATAGTATTAGTATTGCTCAAGCAGCATTTCCTAGATCTTCCCATGTCACTAGCATGGGTACACTACATAACACATTTTTGGTGGACGAAGATCTTGTTCCCATAAAGATAGAGAAGATCCCAGGTATTTATACAATGTTTAAGTTATTCTTTATAATCTGATTGCAATATACTCATGAAACATTCTTTTTCAACAAATCATGACATGATCGTTTTTGTTGACACAAACATAGTCGATAGGGGTTCCTCACTCTGTCAACATCCAACCCACCGCGATCTCCCTAAGCACCGGCCCAGACAGATTTTACCCTCAACATCTACGGAGCAGATGAAGTCTCACCCGAGATGTTCAAGGGAGAGATGACGAAACCATGTTTTCGTCGAATGAAGAAGGACCCTTGTGCATCCACTTATCAACTTATCACAAAATTCACAAACAAATCTAACATTTCAACTTATGCATTTAGACAGAACTGCATCATCATTCAAAAGATCTCATTATCAATAAAAACCATTAATGCGCAACAGATCTAGCAATAAAACATTATTTGGAATAAGGAAACATTGCATCATTCACGTATTCATATTGTGAATCACATTCATAACAGGAAAACAAAAAGGAACACAGTGATTCTGCTCAAAACCCCATCATATCATATTAACCTTCGCAACATAACTCAGATACAACAATATAGTTCTTTCGTCGCATACCCAGATTAACAGACACAAACAGGAAAAATTATCTCTTATCATATGTGCTCAACTGTCTCTTCGATTTATCGATATCTCAACTGTTACAATGCTATGTCTATGTATAGGCTTGTTCCTTTACATTCATTGTCCATTTAGCTGACTGCCTAACTACTTCTTAACAAAGTCTATAAAAAAGATGACCCAAAACCCACATATTAGGGTCCAAATGACCCAAATCCCGCATATTGTGGTCCAAATGACCAAAAATGCGCATACTGCGGTCCAAATGACCAAAAATACATAAACTACTATTGACTTGCGCATTGTTTTCCTTCTTGTGCGACATCTGTGACCTTTCGCAGCATCCATGATGCAACGTGGCTGGCTCATGCAAACTGCCTACCAACCATTTTGCAGGAAATGATATTTTTTATAAACATATAAATGATTTGTCATTGGATATATTTGGGCCTACCATCCACACAAGGTGGTATAAGCAAAGTAAAAATTTAAAAGATGAGCTCACTAATAGCTTGGTTCGCATGTTTGACAGCAAAACCTTCAACTGAGTGGAGGTCCTAAAGAAAGCTGGCCAACATATGAAGATTGTGAGGGACCAATATAGGGTTCATCTAGAAATGAACCCTAGGTATTGGAGCCCTCCAATGATTCCAGGAAGAGAGTGGAAGTCCCTGGTGGAAGATGGAGAGGAGAGGTCTTTGAGAAAAGAAGGAAAGCTACTACCGGGCACAGGAAGGTATGCAATACTTTCCACAATGTAATTATAAACCTTATTATTATTAATTTTTAGATCAAATTTAAAACATATAACGTAATTCAACCTTTTCATAGGTTGTCAGACACATCAAAGGCCACAAAGGCAAGACAAGAAAAAATGGACAGCACAAGCTTTGTCTAGGTGGTTATTCGAATTTGGCGGCATGAATTGTAAGTATCAATAAAACCAATATTGCATCCAAATAATAAATTTCAAATTATATTTGTTTTATTGCACCGTAAAAGGTAAATTCATGACGTGCAAATTTGCAGGCTGATCGATTCAAGGAATTGCCCACGGAGGAAGACTTGAAGCTTGGCTTCTAGCACGGATTTGGAGCCGTTGTTGAACACTGAAAAAGCTTGTCTGGGAAAACACAGTCTTCCGATGATCCATCTTGCATGAAGGTATATAAAATCAATGAAGTTTATCTAAGATTTATTACTTGTGCAATCTATTCATTATAAATATTGGCCATAAAATATTGACTATGTTTTGAGCAAGAAAGTAATTTGATCCACTTAATGTCGAGGATGGAGAACAACCCATTGAAGGTCATGCTTCGAATCGTGGTAATGAATGTATTCATATGATATAGTTTAAAATATTGCATTGCAAATGGTGAATATTAATTGTACTTTTTCATGTTTCACCTGCAGAGCATGTAGAGGGTCATACGATACAAGATGAGCCTACACAGGAAGATGATGTACATGATGTGGCCACATCAGGTAAAAAACACCTCTGTAATGTTTTTTTAGTGAAATACTTGTCATTATAATAACAAAAGATATCAATGTAACATTTTTACATTATTGTAGAAAATCCTGACCCCTTGCAACAACATCCACGTCGTGAGTACACTACTAGGTAGACAGTACGACAAGATGTAGATGCCACAAAAACTAAACAACAAGTTACAGAAGATGAGTTGCTTGCTGATTTTGTCAAAAGAAAAAAACTTGAAAAAAGTGACTTAAAAAACACTATGTGTACCTATTTTTGATAATATAATGTCATGCATTATTTTTTTCCTAATGAATGCTATATTTTAATGAATGAATTGTAAGTGTTTCTTTATGACGAAATCCACATGTTTGCACGTAATTGTTTTTTCAAGTACATGCATGGGTATGGGGAATTGAGAGTGATGTGAGGGGGGGGGAGGAGCCATAAGAGATTCCACCTTCATGTGGTTGGACTTGTTCAGTAGAGAATATTAAATTATTCTCAAAACAAAGAGGAGCTCAATGAGGTATTTATACCCGCCATCCATGAAGTAGCTTCACTTTGGCTTGAATTCATATTTGATTTCATATTTGAGTAGCATTTTTTATTTCTAACATATTTATTGCTTGGCATTATAGTAAATTAAATCTTGTTGTGGTGTTTGTAGGTGATGACATGCTATAAACTTGAGATGGGCATGCAAATGAGTGAAATTACAAATCTACTGCTTCAAAGAGTTCCAAGCTGGTATTATTCAAATGTCATTGACTTGTCAAACTCTTCCTCAATACATCACCGGTATTTTCTTTTGTTTGTTGGAAATGCATACTTATATAAATCTAACATGTTTTTAGCTCCTATTGCATAAGCAAGATCACCTACAGGTAGCATGGATTTATTATGCACTGTTGCACTTCTATATTATATTGCTCCATGTCTTTCTTGCATTTTTGTTGGTTTCCCAATTAGATTAGCTATAGATTTGTTTCATCGTATTAATGTGGGAATTTACACAAATAGTTGATTAGTGGAATGTAAATTCCTGAAACAGTCGACTATCTAGTGTGTGATCTTTCTTAGGTGTGTAATCTGTTTCTATGATAATTAATACTATTGTTACACATATTCTTCCTCGCTGAACATTACTGTATATCAATTTCCTTTATGGTTTGCTGAAACAGGCTGAGTAATGTGTGATATTTCCTTTAAGTAGTTGGACTGGATTCAAGATTGGAGTACTTGTTGAAACAATAGAATAGAATTCTTGCCATTCTTTACAATATTATATAAGATTTAACTTCTTGCAAAATTAAGTTAGGTGTTTCAATCTTAAAAGATATTCCGAGTACAATTCCTACCAATGTGATGTTTTTGCAAAGAGTGATTTATTTGATTCTTGAAGATTGAATTAGTAGTAGAATTTGGATTGATGAGCAAACTAGATTACATATAGTTTCAACAATTAGGCTGCTTAATGACATTGTTGGATTATTTGATTGAGTCTCTGATATGAGAATCAATTTGCTTGATGTTTATGCATAGATTTTGCTTGATTGTCTTTGAAATAACCAGACTTCCTCGGTTTGACAATTTATATTGAGATTTAAAAAAAAAAATCCTCAAATCCATCGCATATCTAATGACACCACAATAGAGACCCGGTGACTTTGTTATACATCCAGTGTCATCAAATATTCGTATCGGTATTCGTCGCCTATCCGATTCTCTGAGCCTTAGATTTCCCGTGGACACAATTATGAATGTTGGGCCAGCACGTAGGCTACTCCACAATCATTCGAATAGGCAATGTCAGGCTAGTACATTGACTGGTTTTATCAATTGTTTAAGGGGTATTGGGCCAACATACACATTGTTTCACAATATTAAGTAGTGAATGCCCAACCAGTTACTCTCTGGATTTATCAATAATTTCATATCGCCCACTCATTTAATCTCTGGATTTACCAGTAATTTTATAGCGCTTTCAGGGTCTTGCTTTCCTGCAATGACCAAGGTTTCCAACAAAGAAACAATAGTGTATCAGCTTAGCTATTAGAAGACTTATACCTGAAATCTTCATTATTCCAAACAAGACATAAATGAAACTGAATACTTATCTGCATTGTGCATTTCCCCTCTGGTCCACGGGATCCTGCTTCGCTTTGAAATCCTTGGGATCGCCTATGGACTTGGATGTAGTTAATGCTTCACCAGTACACCTTCACACCGACTGGATTTACCAAGCATTTGGTGGTGCCCAACCAGTCCCATACTTGGTTAGCCCTCTCCATTGTCGAGCCAGCACATTCGTCTAGGTCATCGACCAATGGAAGGAAATTGTGCCACCTTACCATTATAGGTCAAGGCTCTACTATGGAGCCATATGCATCTCAGGGTTTCCAGTCAGTCTTGGCACCCGCCCTCCTACTACTGTACCAATAGAGAATTTATGCCTTCACCAATGTCACCACACCTTCTTGCACCACAACCCTTCACACACACAACTCTTCATTCATACAAGGACGTCACTCCTTCTCTGGTGCAAATCGATGGTTCCTTTTAGGAACTTTATAGGTGAATTTCTTGCCTGCAGGTTAGCATGACCCCACTCACACAAGGATGATACCTCTTCTTATTACACAGCTCTTCGGGCTTGTCCATCTCTTCTGGTAATATTTCGTGTGAGCATAGAAAGGTTACCAAATCCTATACAGTCCTTTTGCGTACCCTTCTTCACTTTTCCTCTTAATGTGCAGTATCAATCTGCATCTGTGTAGGCTGACAACACAAGAAGGATAAGCAAGCTCATCAGTATTGCTATTCAATTTTGTAACCATATTCCATA
This sequence comes from Larix kaempferi, assembly GCA_027924585.1. Lineage (NCBI taxonomy): Eukaryota > Viridiplantae > Streptophyta > Pinopsida > Pinales > Pinaceae > Larix > Larix kaempferi. The sequence goes on from BSBM01000551.1 coordinate 1,417,925, forward strand.
TCATTCACTATCAAGTATTGAAACACCAGGGATGCGTCCATTCCCTTAAGGTGTAGTCAATATTGAAAACCCTATCATGACCCAGCACCAGAAAAGGTGTGCACCCCCTTTCCGATGTTCGCCATGTAGGCCCTAATCATACTCAAGTAGTCTGCAACGATATAAATAAGATAGAGCATGCTCTGCATATTAACCCTAATAATTTAGACATGCATGTTCTTGTCTAGGGTCATAGAATACTCATTCATTTTGCAGATGTATCTCACATGCCTTCTGGGCATAGCTTTACCATCTCACTCACATGGTTTACCGACATGCGGTTTGGCTGAGACATTATCAATAGCGTTTCACCCGAAACCCATTTCCAAAGCATGGGGTCTTTCCCATCTAGTTTGGCTTTTGCAGGCCATCACTCCTGGTCTTCCTGCAATGTGTCTTCCTGGCACATTTATCAAATAGCCAAACAGTTAGCAGCATTTAGCAATAAAACTCAAATCTGATTTCTCTAATCAGTCAATGGCATTGATAATTAAATTCAAGTATGAATTGCAATTCTGTCCTCTACGGAAATTGATTCTCTTATCCATGAGTCTGTTCTCATATCGTTTGGCTTTTTCTCATGGTAGATTCCAATCTTCATCATGGACTTACCCATATTTTCCATGCCCGAAACAATCTACCTGAAATCTGAAACTTCCATCAGCCAAACGCTTTGTGAGTTTCTATGCATATAATATTTCATTGCTGCCACAGTCACTGAAGCATTTTAATATCACCAAAATAATCTACTTCATGTGAATCATTACCATACTAGAGTTGCATGGTTTAATTACATCATTTTATGCAGTCATTCTCTTGCATTCACAACAACTCATGAAATGCTCTTAGGATTGACAATAGTTCACCATTCCATCTATTATCTAGTTGTAATCAAAACATACACCACAATCATGCATTCACACAATGCATCTCAACATGTGCATCTATACATATGCATGCACTTTTACATCATTCACATAATCTTTTAGTGTGCAATCACTCAATGTATAACCACAAGATTGTACATAATATTTTAATGCATATCTCCTCAATGCAACCCTGCATTAGTTTATGAGTACTATGCATTCAAACATATTATGGCCTAACCATGTACTACCATGAAAGGGCCATAAGTCCTCACTTGCTTGGGTTGTTAAACTTCACAACCAACATACACAAATGGAATGATATGATTTCATATGAATGCATTGAGGTTTCTAAGCAACTATAGGGTGTAAGGATCCTTGCCTTCACTCACCCAAATCAACATAGTTTAAACATAGTTGAAGAGACCTTACCAAATTCTCTTTCAACATTCATGCAATTTAAGCAGAAATAATCATTACCTGCATGGCTATCATTATCATCGCTTGATGTTACCTAATCAGTTGGCCTCTTACCAAGGCTACATAGTCCTTTTTCCAACCTCATGATCACAGATTTTTTGCACCATCCTTTCTTCATAAGGTTGTTGGTCTTATGCAACAATCATCATCCACATCTTTAGCCATGCTTCGGTTGTCTTTGGTCCTATAACCAATGCGAACACAACTCATTATTAGCAACCAAAATCATTATTTTCAATGGCTCTTTGCATATGTAAAACCTCATTATTTTACCAATATGCAATACCATATACAGGCACAAACATTTTCACATGCACTGTGCAATGTTTATTAATATTCCAGCCAGTGCATCTCCAATCTCTTGCATTTTTAATCATGCTTCTATGGTTTGGTTCATACCACTACATTAATTGTCATCAGCCATAGACAATACTATTAATGGGCTATTGCATGTGTAACTTCACTACCTTTACCCATATGCAACATCATGCTCATGCATAATCAATTTACATGCACTATGCAATGACTCCTTAATCATGCCCACTAATTTATATTTACTCTGCTATTGTCTTGCATTTCAGCATTCCTATGCCATAATTGTCAGTATATCAAACTTAGGAAATATAAACAAAATAGCAATGGAGGGGTGAAGGAATTCCCCCTTCCAATTCCTCATTGTAGCATGGAATTTCCTCTTCCACATCATAGTTGATCCAATTTCATGGGCTCTCTACCATGCACACAAGCAATTATTATCTATGATCTTCTCACAAAGTAGAAATTCAATATATGTATTCACATGTATAACATTCATTCATGATATTGATATTCTTGGCTCAACCAAGACCAAAAATTTCCAACTGCACTTATCTGGAATGTTGCCTTGATGTGACTATCATTATGCAAAAATGTGTTTATAAACACAACTGTTAGCTACATTATAATGCTATAAATGATTTGCATGTATGTGGGGAAATCCCATATTGACAACTTTTTCCAATCATAGACCTTCCCAGTTTGGCGCAATCATTAAGGTTAAAATGGCCGCCATTGTCACGAAAATTCAGCTTAAAAAGTGTCGCCCATGTCACGGAATTTTAAGCTAAAATATGTTGCCGTCGTCACGGATGTTAAGGTTATTTTCGCCGCCGCGCACCGCGCACGTCGTATATTTTATCCTTAAAATTGTCGCGGGTGGCGTGGCTCCTATTGCTAAGTTTCCGTTGCGTGTGTCACAGAAAATTAGTCTAACTTTCGCCGCCGCGTGCGTAGAAAATTAGCCTAACTTTCGCCGCCACGCGCGCAGAAAGTTATCCTAACTTTCGCCGCCGCGTGCGCAGAAAGTTAGCTTAACTTTCACCGCTGTGTCGCACAAAGTTAACCTATCTTTCGCCGCCACCATAGCCCTTAGGCAAAATTTTGAAACAATTAGAAAAATTTTAGAATTTTCTCTTCCCTTTCGGCACAGAATTAGCAACATCTCCGCCGATCGTGTCACAAAAATTATCGTTAAAATCTCCGACCAACAACCCTGCCACCACCGACCGCTTCCCTTCGGCGCAGAGTTAACAGCTATTTCACCGACCATTTCGGCGCTTTTGGGCTTATCTTTGCCGACGAAGTCGCAAGAGTTAGCCTAATTTTTCGCCACCGCGCGTGCAGAAATTAGCCCAATTCTCGCCGCCGCGCGCACAAAAAATTAGCTCAATTCTCACCACTGCGTGCGCAGAAAATTAGCTTAATTTTTGCCACCGCGCGCGCAGAAAATTAGCTCAATTCTCGCCGCCGCGCGCGCGCAGAAAATTAGCTTAATTTTCACTGCCACGCGCACAGAAAATTAGCTCAATTCTCATCGATGTGCGTGCAAAAAATTAGTCTAACTCTCGTCGTCGTGCGTGTAGAAAGTTAGCCTAACTTTCGCCACCACGCGTGCATAAATTTAGCTTAACTTTCACCGCCGTGTCGCGCAAAGTTAACCTATCTTTCGGCGCCGAATTAACAACTAATTCGCTGACTGTGTCGCAAAAGATAAGGCTAAAATCGCTGACACAGCCTTAGCAGAAAACTCAGAAAAACAGTTAGAAAATTTTTTGCAAATTTTCAAAGACAGTTAGAATTCTTTTCTTGAAATATGTCCTTCATTTCCTTACAAAGGTGAGCTACTTACATATCAAACTCGAATAAAACAGAAAGTATTTCAAGAAATATTGCACCTCTTCCATGTCAAGCATGAAACAACAAAACAACAAAATAATATAAGATGGAAAGAGGTTGCGCCTCCTTCTCTTCTTCATGGGGCAATCAACAAATACAAAAACAGAATGCTACTGCATTAGAAATAGTGTAAGTAAGCATTCAACCTGAAAAGGGATTTTCTCCCTCCTTCCTCACTTTCATAGCATGAAATCAATGCAAGCAATTTTGCAAGAATCCCCAAAACAGTGATGGAAATGATTTCCCATCTTAATCAAATAGAAGCTATGAGATCTTCAGGTTTCTCTAATTCATTTTAACTTCAAATACTAAATAGATGTACACACAATGATTTATATCCCTATGAAAGGCCCAACAGCCGCAGTGTTGAACTATAAGCTTTGATACCACACTGTCAGATACCCTCCCATCTGTCCAATTCCGGTAAGGGAACATGATGACAATCTCTGGGGATTTTACATAAACTAAGCCCATTCATTTAATTCATAGCCATAAAATTCAAAGGTGTGCAGATGCAAAACAATTTAACATGCACAACGGAATAAACACCATCCACACACAATTCACAGTTTCCATTCAATTTAACACATTTCAGAATTAAATACAAACAGAGAATATACTTATCTCACTGTAATGTTGTCTCCAACAACTAGCTATGTCGCTACAATGTTCCTCCCAACCGTAGGTCTCTGCCCAACCTGTATTATTTCAGCACTCAGAGACCACCCCCGAGCTGGGCATGATATCTACAAGGAAAAGGGGACTCTCAAGCTCATCACAGCCCAAAGCAATGGATACCCATCTCAACCCCAACATTTCTTAACACACAGCAACTCAAAACTAAGCATGGATACACATAACAACAAAATCACAATTTCTGGGCATGAAGAAAAATCGTTTGGCAACCAAAAATGAAATGGCAATTCGGGAATCACCCTGGGAGAGCAAAACCGTTTCCAAAAACGTTTGTGGGCACTCAAGGTACAAAAACGGCCTCTATAAACCCCAAATTCGTGGCTCCCTTCCTCCCAGCCATTGTGCAAAACAAAAACGAGTTCCCAAGCATGGAAAATGCAGGAGATAGTTGAAAAAAGTGATGGGAAAAATCTCCAGCTAGCTCAGACTGCGTGAGAGGGTAAGGCTTGGGCATTCAAGGGCCAAAACGACCTTCACACAGTCATTAACTGGTAGCAGGGAACCAACACGATTTTTGGGCAAAACCGTGACAGGTTGGCACCCGAAATTGACATATAAACAGTCACACAGTTGATGGAAACATTCAAAAACGATTTCTGAGGTAGGAGATAACAGCTGGGTTCACAAAAACGATTTTTTCCACAAATGAAACCAAATCTGGAAATTCAAAAACGTTTTTACAATAATAATGGAAACAACAAGCTATCAAACTTATCTATTGAGCTTCCCAATGGATTCTCTTCTTTCCCCACAGTCCAGCCATCACAAAAATGAGATTCTCAGCTTGAAAACCAGTGAATTTACAGTGTACTCCAAGAGAGAAACGCCCAGCAAGCTCCAAAAACGTGAGAGAGGCAAAAATCCTTCATGGGTAATGGCTTAGGGAGCAAATCATGGTTGATTTCTCGCCCAAGAAGCAAAAACACGATTTTCCATGAGGGTGGCTTGCCCATACTCGAATTTGGACAGCCATACCTCCCCAATCCCCAAGCCATTAACTACTTCACCCAACTCTTGGGAGAAATGAATGATTGGGCACCAAAGTCAACATGGGTAGTTGATGGTTGATGGGTTCTCTCATTGATACTTGGCTTAACTTCATTGGCTCAAGGGTTTGAATATTTCCCTCTCAATTCCTTGTAATATCATGCCCCCATCTCTTGTTGCATTGCATAGCTAGTTGTGGGTATTTATATTAAAATGCATATTTACAATTCCCATGGCTCACTAACACATGGGTTAAATAATACCAACATAATTTCCTCTTCAAGATCGAACGTTCATTAGCAAGGCCTTATCCTTGAGCTCCACTCTAGGAATCATACAAAATATGCATACAATATTTACATTATAGCCCAAATATCATAAGGGTCAAGAATGGGGGTATTACAGTCTAGATCTAACATCAACAACAACAACCCACTAATGTCCAACTAGAATCTCACATCTTCTAACGTCAAACATCTAACCCTTCCTTATACAAAATTGCCCTTATATATAGATGTGCCTGAAGGTCACATATTACAATAACTATGGGCCAACCCCCATAGTACCCTTAAACCCAAAACCCCATGGTTCTCCTGTAAACCATGCTTTGCTTTAACTTCATTGTCCCTTTGGCACCGCTTCTTCTGACTCTGACGCTTCTTCTGACAACGTAGTTCTGACATCGTGGCTATGAATCTGCAGTGGCGTGTCCTTTACACCATTCCGCTTTTTTACTTTCTGCTCCTGTAGTTGTCATGTCGTCGCTCGGCCTTTAACTGTTCCAACCACCTCTTGCTTTCCTTAGTACTTCGTCTTTACTAAGGGAACAAGTCCTTTCCTGTCAACAGCGCTTTGCTCCATACCCTCTTCCCGAGATTTTTGGAGTTGCTTGTTTCCAAAACTGGTCAATTTCAGGCCTCGCCTAACTGTACTTTGCATTCAAAACTTCCTTTGCTTGGGCTGCGCCCAACAAATTCAAAAAAGAAATAACACAAAATCAACAAACTAAGTAGAAAACAAGAAGTTCCATCCAACAAAGCAATCAACAAACAACTCTGATGAAGATAGATCTCGGATGGACCACTTCACAAATGATGTGACATTTTTCCTTGGGAATTCGTAACTCATATCATTTCGTTTCGTCAAGTGTTGCAGTTACTAACACAAAAGATCGAGAGATGACATTACAAGCAAGAAATCAACGTAAGCCTTGTCCTCGGTAAGCTTTGATGACAAAGCTTCCCTTAAGGGAAAGGAAATGTAACAAACATAATAGTAAATAATCAATAATAGTAATATAATAATATAATAATAATAAAATCATTTACATTAAAAGACATAGCCTTTCGATGAAAAGGTATTAGTAGGTCTATATAAAGGCCAAAGCATTGTATTTTTCAGTCGTCATCTTTATATCATCAATTATTTTATCCATTCATGGATTATTGTAGTCTGGCTTATTGGTGTTGGTTATTCCTTTAAGAAATGATTTTGTCGTTTCATTCTAGTATGGCTTTTGATCTTGCTTCCACTTGTGTTTCTAGTATGTATTCCATTTTAGCTTCCTTGTCCCGATACACCACCTTCTCACTAGAAAATTTGCCACTTTGATAGCTCACGTTTTCTTACTAAATTTACCATGCGTGACTTAGGTTTCTTAGGGAATTTTACCATTAATATTGAATAGGTCCGATAGCACTTGTTCTCAAAGTTGAAGATGCAAAAACTATTATAGAAAGAATGTTGGTTCCTAGGTGGCATCCTCTAGTGTTGTATCCTTCCATAGAATCAAGACCTCCTTGATGGTAATCTTCACCTTCACACATTTTTTTGTCCACAACTCCTCCTAACATACGAGTACCTACAAAGATGCTCACAAAATGTTTACGTGTACCATAAGATAGATATTTACATATGGCTCATGATTCTTATCTATAAAATCTTTCTAATTCGATTGAGACATCATTTCGAATTTGTCTTTGGTCTTTTCGAGCTCTTTCGGTGCATTTGAGTAGGACAATAGTCCTCTACTATATGCACACAACAATTCGTCAAAGGAATTTCCAATAGTGTGTCGCCTCTTATGAGGTTCATAGTAGTTCATCAGATACCTTTTCAATAGTGGCCCTCATCTTATCAAATATTCCTCTGATGCTTATCAACTGTTCCTCCGATTCCAACTGGGGCATGCTCTAATTGGCAGGAAATTAGCTATGTTGCAGCTTTCACTCTTGTTGCATAAATTCATACACCATCAATTCATAATATATTCATAAAAAGACAAGGACGAGATTTGAGTATTTCCCCTCTTTTAAAACATTAAAAATAGCTTTACTTATATATCATGAAATAAATTTTAAATTTTATTTAAATTTTGAACTTTTATGTCTCGGTATTGATTGTGATCTTTATATGATGATTATTTTATGATTATCATTTTTTATTTTTCTAATGTATGGAAAAAATTTACAATACTCAAGATTATTAGTGTTGCTTTTATTGATACAAATATATTAGCATAGATTCATCTTAAACTTAGATTTCCTCTAGGTGTTTCAGGGATCCAGGTTTAAGATGGATCTACGTTGATAGGGTTTTATTTTTTTGTAAAATCTAAAATTAAATAGACATATCGTATTGAATAATTTTTATTTTTTATTTTGTCGTGTATGTGGCAACATCTCCCCTGGACTGAGCTATAGAGAACCTCGCCACTCTCAATGCAATCAAGAATTTTATGTGCATCTATAGTATCATGTGTAGACAAACTTGACCACCTAAAATAATTCATTGGTGGTTTGTAAGGGGTGGAATTCCACTCCTGCTAGATGCTCATGGGCCTTGGATTGTTAGCATATTTCCTTGTGTTTAAGGAAAATGAGCTCTTAGCCTATTCGAAATAGTTTTAAGTCAAACTCCATTACCAAAAAATAGTTTCAACCTAAATAATATCTATAAGAAAGCTATAATCCCTTACTATCATTGTGGAGGCTATAATACTGGGCCATCTACTTTCAATTAACCTTAACCTTAATACCATACATGATGCAATTTAACCTCAGTTAAACATTATGGAGACTATAATACTAGGTCATGTACTTTCAAATAACATTAACCTTAATCCCATACATGATATAATTTAACCTCATTTAAAAGAATGATATAAATGTGTCTTATATATAAAATACCTTCCATTGTAAAAATGATATAGATGTGTCTTATATATAAAATATCTTCCATTGTAAACTGAACCATTATGGGTATGTTGATATAACACAATTGACAAATGTATCAAAAATATATGTACAAACATGCCCAACTTATCTTTACCATTTTCCTAAATAACGCATAAAAATGTTTGTAAAATAATAGATGATTCATAAAGTTCTAGCTTTGTACACTAATGGATTTTGCTCTCAATATATTTATTTTCAAAATTCATTGTTGCGCAACCAAAGTTGGAGAGGAGAGGTGAAAGTTTTTGTTAGGCAAGAAGATCGTAAGAGATAAACGAATTTATTAATACATGCCGAAGGCAAAGTATTATTGAAATGGATTTGCAGTCAAAGTCTATTGACTTTTAATTAATGGCTATTCTCTTCAAAAATGTATCCAAAGTTTTTTTTAGTTTTTTAAATAATCTATATTAATTTGAATATTCTAAAAATTAAAATAAATTTTAATTTTACAATAGGTGAAAAAGCTTAATTAAACTATTATTATCTAGTTTAAAATCAAATTATTAAATAAAAAATTAATTTTAAAAAATTAAAAATTAAAAAAACTAATAATTAACCAGTGTCCCTCTTCATTAATAGCATGTCCTTGTTTCCTAAATGCATTGTATTTCAACATTATTCTGCAATATTAATTAATTCTATTTTTTTCTATTCTTTAAAATATTAGCTATCTCCAAATTTAACTTACCCATCTCTAAATTTAGCAACATCTCTCATAATTCGCGCATAACTCTGCCTTCAAAATTTGAAGAGCAGAAGCCTGCCCTCAAATGGAACTGGTGAAGAAACTTCCAACAACGAAAGCCTGCCCCCGTTAACTTATAGAAATGTTGAACGAGGACATAACGTAACGTATATCGATGGGTGTTGGAGAGTACATGAATGCTGATATCCGTATTAGATGATATCATCCAATTTCTATTTTTCCAAGTTCAATTTTGCTCTTAGGAGGGTCTTATAACTATTATATTTTTATTTTTAAATTTTTTGTAGTTCAATTTATAACTAATATAGATTCATCTTAAACTCGTATCTATCAAGCAAGCACGGAGAGGGATCCAATTTCTTGAGGTGTATTTTTATTTTTAAATTTAAACTCAAAAAAATTGATCTTTCTTGATTGATAGATCCGGGTTTAAGTTTTAAGTTTTTATTTTATAAACGAACATCTATTTTTTAATTACTTTTCATAATATTTTATTTTATGAATCAGCATGGATTTTTTTTATAAATATTTTTCATAGTTTTTTATTTTATGATCCGAGATGAATTTTTTTATATCACGTTAGAGGATCTCTCCCTCCCATAGTAGGCTATAGAGCACCTCATTTCACTCAGTGCAATTATCCAAACTTAATTTCAAAATTAAATTAAAATTATGTAAATGTATTTTTTTCAATTAAAATAAATCAAATATACTTCATATTATGTATTTTAAAATTATTTGTATTTATATAAAAGTTAATTTTATTATATATATATATTTTTTTTTCAATTTTTTTTTACACATTTTTGTTTTATATATATATTTGTTTTGAACATAGCAAAAGTTATCGCTATTAAGTTGTTAACTAAGAGCGAAGTAGTGGGTTGACTCAAAAGTTAAGAAAATGGTTTCTTAACCCATCAAAATCAATTTTAGATTTAATAAATGAGTTATTAATTAATAAAATCAATTTTAGTTATATTAAAACATAAATTAATTTTAGATTTTATAATAAAACTTAAAAATGGTTTCAATTTAAATTATATAAATAAAAAAATCAATTTTCTTTGTAAACATAGTTTGAATACAAATAAAATGAGCAATAAAGTTACTGTCGTTAGTGATCTATTTTTTTATTGTTAAACTATATCCTATTAACACATTTTGAATTAAGTCATATATACTACATGTTTCTTATTTATATTTGTGATTTACTTTTTATTGTTAAACTATTTAATATTAATACATTTTGAATTACATCATATATTTTACATGTTTCTTATTTATATTTGTGATTTACTTTTTATTGTTAAACTATTTAATATTAATACATTTTGAATTACATCATATATTTTACATGTTTTATAGTTATTTATTTTAACTATGTCAAATACATTGTTTACAACTTTTTGAATCATCCACAGCTACTATATTAAGATATTTAAAAAAATAATAATGTATTATATTCTATACTAAATGAAGTGAATTAAAATATTTTAAAAAATAATAATGTATTATATTATATGCAAGGAACAAGCTTTACACGATTATCTTAATAGATAATATATATATATATTTTTATAATTGAATGATGAATATTACATAGGAATGGCCGATATTAAATATTACCTAACGGGAATAGACATGTCTATTGATAAATAGACCTGTCATTTAATAATTAATAAACAATTATCCTAACCTAATAAATAATACATTTGTAATAACCAATTAGGTTTATTACAAGTCATCCTGCTCTGAAAAGATTCGACCATGAATCTTCTACAAGCGTGTTGCAACTCGAATTCTTTCCACGAATAATTGTGCCATGGTTTAGCAGTTTTTGGAATAATTGGTCACATTTCCATTCAAATCTTATCATCTTTATGATTCTGTAGATGAACACATAACAACTAAGCGACATATATTTTGGATATGCTAATCTGACGGTCTTCCTTTTCCCTTCTAATTTTATGTGGAACTTTGCATGTTTTGATGTGGTTTTCTTATCTGGAGAGGCAAGTATTAGTAATGTACTAACTTCTTTGTCTAACAAGTTTGTCATTAGTTGTTCCCTGGGATCCTTCCCATCTTGAGTTGAGATTATTGGTAGAATGTTCATCTTTCCATTTGTCGCAACATCTTCTGGGTTTCGTTCTTCTACGATATCATGATTAAGGTAATCTTTGACTCTTTTATTTTCATCTTTGCATTCTTTTACAACTTCAATTCTCTCATAATTGTTGTTAACATTGACTTTATTGACTTCATTGACTTCTACGACATCATCATTTTCTTTACAATTGATATTGACATTGTGATTGTCAATATCATCTTGATCTTTCATATCCTTGTCTTCTACCTCTTCTGTTTTATCGTCCTTATCATCGAATTCCTTAACAAGTCTTTGTTCCGGAGTTTTACTAGACAATTTTATAGGTTTTTCAGCTGGCGTGTTAATGTGCCTTACTTCCCTACCTTGTAAGAAGCCACAACGAACTTCCAGTAGGCGTGCATACTTTTTACTAAGTATCACATTGTGAGGTTTGTAGTTGGGGTGTATTTTCTTATCCCACTTAGTGTCTGGTGGTATCGATCTTTTGTAAGGGGGGGTATAAGGAGTCGGTCGGCTAGGCTTCCTTTCCTTCCTGGGGGTAGTAGCAATTTTATAATCAACCCTACTTGAATACATAGGAGTCGTAGTAGTCCCTTGTTCCTCTTGACTTGGTAAATCGAGAGTCACAGTTACTTCTTCTGTCGTGGGTGTAGATCCTAGCTCTTCTTGACCTGAGAACTCAGGAGTCGAAATAGCTTGTTCCTTTATGATAGGAGGCCCTTCTTCTGACATGGGTGTAGATGAAGTTTCCAACTCTTCTTGACCTAGGAATTCAGAAGTCACGGTAGCTTCTTCTTGACGTTGTGTTATCGTTAACTTCAATTCCTTAACTAATTTAATAATGTCTTCATATCCACTTTTTATTTCTTCATGTTCGTTTCTTTTTATTTCTTTAGCCTCCATCATTTTTATATCATTAACTTCAATTCTTTCATTTCTTTTAGGTTTGTGGAATGGACTAATAATGACCTTATTAAATGACTGAAACATGGGAGTTCCACTATAAAAATCTCCCAAAAGGAATTTTTTTTTTTTTAACTATTGAAAAATAATAATAATTACTATTAAGAATTAATAATATTATTATTGTTCATATATTTTTAATAGTATAGAGGTTTAATATTAATAATTTATAATAATAAAATTAATATTATTATTAATTAATTTTGGGATTAGGGTTTTAACCCTAAATGGAAAAATGGAGAATGAAAGTGAAGTGTTGTGAGTGAGTTGGCGTGTACAGGGTAGGCGTGGTAGTGGACGAGGAGGAAACTGCGGGGAGCTGGACGGGGAGGTGGTGGGAACGGAGAACTAGACGGGGAGAGGAAACGGGGATGGAAGGGAGACTGTGTAGGGAGAGTGCCAAAGGGAGCCGCATGAATAGAGCAGGCAGGGCGTGCAGGAGGGGGAATGGATGGCGGGAGTGGGGAGGATGCTGGGAGTCGAGGCATTGTGGTGGGGTGCAATGTGGAGGGAGTTGGGATGGGGGATTGTAGGGGTAGAGCAGTCGTGGGAACAAGGCGTGGAGCAGGTGATACCGATGGTGATGGCGTGAGGGGAATGCGTAGGTGTGTGGGTGAAGTTGCAGGGATGGGGGAAGGAGGAAGGTAGTGCGCAGTTTGTAAGAGAGTGTGGGGTTGTGGTTTTGGGAGTGAAGCGGGGTCGTGGTTGTGGGAGTGGGGTCGTGGTTTGAGCTTGAGAGGAGAATGCATGGGAAGGGCACGGGAGAGGAATGAGAAGGTGACGAGTGAATGGAGGAGAGCGATGGAAAAGGGGGTGTGAGGGCGTTGTAGCAATGGGTAGGTGGGATAAGGCGGAAGAGTGCAGGAGGATGTGGAGAAGCGTGAAGAGGGAAGCCAAGTGGAAGTGTGGAGAACAATTGGAAATGAGTGGGAATGGAATGGAACGAGTGTGATCGCGGCATGTGAGCGAGAGCCTGAAGCCCTGATACCACTTGTAAGGCACAAGCCTTACATGATTATCTTAATAGATAATATATATATATATTTATAATTGAATGATGAATATTACATAGGAATGGTCGATATTAAATATGGCCTAACGGGAATAGACATGTCTATTGATAAATAGACATGTCATTTAATTATTAATAAACAATTATCCTAATCTAATAAATAATACATTTGTAATAAACAATTAGGTTTATTACATTCTATACTAAATGAAATTCACTTGAGAAAATAAGATATTATCTTTTTATGTGAAAATGAGCTAAAATTTATTGTAATTATTTGTTTTATTTTTTAAACAAACACTTTAAGACAATCAACGCATATCTAATTTTGCAATTGAAAGTAAAGTTTAATCTATATGATTTTCTTTCATGGCTCTGTAGCGGAGAGAGAGGATCGGAGGAATTGATAATAAGTATCGGAGGAGTGCGAGCCGACTGTGGTGAGGGGATCGATTAGGTTGGAAACTAAGGCGACTTGCGAGTCTCCTGGAAAACGCACCCCGAGCTGCCCCACCAGCGGCGAGGATTCGACTTTCTAGTCCACGACCACTATGGCCTTGGGAGGAGATCTAGGCCCTCCCCCCCCCCTCTGACCTCACCGAATTTTTGAAATTTATTGCAGCACAAGGGAAAAAACCCTTATCCGTCACCCAACAGAAGTTTGTGAAAAAGATCATAGAGTTTCCCAATGTTGCGTTGACGGTTGAGTAACCCTGCAAGACAGATCTCAATATATTGAAACGAGGATTGATTGGCTAGTTCACAGGTATGTGGTCGTCCCTGAAAACCACAGAGACATGGGTTTAGAAAAATTGGAAACCTATTATCTCAGAAGAAGTAAAATCCTACTTCTTAGGAAAGGGGTTTTTCGCATTCGTCTTCGAAAGTAAACCAGATCGCGAACTAATATTCAAGAATGGGCCATATTTCATGGGATCACAATGGATTTACATGAATAAATGGAATCCATATCTTGACCCTTCCCATGACATCCCTTCCGCAGTCCCGATTTGGTTGAGACTCCCGCATCTACTCCTCCACTACTGGAATCCAAAATCATTAGAATCTATCAGAAATACCCTTGGAAAGTACATAGATAAAGCAGATAAAAAATATCAACACTCTTGTGCAAGAATCTATGTTGATGTAGATCTGGAACGCAGAATCCCAGAAGCCATAAAACCCTCTGTGGCATATTGGTCTCACATTCAAGAATTAGATTATGAACATATCCCCTTTAAATGCAGGCACTGTCACGAATATGGGAATTTTGCTCAATCCTGCAAAAAGAAGCCCGCAGATTCGAAAGAAGGAGGGAAAAAAGAACAATGGACAGCTGTTAAAAAAAACTCCACCTCCAAATCGGGATCAAAAACCTTACCAAAAGGACAAAGTTCAGGAAAAGCATACCATCTACATCAAAAATCCTTGGCTACCAACAAAGAGATTCAAGGCTTTAGAAATTCCATAAATTCAGGACATTCCCAAAGCCTCAAAAGAAGGAGAAATCCCTGAGCAACGAGGTCCTTAGGAAACCCCTCAAATCCACGAAGATCCGGAAGAAATCCAGCCTCAAAGCACCCCAAACCCTAGAAGACCTAATTCGATAAAGGTACGCTATCTCCCTCCTATGTTGAAATTACAAAAACCAAACCTATGGTCTCCCCCGCCTCTTCGGAAGATCTAATAGATAGATCATCCAAAAAACTTGGAAAAAAATTGAGCAAATATCTAAGGGAAGAAGAAGCTAAATGGGAGAAAACCCAAGGATCTCAAGCAACTGTAGACATGGTATTCAGTAGGAATACCAGAGCCATAATAGCAGGGAAGAAAATGGGAGATTTAGCGGGGGGAGGTCCGTCCTCTAATCAAAACAGGAGATAATGAAGCTAGTCTCTTGGAACTGTAGAGGACTGGGCAGTCCTAGCAATATAGAAGCAGTTAAAGATCTCCAAAAAATAGACATGCCAGACATCCTCATGCTCCAAGAGATCAAGCTCGATGAAAATGCCACCTTGACCATAGGAAAGAAAAAGTAGAAGAAGAACGCAGGTATGGTTGTCAGCGCTAGAGGGGCATTCGATGGCCTAGCAACCCTCTGGTCTTTAGACAAATTCTAGCTTCGCAACTCCTTCGCCACTCAACATTAGATCTTCACGAAACTCACTCATACCCAAAGAAACATCCAAATTGCTCTCTTTAATCTATATGTTCCTAACCTATACTCTGAAAAAAAATATTGTTGGAAGCTTTTGGAAGATTTTATGGATGCATACACTCCACAAAATCTCATTTTAGCCGGCGATATGAATATAACTCTCTCCATTGCTGAAAAAAATGGAGGCCTCACCAGAACTTGGACATACTCATATCTCAAGTAGAAGCCCTCATTCAGACATGGGATCTAATTGACATCAAACCTAAGAAAGGAAAATTTGTTGATGTATATGTAACTTCGGAATGTATTTCACATATATGTATATTGTATTCCTATAGAGATGATATTATTCCTCTATATGGAAGTGTCGTCGTTTATATTGTAAGTGTCGTAACTTATACTTGATGGGTTATTAGACCACCTTGTTTGGGGTCGGCCCTGTATAAGTCATGTGGGTCAAAGGGTTATTAGACCACCCTATTGGGGGGTCGTCCATGTGGGTCAAAGGGTTATTAGACCACCCTATTGGGGGTCGGCCCAGTCAGCATTATATTATGTGGTTAAGTTCGAGCCTACATGAGTTAGGTAAAAAGGCAAGTCAAGTCAAGTATAAATAGAGTGCGGGAGGCACTCTATTTACTCACTCACTTCTCACTCATGCACTCAAGGAGGAGTGGCGCACTTATGGAGGAGGAGGATCTGCTGCTAGGTTGTGTCTATCTCTTATGGTTGGTTGTATCATTGCTCTATCTATCTCTGAGGAAGTTATTGGGGTTTTTCACCTTTATGGTTTTCCCCAAGTAAATCTTTGTGTCTCTTGTGTGCTTGCATTATTGTCTCCATGATTGATATGCTGTAGATATGCTGTACATGTTGTTCTCTCAGTTAAGATCCTAGATCAGATTGAAGTAAATTCTGAAAATTTAACATGGAATTAGAGCTAGCCTGAAAGAAGGCATGATATGGCATGTATGACACTTGTTGCACTTACAATGCTAGGGCTTGATATAGCAAAAACCCGTCATCGTAGCAATTTCGCTATAAATCCGTTTTGGCGAAGTTTTCAGATCTGAAATTGTTACAGGACGAAGATTAAATCTCCTGGTACCTTGTGTCCAAAGGAAAACCTCTAATTCGTTGTACTTTGTGATTTATGATCTGTGCAATATAGGGTTTCTGTCTCTTCCAGATCTGAGTTAAAATCAGGTGACCCTGGGAAAAAGGTCATAACTTGGGCTAGGAAGCTCCAAATGAAATTTCGTAAAAAGTGACAGGTAGTACACAGACTGTACTATCTCAGAAAACGTTTTCAGAGGCCGAAGTTGAACCAGTGACACGTGGCACTCCGTACAAGTGCGCTCTCCTATTTTATCCCATAAACAGGTCACGTTGCGACATTTGACATAACTCTCTCTCAGAAAGTCCAATTGAGGTCAGACCTATCAGGATGGAAATGTAACAGGCCGAGCTATCTCAAAAAACTTTTTCAGACCCTGTGGATCAAAAGGTTCAGAGTTACACCAGAAACAATCAAGTACATATTTCTGTCAAAACAGAATTATTTTTGAGTACCTTCATTCATGGCTTCCGGAATTTAGGGCTTCGTAGAAAGTTGGAATTTTTGTAATCGGAGACCACAGCTGGATGCTACTCATCAGAATAAAAATTTAGAGACCAAAATCAGAATTTTTGGTTGGGCAGAAGGCCGGGCTTGATCAGACCCTAGTTCGGGACTTTGATCAGAAAAGTGGAAAATTAGGGCTTCTGTAAAAATGGGAATTTTTGAAATCTGTGACCACGGCTGGAAGCTCCTCAGAAAAATAGAAGCTTAGAGATTTGGTTCAAACCTTTTGATTGGGAAGAAGAGTGGGCTTCATCAAACCCCAGTTTAGGGTCACGTCCAGTGAATCCAAAAGTTTCAAAGGCAAAATTGAGGAGTGAAACTCTGCAGTTTTCAAATTCTAAATATACTATCTTGATCAGCTCATCGAGGGGCATATTTCTATCCTTTCAGAAGTTTGAAATTCAAATTTTGAATTTTTGGGGTTTCTCTGACAAACCCATATCCATCTCCAGGTCTAGTTCTTGCAAATCAAGTGGATAGGGTTAATCCTAGAAGAAGATGGATTGGTCACCTGCATAAGTGAAGGAGTTCTTGTTTCAGAGGGAGATGAGGCTAAGGCCTTATATAAGAAGATTACAAGCGATCTCGACAGGTATGACTCATCGAGGTATGTTTCGATATTTGTCCATGATTAAGTCTATGGTATGTTTGTCTTCATGTTATTACGGTTAGTACAATTTTGATTTTAGATTTGTCGTATCACCTTAACAAAATTATGAATGCATGATAGAAGATATTCATTGGTTAAGGTGTTGACACTTATGATTGTACTAATGCATTATGGTGTTGTATGAAGTTTATGTTGTCTACTAACATGAAAGGTACACCAAGGAAGACAAATCATGTTCCAGTTCAAGAACATATGATCATGATAACATGAGGACAAAGATTCATCCATTGTCATGGATCTCATAGAAGATCCATTTACGAGGTATGTATAACTTGGTTTTGT
The DNA here is from genome assembly GCA_027924585.1 of Larix kaempferi. NCBI lineage: Eukaryota > Viridiplantae > Streptophyta > Pinopsida > Pinales > Pinaceae > Larix > Larix kaempferi. Next base: position 1,435,974 of record BSBM01000551.1, read on the forward strand.
AATAGTTAACCTATGAGACATACAGGTTACTAGCACAAGTCATTGAACAATAACAAGAAGACATCATGTGAGTATGTTAGACGTAAATAGCTAGCATGCTAATCCAGGTATGTTTTTCCTATATCAAGATAGATTTCTACCTTGGGTTAGGATCTTATGCTATTGTTGATAATGATTATTCATGAAGTCATAGGTTTGAGTAATCATGGTTGTATGCATATTATGTTTCTTACCATAATTGATGATATGACTAACCAGAAGAATCATGAAGGTATAGGTTCGAATAATCACAGGTTTTATTCATATTATATCTCTTATCTTGATTGATGATTCAACTAAAGAGTCATAGGTTTGAGTGATTATAGGTTTAGACATGTTATGCTTCTTATGATTTGACTAACCATAAGAATACTACATAAACCTTGAATGATAATGCCTATTATTTCTGTTTCAAATGATCATGACTATACATGCTTGAGATTATTGTGTTTTAATAATATACTAATGAATGTATGATTTTATATGAGATCACAAGGATAACATAATCATGATACTAATAAGCATGCATAGGGACCAAGGATGAATATGAGTTCAAGAACAGGTAATCCAGGAAGCAAAGATCAAGAGGGAGTACACTCCATTGGTTTATGCAAGGATGCAGATATTCAGAGGGAGTTGACCATCTTTCTACATTCCACAACAGAAAGCTGTAGAAGAAGCTACTTCAGATTAGGACTCCAACAGCTCCTGCAAGGAAGCAAAGACTCAGAGGGAGTCCACCCAATGAACAAACAAAGATAAGTATTTTAATTATCATTTCATGCATATTTGTTCGTTTAAATAAAATTGTTCAAATGATGTATATGCTCATGTTCCTAGACTTAGGATATGTATTGTGCATAGTAGAATAGTTGCATTAATGAACAGTATACTACTAATATACATGCGTAAGTGGCCTATGGCATTGTACAACATTCCATTGCTACTTATCTAGAATGAAACCTCTTTGCTGACATGTTGGAGTTGTGCACACTCTTAACAATGTTTTGGTAGAGATTGGAAGTCATCTAGAAAGTTACGGGATATGGATAAATGTTGTATTGAAGCATTGGCTAAGATAAATGCATGACTGTATGACATATTTCTTTATGTGTAAGAATTTGTTCTGAAAACTATGAGATGTTTTCTAATCATGCAATTTAACTTGTTGTGTAGGAAAGATCGTATGCCATCTCCTACAAAAGAAGAACTACAACATTTGTTCAACAACAAAATTATCTATTGAAGATATTGAAGTTCCCAGGATCTGGGATGAAGAAATGGAATGCCATGATCCGTCGATCATGAAGAACGATGTTTGGGATGTAGTCCCAAGACGTGAAGGGAAGTTTGTTATGACTTCCAAATGGAACTATCAGATCAAGCATGTTGCAGATGGCAGCACTAAGAAATATAAAAGTGATAAAATAGAAGATGCACCAGTGGATTTCAAGACAGCATGGTGCAGTCATATATGTGTGCAGAACTTGGTATGGTAGGATAGACAGCTTTCTATCCAGTTTGGGCTTTACCAAGAGTAAAGCGGATTCCAACCTTTACTACAAGGTTGAGGAAGGCAATCCAGTGATACTATTTTTGTATGCGGATAACCTGTTTGTTACAGGTGAAGATAGATTGATTTTCGACATGCAGCGGAAGAAAGATTTGGGAATGATGCACTATTTCCTAGGTATGGAGGTGTGGTAGAATACAGGTGGGATCTTCCTTGGTCAAGGGAAGTTCACAGTAGATATCCTGAAGAGATTTGGGATGATGGATTGCAAGGCCATGGCCACGCCTATGGCATCGAATATGAAGCTTCTATGTGATGCTTCATCTGAGCTGGTTGATGTCTCTATGAATCGTCAGATGATTGGGTCCTTGATGTACCTGACGAACACGAGACCAGACATTTGATTTGTTGTGAACACATTGAGCCAGTTCTTGACGGATCCAAGAAGTGTTCACCTGGTTGCTATAAAGCATGTTCTGAGGTACCTGAAGGGTACAATGGATTATGGGCTCAACTATGAAGCGAATCAAAAGTTTAACCTGCAGGGTTATGTTGATTCAGATTGGGATGTCAGTGCTACAGATAGGAAGAGCACATCTGGGTGCTGCCTCAGTATGAGATCTGGTGTGATCTCTTGGTTTAGCAGGAAGTAGTCCTGCGTAGCACTGAGTACAGCTGAGGCAGAGTATGTTGCAGCTTGTTCAGCTAGTTGTGAGGCAGTATGGCTACGGAAGCTACTGTCTGAGTTATTTGATCTCCCGTTGGAGGCTACTGGTATCTTCTGTGATAACCAGAGTTGTGTGAAGCTGTCCGAGAACCCAGTGTTTCATGACAGGTCGAAACACATAGAGATCAAATATCACTATATCAAGGATATGGTGCAGAGAGGAGCTGTGAAGCTCCTGTATGTTGCGACGGACGAGCAGATTGCAGATGTGCTGACGAAGCCACTAGCCAGGGTGAAGTTCGAATACTTCAGAGAGAGGCTTGGCATTCTTCAGATCGAGGACACTTCGAGGAAGAAGTGATGGACACATTTGCTGAATCCATTCCAAGCATGTTGGAAGGAGGATCCTTCACATGGCTGTGGATGTAAGCGCTGGATGATGAGCATCAGGATGATGTTCTGGTTTCTGCTTGGATATGATCAGTTGGATCATTTTTATGTATGTATGTACGCATCATGTGGATGCTGGATATGATCAGTTGGATCATTTTATGTATGTATGTACGCATCATGTAGATGCTGGATATGATCAGTTGGATCATTTTATGTATGTATGCATCATGATGGATGCTTGGACCATGTATCTGTATATGTATCAGGTGGATACATTGTATGATCGGGTGGATCATGTATGGTGATATGTATCATGTATTTGTATTTGTATCAGGTGGATACATTGTATGATCAGGAGGATCATGTATGATGATATGTATCAGGTAGATACTTGGTATGCATCAGGTAGATGCATTGATGATCAGGTGGATCATGTATGATGACATGCAGCAGGATGTTGCAGTGATGATCAGGATGATCATGGATGACGAGCTTCAGGATGTTGCTCCAGATGACATGCAGCAGGATGTTGCAGTGATGATCAGGATGATCATGGATGACGAGCTTCAGGATGTTGCTCCAGATGACATGCAGCAAGACGTTGCAGTGATGATGATCAGGATGATCATGGATACATCAGGATGATGTATGGTGAGTATCAGGTTGATACTCTATGGCCGTGGATCAGGTTGTGCAGATGAGCATGTAATAGCGCCCTGGGAGATTTGCAGATGGTCTTTCGAGGTTTTGCCTATGGCATGTAATATCGGTGCCCTGGGACATCTGGCAAATGCTCTTTCGAGGTTTTGCTCTGGGAGGACATGTAATAGCACCCTGGGAGATCTGCAGATAGTCTTTCGAGGTTTTTCCTATGGCATGTAATAGCGCCCTGGGATATCTGGCAGATGCTCTTGCGAGGTTTTGTCCTATGGCATGTAATAGCGCCCTGGGAGATCCGATAGGTTGGGCTGTGTACCCGTAATCAGTCCTGGGATGCTCTTGCGAGGTTTTTCCATGACCACATGTAATAGCGCCCTGGGAGATTTCAGGTCGGAGTTGTGTACCCGTAACATCCTGAGATGCTCTTGCGAGGTTTTGTGGTGGACCACATGTAATAGCGCCCTGGGAGATTTCAGGTCGGAGTTGTGTACCCGTAACATCCTGAGATGCTCTTGCGAGGTTTTGTGGTGGGGTCACATGTAATAGCGCCCTGGGAGATCCTATAGGTAGAGCTGTGTGCTCGTAACAGCCTGGGATGCTCTTTCGAGGTTTTGTGACGCACGTAATAAGTCCTGAGGATTCCACAGTATGGCCAGTGATGATGAAGACCTGCAGGTGGTGGGCCTACATCCAGTATGAAAAAGGACTGGCTCTATAGAACTTCCTATGACGAGTAGATTGAGAGATTGATTGAGATAGCAGCAGCAGTGACGATGATGATGACTCGATGACGATTATCCAGTGACGATGATCCAGAGAAGATGACTTGTGCTAGAAGAACTGTGCTGAGAAATACCTTCCTAGTTAAGAGGGAGTGTTGATGTATATGTAACTTCGGAATGTATTTCACATATATGTATATTGTATTCCTATAGAGATGATATTATTACTCTATACGGAAGTGTCGTCATTTATATTGTAAGTGTCGTAACTTATACTTGATGGGTTATTAGACCACCTTGTTTGGGGTCGGCCCTGTATAAGTCATGTGGGTCAAAGGGTTATTAGACCACCCTATTGGGGGGTCAGCCATGTGGGTCAAAGGGTTATTAGACCACCCTATTGGGGGTCGGCCCAGTCAGCATTATATTATGTGGTTAAGTTCGAGCCTACCTGAGTTAGGTAAAAAGGCAAGTCAAGTCAAGTATAAATAGAGTGCGGGAGGCACTCTATTTACTCACTCACTTCTCACTCATGCACTCAAGGAGGAGTGGCGCACTTATGGAGGAGGAGGATCTGCTGCTAGGTTGTGTCTATCTATTATGGTTGGTTGTATCATTGCTCTATCTATCTCTGAGGAAGTTATTGGGGTTTTTCACCTTTATGGTTTTCCCCAAGTAAATCTTTGTGTCTCTTGTGTGCTTGCATTATTGTCTCCATGATTGATATGCTATAGATATGCTGTACATGTTGTTCTCTCAGTTAAGATCCTAGATCAGATTGAAGTAAATTCTGAAAATTTAACAAAATTCACCTGGTCCAACAAGCGTTTAGGAAAAGGAAAAATCATGGCCTGACTTGACAGATTCCTCGTTCAAGGTATCCTCTTCACCGATGGACAGATTGTTATCTCAAAAATCATGGCAAATTTAGCCTCGGATCATAAACCGATCCTTCTCCAAATTCAAGAAAATGAAGACCTCGGTCTGATTCCTTTCAAATTCATCTCTCAATGGCTTGAACACAGACGTTTCTGGGACATATTGGAAAACATATGGAGAACTCTTATATCCGGCTCCCCAAGATATGTATGGGAGCATAAACTTATCAATACCAAAAAATCTATAAAAGAATGGGCCAAAACAAATTTCCCCCGACCCTCAAACTTCAGAAAGAAGGCTGTCCACGAACTAGAATCTATTCAAAACTCATTGGAGGAAAATCCAATTGATAATACAACGTTATAGGAAGAAGTCAACCATCAAGTCAAAGCTTATCAAGCATTTCGAAAAGAAGAAGAATTCTGGAGATTAAAATATCACAGCACTTGGCTCAAGGCAGGCGATAGGAATACTACATACTTTCACAAACAGACCAAAGCAAGGCACTCCATTAATCATATCTCATAAATAAAAATTGACAATGGATCGACAGTCAAAGGACGTGGAGATATCAAAATCGCAACGTATAATCACTTTTCAAATCTCTTTATGGAAGAAAACAACGATGGAGAGAAAGGAGAGACAATCCTCCTTGATCACATTCCGAAGAATATCATAATTGAAGACAACGCCAACCTTCTCAAGCCATTCACAGAGAAGGAAATCACCAACGCAATTTGGTCTTTCGATCCTGACAAAGCCCCAGGGCCTGACGGCTATTTGATTCACTTCTACAAAAACTGTTGGTAGTACATTAGAAAAGGCTACATGAGCATGGTAAGGGACTTCCACTCAAAAGCAAAAATCAGAGGCTACGCCAATTCCACCTTCCTCGCTCTTATCCCAAAAGAGACCAAGCCCAACACCTTTGGTAGATTTCTACCAATTGCATTATGTAATTCATCCTACAAGATCATATCCAAAATGCTCGCAAACAGGATGAAGCCTCTTCTTGTTAAAATTATCTCGGAAAACTAAAGAGGCTTCTTACAAGGAAGACAAATTCTCGACAATGTCATCCTCGTTTAGGAGGCCATCCATTCCAGCAAGATTCGCAAGGAAAAAGGTATGTTAATCAAACTCGATATGGCCAACACATTTGATCTTGTTAAGCACTCCTTCCTTCTTAAAATCATGAAAAACTTTGGTTTTGGAGATTCCTTTATAAAATGGATCTCTGCATGCATTAAAATCCATTGGATTGCTCCCTTAATAAACAACCGCCCTACCGATTTCTTCCAAGCCACCCTTGGAATTCAACAAGGATGCCCCCTGTCATCCTTCTGATACATTATTCCGGTTGACTCCCTCAGTCGGAAACTAAACTCTGGTCTTAGAAATGGACTCTTATATGGCCTCAACTTAGCTCCTAATTCCATGCCCCTTAACCACACTCTTTTCGTCGGCAATTCCCTCTTGTTGGGAGGGGGCTCCTCCATAATAGCTCGAAATTTTAAGAAAAACATGGCTTGGCATTGCAAAGCCTTAGGAGCTAATATTAATCTCCATAAAAGTGAAGACTACGGGTGGAACTTAAACAACACCGCCGCAGTCAGTATAGCCCAAATCCTCGAGATCAAAGTCCACAAGCAATGGTACAAATTCAAATATTTGGGCCTCCCAATAACCTAAGGACATTCAAAATTGGGAAACTGGGATGATATAATCTGCAAAATCAAATCCAAAGTAAGGAGATGGGGAGGAAAATGGCTCAATAAAGCTAGGAAACTAATTTTACTAAAATCAGTCCTTTCAGCTCTTCCAATCTACCAATCTTCTCTATTGCTAGCACCCAAAGGAGTGTCAGAACACATCAGCAAGCTCCTGAGAGAGTTCTTATGGACGGAAGGTAAAAACAACGAGAACAAAATACATCTAGTCAATTGGAATATAATCAAACAACCAAAACACTCAGGCGAACTCCAGGTTCGAGACCCTATCCAGGAAAATATGGCAATGGATGGCAAAATTCTTTGGAAAATTCTCCATAAAAGAAACCACTGGGTCAACCAACTATTAAAGAAGAAATACTTATCAAGCACTAATATCAGATGCCTTGATAGCAAGCCGGCCTCCAAAGGATCTTCAATTTGGTCCTTATGCAGAACCGTCTAGGATTTCTTCTTCCAAGAATTATATTGGGTTCCCAGAAATGGGAAAGATATAAATATTTTTCCAGACAACATTATGGGAAACGAACTACTTCAGAATAATCATGATCTTCAAGACATACATCATTGGCTTACTCAACAAGGAATCGGAACATTAAGTGATCTCAGCGCCTGGAATTCTGCTGGCATATGGCACAACTAGAAAAAATTATCAACCCAAGCCAATTTGAAACCCTCCAGAATTCTCCTATTTGAAAGATTGGCAGGATGTACACCTACTAATCTCCAAGAGAAATATGAACATGGCTGGGGTCCAAAAGGAAAATACACCTCTTCCCTGGGCTTCACTGCTCTTCAAAACCGTGAAGTCTCAAGAAAAAGCATTTGGGAATTGGTCTGGAATTCATTTGGAATCCCAACGGTAAACTTCTTCATGTAGAACCTTGCTCACCGAAAGGTACTTACTGGAGACAACCTCATCAAAAGAGTAATTATCGAGCCACATTAGTGTCCTCTATGCCATAAGAATTCTGAATCATTAGATCACTTATTTCTAGAGTTCCCGTTTACCAAAAAAAGTCTAGGATTACATGCTTCATGAACTCAACATTACAATGCCAACATTCCGCATCACCACTTGCCTTCTCAAAGACTAGAAATCAGCTTATCACTCCTCTCTATCGAAAAAGAAACTTTGACTCCAAATCTAGGAAACCATCCCTAAATTTACTTGTTGGAAAATATAGATCGCCAAAAACAAAACAATTTTTCAGGACTCTCGCCTCACCCACTACAAGTAGCTAGACAAGCCAAAGGCCTTCTTATGGAATGCTTGAACCACTCCAGCATCAGAACCGACACAAATCCCACTACAAAAGAATCAAATTGGATCGATACTCTTCACCCAAGTCCCATAAAAGAAATTGGCTCTCGCCATTGGAATCTTCCACTTTGGCAAATCAAAATCCCCAACTCTAACTTTCAAGTTTGGAGAAACACACAGCCCATGGATAGTTTGCACTTTGATGGTACGTCAAAAAAGAATCCCCGTGTGGTAGGAGCTGGAGTGGTCTTTTTATTCGCCGGAAGAGCACTAAGACTCATATACATATGGGGACTGGGAATCCGCTCAAAATATCTAGCAGAGGCATTAGCTCTTCTTAGCAGAGGCATTACTCTTCTTAAAGGTTGCCAAATTACCAAGAAACAAAGAATCAAAAATCTGCAAAGTGTTTGGAGACTCTCTCGTAATCATCAAATAATCATCAAAGCTTTCAACTCGCACACAAATTACAATAACCTGGCAATTGATCGGATTATCCGCCGAATTCAGCAAATCACGAGCTTATTTAACCAATTCAAAGCATTCCATATCACCAGAAATCTGAACTACGAGGCAGACGTGGAAGCAAAAGTAGGAACCAATTTAGCACCTGGAAAAATAGAGTTTTCAAGTGGGGAAATGAACTACCGCAAGATTACCTAAGATCAAATCGCAATTCGCAGGCCCAACAAGACAATTGATATTCAGAATGACAGGCATTCAGTGAGAGATTGGGCATCTAGCATGAGAAGCAGTAATCAGTAAGAATTGCTATCAAACACATTCATTTAGATGATAAGAATTAAGCAAAGATAATCTCAACACATAATATGACAGTCACATTTGTGAAGAACCTAGTCACTCCCTCTGATCTTAGCGAATGCTGAAACATCCGACATCAAAACTGGTACTCAGCATTACCCTCCATCAGAATCCAATGGACCAAGATATTTTGCGAAAAAAGAACACCGTGAATTGGTCACAAATCTCTTCGATTCACAAGTTATAACGGAACGGAATGAGAAGATCGTTGAATATTGAGCGATAGAATTGATATTCAGCATGTTAAACCTTCAAACGATTCCATTGTTTAAAATTACAAAGAAAGTTGCGCACATAGAGAACCGGTTACAGAGCAATCAATACACAGATTTTTATTATTTTCTACTATAATCCAGTCATATGGAAAAAAGCAGATAACATTCACTATTGGTGTCAACATCAATCAGAGAAGATTTCAAAACTCAGAGCTAAGTTTACACAGATCTCTTGAATAATGTACTCAGTGGGATATGGCCTTCCACTCATTCATTTTTTTTTCCTATTTTTCAATATATTTTAACTTTTTCAGTTAAAAAAAAAATAATCTATCCACAATTTTAATGTATTAATTTCTATAATTTTGATGCAGGAGCATCCAATTAAGGCTAGCAATGGCCATGTTGTCACATGTCGTGGTTTGGAATTGAGAAAGTTCATATGTCGTGATAATGGAATGCCAAGTCTGCCTAAGGGTTTGGAGATAGTTTGCAATTTTATTAAGTTTAATTGTGTAAGAGAATAGTATAGATGTTGGTCTTTGAGTTAAAGTAGGAATAAGTGGCTCCCTGCGTGGAGGCTAGGTCATTACAGTTTTTTTAGGAGAAGTTAGTTAAAATTGGCAAGAAACTCTTCAGTTTAGGCAAGTAGAATCTTGCAAATGACCGTTCCAGGGCATCATTTTTTGTAACTCCCAGTTAGGGAGGAAAGGGAGAGTTTTTTTAGCTGTCATAAAAAGGAGAAAAGAAAGGAGACATGAACTGGACAGAGGAGAAAATCGGCAATATAGCCTGTCATTAATAAAATGTATGAATTTGAAATTGGAGGGAGACACATCTGAAATCTTCTATTTGTGTGAATTATTTAAGAATGAATGGATAAATTTTGTGGTTTTCTTCCTTCATTCGTTGAATTCGTGGTAGCTATGTCGTTCGTATGCATGGAGGTGTTTTTATTGTCTGTTATCTAGACTGTCTTATGAGTTACAATCACACCAGGTTTTCATTTTCAGTAAAATCGGGTTCAAATACAAACCACTTCCACCAATGAATGCATGGGACACCCCAGTAGGCACGATTGAGCTGAGATCCACTCATACTATAAATCGGCGATCAAAATTTGAAAGAAATTGATGGTTTCTTGGTGATGGGCACAGGGGAAGCTCTCACACAAACCCATAGTCGAACTAGGGTCTCAAACGCAGAAGGAGACTCGAGCTATGAGTTGGACGAGTCTATTGTGATCAAGTTTGAAGGATTCAAAGAGTTCATTTCCTCTTGCAGTCGAGATTGATGGGTATCCATCAAACCCTGGAAGACAATGCGTTGGCCACTACTACAGGGCGTATGGCATCCACGATTTGCACATTGAATTAGTGGATTAATAATCTGAGAACCCTATTTCCAGGGAGGAGTGCCCGGACCACGATATCTGGCTAAATATCCCCACTCCAACAAAAGAATCGAACCTGTACAGAGAGGCATGACCACTCCTGGTGTTTTGGGAACATGGGCGTGATCATATGAGAGGCAGCGTAGGGTAAACCTAACACTAGAACTGTGGTAGTGAATTTCAAAAACAAAGTCCAACCTTGATGAGAGACTGAGAAAAATCCACTTAATTCGTGTAGTGACAATTTTCCCTAGGTTCCCACCATTTCTAGGCATCAATTTTGGTATCAGAGCAAGGTCATTGCTCAGTAAAATAAGGAAAAGACATGGTTGTTCGTGTTGGTAGAGGTCGGGTTCATGGCAGAGGAAGACCAGCAGCAAATGCAGAGGTTATGGAGGATTTGAGAGAGCTAAGAGCACATATGGCAGCTATGGAGCTGGGCAGACAAAGAGATCTAGTGGCAGGAGATGTGAGTGAGCCTGAAGAGGAAGAACGTGAAGAGGAGGCAACTCCTGTAGCAGAGACACCTGAAATGAGATTTCTTCGATCCATTTTAGTAACCACATCTAGACCGAAGCTTGAGTTGCCCACCTATGAGGGAAGCCTTACTGCGGAACACCTCAGAGGAGAACAGGAGAGTCAGATTGGCAGTGACACGGTTGAAGGGACATGCATCCCTCTGGTGGGATAGTGTGCAGGCAGAGAGGAGAAGGAAGAATAAGCCACTAATTAAAAGCTAGGATAGGATGGTGGCCAAGATGAGGGCCAAATTCTTGCCCAAGGATTACCAGCTGACTCTGTATAGGCAAATGCAGAATTTGAGGCAGAGAGTGCTGACTGTGAGAGAATACACTGAGGAATTTTACAAAGTAAATTTGAGAGATGGTTATGTGGAGGAATCGGCCGAGAAGGCTACCCGATATGTAAATGGCTTGAGGATGGAGATCCAGGATGAAATCAACATGATATCACCTAGGACAATGGAAAAGGCCTACCAATGTTCCTTGAGAGTAGAAGAGAATCTATTGAGGAAACAAAACTTCAATAGGGGAAGAGGTTCAACCAAGGGGAGAGGACAATCAGCTAGAAGGGAGAAGTTTGCAGCCCAAAGGGGAGAGTCCAGCAATTCGAATCAGTAGGAGCAGCAAGACCGAAACAATGACCCCAGAGGAAGAAGACCCTACCATGGAGGTAGTGTTAAGATTCAACATGCTAAGACAGAAAATATCATCATTACATTCCATTTCACAATAATAGCATATACATGATCACTGAAAGAACAACAAGCACAACATAAACACAAGAGACACAAATTTATCCTGGGAAACCCTCATGGGGAAGAAAACCCAGCAAAGCTTCCTCAATATAGATGACCAACAAATACAAAGATGTAAACCATAGACATGAGCTCCTTATCCTCCATAGAAGACCTCTCCCTCACCTATGCGCTATTCACAAGTGAGTGCAATGTGTGTTAAATGAGGAACACACCTCCTCTATTTATACACAACTCCGACTTGTTTTTTATATTAACTAGGTCGGCCCCAACTTAACCACTGGGTTAAACACCCCATTACAACTGACTGGTCCGACCCCTCTAGGGTGGTCTAATAACCCTTTGACCCACATAACACATACAGGGCCGAACCCCACTAGGGAAGTCTAATAACCCAAGTTACCACATTCCGACGGAGGAATAAACATCTCTGGATATACAATAAGGTCTTCACGGAGGAATGAAACATCTCCAGAATAATAAAGTACAAATATAATATTCTTAGAAGTTACAATATTTCAACACTCCCCCTTAACGAGAAGGATATTATAACAACATCTGCACGAGCAAGGAGTCATCAACATCCTACATGATACATCTATAAATCATTGGAAGCTTTCTCAACATCATCAGTAACTCAAGCAGTTACTGGAACACCTTCAATACTGGAACATCAACATCTTCAGTACTGAGTCTTTATCTTCTTCATCACTCGAACAGCTACAACATCAACATCTGGATCCTCACGATCATCAGCATTGTCATCACACGATCATCAGTATTGTCATCACACGATCATCAGTATTGTCATCACATGATCATCAGCATCGTCATCACACGATCATCAGCATCGTCATCTAGACCATCACGATCAGTAGCATTGTCATCTAGATCATCACGATCAACAACATCGTCATCTAGACCATCATGATCAGTAGCATCGTCATCTAGATCATCACGATTAGCAGCATCGTCATCTAGATCATCACGATCAACAACATCGTCATCTAGATCATCAGTATTAGTATCCACACCAATACAAGTATACACATCATCAATACAAGTATCCACACCAATACAAGTATACACATCATCAAAACAAGTATCCTCATCAATACAAGTATACATACAAGTATCCTCATCAATACGTATCCTTATCAATACATATCATGAATACAAGTATCCTCATCAATACGTATCCTCACCAATACATATCCTCATCAATACATATCATCAATACAAGTATCCTCATCAGTCAAGTATACACAATAGCAGCATACCCTGCAACACACATGATCTATTTAAGACACCTCATCATGTCTAGGGACAATGCAGTCCCCTCGTCAACTTAGACAAAGTCTAAGGACCACTTCTCAGAGACATATGTCTACGGATCATTTAAGACACCTCATCATGCCTAGGGATGATGCAATCCTCTTGTCAACTTAGACAAAGTCTAAGGACCACTTCTCGGAGACATACGTCTACGGATCATTTAAGACACCTCATCATGCCTAGGGATGATGCAATCCTCTCGTCAACTTAGACAAAGTCTAAGGACCACTTCTCGGAGACATACGTCTACGGATCAATTAAGACACCTCATCATGCCTAGGGATGATGCAATCCTCTCATCAACTTAGACAAAGTCTAAGGACCACTTCTCGGAGACATACGTCTACGGATCATTTAAGACACCTCATCATGCCTAGGGATGATGCAATCCTCTTGTCAACTTAGACAAAGTCTAAGGACCACTTCTCGGAGACATACGTCTACGGATCAATTCAAGGGACCGAAGTCTGGGGACAATACAATCCCCACCTGTCCACTAAGGACTTCATTCTCGAAGACATAGGTCTACAGATCAATTCAAGGGACCGAAGTCTGAGGACGATACAATCCCCACCTATCCACTAAGGACTTCATTCTCGAAGACATATGTCTACAGATCAATTCAAGGGATCGAAGTCTGGGGATGATACAATCCCCACTTGTCCACTAAGGACTTCATTCTCGAAGACATAGGTCTATGGATCAATTCAAGGGACCAAAGCCCGGGGACGATACAATCCCCACCTATCCACTAAGGACTTCATTCTCGAAGACATATGTCTACGGATCAATTCAAGGGACCGGAGTCCAGGGACGATATAATCCTCACCTGTCCAGTAAGGACTTCATCCTCGAAGACATATGTCTACGGATCAATTTAGAACATGTGTTCAAGGATGATGCAATCCCTCTTCTTTCTCGGAGACATATGTCTATGGATCCTTTTAGAACATGTGTTCAAGGATGATGCAATCCCCTCGTCAACTTAGACCCTGTCTAAGGACCATCCACCAACCTCTCTGTCGGCATCACCAATATAGGTATCCACATCATCGACCTCACTGTCGATGCAGGGAATCTCATCATAAGTGACCACATCACTCCCCCTTTCGAGGAGGGTCCTTATGAACTACACCAAGCTTGTCTCAGAAATACTCAAACTTTACTTGAGGTAGAGGTTTGGTCAGTACATCGGCAACTTGTTCATCGGTGCCTACAAATTCGAGCTTTATAGTTCCTTTCTGCACCATATCGCGTATATAGAAATATCAGATCTCTATGTGCTTTGACTTATCATGGAACATTAGATTCTCTGCCATCTTGATACAAATCTGCTTGTCACACAGGATCACAATTGGGGTCCATCTCTAAGTCAAGCAATCCTGATAATAGCTTCTGAAGCCATAACGCTTCCCAACTAGCGAAGCAAGTAGCTATATATATATATTTTGCTTCAGCTATGTTGAAAACCACACTAGACTGATTCCTACTAAACCACGAGATCATGGCTGATCCCAGATAATAACATCCTCTCGATGTGCTCTTCCTGTCTAATACACTTCCTGCCCAATAAGCATCTGTGTAGCCATCTGAAGTCATGATCTCCAAGATAACATAGATCAAAGTCTATTGTACCCTTTAGGTACCTCATCACATGCTTTGCAACTATCAGGTGAACACATCTAGTTTCCACTAGATACTGACTCAAGGTTTTCACAGAAAGGCATATATCTGGCCTGGTATTCATTAGATACATCAACGACCCAATAATATGTCTGTATAGAGTCACATCAACTAACTCTGAGGAGTCATCAACTAACAACTTCAAGTCGTAACCCATGAGAGTGGCCATGGTTGTACATTCAAACAAATCAATTCTTCTTAAGATTTTCACAACATACTTTCCTTGGTTGAGAAAGATTCCTTCTGAGCCTTTTCAATGCTTCCAGTCCTAGGAGGTAATGTATCAATCCGAGATCATTCATCTCGAACTCTGTAGCTAGATTCTTCTTTCTTTCCATGATCTATTTCTCATTCTCTGTCAGAAAGAGATCATCTACATACAATAATAGTATGATCCATAACCTTAAGGGAAAGGTTAGGAACAACTTTACTTCTGGTAAAACCCAAGCTTGTCAAGAAACCACATCTCCCTCTGTGACTGAACATCATTAACACTCTACATTGAGTGATCTTCTGCATATCTATCTGTGCCATCTCCTATCATATGGGTCTACTGATATGAGCCTCGAGATCATTCGAACTCCATGGTGAGTTCCTTCTTGCATCCATGTCATTTGTATTAAGAAACCATCTTCAACCTTGTAGTAAGGGTTGAAATCCGCATCACCCATGGTGATCATTAAGCTCATCAAATGATTATCGATCCTGGGTACCTGTACAGAGCTTTCTTTAATTGAATCCTGGGAGTTTTCTCGATTCTCACTTCTTCTTCAATTACACTATTAAGATAATTGTCTTATCTAGTCACTTGAAGCAAACATCTCGTCATGATCCTCTTCCTCTTTCTAAGAGAATATTCTAGCCACGAGCCTTCTATATTATGTTTGATTTGTAAATCTTCTTGTTGAACATCCATCACTTGTTCGTTGTTCATCATTCTTCATGATCTTTCGTACAAATCAAAATTAAGTACATGATTAGTAATACTTCATAATCATCAAATCATGTTGACATGATAACCTATTATGCATACATATATGATTCACATAGTTATGCAACTATCTTGACTAATACTTTGGCACAACACTTTTCCATATCTTTTATGCATACAATGGCTATCTAGATGCCTTCCATCTCTACCAGAACATACTATCAAGAGCGTGCACAGCTCTCAGCATGTCAGCAAAGAGGTTTCATTCTAGACAATCAACAATGGAATGTTTGTCCAACTTACCAATCATATGCATATTAGTAGTATACTATTCAATGCTATATGAATGCTTACACTTAGCATGATATATTCTAGGAATACAAATATGCATACAACTATTACAAGCAATATCATAGACTATTCAGTAATTCAAAAATTCAAATACTTATCTTTTTATGTCTTGTGAGCCTTGCATCCTTCTTGGTCTCGACTTCCCTTCCATGTCATGAGATTTTATCCATCTTGTACCACTATGCATGCTCAAGTGTGCACTAGTGTCATCCTCATGATCTCATACACAAACATACATTTATTAGTATAATCTCAATATTATCAGAACATTATAATTCTAAGTAATCTTAAGTATGTATGGTCATGATTATTTCATACACCAGTATACTTACCTGAGATCCTAACAAAGTAGGATTCTAACTTGATATAGGAAAACATACCTGGATTATCAAGCTTGGTCATGTCTTAACATACCCAAACAATATCTTCTTTTGTTCTCTTCAATGATTTAAAGATCCTGTGCTAGAACCTGCATATCTCATAGGTTAAGCATAGTAGAACAAAGTCATACATACCTCGTAAGTAGAACTTCTATATGATCAAGGATTATGGATGAGTCTTTTTCCTCATGTCATCATGGTCATGGAACTTGATTTGTCTTTCTTGATGTACCTGTATCTTGTTAGTAGACAACATCAACTTCATACAACACCACAGTACATTAGTACAATCATATAACCCTAATCAATGAATGTCTTCTATCATTCACATGTATTCATACTTTTATTAGGGTGATAAGACATTTCTAACATTAATCAAGATTGTACTAACCTAAATAATATGAAGACAAACATATTATGAACTTAATCAAGAATCAGATTTCAAGACATACATGTATCTCCTTAAGTCATACCTGTCGAGATTTCTTGTAGTCTTCTTATGTAAGGCCTTAGCCTCATCTCCCCCTGAAACTGGATCTGGAGCTCGATCAGGGTTTGTCAGAGAAACCCTAAAAATTAAAACCTTGACTTTCACACTTCTGAATGGATGGAAAGATGTGTCTTGCTGAGCTGATCAAACTAGCATACTTCAATTTTGAAATCTCCAAAATTTGACCCCCCAAAATTGCCTTTCTAGATCTTCTGGACAGGATCCTGAACTAGGGTTTGATGGAGCCCACCCTTCTGCCCAATCAAAAGGTTCGATCCAAAGCTCTAAACTTTTAATTTTTTGAGGAGCTTCCAGTCGTGGTCACAGACTTAAAAAATTCCAACTTTTGCAGAAGCCCTAATTTTCACCTTTCCAATCAAAATCTTGAACTAGGGTTTGATCAAGCCCACTCTTATGACCAACCAAAAGTTTTGATCTTGGTCTCTAAATTTCAAATTTGATGAGGATTATTCATCTGTGGACTCCGATTACAAGAATTCCAACTTTCTCCGAAACCCTAAATTCTGGAAGCCATGAATGAAGGTGCTCAAAAATAATTATATTTTGACAGAAATATGTACCTGGTTGTTTCTGGTGTAACTCCAAACTTTTCAATCCACAGGGTCTGAAAACTTTTCCTATGGTAGCTTGACCTGTCATCTTTCCATATCGATAGGTCTGACCTCAATTGGATTCTCTAAGAGAGAGTTATGCCAAGTGTCGCAACGTGACCTATTTATGGGATAAAACAGGAGAGCAAACTTGTACCGCATGCCACGTGTCACTGGTTCAACTTCGGCCTCTGAAAACATTTCCTGCGATAGTACAGTCCGTGTACTACCTGTCACTTGTTACGAAATTTCATTTGGAGATTCCTAGTCCAAGTTATGACCTTTTTTCCTAGGTCACCTGCTTATGACTGAGATCTGAAAGAGGCAAAAACCCTAAATTGTACTAATCATAACTCACAAAGTACAACGAATATGAGGGTTTCCTTTGGCAAAAAGGTACATGGGGATGTTATCTACGACCTATAAAATTTTCAGATCCTGAACCTTCGCCAAAATGGATTTATGGCGAAAGTTCCACGATGACTGGTTTTTGCTATATAAAACCCTAACCTTCAAATTGTCGCAAGTGAAGCAAGTCTCGTAAGTGCCATACATTGCCTTCCTCCAGGTTAGCTCTGATACCATGTTAAGATTCAATATGATAAGACAGAAAATATCAGCATTACATTCCATTTCACAATAATAGCATATACATGATCAATGAAAGAACAACAAGCACAACATAAACACAAGAGACACAAATTTATCCTGGGAAACCCTCATGGGGAAGAAAACCTAGCAAAGCTTCCTCAATATAGATGACCAACAAATACAAAGATGTAAACCAAAGACATGAGCTCCTTCTCCTCCATAGCATACCTCTTGTTGGCTGCTTTCTTGGGCAGACCCGGGTTTTAATGAGGCGCAGCAACAAAACCCCTTGGCGCACTGGCCCTCTCGGCAACGAGCTGCGCGGCAGCTCGAGGTCTCACCCGAAGTGGCTATGGGGGGGTTAAGGAATCAGGTTTCCTTAACCGGGGTGACGCGGAGATGGCTCTTCCTTGAATGGCTCCTGTGAAATCGGCGGTCGGACCTTCCCGCAGGCCGCTCGGCGCAGCTGCGTGGGTCCCTTCCTTGGCAGGTCTACTGCGCAGTTTCTCCTTTCTAACGCAGCAGGCAACTATTTCTTGGGTCGACGCGCGAAACACTTTCTCGCCCTTCGCATCTAGCGCAGTAACGCAGTCTGCTCTCGCCGCAGCGACCGTGCGTTACTACCTCTTTAGTACTTAAGACACTTATAGTTATCAAGGGATCTTTCCAACTCGCTCAAACAGTCACAAAGATAAGACAGAAGTCTTGCATACACAAATAATGAGCTCTAAATAGTTATCATTCACACAAACATTATGACAAGAAGATATAAGTGAAGCTCATCTCCTCGAGGAAAACCACGTCCTCAGGAGTTTATATTAACCAGAAAATGATAGAGTTATACAATATGCTGCGCACACAGCTGCAGCCTTAGAACTTACAGGAAACTCCACGCACACAGCTGGGAGCCCTTTTCTCAAGCTTGTCTCCTCTCTATGGAGATTACAAAGGCACAGACGTCGACTCAGACTGTCTGGCAACTCAGGGATTAGCTCCTCGGCTATCCGATTTCCTCTCTCTAGTTCTACACACCGGGTAGAAATGACAGTGAAGGATAATCAACACATGATCTATCCTTTAGACTGGCTCTCTAACAGTCTAGTGTCTAACTCTCTAACTCTCCAAAAGGAAGGAACTGAAGGAAGGGAGGAAGAACCCTCTACCCATTACAATGATTCATCTATATAGGTAGCCATGACGGTCATACCTTTACAAAACTGTGGGCCTTTCCCAACAGTGATTCCCAAAAACCCTAACCACGCACATGGCTAGGTGTACTGTAGGCGCCGCTTGCAGTCACGTCGCCGCTTCCTGCAGGCTCCGTGAATTCCGGCGCAGATTGTGGGTATGGGCGATCGTCCTTCGCCTTCAATGCTCTGGTCCGTTGCTCCTCCTTGATCCGAGCAACCATAACTTCTGTACTAAGCCTTTAAATGAGGGTAGCTGAGCCCTCTACTCCATCGCCTTATTTATTATGGTAGCTGAGCCACCTTCATTCTTTGATGACGTGCGCGCGAGCTCCGCAATTTCCGGTCCGTGATCTGCGCTGAGATCATCCATCTGGCACCGTACTGCGCACCGTCTCCTTCTTACCCAAAAACTTAGTGCTTGTCCCAAAATTAGCACTTTCCTTCCATACTCGTGCTTTTTCCCAAAATTCGCAGCTTTTACTATAGCTGCGACCTTGGCCCCAACAGGCCCCCAACACTCACTTGTGGCTCGCCCTCGAGCCACTCGCACTAGCGCGTGGTCTTTGAATTTGCGCATCTGCGTTTGCTTGAGTCTCCGCGAATGTTTTCTGCCATTTCACAATAGCGGAGTCCAATTCCTCAATACACTGATCAGCTGTTTGTACTGTTTCTGCGGTTGTTTCATCTTTAGTGAGTGTATCAATGATCTCTTGAGACTCGGCAATTTCTTTGATTTTTGTCTCAATCTGGCCAACGATTTCAGCATACTCATCCATGAATGGCTGAATGCTGTTGGTGAGCTTCTCATCTTCAGTTCTGAGCTTGTGCAGTTGCTGCTGCATTTTGCGCACTTCGCCCATTTTCTTCATCTTTGGCAAGCCTGTTAAGGACTTGGCTATTGTTTGGGCTAGACTTAAAAGGATATTGGTCAAGGCCTACTTTATATCGTTTTCCACTACGAGTGCAACCAATAACTTCAGGATCACTATCAGAATCTACGGACATTACTTGACTATGCTATTCATCAGAAGCAATACATAGCTTTCCTTTTTCATACAGAAGC
This sequence comes from Larix kaempferi, assembly GCA_027924585.1. Taxonomy (NCBI): domain Eukaryota; kingdom Viridiplantae; phylum Streptophyta; class Pinopsida; order Pinales; family Pinaceae; genus Larix; species Larix kaempferi. The sequence continues at coordinate 1,456,172 of BSBM01000551.1, forward strand.
ATTTTAATCCATAAGTTCAGAGAATTTAAGAACTTACCTCTGTGTACTTGGAAGAAACTCCTCTCAGCTTCACTGAAACTCTTTCTTGTATCGACTGCAAATTCGGTAATAAAACCTTCCAGTAGACTATTCAACCAAAAGTCTACTGCGCGGGACACAGGATTGTCTATCCGCTTCACAATACTAGCTAGCTCAGGCGTCCACGTGACGGGTCGATCAACATGCAGCGTAGGTCTAGAATCTGCTAACTTGGCTATCCAAGCGTGTAACTCCAATGCAAACGTAACAAAGAAAATTTCGTAAAGGTCAGCATAAATATACTTCTGTAACCAATCTTCTGTTTGAAGCGTAGGGCTTCTATTTTCTTGTTCAGCAAACTCTTTAGCCTTTAAATCAAACCAATCTCCAATTTCCTTAGCTGTAGGATTCCAGTAACACATTTGTTAGCTGAGCCAGTCTCTGTGTACCAGAACCTTATGTTGTCTTCAGCAACAGTCTCAGATGTCGCATGACTAGTAAGTCTTACAGCAACAAGTCGCAAGGCAAAGGAATCATTTGTTGGCTCAATCAACAGGGTTCAAAGCCATGGAAGTAATGTGATCAAAAAGTCATAAGACAACAGAACCATCTGTTGGTCGCTAGGCAACGGAACCATTTGTTGGTTGCAACAGTATCTCACACGTTGCTGAAAGAACAAGTCTCATTCGCGCGGCAACGGAACCATTTGTTGGCTCCTCTCTCTCGCGCATCACTGGAATAAGAAGTCTCGCTCACGCGGCAACGGAACCATTTGTTGGCTCCTCTCTCTCGCGCATCACTGGAATAAGAAGTCTCGCTCACGCGGCAACGGAACCATTTGTTGGCTGCTTTCTTGGGCAGACCCGGGTTTTAATGAGGCGCAGCAACAAAACCCCTTGGCGCACTGGCCCTCTCGGCAACGAGCTGCGCGGCAGCTCGAGGTCTCACCCGAAGTGGCTATGGGGGGGTTAAGGAATCAGGTTTCCTTAACCGGGGTGACGCGGAGATGGCTCTTCCTTGAATGGCTCCTGTGAAATCGGCGGTCGGACCTTCCCGCAGGCCGCTCGGCGCAGCTGCGTGGGTCCCTTCCTTGGCAGGTCTACTGCGCAGTTTCTCCTTTCTAACGCAGCAGGCAACTATTTCTTGGGTCGACGCGCGAAACACTTTCTCGCCCTTCGCATCTAGCGCAGTAACGCAGTCTGCTCTCGCCGCAGCGACCATGCGTTACTACCTCTTTAGTACTTAAGACACTTATAGTTATCAAGGGATCTTTCCAACTCGCTCAAACAGTCACAAAGATAAGACAGAAGTCTTGCATACACAAATAATGAGCTCTAAATAGTTATCATTCACACAAACATTATGACAAGAAGATATAAGTGAAGCTCATCTCCTCGAGGAAAACCATGTCCTCAGGAGTTTATATTAACCAGAAAATGATAGAGTTATACAATATGCTGCGCACACAGCTGCAGCCTTAGAACTTACAGGAAACTCCACGCACACAGCTGGGAACCCTTTTCTCAAGCTTGTCTCCTCTCTATGGAGATTACAAAGGCACAGACGTCGACTCAGACTGTCTGGCAACTCAGGGATTAGCTCCTCGGCTATCCGATTTCCTCTCTCTAGTTCTACACACCGGGTAGAAATGACAGTGAAGGATAATCAACACATGATCTATCCTTTAGACTGGCTCTCTAACAGTCTAGTGTCTAACTCTCTAACTCTCCAAAAGGAAGGAACTGAAGGAAGGGAGGAAGAACCCTCTACCCATTACAATGATTCATCTATATAGGTATCCATGACGGTCATACCTTTACAAAACTGTGGGCCTTTCCCAACAGTGATTCCCAAAAACCCTAACCACGCACATGGCTAGGTGTACTGTAGGCGCCGCTTGCAGTCACGTCGCCGCTTCCTGCAGGCTCCGTGAATTCCGGTGCAGATTGTGGGTATGGGCGATCGTCCTTCGCCTTCAATGCTCTGGTCCGTTGCTCCTCCTTGATCCGAGCAACCATAACTTCTGTACTAAGCCTTTAAATGAGGGTAGCTGAGCCCTCTACTCCATCGCCTTATTTATTATGGTAGCTGAGCCACCTTCATTCTTTGATGACGTGCGCGCGAGCTCCGCAATTTCCGGTCCGTGATCTGCGCTGAGATCATCCATCTGGCACCGTACTGCGCACCGTCTCCTTCTTACCCAAAAACTTAGTGCTTGTCCCAAAATTAGCACTTTCCTTCCATACTCGTGCTTTTTCCCAAAATTCGCAGCTTTTACTATAGCTGCGACCTTGGCCCCAACACCTCTCCCTCACCTATGCGCTATTCACAAGTGAGTGCAATGTGTGTTAAATGAGGAACACACCTCCTCTATTTATACACAACTCCGACTTGTATTTTATATTAACTAGGTCGGCCCCAACTTAACCACTGGGTTAAACACCCCATTACAACTGACTGGGCAAACCCCTCTAGGGTGGTCTAATAACCCTTTGACCCACATAACACATACAGGGCCGACCCCCACTAGGGAATTCTAATAACCCAAGTTACCACATTCCGACAGAGGAATAAACATCTCTGGAATAATAAAGTACAAATATAATATTCTTAGAAGTTACAATATTTCAACAGGTATAGGTAGAGGGAGAGGCAGAGAAGCTGTCTTTAGATGTTACAAATGTAACAAGCTGGGTCATAGATCTTTTGAATGCCCAAAGAAGGAAAACATAGGACAGAGAGGGGCCTATGTAGTTCAGAAGGAGCAGCAGCAGGAGAAATTACCAGTGACTAGAAACCTACCTAAGACTAGAGAGGCTTTGATGATAAACAAATTCTTGTTGAAACCTGAGAAGGAAAGTGCAGAACCTGCTCATAGGAAAGCCTTTTTTAAGACTATGTGCAAGGTCAAAGGAAAGTGTTGCAAGATGGTGATTACCAGTGGGAGTACTGACAATCTGGTTTCCACAAAAATGGTGGAGAAACTGAGCTTGAAGAAGATCAAACATTTTGTCCCCTACAAGGTATCCTGGTTACACAAAGAACATCAAATCCTGGTAAGTGAGCAATATGATTTTGATTTGCAAGTAGGCACATATAAAGATAAAGTAATATGCGATATTATGCCCATGGATGTTTGTCATGTTCTTTTGGGGAGACCTTGGCAGTTTGACAAGAAAGTAGTGCACGATGGTAGGAGGAACTACTATAGTTTTGATAAGGATGGAATGAGACATGTCTTACTTCCTTTGCAAGAAGGTAGTACCATAGAGCGACCAATAGCAAAAGTCTTGATGTTGACCGGCAAAAAGTATTTGAAGCAGTTTGAGGAGGAGGAAGTGAACTACGTTGTGGTGTGCAAGCCCAAGGTAGTAATGCTGAAGACTACTATTTCATATCTTCCTGAAGAGGTTCAGAGAATGTTAGCTGAATTTGGTGACATAGTGGTGGATGATTTGCCCAATGAGTTTCCTCCAAAGAGAGATATCATCCATCACATTGACTTCATTCCGGGAGCTAGCTTACCCAACAAGGAAGCCTATAGGTTGACACCTCAGGAGAATGAAGAGATCAAAAAGAAAGTGCAAGGACTGTTGGATAAGGGGCTGATTAAGAAAAGTCTGAGCCCATGCGCAGTGCCTGCAGTGTTGATCCCAAAGAAAGGTGGGGAATGGAGGATGTGCACGGACTCGCGAGCCATCAATAAAATAACCATCAGATATAGGTTTCCATTGCCCAGGATGGATGACATAATGGGCTATCTGAGTGGGGCAACATACTTTACTAAGATAGATCTAAAAAGTGGATATCACCAGATCAGAATTAGAGAGGCGGATGAGTGGAAGACAACCTTCAAAACTAATGAAGGGCTATATGAGTGGCTGGTTATGCCATTCGGGTTATCAAACGCCCCAAGTAATTTTATGAGATTGGTGAATGAAGTCTTGAGAGACTTCATAGGAAAATTTGTGATCGTCTACATGGATGATATATTAATTTTCAGTCAGTCAAAGGAGGAGCATCTAAGGCATCTGAGATATGTCTTGGAAAAGTTGCAATCAAAGAAATTGTTGGTGAATATCAAGAATTGTTCATTCATGAAATTGGAGTTGGTGTATTTGAGCTTTGTGGTTTCGAAGGATGGTTTGAAGATGGACCCAGAAAAGGTGCAAGCAATTTTGGATTGGCCTCCCCCCCAAAGCATATTTGAGGTAAGGAGCTTCCATGGCTTAGCAAGCTTTTATAGAAAATTCATAAGGAACTTTAGTGGCATTTGTTCACGCATTGTTGAGACTATTAGAAAGGACAAGCAGCCATTCAATTGGACAGCAGGAGCTGAAAATAACTTTCAGTTGTTAAAGAAAAATATTACGGAGCAGCCCGTGTTGGGGTTACCGGACTTTAGAAAACCATTCCAAGTTACGTGTAATGCTAGTGGGATATCCATTGGGGTTGTGCTCAGTCAAGAAAGTAAACCAATGGCCTATTTTAGTGAAAAACTAAATGATGCAAAACAAAAATATTCCTCATATGACAAGGAATTCTATGCTATAGTCCAAGCCTTGAAACATTGGAGGCATTATTTGATGCCTCGAGAATTTGTATTGTATTCTGACAACCATGCTTTGCAGTACATAATGCAGCAACCTAAATTGAATAAAAAACATGCCAAATGGGTAGAGTTCCTGCAGAGTTTCACTTTTGTGTTGAAGCATATTAGTGGACAGTCAAACCGTGTAGCTGATGCATTGAGCAGGAGAGCCTTAATCATACAAGAAACTCAGGTACACTTTTGAGAATTTGAATATCTTAGAGATTTATATGAAACTGACAATGATTTTCAGTGTGCATATAGAGCATGCAAGAACCTTGTAGAAGTGGACAGAGAGTTGTGGGCTGAATATATGTTGCAGGACGGTTTACTTTTCAAAAACAGTAAGTTGTGTATTCCAAGTTGCATAATGAGGGAAAATTTGATTCAAGAGAAGCACAATGGTGGAATGGCTGGTCACTTTGGAAGTGATAAGACTTATGGGAAGCTAAGTCATTTCTACTTCTGACCCAATATGAGGTCTGAGGTTGAGAAGTTTGTGAGCAGATGTAGAATTTGTCAGCATGCTAAGGGAGGAAGCCAAAATACAGGCTTATATACACCCTTTCCTGTTCCTACCAAGCCTTGGGATTCTGTGAGTATGGACTTTATTTTGGGATTGCCGAAGACTCAGAAAGGAAATGATTCCATCTTCTTCATAGTGGATAGATTTACAAAAATGGCACATTTCATTCCTTGTTTTAAGACAAGTGATGCCACTCACATAGCAAACTTGTTCTTTAATGAAGTGGTGAAGCTGCATGGGTTGCCTAGAAGTATTGTCTCCGATAGAGATACGAGGTTCACAGGTCACTTCTGGAGGACATTATGGAAGAAGCTGGGTACTAAGCTGAATTTCAGTTCAGCTTATCATCCACGGTCGGATGGTCAGACTGAGGTAGTCAACAGGAGTCTGGGTAACATGCTGAGGAGCTTGGTTGGAGAAAATCCAAAACAGTGGGATAGAGTGTTGGCACAAACTGAGTTTGATTATAATGAATCGCCAAATAGAAGCATAGGTATGAGCCCATTTCAGGTCTTGTATGGCATGCATCCTAGAGGAGTGTATGAATTGTGAGATTTGGGACAAATGGAAAAGAGGAGTGCGGATGGAGAAGACTTTGTAGCTAGAATCAGAGAGCTATAGGAAGAAGTTAAGGAGAGGCTATAGAGAAGTAATGCAAATTACAAAGCAAGGGCTGATTCTAAAAGAAGAGAAAAGAATTATGAGGTGGGATACCTAGTGTTAGCCCATCTGAGAAAGGAAAGGTTTCCTAAGAGAGAATACAACAAACTGAAAATGAAGAAGATTGGGCCATGCAAAAGCCTCATAAATTTTTCTACTAACGCTTATGAGCTAGAAATGCCAGCAGGGGTTGGCATCTCTCCTATTTTCAATGTTGCTAATATATATCCTTTTACAACAGGTGATGTGGGTCAGAGTACATGAGACAACGATGCTGATGAAGACTTGCAATGGTTGAAGCAAATGCCAGTAGCATAGACATTAGCAGCTGAAGAGATCTTGGACACTAAGGTGGCAAAGAGTACCAGATGGAAGGACTATCTGGAGTATTTGGTCAAGTGGAAAGCACATCCTGTAGAGGATGCCACTTGGATGAGTGCAACAAAATTAGAGGCTAAAGGATTCTCTGTTGTTGATTTGATGAACAGGGGTTCGTTGCTTTTCACCCCAGGAGTCCGATGCGGGAGCATTCGATTAAGGCCAACAATGTGGCCATGTTGTCACATGTCGTGGTTTGGAATTGAGAAAGTTCATATGTCGTGATAATGGAATGCCAAGTCTGCCTAAGGGTTTGGAGATAGTTTGCAATTTTATTAAGTTTAATTAGGTAACAGAATAGTATAGATGTTGTTCTTTGAGTTAAAGTAGGAATAAGCTCCCTGCATGGAGGCTGGGTCGTTACATTTTTTTTAGGAGCAGTTAGTTAAAATTAGCAAGAAACTCTTCAGTTTAGGCAAGTAGAATCTTGCAAATGACCATTCCAGGCATCATTTTTTGTAACTCCCGGTTAGGGAGGAAAGGGAGAGTTTTTTAGCTGTCATAAAAAGGATAAAAGAAAGGAGACCTGAATTGGCTAGAGGAGAAAATCAACAATATAGCCTATCATTAATAAAATGTATGAATTCGAAATTGGAGGGAGGCACATCTGGAATCTTCTGTTTGTGTGAATTATTTAAGATTGAATGGATACATTCTGTAACGCCCCCTTCCATCGTCAAAGGCAAGGAGGGGAAAACGTTAACAACACACGGGCTTATCGGAGACTTAGCCCCAATAATTTTTGCACATAAAATCCTAACATTTTAAAAACGTCCTTGTGCAGATTCATCTCAATTTAAACACAGCGGAAATTAATCATTACGTATGCACACCATTTCTTCATACATTCAGCATACCCATATCATTCATACATGTAACAGTTACCAAATTTCATTAAGCATGGACAATTTATTACACTGCATAAAACATGATGCATTTCATTCCATTAATCATGAATGCATTGCAAAACACATACTGTATATAAATTAAATCACAGATTACTCATCTTGAACTGTAATGGTCCAAACGACTGGCTATGGAAGGTCAACGTTCCTCCCAACCGTAGACCTCTGTCCAGCTTGTGTTCTTTCAGCTGAGAGGTCACCCCCGAGCTGGGCCGTGTATCCACTAAGGAGGACTAGCTGGGTTCACTCATAGTCATGGCTTCAGTCAAGCATCCAAGCAGATAGAGGAGGGTAGTGCTAAGCCAGTGAGCTCAACCACAGAGCTACAGGCATCTCAAGTGAACTCAACAGTTAGGCACCCACATTACCTACCACATCCAACACAAGGAAGATCCCCTTCTCTGTTACACAGTCCCTCAGGAAACTCTTCCCTCCAGTGCTCTTCAGGATGGGCATAGAAAGGTCCAGCTGCTGATCTTTGAGATCCTAGCCTTCACTGGGTTTATCAAGCACACCCAACCTCTGCATAGTCAATCCCAACTTGATTTCTCACCATTCTGCTCACCAAATGCTCAAATCCGTCACTCGTTTTCTGAGCTGCAAAAACTGGGTTTTCCCATTGATTTCGGGGTAGCTAATGCTCCCAAATTCGCCCCAAGGTTCATGCTATTGGATCCCCCATTGGATTTCCCTGTCCCATGCCAAATCTGGACGTTTTTGGTCTTTCAAAAACTGGGTTCTCTCAAGGTCGCGATTTCTGGTTTTTCCTCACTGCTGGCACTCGTTTTTGGATGGGAATGATGCTAGGTAGTTTCACCCCTGGACTGGGGTGAGCATCAAGCAACCCCCCATGAGGTTGAGTGACTTCTTGCCCAAGTAATCAGAGCCCATGCCCACCCATACGAATTTCAGGGTTGCCCATGCTCCATTGAAGCCATGGGCTGAAATCTCAACCACCTTCTTACAGCAGGCATTAATGTCACCTAGGGAAGTCAATGGGTTCTCATAATGACAAATGGCATCCTAGGGTTTAATCCCATAGCCCCCTCACCACTCCCTAGTGGATACACGTGGCCCCTTCTCATTCGTTGCCTCCATAGCCAGTTTTTGGTATTTTATTTCAATGTTAAATATTTACATCAATTTACAATATCCCATGGCTTAATAGCACGTGGGTAACAAAATATCAAGCATGTCTAATTTAAATAAAATCCGAGCATAAACTAGCGGGGCCTTGGCCTTGAGCTCCACGCTAGGGAAACATACATCGCGTATTTGCAATATTTACATTAGAGCCAATATTGCCTAAGGGTTCAAAATTGGGGTATTACATTCCCCTCCCCCTTAGAACAACACCGTCCTCGGTGTTCTCAAAACTGAACAAAAATGGGAATGCCTCCCTCATGGCATCCTTTAGCTCCCATGTAGCCTCGTCGGGACTAAGGTGCTCCCATTGGACCTTTACCTGCCCGATGGCTCTGTTCCGGAGCACTGTGAATTTCTTGTCGAGGATGCGCATAGGTTCTACTTGGAACTCTCCCTCGGGTTCCACCTGTATCACATTCCAATCAATCATATGATTAGGATCATGTACATACTTCTTAAGCAAAGATACATGGAAAACATTATGAGCTCTTATGCTAGCAGGCAATGCAATTCTATATGCAACTGGCCCTATCCTATCAAGGACTTCAAATGGACCACAATATCTGGGCGACAACTTGGCACAACTCCCCAACTTGAGGGAACTCTTCCTTGGTTTCACTCTCAAGTAAACATGATCCCCAATCTGAAATTCCTTATGTACTCTTTTCAAATCTGCATAACTCTTTTGCCTGTCCTGAGCTGCCTTTAAATTCTGCCTGATCTTAACAATTTCCTGTTCCATTTCCTTGATCATCTCTGGTCCAAGCACTACCCTGTTCACTGGGCCATCCCAATTCACTGGCGTCCTGCATCCCCTGCCATACAATGCTTCAAATGGACTCATTCCCAAGGATGCATGGTGTCCATTATTGTATGCAAATTCAACCAAGTGTAAATAATCTTCCCACTTGGATGGTTTGTCCATCACATACATTCTCAACATGTCTTCAAGGACCTGATTCACCCTCTCGGTTTGGCCGTCCGTTTGAGGATGGTAAGCTGTACTGAAATTCAATTTCGTTCCCAATTCCTGAAATAATCCCTTCCAGAAATTGGAGGTGAACTTTGTGTCACGATCAGAAATTATTGCCTTAGGCAATCCATGCAATCTGAATATCTCTCTCATGAAGATGTTCGCAATGTCACTAGCCTTGTGAGTGGACTTTACTGGAATAAAGTGAGCTACCTTTGATAGCTTATCCACCACAACCATGATTGAATCATGCTTTTTCACTGTCATGGGCAGACCTGTTATAAAATCCATGGAGATCACTTCCCACTTCCATTCTGGAATGGGTAAGGGCTGCAATAACCCCGCTGGATGTTGGTGTTCTGCCTTGACTTGTTGGCACTTCTGACACCTAGCAATGTACTCAGCTATATCCTTCTTCATGCCATTCCAAAAGTATTGCTTTCTTGCCGCTGTTATAGTCTTCTGATACCCTGGGTGTCCAGAGTACGGCATTTGGTGTATCTCATCCATCACTAGTTTCTTCAAATCTGCATTGTTTGGAATGTACAACCTATCTTTGTAGACGAGGATACTGTCTTTACCCAGCTGATATCCTGCACACTTTTCACCCACATCACCATGCTGCAACTTCTCTTTAATTTGAAGGCAAGTTTCGTCACCGTTTTGGGCTTCAAGAACTCTTGTCTTCAAATCTGATTTGCACATACTTACCGCTGAAACATGAAATTTTCTGCTAAGAGCATCTGCAACCTTATTCTCCTTCCCCTTTACATGTTTAATTTCAAAATCAAATTCACATAGAAATTCCATCCATCTAGCTTGCCTAGCATTCAAGTTTGGCTGATCAAACAAATACTTCAAGCTCATGTGGTCAGTCCTAAGCTCGAATCTTCTCCCCATCAAGTAATGCCTCCACATTTTAAGAGCATGCACTATGGCTGCTAATTCTAAATCATGTGTGGCATAATTCTTTTCATGCTCTTTCAATTTCCTAGATTCATAGCAAATCACAATTCCTTCCTGCATGAGAACCCCACCCAGTCCTTCAATGCAAGCATCTGTGCATACTACAAAATCCTTCCTTGGATCGGCTATCTTCAAAACAGGAGCGCTAGTAAGTAACTCCTTTAATTTCTGAAAACTTTTCTCACATTTTTCAGACCATACAAATTTGATGTTCTTCCTTTGCAATGAGGTGATCGGATGCGCTATCCTGGAGAATCCTTCAATAAACCTTCTGTAGTAACCAGCAAGGCCCATAAAAGATCTAACATCTGAAACATTTCTTGGAGTTGGCCAATCCATGATGGAATTAATCTTCTCTGGATCCACTGCAATTCCTTCTTCTGAAATGACGTGACCCAAATATTGGATCCTCTTTTGATAGAATTCACACTTGCTTAACTTGGCATACAGCTGATGTTCTCTAAGAACTTGCAACACCATTCTTAGATGCTCCTCATGCTCTTCTTCATTTCTTGAATAGACAAGAATGTCATCTAAAAACACAATCACAAACTTGTCCAAATATTTGCTGAATACACTATTCATGAGACACATGAATGTGGCAGGTGCGTTGGTAAGGCCGAATGGAACCACAGTGAACTCATAATGACCATATCTAGTTCTAAAAGCCGTCTTGTGAATGTCTTCTTCTTTAATCCTTACTTGATGGTAGCCAGACCTCAAGTCAATCTTTGAAAATAATTTGGCTTCCTTCATTTGATCAAACAAGTCATCAATTCTTGGTAATGGGTACTTGTTCTTAACTGTCACTTTATTGAGCTGCCTGTAATCAATACACAGCCTTAAAGTCCCATCTTTCTTCTTGACAAATAACACCGGTGCTCCCCAAGGAGACACACTAGGGCTGATATACCCTTTATCTATTAATTCCTGCAGTTGTATCTTCAATTCCACCAATTCCGGTGTACTCATTCTATAAGGAGCTTTGGAATTCGACGCTGCCCCTGGAACAAGATCGATGGTAAAATCAATATCTCTCATCGGTGGCAACCCTGGTACCTCATCCGGAAACACATCTTGGAACTCTTGCAATATCCTGAAGTCTTCTAGTCTTGGCCCTTTGTCCTCCAATGAATCTGGCATATGGACTGCATATAGTTGACAACCCTTCTTATAAAACTTTTTCAACTGCAGGGCTGAAATCTGTCTTATTGAAACTTGCTTGGGAATCCCTTTTACCAATGTTGGCCTTCCCTTTTCATCAATGCACTCAAGTGCTTTCTCATAACAGTCCAATTTGGCTCTATGTTTTTCTAACCAATCCATGCCAATTAATGCATCATAGGATCCTAATGGTAACACATTCAATTCAGCATATGTGTGGAGTCCATTCAATTCTATGGGACACTCCATCACTACCTCACTTACTTTTCTCTTGGTTCCCGTGGCTAGTTGCACTAGCCAAGACTTAGTATGCTTTATCTTTCTAAGAGAACAACCTTCAACCACTTTTGGAGAAACATAACTATGAGTAGATCCTGGATCAATCAAAACAGAAATAGATTGCGTAGCAATCTTACCTTCGACTTCCACCACTGAGGACTGATGGTCTGCTTGATGATTATCCAACGCTGCATAAATCCGAGGTGCTGCCCTTGCCATGTCCTCCACCGTAGCTACTCCCTTCAGGTTGTTCAACTTTCGAGCATTGTTTTTCCGATGTGGACAATCCTTCAACATGTGGTTTTCTCCACATCCCCAACACTGAAGTGGTCCCTTTGATGCTTTGTCTACTGCCACTGCCGGTTTGAATCCACTCCTTGCTTGTTGTCCCTGTGGAAAGGTCCTAGGCTGACCTCTGAATGGTGGCTTGAAGCCATCCTTCTTCTGGTCAAACTTCCCTCTTGGCTTTCCTTTCCATGCTGGGTTAGCCTCTGTTTTTCCCCTATTTTGCTCATAGCAGTGCATTGCCATCCTAATGGCTTCATCCAAACTTGGTGGATTAACAAACTCAATACGATCTCTGAAACTCTGAGGTAGACCCCCAAGAAAGCATTGGATTTTTACTCTCTCATCTTTGATGTAGTCAACATACCTCAGTAATTCCAAGAATTTGTGGACATGCTCTTCCATGGATTTCTGTCCCAACCTGAGCTCATTAAACTCTTTTCTCTTACCGTCATAATACCTAGCAGAAAGGTATTTCTCCTTGAAGTACCCCTTAAATCTTTCCCAACTGATCCTTCTTTCATTGATCCCTTTCACTTGCAAGAGATTGTCCCACCAAATGGAAGCTCTTCCATTTAAGTTGTAAATGGCAATTCTGGCTTTCTCATTTCCTGAGTAGTCTTGAATTCTGAAATATTTCTTCATTCCCAGAAGCCATGCTTCTGCCTCTTGACCTGCCTTTCCTTCCCCATCAAATGTGGGAGGTCTTGCCTTCCTGAATTCTCCCTGTGGGATACCCTTGAACCTCTTTCTTCCGTCCAATCTCTTAGGTGCATGTCCTGGACTTCTCCTAGAACATTTGGAGTCACCCGACCTGCTGGAAGAAGACCTTGATGAAGATGTTTTATGTTTTCTGCTCACCGAACTCTTCCTTGGGCTTGGAGTCCTCCTCCTCGAACGGCCTCTAGAATGACTCCCTGCATCTCTTCCTTCTTCACCCATATGGCTTGGGTTGGACCCAAGGTTTATCTTATGCTGCATATCAGTGAGGCTTTGCAAAATAGCAGCATTGAGTTGGTGTTGTTCTTCTTGAGCCTTCATCAATCTTTCATTGAAGCTCACCATGGTTTCAACCAAATTTTGAGGAGTCACCTGCTCCCTTCTCCCATTGGATTCAGTCTCCGCATTCCCTTCATGCACATTTTCTCCTAGAACGTCTTCTTCGTGTTCATAAGGATCTTGAGCATCATTAATGGTCACCATCTTACCTCTGCTACAATTATAAACTTTATGAGCTGCAAACACTGTGCATTATTATGATATTTGTTAGACCTCATAAAAATGCATCTAGGAATATACAACAATCAACATTTAACATAATTAACTCATGGAATAATCAACACAGCTGTTACTTATTCAATTCTTTTGCCCATTCATGCAATTCTGAAAATTGCCCATATTGCCATTAATTTGACAAAACAGTCACCGGCACTTTTCTGTCCTGATAATATATGATGTCTGATAACCCAATTCAAATTCCGGTCATACTACATTATTCCTTGCTAGACAAGCTTTCCAATTCCTGTCCCCGTGCTCCATTCCGACATCGGGTGTGGAAACAGCGTTGTTTCAAAAATGACAACTCTTACCAATAATTCTGCACAGTTTACACAGTTGTGTTTTGGTCCCGAAGGTCAACTTCAGCCACCTGTGGAAGAAAATCTATGCAGAACCACAAAAACTTATCTATCGGGCGAAGTTAGTCCATATAACAAGGAACACTCAGCAATTCACGGATTTCAATTCTGATGTACCGTTCATCTTTTATGAATTTCTGGGTTTTACTACTTCTTACTTTTCACATTTTTCCAAAATTCCAAATTTTGGGCCAAAAACGGCTATCTCCCAAACGGTGCATTTCTGGAAAATCTTCGTCTAACGGAAGTTGTCTGTCTTAATGAGAATATGAAATGTCTAGTTCAGTAAAATTTCTGAATCCCACATCTAGGGTCACTTTTATTGCCCACAAGCTTTTCAAAATCCCGAAAAAGTGGCCCGGAACAGTGCTTTTTGGCCTTCTTACTCACCCCGACTCCACATCCTTTGGAGTTTGATTCCAAGATTCGGAACTTAACATTGTGCCTGCTTCATGGCCGCGCCTGATCAATTTCAGCTCAAACCGATCTTCTGTCAAGCCTCGGGACTCTATCCTTCAAAAGTCACTATTTCCCTTTTTCTGTCAAATTGGAGTCTAATGGGCTCGGGGTCTTCACTAGTTCTTTCATGGCCCCCGTCAATGGCCTCCGAGCCCCACAGAAATCATCCCATTCCGAGCCCCGGTGCTCCCCCTATCCAAAAATGGAGTTTTTGGCACTTTACTCCTTTTTTTTTTTTTTTTTTTTTTTTTTTTTTTTTTTTTTTTTTTTCTTTTTTTTTTTTTTTTTTTTTTTTTTTTTTTTTCCGGGTCGGTTCAGCGAACGCTCTCGCAACTGCAGGGCGGTTCACCGAATGCTTCCGCAATGCGGAGCAGTTCAGCGAACGCTTCCGCAATGGCGGAGCGATTCGCTGAATTCTCCCGCAACTGCGGAGCCATTCGGCGAAGGCTTCCGCCGTTTCGGAAGACTTTCCCGAATCCTCCCGCGATTTCGGAGCCCTTCGCGGAATCCTTCCACCGTTTCGGAACCATTCGCCGAAGTCTTCCGCCGTTGCGGAACGATTCGGCGAAGTCTTCCGCCGTTGCGGAACGATTCGGCGAAGTCTTCCGCCGTCGCGGAACGATTCGCGGAATCCTTCCGAAATTTCGGAAGAGAATTCCTTCCGCAATTTCGGAAGAGAATTCCTTCCGAAAAAGTTTCCGTTCGACGCCGACACTTAGAAAATTTTTCACAAAAACGAATTTTTCTCCGCTGTTTCGGAGCGGTTCACTGAATTCTTCCGCTGTTTCGGAGCGGTTCGCGGAATCCTTCCGAAATTTCGGAAGAGAATTGCTTCCGCAATTTCGGAAGAGAATTCCTTCCGCAATTTCGGAAGAGAATTCCTTCCGAACAACTTCCCTTCGCAAATTTTCGGAAAAATTCTCGGAACGCTTCCGAAATTTCGGAACGATTCGCCGAATGCTTCCGCTGTTTCGGAAGGCATTCGGGAATTCCTTCCGAAACAGTCTTAAACCAAAAATTTCAAAAACAGTCTTAAACCAACTTTTTTTTCAAAACAGACTTAAGAAAACTCTATCAGATTTGGCCCATAGAGGCCCAATGCTGCAACGCAGCTCTGATACCAAACTGTAACGCCCCCTTCCATCGTCAAAGGCAAGGAGGGGAAAACGTTAACAACACACGGGCTTATCGGAGACTTAGCCCCAATAATTTTTGCACATAAAATCCTAACATTTTAAAAACGTCCTTGTGCAGATTCATCTCAATTTAAACACAGCGGAAATTAATCATTACGTATGCACACCATTTCTTCATACATTCAGCATACCCATATCATTCATACATGTAACAGTTACCAAATTTCATTAAGCATGGACAATTTATTACACTGCATAAAACATGATGCATTTCATTCCATTAATCATGAATGCATTGCAAAACACATACTGTATATAAATTAAATCACAGATTACTCATCTTGAACTGTAATGGTCCAAACGACTGGCTATGGAAGGTCAACGTTCCTCCCAACCGTAGACCTCTGTCCAGCTTGTGTTCTTTCAGCTGAGAGGTCACCCCCGAGCTGGGCCGTGTATCCACTAAGGAGGACTAGCTGGGTTCACTCATAGTCATGGCTTCAGTCAAGCATCCAAGCAGATAGAGGAGGGTAGTGCTAAGCCAGTGAGCTCAACCACAGAGCTACAGGCATCTCAAGTGAACTCAACAGTTAGGCACCCACATTACCTACCACATCCAACACAAGGAAGATCCCCTTCTCTGTTACACAGTCCCTCAGGAAACTCTTCCCTCCAGTGCTCTTCAGGATGGGCATAGAAAGGTCCAGCTGCTGATCTTTGAGATCCTAGCCTTCACTGGGTTTATCAAGCACACCCAACCTCTAAATAGTCAATCCCAACTTGATTTCTCACCATTCTGCTCACCAAATGCTCAAATCCGTCACTCGTTTTTTGAGCTGCAAAAACTGGGTTTTCCCATTGATTTCGGGGTAGCTAATGCTCCCAAATTCACCCCAAGGTTCATGCTATTGGATCCCCCATTGGATTTCCATGTCCCATGCCAAATCTGGACGTTTTTGGTCTTTCAAAAACTGGGTTCTCTCAAGGTCGCGATTTCTGGTTTTTCCTCACTGCTGGCACTCGTTTTTGGATGGGAATGATGCTAGGTAGTTTCACCCCTGGACTGGGGTGAGCATCAAGCAACCCCCCATGAGGTTGAGTGACTTCTTGCCCAAGTAATCAGAGCCCATGCCCACCCATACGAATTTCAGGGCTGCCCATGCTCCATTGAAGCCATGGGCTGAAATCTCAACCACCTTCTTACAGCAGGCATTAATGTCACCTAGGGAAGTCAATGGGTTCTCATAATGACAAATGGCAGCCTAGGGTTTAATCCCATAGCCCCCTCACCACTCCCTAGTGGATACACGTGGCCCCTTCTCATTCGTTGCCTCCATAGCCAGTTTTTGGTATTTTATTTCAATGTTAAATATTTACATCAATTTACAATATCCCATGGCTTAATAGCACGTGGGTAACAAAATATCAAGCGTGTCTAATTTAAATAAAATCCGAGCATAAACTAGCGGGGCCTTGGCCTTGAGCTCCACGCTAGGGAAACATACATCGCGTATTTGCAATATTTACATTAGAGCCAATATTGCCTAAGGGTTCAAAATTGGGGTATTACACATTCTATGGTTTTCTTCCTTCATTCGCTGAATTCACGGTATCTATGTTGTTGGTATGCATGGAGACATTTTTATTGTCTGATATCTAGACTGTCTTATGAGTTACAGTCACACCAGGTTTTCATTTTCAGCAAAATCAGGTTCAGAGCCAAACCATTTCCACTGGTGAATGTGTGGGACACCCCAGTAGGCACGATTGAGCTGAGATCCACTCATACTATAACTCGACGATCGAAATTTGAAAGAAACTGATGGTTTCTTGGTGATGGGCGTAGGGGAATCTCTCACACAAACCCATAGTCGAACTAGGGCCTCAAATGCAGAAGGAGACTCAAGCTATGAGTTGGACGAGTCTATTGTGATCAAGTTTGAAGGATTCAAAGAGTTCATTCCCTCTTGCAGTCGAGATTGATGGGTATCCATCAAACCCTAGAAGACAATGCGTTGGCCACTACTACAGGGCGTATGGCATCCACAATTTGCACATTGAATTAGTGGATTAATAATCCGAGAACCCCATTTCCAGGGAGGAGTGCCTGAACCACGATATCTGGCTGAATATCCCCACTCCAAAAAAACAATCGAACCTGTACAGAGAGGCATGACCACTCCTGGCATTTTGGTCACATGGGCGTGATCATATGAGAGGCAGCATAAGGTAAACCTAACACTAGAACTGTGGTAGTGAATTTCAGAAACAAAGTCCAACCTTGATGAGAGACTGAGAAAAATCCACTTAATTCGTGTAGTGACAATTTTCCTTAGGTTCCCACCATTTCCAGGCATCAAATTTAATTACAAAATTTATTATTATTTTAATTATTTAAAAAAACAAAGTATTAAGCAACTTGACTGCTAATTTCACTTGTGTTTGAAGATATGTAAGAATGATTGTGTAAACTTATAAATTAATAAAAAAAATCTAAAATTGATGCTAGACACCACCAAATATTTTCATTGGCATCTTATTCTGTCTTTCAATAAATAACGTGGAAAAAAATTTATTCTTTGAATTTATTATGTCCATGAAAACTCCATGATTCCAATCGTGATTTGACATTGTTTTATCATTATTAGAATTTGTTAGGGAAAACTTCTTTTGTTTTTATTCTCATTAGCAATCATGAAATTATTTAAGTGAAATATTGATGGAATTAAGAATGCTTATGTAAGTTAGAATTTTGAATTCATTTGTATCACTAAAGACAACTTTGTGGAAAAAATCCCATACATAAGAATTTAACTAATCTTAATTCCATAATGTGTTCCAACCTTATAAAAAATGGCTAATGTAGAGAGTAGGTCTTTAACTAATTTTAATGCCATAATGTCTCTCAACCCTATAGAAAATGGCTAATGTATATAGAGCATTAATAATATGGTGATATGTCTAACAATCATGTTGTATGGTTTGAATAGTGGATTATTTTTTGTTAGATTCTAGTGTGTGGCAATGGAATGGATTTGAACATGCAAATTCCCAACAACATAATGTTATGAATTCAAATGCATCATACACGGGTGATAATGAGAAGGTGCACCTCAAGAGCTCCTTGAAGATTTTCAAATTTAATATTGAGGCAAAACTATGGTCTATTAAATCACATTCCATCAAATAATATCTTTAATTAGGTTTTAGTTTATATGATTTTTAGGGTAATTAGTTCAAAAAGTTTAGTGATGTCCTTAGTGAAGCTCTTATGCTTGAGCAACATATGTCTAATTCTAACAAATACTAAGATACACTTGAATTCTAGGGAAACATTCAAAGCCAACACATGTTAAAAATGTCATTTTAAAAATATTTTCTTTCTACTATTTTTCCATGCTTCATCATATTCATGTAAAATGTATAAAAAGAATCATAAAATAAAAAAAATAAGAATGTATTAAATAATCATATAATGAAAGTAACAATGTAGAAGATAAAAAAAAATCAATTTTCACAGTGGTCATAATTTGTATAGATGTACCACTTTCCTTAATCAATTTTAAAGGAGCTTGTGGTGAAGGAAGATATTTTAAAAATTCAGCACAAATTATTGTTTTAATTTTAGTAAGACTAACTTCTATTATTATTGTTTTTAATTTTAGTAAGACTAACTTCTATTAGTGGACCTTGAGAGATTGAGCACAAATAAAATATGAAATATGAAATGTAAACTTTTGGGGTAACTACTTCTCCTTGCCGCATCTTCAATCAAGCTTAAATGCTAATGAAGGCTATATTTAACGTGGATGATATATATTATATATTGTAATAGACCATAAGTTTGTCGAAAATATATATTCTATATTATAAAAGACAATAAGTTTGTTTGCTTTGGCAAAATAAGCAATATGAAATTAAATACAATTACAATATCATAGTACATGATAATTGATTAGCTTTTAGAAATATGTTTTTTTAAATCAATTAAGTATTAAATAAGGTAAATGGTGTCTAAATAAAATTAAATACACTAAAGACAATTAAGTCCCATCACAATGGATCGACAAATTAATAATTAAAAATAATAAATTAAAATATTTACCAAATAATATAAATTAAAATATGTACCAAATAATTGTTGTTTTATAAAAACAATCTAATATATATTTTTACAAAATTTTGGAATGTGTTTTGGAAAAAAGTATATAAAACTATAGTCCCACTAATGGGGTAGGGAATAAAGTAACAATAGGATAGTTGGAGCTGATATTTATAAAAAACAATTTAATATATATGTGTTTACAAATTTTAGAATGTGTTTTGGAAAAAGTACTTTAAGTAATATTATTGAAAATAGTTCTCAATCGGGTAGGTAGGGAGTGGGACTGCGACTAATAAAAAAAAATATGAGAATTGGACATGATAAGTAATAATTATTTTACAGTGTAACATTGAATGTTGTGGAAGTGTTGTGCTAGTAGTTGGATTTCAAACTGCTTGAGATTTAATTGTGAGCAAAATCTTTATAACAATAAAAAGAAATACTTATTATTTACCATTAGAAAAATAAATACTCCCTTTAACTTAGTTGTTGGATTCATCTAACCTAACCATTGTCTCGTAGCATTTCGTTCTAACATCACGAATTTATTTGTCCAACCAGCCTAGCCATGTTTCGAAGCCAGCCAGGTTGATGAGAATTAACAAGTACTGAAGCCAGTAACGAAAAGCAAGCAGCAAACATTAGTATTATGTATCTGTATAGGAGTAGAAGTACAAGCATGTGTAAGTGTAAAAGGAGAAGAAATGATGAGAACTATCCATATCATGACAAAGATAATTATCAAAAGAAGAACTATTATTATCCTATATCATAAAACATAAAACACATTTGAAAAAAAAAAGCTTATTCACATCTTATCAAAACCTTGAAACTCTAAACACATCTTAAAGAGTAGTCGTATATGTAAACTTAAAAAGCTTATTCACATCTTATCAAAACCTTGAAACTCTAAACACATATTAAAGAGTAGTCGTATATGTCAACCACGTAGCAATCAAAATGGCTTTAGTGAAAATATCTCAAATGACACGCATCTCAAATGAACGGGATTATATATATATATATATATAACTAATTTTTATTTTTAAATTAATATATTAATTTTTTTTTAATTTTCATTGTATGATTTTATTTAAGATTTATGATCATAACTAATTTCACTAAGACTACAAGAATTGTGAAATTCAAACCAATAAGAAAAATGTACAGCTGGTTCATAAGAGGAACTTCAACGTAACAAATAAATAGGTTGCATATCACAACAACAGCAGAAGCCATCAAGATATAGGAATCTCCACTTGCAACAGGGAGGATAAGAATCATATGGTAATGAGTTTATGGCCACGCCCCCCACTTGCACCGTACTCCAGCCAGGACAGCATTTAGCATAAATGCCGAAGAGTAGGTCGAAATTATATACCTGTTAGGATTTGCTCCAAAAAATTCTATTGGATTCTCGTCATTGATACAATAGCTGCCCACAGCCCACTTCACCCAAACCAGTAATTGAAGAGCAGCATATACCCATCTTCCAAAACTCTGTATACCCAACGTTCCCGCCACTGCGCTCCCTGCTACGATGCACACCATCTCTAAAGCAAAACCAGCTAGCCGGATTATAAGCCAATTATCATCATCAACAACATGTAGCCACTTTAAGATGAGGCACACTGGGAGTAAAACAGGTGAAGTCACGGTACCAATAATAACAATAATGCCATAGAATACTAATAATATAAAAGAGGTTTTGTTTTCTCCTGATGAGTCCTTCCGATTCCCCCAAAGACAAACCAGGACGGGTGCCAGGTCCATCCCCAAAGCTGTAGCAATGGCTGCGATTATGACAACAAGTATAGCCACCGAGGGTAGCGGGGAAGTATCAGCCCCACCTTCACCTTCACCTTCAAATGAAATAAGCAGAGCCCAACAAAGAGAGGCAACCAAGTTGACACAACCCGTGAAATAGGTTATGATGCATACAATATTACCTCTAAACCTCAGCACTTGGCAAACATGGGTGTTATCTTGATCACACTTAACCAGAGCTTCGGTTAGAAATGCATTAGCAGCCAGCCCACTTCCTTTAGTGTCCACCAGGTAATCTCTTACCGTCCTTCTAGCTACTAGAGAGCTAGAAAAGCCATCCACTCCGAACCATAAAGTGAGTACAAGGTTAATTATTACTTCTGTTAACCTTGGCACTATGAACGAGAAAATGCTGTATTGTACAATTCCCTCTTCGCCTCCTCTCCCTCCAACCAGGTAGCCTTCCAGAACTTCCGACGCCTTGACTGTGACTCCTCTGCCTTCTGCATCTTTAGACCTCAAAGATTTTATAAGGAGCTTTGTCCAGTCATCACCGGGGGCATCATTCATTGGAATGCAGATGCAAATAAGCTCTCCTGCCGAGGTGGATCGAGCTCCCATTTTATCAAGAATTCGAGATACTATCTTAGAGTCACTCTCTGTCAATCTGTATCTTTCATCAACAGAGTCTTCCATTTGCCCATGGCAGCCATTTATGAAACATGTGAGACATAGTATTAGGCAGCGAGAATCATAAAGTTGTTTCAGTGCCCCAGCCATCTGCCGAGTAAGCATGATCCTTATCGATTCCACTGTCCAAAATACTATGCAGTTGCACACATGATGTTCACTACCTTCACACATCCCTGCTTCATGTCCTAAAGGAAAGAATTGCAGCACGATGGAGTGAGCAATAGGGGCATTGGATTTCAGGAATTGCCTCATGGACCAATTGGGTGACCCATTTGACAGGACAACAACAAAAGCAGAATCCAGATCCCCTTCACCACATGTTGTCATTGCACATCCATCTTCAATCCCGTTTATGTTGTTGAGTTTGGGACTGTTAAGGATGTCAAACACATCTCGGGCACTCATTTCCAAATCAAGTCGTCCTCTTATGAAGCTTGCAGCAAAAACTGCTAAATTTCCTACGCATGTAATCCCCAGAGCAGGAAAATTAACAGAACCAGTGACACCTTCACTTATGTCAAATTGTGCCAAAACAAAACACGAAAACCACCCGAACCAACAAACCAATTGGATGACCAAAGATCGCATGATACCATTCTGAAATAAAGCCATTTCAAAATACAATCCAATGGGAACTTATACCCAACTTTGTGATGGACAGAACTTGTATTTCTCACTAAGATCTCTAGTGCGTGTCTACGAACATTTAAGCCTGCAAATATTTATGTAACAAATTTCCAGCTTGGCTTTTACACGATTACCAAGAAAGTTGATTCCATTCTCGTTCATCCATCTTTAACTTTTTCTTTTCCAATTTCAATTCCAACTTTAACTTTTATACCCAACTTTGTGATGGACAGAACTTGTATTTCTCCACTAAGATCTCTAGTGCGTGTCTACGTTCATCCATCTTTAACTTTTTCTTTCCCAATTTCAATTCCAACTTTAACTTTTATACCCAACTTTGTGATGGACAGAACTTGTATTTCTCCACTAAGATCTCTAGTGCGTGTCTACGAACATTTAAGCCTGCAAATATTTATGCAACAAATTTCCAGTTTGGCTTTTACACGATTACCAAGAAAGTTGATTCCATTCTCGTTCATCCATCTTTAACTTTTTCTTTCCCAATTTCAATTCCAACTTTAACTTTTTCTTCTCTTATTTCAATTTCAAGCGATAGGTTGTTCCTCTTTAAATTTTCTTTCGATGGTTGGACCACACATTTCAAGATATCCGTCGCCTATCCGATTCTAATACAACAATAATCCGATGAGTATGCTATACCTCCGACGGAAAACATTGTTGAATTTTAATGTTGGATTGTGTTCCGAGGTTTTAATATTTTCGACACATTGGGATGAATAAGTTGTCAATATTTGACCTCATTTTTGTCGGTTATTTGACACGTTGGGATGAATGCTCTGTAGCATATTCGACCTCCATGTTGTCAATTATTCGACACCTTGGGATCAGCCTTGTGTCAGATTGTTGACATCAGAATTGTTGGTTATTGGACTCATTTGCTTAACAAAAATGTGTAGATTAATGCACGTAATGTGGTCGGATATCCGATAGGGATTTGTTTATATCGAATATTCAACAACGTTTTACCGACATTTAAAAGAAATGTGGAGAACCTGCAACAATTAATTAATAAGAATATGTGAAATAGTATAAATGACAGAACTCAAAATCACTTTTATTGATCGCAGACCACTTCGAGGGGGCAACCTCCTTTGAGCAAGCTCAATACAAATAACTTCATGGTGACTTCATAGGCCTCAACACACACTTATATACTAAGTCTAGGTGCCAATAATATGGGTCAAAACCATCGGCCAATATAAACTATGGATCAACAATACTACGGGCGACTTACAAAGCATATGCGCCAAACAACAATAACACAAAATGTGGATCAACAAATACTACGGGACGACTTACAAAGCATATGCGTCCAACAACAATATATTAATAAAGTAAAGACATGGGTTCCTAACATCCCCGCCCCCTTAGAAAAAGTTTTGTCCTTAAAGTTTGAGATGTGGAAATTGATGCAGAATCTGAAGGAGTGGTTCCCCTGTAGCATCCTCAGGTTGCATGCCGGGCCACTGACGCCTTTTGAATTTTAGGGAGGATTGCGTGGAAGGATGTAGACGAAGAAGAACCATATCAACTACGTGAAAAGTGCACTCAAAACGGTGTTGATCGGCTTGTTGTTTCAGTCGAATTCTTGCCATGTGAAGATTGTCCTACAAAATGAGAAGAATCTGATCACGGTTTCGAAGAATCGAGTCAATTGCCTGAACTGGGGAGCTGTTGAAGGTGTATGGAAGAAGAACTGGCAGTGCCTGTCTAGAGACTGCTTCATATGGTGTCCTTTTAGATGTGGTATTGTACCACTGGAGTGGTCCTAGGAAATCCATAGAAATAGTTGTCAAAATATGTGTAGGGATGGGCAAGGGTTCGAGCAATCCGAAAGGAGTGTCGTTTCACTCGTTTTGACCTGGGAAGTATCACAGTCAACCACCATCTGTTGAATTGTCATTTTCAGTCCCTTCCAAAAGAAGTTACATTGTTCCCGGTCATACGGTTGCAGGAACCCAGAGTGCCTTGCCGATGAAGAAGCATGGAGTTCATAGAAGATATAGCCTCGTTGAACAGATTGCAACCAATTTGGAACAAGAAGAGAAATAGCTGTAAGAGAAACTGGGTCATCAAATGTGCGAGAAGGAGCATCTGCCACTTTATTGTCCTTACCCTTCTGGTAAGTGATCGCACAGTCATAACTCATGAGGTGGATAACCCATTTCAGGTGTGTTGGGGAGGAGACCCGTTGTTCCAGGAAATTTTCCAAACTTGGGAGATCAGTCTTGAGGCAGAAATAATTCCCCAATAGGGATGGCTGCCACTTCGGTACTGCATGAAAAATAGCCATCATGTCCTACTGAGATGTAGATGCAACTAAATGCTTACCGGAAAAGGTCTCGTGAAGGCGGAAAGCCCACTAGTGCAGCAAAGACACCTGCATGTCTATCCAAGGAAGTAGTGGAGGCTGTTGGTGGGTGCATCTGAATGGAATGGAACTAAGCGATGACACCATGTGAATTCCTCTTAAGGATCTTTTCCAGGCGATGTGAACTGATGATGCGGAGAGACCTTGGTTGTAAGCCCATAAATTTGTGTTGTGTCCCATTGACGGAAAACTGCATCCAAAGTTCAGCAAAATCCCATAATATGGGGCCAAGTGTGCGTAACCATTGAACGCCCAAAACAACATCACATCCACCTAAGGACAAGGAAAACATGTCAGAGCGCAGGTTATAATCTTCCAGAGAGATACGCACATTGTGACACTTTCCCTTGCAAGGTAAGGTGCCCCCATTGGCAACCATGACTTCAAAGTTGGAACAAGGATGGATAAAACAATCAGCCTGTTTGGCCATCCGAGGGTCAATGAAGTTATGTGTGCTGCCAGAATCAATGAGTATTGTAAGAGGAAGCTTCTTGAAGTAACCCCTGACCCAACTGTTTGGTGGGTGGTGACGCCGGATAAAGCATTGAGAGATATCTCTGGCTAGTCCTGAGATGGGGGGTCAATAGGTGGCTCTTGAATGTCGATCTGATTATCTTCTTCACCAATTTTAGAGGCAGGCGGAGAATCCATATCCAAGAGATGGAGCTTTTGCTGAACACATTTATGTCTCCGAGTGAAGTTCTCATCACAATTATAACAGAGCCCTTTTTCTCTGCGTGCCTGCATCTCTGTTTTGGACAAATGCATGATAGGAGTTGGTCGAGGAGCTGGCAGAATGGGAGGTCATTGAGAACCCATATTTTGGAAGGGAACAAAAGTGGGTTTGGAGCGTTGCTGGGATGCAATCTTGTCTTCTGCCAACTTAGCCAACCCCAAAGCTTCCATCATTGTGTTGGGACAAAACATTTTAACCTCTGAGCGGATTTCATCCTTAAGACCACTGATAAAACAACTCCTGTAGAATTCCTCAGACAATCCTTCTGTGTGGTTGGCTAGTTTCTCAAATTCTGTCTGATACTCTCTCACAGTGCCAATTTGGAAAAGTTTAGTGAGGGCTCCGGTGAAGTCATCAAAAGCACCAGGACCAAATCGTTGCAAAAGGAGCTCACAAAAATCTGGCCGTTTTGGCTCTTCGTGAGCCTTGATGTACCAACGGTACCATTGAAGAGATTCATGTTCTAAATGAAAGGATGCAAGTGGAACTTTGGTGACATCAAAAGTATTATGCATACTGAAATACTGTTCTGGACGATAGATCCATCCAGTCGGATCAATACCATTGAAGCGAGGAAAATCAAGCTTTGGACCACAGAAATTGCTAGAAGAAGAGAACCCATTATCTGATGAAGATGTGGACTGTCGTTTGTTGTTCATGGCTGAATGCTCAAGATGGAGGCCAAGAAATTTTTCATCCAAATCATGGAGTTTGGTTTGGATGGATACAAGTGCTTCCTCCATGGTGTGTGCTCCTACGCGGGTGACAACCATAACCAGAGTTTTTTTTTTTTTTTAGGAAATGGGTAGAAAAACATAAACATAAGCTTGTGTAGTAAAGGGAAATTCGGATTTGGGAAAAACTCGGGTGGGTAATTGGGGTTTGACTAGGCTTTGGACACTGTCAAAAGGACAGGGAAGCAGAAAAGAAGGATTTTAGAAGCGGGGTGAAAGGATGACAAAATTTGGCAGAGAGGGACAAAGAAGCAGAATTAGGAAAGGAACTCTGTGGTAAAATTTGAAGGCGATCAGGTGAAAATCGAAGAAGTTATGGCAAAACCCTAAAAATAGACAAATGTGAGATTTCAGGTGTTGAGAAGTGGAATTTGGGATAGGGTCCTCATGAATGAAATATGTAGAATGGGATTGCAGGGGTGTCAGAGAATTTTTATTTTTATTATTTATTTATTTATTTATTTATTTTCAGAATGGAGTTGCTACAGCACGGAAGGGATCTGAAATAAATAGATCTGCAACGTCGCAGAAGTGATCAGAAATAGAGGGATCTAAAACGATGCTGAATGGATCGAAAACGACTGGATCTAAAATAGATCTGAAACGGTGCAGCAGTGATCGGCAACAGTTCAGCTAAAAATAGATATGGACCCCAGGTATGTGCGGCTTCCTGACAGTTTAGGGGTTTCACTCGGCCACCAATGTTGTCTGAAGGCTTTCATATTGGGGCAGTACCCCTCACTCCACGGCTCAGGTAAAACTGATAACCACTTTGCCACAAACGACAACTCTTGGTTTACCTCACGGATGGGAACTAGTCAATCAGGTAGCGATCGTTTCCCTTTTTGCTATCAGGTCCTCTCAATGGGCCAGCTACTTTGGGGTTCCTATGGTACTCCTCACAATGAGTTTTAGGGCTTATGCCCAAGTACTTCCCACAGTTAAGCAGATAGGGATTATTCCCAAATCCAAACTTGCAACAAATGCGAAAAAAAAAAATTGACAGAAATTCCACCCAACATGTCCAAGAAAGTGCTCTGATACCAGATGTGGAGAGCCTGCAACAATTAATTAATAAGAATATGAAAAATAGCAGAAATGACAGAACTCATAATCACTTTTATCGATCGTAGGCTACTTCGAGGGGGAAACCTTCTTTGAACAAGCTTAATACAAATAACTTCACGGTGCCTTCATAAGCTTCAATACACACTTATATACTAAGTCTAGGCGCCAATACTATGGGTCAAAACCATGGGCCAATACAAACTATGGATCAACAATACTACGGGCGACTTACAAAGCATATGCGCCAAACAACAATAACACAAACTGTGGATCAACAAATACTACGGGATGACTTACAAAGCATATGCATCCAACAACAATATACTAATAAAGTAAAGACCTGGGTTCCTAACAAAAAACATGTATGTCGTACCTTAGATAGAGTGTTGTCGAAATTCAAACAAATATGCCATCGGATTTTGGGTTCAAATTTTCCCATGGGTCACCTTGGTTAGATACATTAGTTACCTTCATGTTCAACATAAGGAAAATTTTCAAACATTTCCTTACAAAAAAAAGAAATTCACATTCCAGGATGTTACACTGAAGTCAAGTTCAGGAGTTTGTGTCGTCTGAAGACTTCAAAGACATCTCGAAGGTACTTTCACAATAAGATCAAAAAATACATACACAAGATGCAGGAAGAATTTGATAAGGTCACCATGGAAAAGGAAGAATAGATCTCTTGTCTAAGAGATCATAATCACAAACTGATTCTTCAAATCAAGAAGGTGAAGGATAAAGCATAAGACAGTTGAAAGATAGAATAGGAGAATCAAGATCTTCAGAAGAAACTAGTAGAAAATATCGATCGAAGATAATGGTCACTTAAGAAGCATAAATATGATCTAATGGATCAAATTCAAAAGCTTAAAGATGATGAGAAATCACAAGAAGAAATGATCATGAACCTTAAGAATGATCAAAATTTGTTGGAAAACAAGTTGGAGCAATTTCAGAAAAGGACATCAAAACCCTTGGACTCAAAAATCCAAGTTGAAGAAAAAGAAGCAAATACAAATCCAGTCCTCGTCATAAATAAAAAAGAATCCAATTTAGTAAAAAAACAAACAACAAGAACTCCTTATCGACACACAAATTATAAAAGTCATTTTGACCAACGACGGGGTCAAAATGAACACAAACAAAGGAGTTATGAATTCAGAAAAGAAAGAACACAAAATCAACAAGCTAAGAAGAAAACAAGAAGTTCCATCCAACAAAGCAATTAGCAAACAACTCTGATGAAGATATATATCAGATGGACCACTTCACAAACAATGCGACATTTTTTCTTGGGAATTCGTAACTCATATCGTTTCGTTTCATCAAGTGTCGCAGTTACTAACACAAAAGATCGAGTGATGTCATTACAAGCAAGAAATCAACGTAATCATTGTCCTCAATAAGCTTTGAGGACAAAGATTCCCTTAAGGGGAAGGCAATGTAACAAACATAATATTAAATAATCAATAATAGTAATATAATAATATAATAATAAAATAGTAATAAAATCATTTACATTAAAAGACATAACCTTTCAACGAAAAGGTATTAGTAGGCCGATATAAAGTTTAAAGCATTGTATTTTTCAGTCGTCATATTTATATCATCAATTATTTTATCCATTCATGGATTATTGTAGTTTGGTTTATTGGTGTTGGTTATTCCTTTAAGAAACGATTTTGTCATTTCATTCTAGTATGGCTTTTGTTCTTGATTCCAGTTGAGTTTCTAGTATGGATTCCATTTTAGCTTCCTTGTCTCGATATGCAACCTTCTCACTAGCAAATTTACCGCTTTGATAGCTCACTTTTTCTTACTGAATTTACCATGCGTGACTTAGGTTTCTTAGGGAATTTTACCATTATTGAATAGGTCCGATAGCACTTGTCCTCAAAGCTGAAGATGCAGAAACTGCTGTAGAAAGGATGTTAGTTCCTAGGTGGCATCCTTTAGTGTTGTATCCTTCCATAGAATCAAGACCTCCTTGATGGCACTCTTCACCTTCACACATTTGTTTTTCCACAACTCCTCCTAACATATGAGTAGCTGTAAAGATGCTCACAAAATGTTTATGTGTACCATAAGATAGATATTTACATATGGCTCAGGATTCTTATCTATAAAATCTTTCTAATTCGATTGAGACATCGTTTCGAATTTGCCTTTGGTCTTTTCGAGCTCTTTCGGTGCATTTGAGTAGGACAATAGCCCTCTACTATATGCACACAACAATTCGTCAAAGGAATTTCCAATAGTGTGTTGCCTCTTATGAGGTTCATATTAGTTCATCGGAGACCTTTCTAATATTTCCCTGCGTCTTATCAATTATTCCTCCGATGCTTATCAATTGTTCCTCCGATGCCAACTTGGGCATGCTCTAATTGGCAGGGAATTAACTGTGTTGCAACTTTCACTCTTGTTGCATAAATTCATACACCATCCATTCATAATATATTCATAAAAAAACAAGGAAGAGATTTGACTATTTCCTCTCTTTTAAAACATTAAAAATAACTTTACTTATATATCATGAAATTCTTTTTAAATTTTATTTTAATTTTGAACTTTTATGTCTAGGTATTGATTGTGATTTTTATATGATGATTTTTTTTATTATCATTTTTTATTTTTCTAATGTATGGAAAAAATTTACAATACTCAAGATTATTAGTGTTTCTTTTATTGGTATAAATATATTATCATAGATTCATCTTAAACTTAGATTTCCTCTAGGTGTTTCAAGGATCTAGGTTTAAGATGGATCTATGTTGATAGGTTTTTTATTTTTTTGTAAAATCTAAAATTAAATTTAGACATATCGTATTGAATAACTTTAATTTTCTATTTTTTATTTATTTTTTATCATGTATGTGACAACATCTCCCCGAGACTGAGCTATAGAGAACCTCGTCACTCTCAATTCAATCAATATTTTTATGTTCATCTATAATATCATGTGTAGGCAAACTTGAGCACCTAAAATAATTCATTGGTGGTTTGTAACAGGTGGAATTCCATTCCTGCTAGATGCTCATGGGTCTTGGATTGTTAGCATATTTCCTTGTGTTTAAGGAAAATGAGCTCTTATCCTATTAGAAGTAGTTTTAAGTCAAACTCCATTACCAAAAAATAGTTTCAACCTAAATAATATCTATAAAAAAGTTATAGTCCCTTACTATCATTGTCGAGGCTATAATACTAGGCCATGTAATTTCAATTAACCTTAACCTTAATACCACATACATGATACAATTTAACCTCATTTAAACATTATGAAAGCTATAATACTGGGTCATGTACTTTCAAATAACATTAACCTTATACATGATACAATTTAACCTCATTTAAGCATGGAACCATGGAAGAATGATATAGATGTGTCTTATATATAAAATACCTTTCATTGTAAACTGAACCATTATGGATATGTTATATAACGCAATACACAAATGTGTCAAAAACATATGTTCGCCTTATTTACAAACATGTCCAACTTATCTTTACCATTTTCCCAAATAAAGCATAAAAATGTTTCTAAAATCATAGATGATTCATAAAAGTTTTATAGTTTTGTACCCTAATGGATTTTGATAGCAATATATTTTATTTTCAAAATTCATTGTTCCACAACCAAAGAGATTAGCTAATTTATTAATACTGTTGAAGGCAAAGTATTATTAATATATTAATACCGTTGAAGGCAAAGTATTATTGAAATGGATTTGTAATCATTCTCTTCAAAAATTTATCCAAAGTTTTATTTAGTTTTTTAAATGATCTATATTAAATTGAATATTTTAAAAATTAATAATAACTTTTTAATTTTAAAATATAAATTTCAATTTTACAATGGGTAGAAAAGATTGATTAAACTAGTATTATCTAGTTTAAAATCAAACTATCAAATAAAATATTAATTTTAAAAAATTAAAAATTAAAAAAACCATAATTAACAAGTGTCCCTCCTCAGTAATCACATGTCATGGTTTCTTAAATACATTGTATTTCAACTTTATGTGCAATATTAATTAATTCTATTTTGGTTTTTCCTTTAAAATATTAACTATCTCCCAATTTAACTTACCCATCTCTAAATTTAGTATTTTTAAGTTTATCAATGGTTACCAAATTTGACATTTGAATGAAGTTGGTTGTACCTCCTAAGCCCACTCTAAATAGTGGAAATTGAAAAAGCACGCTATTAAAACAATATTGTCCTCCACAATGTTATCACTCATTCCATAGAACTTTTTCTCGGGATTCTTCAATATGCCATAGCATTTGATGCAACGGATGCCGGTGTAATGGTGGTCGAATGGAACTGGTGAAGAAGCTTCCAACAATAAAAGCCTGCCCTCGTTAACGTATAGAAATGTTTATGTATTTTAAAATCAAATATACTTAATATTTATGTATTTTAAAATTATTTTTATTTATATAAAAGTTAATTTTATTACATATTATATGGATTTTTTAAAATTTTTTATTTTTCTATATTTGTTTTGAATATGGCAAAAGTTATCGCTATTGAGTTGTTAACTATTATTGAGGGAAGTAGTGGGTTGACTCAGAAGTTAAGAAAATGGTATTTTAATCTATCAAAATCAATTTTAGATTTAATAAATTTATGCTATTAACTAATCAAAATCAATTTTAATTTTATTGGAAAAAAATCAATTTTAAATCTTATAATAAAACTTAAAAATGATTTCAACTTAAATAGCATAAACAAAAAACTCAATCTCCTTTGTAAACATACCTTCAATACAAATAGAATGAGCAATAAAGTTACTACCATTATTATTATTTATATTAGTGATCTATTTTTTTTACTTGGTAAGTTATGTACTATTAATACATTTTAAATTAAGCTATATACTA
The DNA here is from genome assembly GCA_027924585.1 of Larix kaempferi. Lineage (NCBI taxonomy): Eukaryota > Viridiplantae > Streptophyta > Pinopsida > Pinales > Pinaceae > Larix > Larix kaempferi. Next base: position 1,488,304 of record BSBM01000551.1, read on the forward strand.
TTAATACATTTTAAATTAAGCTATATACTATTAATACATTTTAAATTAAGTCATATATAGTACATATTTCTTACCATTACGATTATTTATATTAGTGATCTATATTTTTTAATTATTAAGTTATATACTATTAATACATTTTGAATTAAGCCATATATATTACATGTTTCTTATTTATATTTGTGATTTAATTTTTATTGTTAAACTATTTAATATTAATACATTTTGAATTACATCATATTTTTTATATGTTTCATAGTTATTTATTTTAACTATGTCAAATACATTGTTTAGAAGTTTTTGAATCATCCACCATTACTATATTAAGATATTTTAAAAAAAAGCAATGTATTATATTCTATACTATAAATGAAATTCACTTTAGAAAATAAGATATTATATTTTTATGTGAAAATGAACTAAAACTGATTTGCAATTATTTGTTTTATTTTTTAAACAAATACTTTAAGACAATCAATACATATTTAATTTTGCGATATTATTTTTGATCATTTAAAAAAATTTATTAAGTAGCTTGGCTGTTAATTCCACTTGTTTTTGCAAATATGAAAAAAATGATTGTGTAAACTTATGGTAAATAATGTGGAAAGAAAATTATTCTTTGAATTTATTATGTCTATGAAAACTCCATGATTCCAATCCTCATTTAACATCGTTTTATCATTATTCTTAAAAAAAATTATTATGTCGATAAAAAATCCATGATTCCAATCCTCATTTAACATCGTTTTATCATTATTCTTAAAAGCTGTTGAGGGAAAATATTTTACATCATTAGAATTTGTTAGGGAAACTTCTTTTGTTTTTATTTTTATTAGCATTTATGAAATTATTTAGGTGAAATATTGATGCAATTAGGAATACTTATTTAAGTTATAATTTTGAATTCATTTGTATCACTAAAGAAAGCTTTGTGGAAAAAAATCCATACATAAATATTTAACTAATCTTAACATGGTTAATGTAGAGAGCATTAATAATCAAGGTTTTAACTAATTTTAATGCCATAATATCTCTTAACCCTATAGAAAATGGTTAATGTATAGAGCATTAATAATATGGTGATATGTATAACAATCATGTTGTATGGTTTGAATAGTGGATTATTTTTTGTTAGATTCCTAGTATGTGGAAATGGATCTGAACATGCAAATTCCCAATAACATAATGTTTTGGATTCAAATGCATCATACACACGTGGTAATGAAAAGGTGCACTTAGGAGCTCTTTGAAAATTTTCAAATTTAATATTGAGGCAAACCTATAATATATTAAATCACATTATATGATTTTTAGGGTAGTTATTTCAAAAAGTTAGAGTTCCTTGAAAATTTTCAAATTTAATATTGAGGCAAACCTATAATATATTAAATCACATTATATGATTTTTAGAGTAGTTATTTCAAAAAGTTTAGTGATGCCCTTTGTGAAGCTCTTATACTTTCAAGAAACATATGTCTAATTCTAACAAATACTAATATACACTAACTTGTAGGGAAACATTCAAAGTAACACATATTAAAAATGTCATTTAAAAAATATTTTCTTTCTACTATTTTTCTATGCTTCATGTCAAGTTCATGTAAAATGTATAAAAAAGAATCATATAATAAAAACAACAAGAATGTATTAAATAACAATATGGAAGATTACCAAAAAAAAATCATTTTTCTTTGTATAGATGTACCTTCCTTAATTAGTTTTAAAAGAGCTTGTGGTGAAAGAAGATATTTTAAAAATTTAGCACAATTGTTTTAATTTTATGAAGACGTTTTATTGATGGACCTTGAAAGATTGAGCATAATAAAATGAAGTGTAAACTTTAGTTACAACTACCAATAGACCATAAGTTTGTCAGGATATATATTCTATATTAGAAGAGAGACTAAGTTTGTTTGCTTGAACAAAACAAGCAATATAAAATTAAATACAATTACAATATGATAGTACATGATAATTGATTAACTTTTAAAAATATGTTTTTTCTAAATCAATTAAGTATTAAGTATGACAAATAGATTTTACCCGATTACCAAGAAAGTTGATTGCATTCTAGTTCCTCTATCTTTTTCTTTTCCGAAATCAATTTCAAAGCTATATGTTTTAGTTAACTTTTCTTTAAACGGTTTGCCCACACATTCAACCATAAACATTCCCAACATCAAATTCCATTGCTTTGCTTTATCATTTTTGAATTTTCTTTAAATTGTTTGACGACACATTTAACAATAAACATTCCCAACATCAAATTCCATTGCTTTACTTTTATTTTATTTTCTAGGTTATTAGATTTTCCATGTTTTTTCAAAATATATTGTGAATAAAAAATAAATTTATATTATAAATAAAGAATATGAATATATAATTATTTTATTTCTCCACTAAGATCTCTAGTGCGCGTCTACGAACATTTAACATTTAAGCCTGTAAATATATATGTAACAAATTTCCAATTTGGATTTTACACGATTACCAAAACAAAATATTGATATTCTCGTTCCTCCATCTTTAACTTTTTCTTTTCCAATTTCAATTCCATCTTAACTTTTTCTTTTCCAATTTCAATTTCAAGCTCTAGGTTGTCCGTCTTTGAATTTTCTTTCAATGGTTAGACCACACATTTAAGAATAAAAATTACCAAACATTACCAAGATAAAGTTCCATTACTTTATTTGGTTAGGATTATAAGATTTTCTATTTTTTTTTTAAATATATTTTTTTTGAATAAAAATTAATTAATATGAATATCACTTTGAAAGACTTGTTTTTCTAATCAGGGTTGGCAAGTGTGGGTGGAGTACTCTACGGCTCGGATGGAAATAAGAGGAAAGACTATGCCTGGCGTATCGACAAAAGAACTAACAACAGTGCCGAATGGCTAGCCCTCACCAAAGGTCTGGAGATTGCAAGGGAGTAAGGCATCAATGAATTGATAGTTTGTGGTGATTCTTTGTTGGTTATCAGGGAGGCTAGGAGTTTGAGCAAAAACAGAAAGAATCCAGCTTCAAAAACCCATAATCTTCTTAAATATTTGGTCAGCGAATTCAAGAGCATCAACTTTCTACACATATTGAGAAACAACTACCATGACGCTGACACTATGGCTAATATCGGTGATAAACTCGACCGTGGCGTCCTTGTTAGCAACAATGAGATGAAACATAGGGTGTGGGTCCATTGCCTATGATCATAAGCACCTTCATGCTAAGTTTTTCACTTGTTTGATCCCGCAAGGGGGGGATATCTGGATATAATTTTATGTCAATGGTTTACACCTTAGCCAAAGTTGCAAACCCATCTTGGGGTCTCATTTGGAGTGCAACTCACACGTGTCGGGAACATGGCTTCCACATGGGAAGCATAAGAACCCTCATCTCAAACGTCACGCTTAGCAGATCATGGTAGATATGGTTAACGGAGCAGGTTGGTAATGCAATCTTATTTAAACCTAGATGTAGAGCAGGCTTGCAGAACACTTGTTTGGAGAGCAAGGTCATGGCAGACCTTGGAGCGAACTCTCGTGGAAAACATACTATGCCTCATCTGGGTAGTGATTCATGCCTGATTTTTGGAAGCGACACCTTTCATGGCCTGGGGGTTACGAATGCTCAACTTGTGATCAACACCGTTTGAAAGTTCAGGCTTGTGGTGGTTGGGAGGAGCACCAGGGCATTGCGACATCCTTCATGGTGGTTAACGACCACTTGACCATACTCGATGCACAAATTCACATTCTAAAGAATGAAAAATTTGATATTAAACAGGCCTTGCAGCGTCTGAATGCCATGGAGTAGACAGGCCATCTAGAGGCAAGAAGCAACAATGGCCTTCTCAACAAGAAGGTTGACAATCTCTCGGCGGTGGTGGACGGTGGGTGTACATGTCAAATTAGGGCGGTTCGTGCCATAGAATTGAACATCGAGAGTAAGGTGGACAGTTTATGAAAGGAGCTCGATGAAATGAAATTGGAATTGATGAACCTAGTTGCAGCAGGCAGCATGGAGGCTGCGTCCCGGAAATAGCTCGAAGTTTGGGTTTTTTGGTTTGTCTGGGTTTGTTGGATCTCCTGTTTTTTTGGTGTTTTGGGCCACTTTTGGGTCTTTCTCTGCAAAGTTCTTGTTTGGTCTGTAAAAACTCCAATGTAGTCTGCAGTTTTGGGACACTCTGCACTTTGTTTTTAGGTGTAATCATGTCTGATCTCGTCTGGTCATAGGAAGTAGAATTGTTGAAAGCTTGTAGCTGTATTTAGATGAACATGCATCCTTTGGTTGGATTTTAAAGTTTATATGTAAAAGATGATGGCTAAGACATGCTGGTATATGTAAAAGATGATGGCTAAGACATGCTGGCAGGAAGCAGCATGTACTTACACTGTGTATTTTGGTTTCTGCCACTTTTTATCAATACAAAAAATACTAACCGTTTTCGTAAAAAAAAAAAAACTTGTTTTTCTAATATCAAATTATAAATTTATTTTTATTCATAAATTAAATTTCTCACAAACTTAACAATTATCTTTCCCCACATATACATATACTTACATTTTTAGATTTATTTATTTTTAATAAAGATTGTTAGGTTTTCCATGTTTTTGTGTTTCTAAATGTATATTATGATTAAAAATATGATATAATTTTGAAAGAATTGTTTCCATAAGTTATAGCTTTTTCTCTCTCTTTCTTTCTCTTTATATATAATTTTAAAATTAAAATATAATGGATTTTTTAAGTAGTACTGAAGAAGTTTCTAACTGATGATCTATCATAAGGAATGCCTACATTTTATGTAATTATAAATAAAATATTAAATTCAATATTAATATAAAAATTAATAAACATTTTTAATTAAAGGGTCTTTGCACGAAGATGGTTCTCACTTTCATTACAATGGAAGCACGTGAGTGCTATAATTCAATAGCATGCACGCGATATTAACAACATGCATGCATTCATGATTTGGCAATTGCCAAACCTCCATGCAAGTGGCAAGGTGGATAGAGGAACACACACGTGTTCCTAAAGAGCGCACACATTATTAGCGGGTGCATGCTTTAGAAATGCACACACGCTAATAACGTGCACGCGCTAATAAAACATGCATGCTTCTTTGTTTATTAAAGAAACACATCATGGCCCATTTTCTCACCATTCTCTCCCCTTTCGACAGCATCGACATCTTCCATGTCAACAATATAGAATGTGCACTTTCCTCCACCTCCAAACAACTTGTCCAAGCCATCCCTCCAAGTATTTGTTTTCAAATCTTGTGATCTTCTTTGATTGTTTGGTGATTTAGTAAGAAAAACTCAATTGTAAATGAATCAAAATTAAAAAAAAAAAATCATTATTTTTACATGTCGTTTGTCTCTCCTCCATCACAATGGTAGAAAATTAGGAAACAAATCCACCAAGCACAAAAAACCTTAAACAAAATCCAGAAGTAAACATTAATCCTTAGGAGAACGCAAGCACAAAAACTCAAATTAACCAACATTTAAACCAATTAAGAAGCTTGGTTCAAGAGCTCAAAACCATAAGGGAACCATCAAGACTATCCTTAGCCACATCCCTTAATAGCATCATTGCCTCTATTAACAATGCCCATGGTCAATTTTGAGAATAACTGAATATAGGGCCAGTATGATATAGTTCTATTCTATCAGTCTCAATAAAGAAGAAATCAAAGATTTGAACATTTCAAAACAAACTATTGTTAGTATTTTCATTGAACCTAAGACCGTCCAACCCCCTGGCCCGCGCAATGTTGAATTAATGTAACTTCGAAGAATATTCTACTTGTATTTTATTATTGTAACTCCGTTGGGGATGTTTTACCTCCGTTCAGGGAAGCCATTATTATATTTGGTCAAGTAAAAGTCATGAGGTAAAACCTCCATTGTAAGTCGGGTCGTTAGTACCCAAAATAATGTAATATAATATTATTTGAGTCTTTCTAGGTGAGGCTGACCCAGTCGCTTAAAGTGAGGCCGACCTAGTTAGGTTATTTGTCAAGTGAAAAGTAAAGTATAAATAGAGAGCGACTTCCTCTCATTTGCACCATTCACTCATTCATGCATTATGCATTAGAGGAGAGTGAGAAGTCTGCGAAGGCGGAGGAGGATTGGCTTGGATCTAGAGTTTGGGTTTGTCTCTCTTATTTGTGAGACCTATTTTGGGCATTGTACTTTGGTAATCTATATTGAGGAAGTTCTTGTTGGGTTTTCTTCCCCTTGAGGGTTTCCCGGGATATATTGTTGTGTACCTTGTGATTGTGTATCTTTCAGAGATCCTTGTTATGTTTCTATTGTGAAAATGTAGCAAATGCTCATCAAGTTAGAATTTAGTCTCTAGTAGCATATAATATTAACATGGTATCAGAGCTTTCCTGAAAAGAGCATCTTTCATAAGGTAAATCTCTCTCTCTCTGAGCATACAAATTAGGGCTTCTTAAAAAAGTGGAATTTTTTAGTGCAAGTGGCATAGGCAAGCGCACCCCTCCTAGACGCATCTATTGGAACCAAAATCAAATTTTTTAGTGGGTGAATCTTCCAGAAAGTCAAACCCTAGTTTGAATTTGGACCAGAAAAACTAGAAAACTAGAGAAAGCCAAAACTACAGACCAGAATTTCGCAAGTCAAATTTCAAGGGTGAAAGTTTGGAATCTTCAGAAACAAAGTGTACCAGCATACTCGCCTCATTCAAGCGCATCTTTTGGTGAGTTCAGTTTCAATTTTGAGAAACTTTAATTTTTGGTTATTCTCTGCTCTCCGGGAAAAGATGGCCCCAAGCACTAAGCTTGATGACAAGTTGTAAGGCATAGAGAACTTTCGTGCTTGGTAGTATAGTATTGGACTCATTCTAGAAGAGAATGATCTTTTAAAGTTTGTTAAAGAAGATGTACCAGAACCCGAAGAAGCCGAAGCAAAGGAAAATCACAGGAAGGAAATTATTAGGGCCAAGAGGATTATGGAAGATTCCATCAAGGATCGCTTGATTCCTCAATTGTCCTGTAAGAAAACACCTAAGGAAATGGATGATTCCCTATCAAGGATGTATGAAGGAATGAACATCAATTGAAAGATGAATTTGAGAACCCAACTCAAAAGCACAAAAATGAATCAAGGTAAATCTGTCCAAGATTACCTTACTAGTGTTTCTCAATTCAAAGAACAACTAGAAACAATTGGAGACAAGCTTGACGAAGATGAATTAGTGATGGTTGCTCTCAATGGTCTCACTAGACCTTGGGACTCTTTTATCCAGAAAATGTGTGCAAGAAAGGAAAGTCTACTATTTGATGTTGTATGGGAAGAATGTATCCAATAGGAGGCTAGAGTGGAAAATCAAGAAGCACTACTAAGAGATGATGATAAAGCTCTAGCTACCCATACTAAAAGAGGAAAGGGAAAGCCTCATTTCAAGGAGTTTCATCCTCCTAAGAAGGGAAACCACAAGCAAAGAGACTTCTCTTCTTATCAATGTTTCTGTTGTTATAAGATGGGATATATTTCCAAATATTGTCCAAAAAGAAAAGAAGAATACAAGAAGAAGAGTAACAAAAGACATCATGCTCATTTTTCCAAAGATGAAGAAGAAGAAGAAGAAGAAGAAGAAGGACCTCCCAGGAAGTTACAAAAGGAAGAAATTGAAGCATATGTCCTATAATGATGGTGCTTCAAAGCACTCTCTCAAATTTTGAAGAAAAGGACTTGGCCCCTCAGAAAGTTTCACTAGGAGAATAGGAGAAGCAACATACAAGCTTGATTCAGGAGGATGTACTATAGAAAGAGTTTAGAATGCAGTTGTTATTGGGACAAAAGAAGGTGGCTCAAATAAGATCACTTAGAAAAAAATTTGATCTATGGTAGAAGAATTGATCAACATTATAGATCATAAGCAAGAAAGGCACATGACCTCAGAATCATATGATGGAGTAGAGCTCACCATCAGACATTCCAGTAATCCCTGCAAGGAGACTAGGATCAAAATAGATCCTACCAAACAAACAAAGATAAGTATTTGAATTGTCATTTTTATCAAATTGTTTAAATGATATTGTTCAGTTGTATACATGTTTATATTCCTAGTAGTATAGTATGCATGTTAGAACATTTGCAAAGGTAAGTAGCCTATGGTGCTATACAACATTCCATTGCTACTTATCTAGAGAGAAACCTCTTTGCTGACATATTGGGAGTAGTGCACGCTCTTAATAATGTTCTGGTAGAGATGGAAGGAATCTAGAAAGTTACCATATGAATGTGGGATATGGATGAATGTTGTTTTATTGGCTAAGATAACATTATGGAAGTGTGACTTATGTTTTTATGCATATGTTTGGGAAACTATGAAATGTTTCTAACCATGCTACTGAATTTGACTTGTGGGAACTATCGTACACAATCACCTACAAATGAATAATGATAAGACTTGTTCTATAGAACAAGTGACGATGGTTCAACAAGACTTATAAAATCAAGCAGAGGAATTTGACTATGACAAGATGTTGCTCTAGTAACCAGACTCATGGTGTAATCAAAGTAGAAGAAGATATCAAGCAACATCCAGGACTCAGAGAACCACATGTATGCATATTGAAGAAGATTTTGTATGGTCTCAGAAGTCACCCATAGATAGAATGATGAGATCAAGGATCAACTAGAGTGATGAGACATCAACCTTTTATACAAGGTTGAAGATGAGAAGCTCATAGATGGGTGAAAGAGAGAAATTGCAACATATTTCGAGATCTTGGTATCCAGTGACTTAGAAAGATGAAATAAATGGATATAAAAGATAAAACATGCACCAGATGGAAGTATTGTGGCTCATGGATTCTCTCAAAAGGAAGGAATCAATTATAAAGAAACATTTGCACCAGTATCAAGGTACACTTCAATCAGAACCATCATGGCACTTGCAACCACGATGAAGTGGAAATTACAACAGATGGATGTGAAGACAAATTTATTGAATGGTGTCATTGAAGAAGAAGTGTACATAGAATAACCACAAGGATTTGAGGTTGAAAACTAAGAGACACATGTCTGCAAACTAAAGAACGCTCTGTAAGGGTTGAAACAAGCTCCAAGAGCTTGGTATGGAAGAATTGATAGTTTTATGACGAGCTTGGGATTTACCAAGAGTAAAGCTAACCCTAACCTTTACTTCAAGGTTATGGATGATGAACCTGTTATGTTATTACTATATGTAGATGAATTATTCCTGACAGGAAATGAGAAGCAAATTTCAGATTGCAATAAGAAGCTCGCTGCAGAATTCGAGATGAAAGACCTTGGCTTGACGCATTATTTTCTAGGTCTCGAAGTATGGCAGAGCCCAGAGGGAATCTTCCTTAACCAAGGGAAGTATGCAGTAGAGATATTGAAAAGATTTGATATGTTGGAGTGTAAATCCATGGCCACACTCATGGATACAAATTTGAAGTTACTATCTGATGCTTCGTCAGAATTGGTGGATATGTGTAATGTCCCTTGTTTGGAATTTTATCAAAATGGCAATTTTCCACTTTTTTTCCCTAGTTCGACCTTTGACTAGTTTTGATCTCTAGGTCCCAAATTTGCCCCAAATGATCCCAAATCTTTTGAGAAGGTATATGAATGATATTAGAACATAAAAATGTGTTTCAGTGATTCCTTTGGACCTTTAAAATACTTCTGCAAATCCTCTTTCAATTCTGATCAATGTAGGTAACTTTACTAATGATTTTCCTTTGACTAGTATTGGTCTCTAGGTCTCAAATTAACTCCAAATGCCTTCAAATATTCAAGGAAGGTGTATGAATGATATTAGAACTTGAATATGATGTTCAGGGATGATATATGGCCACCAAAATACCTCTGCAAACTCTCTTAAGATTCTAGACCAATTATGCAATTTTACTAGTAATTTGGGGTTCAAATCCCCCTGGGGTAAGTACTGAAAATGGCTTCCCAAATGACTCCAAACCCACTCAAATTTATGAACAGAGGTATGTAATGTGTTAATTATTTTATTAAAGTCTCATATGCACCATTAATAGATTATTACAACTGTTCTCACCCTCTCCCATTCAGCTGCAAAAATCCCCAATTCGACCCTTGGGGAAATGGCACTATTTCACCTCCCAATACAACTAAATTGAGTAAAAATGATTCAAATGTTCAAGTACAGTACATGAAACTTGTATAAGAAATCCATGGAAGTATATTTATCACAAATATATCGGAGGATCATCCATTCATTCGAAATCATCATCAATACATTGGCTCACAACAAGGTAGTGGGGAAATGGCATTGTTCTTCCATTAAAAATGAGATTTATACATTTCTACTTGGAATTTCGACCTGAAACTTTTTGGAGATGAAGAACAGAGTATTTAATTCACATTACAAAAGAAAGGGAGCATTAAAAGCTTCCCCAAAGAGTACAATGGCTCACCAAAAACGCCCTCCCTCAAGGATCAAGAATATGCCATCAAAACTGGAAATGGTTGAAGGAGTGAGCTGCAATAGAAAAAACCATGAGCTGACCTATAGCTTACACCTGAAAATAAAGACTCCATTAAAGCTCCAAATGAAATGTATGAATGGCCTTTCCAATTACCAACTTGGATGGGAATCTTTCACCCTCGAAATTGGCTAAGGCAAGAAACTAGTCATCCACTAGCTCTCCCTCTTCACAAATGCAATTGCAAATTCTACAAATGATAAAAATCCATTCTCATACTTCATTTCTACATTTTATAACCAACATTAGCCTTCTAAGGGTCGAAATCCTCTCAATAGATTCAATAGGTTTCCATTTAGGAAATATTCCACATTTGCCATTTGTCTCCTAGTTCCAACCTTCCATCTTCTCCCAAATTCGATTTTGAGTCTCTTTGGCTTCTCCAACTCCCAAATTCGCCTTCCTTGAGCCTATTTTTGGGGCTGACATGTTATAGTGGTCAGATTTCAGAGGTAAGGTCTGCAATTTGTCATAGTTGTCATGGATGCTCCATCATTGGTGTCATAAGGGCTAGGGAATCTAGCCCAAGTGTCCACAAACTTCCACTTTGACTCTTTATCTTCCATGGAGGTTACCAATCCTTCCCAATTCGACCTAATATGCTCAATGACATGTGTTATGACTTACCAACTCAACCAAGAGTGTTCACATTCCCATTAATTCGAATTTGCAAAAGAGAGATACCATGTATTATGAAAAATCAAGCTAGTGTGGGTCCCACATCCTCCATATGTCTCCAAAACCATTTGTCACCTAGGATTTCTCTTGAATTTCTTTATTCACTCTATTTATTAAATAATTGAACCCTTCTAATGTCTAAACATAATTTATTATCCCCCTTATTCCAAATCCCAAAGCTTCCACCCCAAACCTAGGAAACTAGTAATTTTCCTCCTTGGCAATTATTTGACCCTTAACATCAATTTTACAAACTCTAATGAATATGGCTAATGTGATTAGGCCATTGTGACCCAATTCCAAATTTGGGACATGACAATATGACACTATACAGGAAAATTATTGGGTCATTGATGTATCTGACGAATACCAGGTCATATATAAGCTTTGATGTGAACACCTTGAGTCAATATCTGGTTGAGTCCAGACGTGTTCACCTTGTAGTTGCAAATCATGTGATGAGGTACCTAAAAGGTACAATAGACTACGGTCTCAGTTAAATTAGAGATCATGACTTCAGACTGTTTGGTTACACAGATTCAGATTGGGCAGGAAGTGTCTCAGACAAAAAGAGCACTTCAGGTGGATGTTACAGTCTCGGGTCAACCATGATCTCATGGCTAAGCATGAAGTAATCTAGTGTTTCTCTTAGCACCGCAGAAGCAGAATATATTGCAGCTTGTTCTGCCAGTTGTGAATCCATATGGCTTCAGAATTTTTTATCAGGTTTATTTGATCTGGAGTTAGATATAATAGTGATTCTATGTGATAACCAGAGTTGTATAAAGATGACATAGAACCCCATGTTCCATGATGAGTCGAAGCACATAGAAATATAGTATTTCTACATTTGAGATATGGTTTAGAAGGGAGCTATATATCTCCAATATGTGAGCATCGATGAGCAGGTTGCAGATGTGTTGACTAAGCCATTGTCTTGTGTGAAGTTTGAGTATTTCTGTGACAAGTTTGGTGTAGTCCGTAGGTACTTCCCTAGAAAGGGGGAGTAGTGCTGATGATATTGTGGTGCAGTGGGATTGATCATCTCTAGGTAGTCATCCTATAATTCTTAAAGAAAGGATAGTATTAAATGTTGATCCTAAATTGCAGTGGGATTGATCATCCCTAGACAGTGATCCTGTGATTCTAAAAGGAAGAATAGTCTTAAATGTTGATCATGAGTTGTGGTGGGGTTGATCATCCCTAGACAGTGATCCCGTAATTCCAAAAGGAAGTATAGTCTTAAATGTTGATCCTTAGACTAGAATCACGTAATTCCGAAAGGAAGGATTGTCTAAGATGTGAGTGTTGGACTGAATCCTGAGTTCCGAAAAGAAGGATTGGCCATGATCCCTAGTTCCGAAACGAAGGATCACCAGAGTTGTTGGACTGAATCCCGAGTTTTGAAAGGAAGGATTCTCCATGATCCCTAGTTCCGAAAGGAAGAATCACCAGAGTTGTTGGATTGAATCTTGAGTTCCAAAAGGAAGGATTTTCCATGATCCCTAGTTCTAAAAGGAAGGATCACCAGAGTTGTTGGATTGAATCCCGAGTTATGAAAGGAAGGATTTTCCATGATCCCTAGTTCTGAAAGGAAGGATCACCAGAGTTGTTGGACTGAATCCCGAGTTCCGAAAGGAAGGATTGTCCATGATCCCTAGTTCTGAAAGGAAGGATCACCATAGTTGTTGGATTGGGTCCCGTAATTTCGAAAGGAAGGACTGTCCATGAGCCTGTAATTAAGAAAGGAAGGATTATGTGTGCTGCAGGTGATGATATTCTAGTGTTGTTGAATATGATGTTCCAATATCGTAGATGAGGATGCAGAAGTGTTGCAGAAGATGATGCTCCATTTCTGAAGATGAGGATGCTCCAATGATGCAGAAGATGATGCTCCAGTGTTGAAGATGAGGATACTCCAGTGCTGCAGAAGATGATGCTCCAGTGCTAAAGATGAGGATGCTCCTGTACTGAAGATAATGATGATGATACTTCAGCTCTGTACTGAAGATGACGATGCAGAAGATGATGTTCTAGCTCTGTGTTGCAGATGATGATGATGTTACAGCAAGTATTTCCAGTTGTTGATATTGATGTTGTTGAATAACTTCCAATGATTTATATATGTACCAACCAATGTTCCAGATGATGTTGTTGATAATGCCCCTCCTCCCTCCTTCTGATGATGTTGTGTAGAGCCACACATGTTGTTGTTTTTGTTGTCAGTAGAATACCCTTCGTATTAAGGGGGAGTGTTGAATTAATGTTACTTTGAAGAATATTCTACTTGTATTTTATTATTGTAATTATGTCAGGGATGTTTTACCTCCGTTCGGGGATGTCATTATTATATTTGGTCAAGTAAAAGTCAAGAATTAAAACATCCATTGTAAGTCGGGTCGTTAGTACCCAAAAGAATGTAATATAATATTATTTGAGTCTTTCTAAGAGAGGTCGGCCCAGTCAGTTAAAGTGAGGTCGACCTAGTTAGGTTATTTGTCAAGTGAAAAGTAAAGTATAAATAGAGAGTGACTTCCTCTCATTTGTACCATTCACTCATTCATGCAATGTGCATTAGAGGAGAGAGAGAAGTCTACGAAGGAGGAGGAGGATTGGCTTGGCTCTAGAGTTTGGGTTTGTCTCTCTTATTTGTGAGACCTATTTTGGGAATTGTACTTTGGTAATCTATATTGAGGAAGTTCTTGCTGGGTTTTCTTCCCCTTGAGGGTTTCCCAGGATATATTGTTGTGTACCTTGTGATTGTGTATCTTTCAGAGATCCTTATTATGTTGCTATTGTGAAAATGTAGTAAATGCTCATGAAGTTAGAATTTAGTATTTAATAGCATATAATATTAACATGCAAGAGACTCTTTTGCATGGATTGGTGCACATATGATCCATGGAGACAAACCTAGATGAGGAAATGGTTTATGGTTTTCGACAAATGTCCTTGCAATAATAGGGAGGTTCCACTATATTTTTTTTGAAAACTATATGTTGAGTTTGTGTTGGGTCTCCACGTGAACTATTTTGACGTTAGTGAGTTTTAAGGGGTTGGTATTGGATCTTCCCAAGATCGACCAACCGCTAGGCGTAACCCAATGAGAGGGCCACTACTCCTAACCGTATGCCGATCCCCCCCCACACACACCACAATAACCTCAGTTACTAGATTGCTTAGATGACACTACTACTACCTTATCACAACTACATAGTGTATTGTAGCACCATTCATTTATGGCATCATCCATACATGACCCATTAGCGTAGTATGGAGGACCCTTAGGCGCAGGTCCTTTAGGCCCCATTGATCATGGACCTTCCATGACAGCTAGTCAGGAAAAGGATTTGATCCAAATGGATATAGGTGGCCACCCACCTATTCCACTATATCAAAAAAACTTTCCATTTTGGCAATTTTCTAGTCAATTTCCACAGTTTTCCAGGTCCTGAACTTCCGGAGACGTTTTGAGGCCCTACACAATGTTTTTCTAGGTTCACAATGACCCAGACAAGAGCCCATGGCTATCATTTGGGTTTGTTTCACATTTGTATTCCTCAGATAGATCTTTCCAACAATATACAGAGCTCCCCAAATGTATATCATATGCAAAATTTATGACCTCGGTAAGTTGACTATTCAACTAACCACTTTGGGGCCACAAACTTTATGATGGTTCATCTCCTAAGGTTAGGATTTTGGATTTTTAGGGTTCTTTCCCTCATTGTGCCGAGAGGCGCTCTACAGCCTAGTATGAGGGAGATCTTGTAATGTTACATGTAATGTTTGTCGTTATTATCAACTAAAAAGAAAAATGTAATACTATGAGGGAGATCTTCTAAAGTTACATGTAACGTTTGTCAATTTTATTGTTGGCCATTAATAAAATGTAAAAAATGTAAAAAAAATTAAAATGAAATAAAAATTTTGTTAGCCATTAATTAAATAAATAATGTAACATTTCGTTTGAAGTACACTCGCTATATAATACACCAAAACAACAACAAAAATTAAATCAACAAAGAGGAATACACTCTCTCAACGAAAAGGAATCTGATCAAGTAAATCTCACTAATATTAAATCTCGCAGCTCCAGCTCCACATCCCTCCTCCCACTCCATAGACCTCCTCCCACTGCACCGCGTCCTCCTCCCACTTTGCAGCCCTCCTCCCACTGCACTGCGTCCTCCCCACTGCGCAAGCCTCCTCCCACTGCACCTCCACCTCCCACTGCGCAGCCCTCCTCCCACTGCGCAGCCCTCCTCCCACTGCACCATGTCCTCCTCCCACTGTGCAGCCCTCCTCCACTGCACCATGTCCTCCCCACTGTGCAGCCCTCCTACCACTGCACCTCCTCCCCACTGCGCATCCCTCCCCTCCCTCCACTCCTCCCCTATCGTTGTCGCCTGCACCACGTCCTCCCCACTGCACTGCGTGCTCCTCACTGTGCAGCTGTCCCCTCCCTCCACTCCTCCCCTCCCGTCGTCGCCTGCACCTGCAAATGCCATACAATATAATATTAAAATTTAATATTAAATTATATCTGATGTTCAAATTCGAAAAATTAGTGTGGATTAAATTCAATTTAAATATATGGATTATTAAATTAAAATCAATTTAAAATATAGTTTATATTTAAAATTATATTTTTATTATTTTTATTTTAAATATAAATTTAAAAATAAATATTAAATTTAAATTTAATTTAATATTTAGATTAAATATTAAATTTAAATTTAATTTAATATTTAGATTAAATTTAAATTTAATATTTATATTAAATGTAGGTAGGTCACAGGTATATATATAAGTTCTTTACCATGTATAATAGGAACTACATATGGTATAGTGGTAAGGGTGTTGGGATAATGGGCGTGAGGTCCAAGGTTCAATCCTCCCCGATCACCTTTTTGTCTTGAAAATATAGAGAATTTTGTAAATACATTGAATTTCATGTAAAGTGAGTTTTATACTTCCATAGATTTCAGTGTATGGGGTATTTTTATTGCATATTTTTTAGTGTAGATGTTAGTCCGTGGATGCATTGATTTCAGTGTATGGACACATAGATTTCAGTGTATGGGGTCTTTTTATTGCATATTTTCCAGTGTAGATGTTATTCTATGGATGCATTGATTTCAGTGTATGGATGCATAGATTTCAGTGTATGGGGTTTTTTTATTGCATAATTTTCAGTGTAGCTGTTATACCATGGATGCATTGATTTCAGTGTAGATTTCCTGGATGCATAAATTTTGGTGTCGATTTCATCGATGCATAAATTTCAGTGTATACGTTAATGTTTGACATTTTTGATATAAAGTCTAAACTAGAAATGGAAGATCTACATGTGGAAGATGCTATGAGACAAACTGGTGAAGAACCAAAAATACAGAACTCCGAACGTCATAAAACATATCAAGGAATAAAATCTTACAAAATGACAACAAAAGAACGAGAAGAAGACTTGAAACGAAAAGAAGAAGAACAAAAAGAATTTCGAAAAAGGAAGCTGGACGAAATGATAGCAGAAGAACGAGAAGAACGAAGAAAAAAAACACAGACCGACAAATAGAATATCGAAGAATTAAGTTAGACAAATTGACAGTAGAAGAACGAGAGGAACAAAGAAAATGAAACATTGATCAACAAAGACCGTATCGAGAGAGAAAGTTGAAGCAGTTGGAAGAACAAAGAAATCAGTTTGCAGAACAACAAATAAATCAAAATGTATGAAATGACAGCAGAAGAAGGAGAAGAACGAACAAAACAAAACGCAGATCAACAAAAAGAAAAAGAAAAAAAAAGTTAGGCGAATTGACATCAGAAGAACGAGAAGAACAAAGAAAACGAAACGTTGATCGACAAAGAGCGTATTGAGAGAGAAAGTTGAAGCAATTGGAGACATGCCAGATGCTTCAGTGTAGATGTTATTCTGTGGATGCATTAACTTCAATGTATAGATGCATATATTTCAGTGAATGGGTTTTTTTTATTACATAATTTTCGATGTAACTGTTATACCATGGACGCATTGATATCAGTGTAGATTTACTTTATGCATAAATTTTGGTGTGGGTTTCATCGATGCATAAATTCAGTGTATATGTTAATGTTTGACTTTTTTGATATAGAGTCTAAAATAGAAATGGAAGATATGCATGTGGAAGATGCTATGAGACAAACTGGCGAAGAACAAAAAATACAGAACGCCGAATGTCATAAAACATATCAAGGAAGAAAATCTTACGAAATGACAAAAAAAGAACGAGAAGAAGACTTGAAACGAAAAGCAAAAGAACAAAAAGAATTTCGAAAAAGGAAGTTGGACGAAATGACAGCAGAAGAAAGAGAAGAACGAAGAAAACGAAATGCAGATCGACAAAAAGAATATCGTTAGACGAATTGACAGCAGAAGAACGAGAGGAACAAAGAAAACAAAACATTGATCGACAAAGAGTGTATCGAGAGAGAAATTTGAAGCAGTTGTAAGAACAAAGAAATCAGTTTGCAGAACAACAAATAAATCAAAATGTACGAAATGACGGCAAAAGAAGGAGAAGAACTATTGATGCAGAGTCTATCAACAAGGTTTCACTTCGTACTGTCGTCAACAAACTATCAACTCAAACTCCCTTATACACCGGTCTGGAAAGGTGTAACCCTTCCCAACAACACTTACGGAGCAAGTGCAGTCTTACCCGAGATGGATAAGGGGGCTGCTGGAACCAAGTTTTCGCAGTTGTGTAGAGGATATGCACACATTACCTTCGCACTAACTAGAGATTATAACATTCACAACATACTATTAGCTTATCATTCACATGTTTCACTGAACATTCAGAACAACATATTCAACATACTTATTCAAATTAGCATTACTTCTACAACATATTCACATCAACCAATGTAAACATTCACATAACATAATTCTCATTCATCATTGCATAAGATTAAAGACATATATTACACCATAACCGAACATCTCCATTCATTCACCAAACCTGCGGAATAAACCTTGCAGAAACTGTCAAGACATCATATTGAAGATACAAAAGGAACCAAAAAGATAGGATGATCATCCAAAACTTCGATGCCCTTAGGCTTACAATCCTATTCTATTTATATGCTTCTATTCTATTACAAAATGGTCCACATGACCGACTTAACTAATCTAACAATTCTTGTGCTCCCGTGAATACTGTGAATGATCCTTGTTTCACGGAATGACCCTTTCGCACTTGTTGGCTTCCGCATTTCCTGCAGATCTATCCCTTGCCAACAGGCCCCCAACACAAACTTGTGGCTTGTCTCGAGCCACCTCAACTGGACACTGCTGGTTTGTACCCATCCTGCGCTGTGTGCTGCTTCTAGAACTATTCTTGCTGTCTGGAGCTCGCTGTTGTGTACTTCGCAACGCTGGTCATGAATCGTAAGCATGCTGTTATGTGCTTCTCAAACTTCTTCTGGGGTTCGGTCGGCTTGCTGTCATGTACCTCTCAAACGTGTCCTCCAGTCTCTGGAAACCTGATGCAACCGGAGGGAGAGTTGACAGCCAATGCCGAGGTGCGAACCAGGCCAACTGCTCTAGCACATCTATTTCGCACCTGGGATTACTTCCTATCGATCCCAGGGGGCTGCTGCCCCTGTCAATCTAGTGGTCACCGGGACCACAAAGCTTCAAACTACCTCTTCATACCTAGACATATCGGATGATACTTCGCTTTTGTGAAACTCGAGTGCCCCCGCCTCTTCCTGCTCAAGGTTCTCATGCACACTCATAGTTCGGGCTCGCAGTGCACCTAGTGTGCTGCCACATGAAATGAAATGGATCATTTCCACAACCTCCTTGGATTTCCTAACTTATCCTATTTCCTGACCTACTCGCAGCATGTATTTCTCTTAACTGGTAAATTCCAATTAGCTCCGCTTAGCCTATGGTGTCTGTATTTATTCATTTCACCTTCCTGGATGCCTGCTACGGAAATGATTCGCAAATCCATTCATCTGATGTGTCGATTATGTCATCATTTGTTTCCTGTGCGTTGATACTGGACTTCTTGTGTGCGTGGTGGGAGACCATACTTCTCCCAGTTGTCCTTCATTTCAAAATTGTGCAAACCGTTACTCGTGGTGCTATCGGCCATGCTGCCACCATGTGTTGCCATGTAACGTCCCCTTCCATTCAATCCGATGCCACGAAGGAAACGTGACCAATCTACCGGACTTATTTGACAATCTCACACCCTTGCATTACTCATAAATTCATAACAATTAAAATCTTCTGTGTGCAGGCTCATACCCAATATAAACACAGCGGAAATAAACATATTTGCAAGCGCACAAACAGTAATGCATCATCATATCTAACACCCAGGAATTCAAGTCCATTCCAATGCTATGCACATACTTCATATCAATCCCATTAACATGAATATTTATCATTCAACATTAATACATTGTAAAACACATAATGCATATAAATTAGACACAGAGAACACTTATCTTGAAGATGAAGCTGTCCTAAAAACTGGCTATGTGAGAGCAACGTTGCGCCCAGCCATAGATCTCTGTCCAGCTTGTATTCTTTCAACTGAGAGATCACCCCCGAGCTGGGTTGTGTATGCACTAAGGAGGAACTAGCTGGGCTCACTCACAGCCATGATTTCACTCAACAACTATGCTAGGCCAACACACAGTTGGGTTTATCAAGCATATGAAAGACAAAGGAGGGTAATGCTAAGCCAATGAGCTCAACCACAGAGCTACAGGCATCTCAAATGAATTCAATAGTCAAGGCACCCACATTACCTACCACACCCAACACAAGGAAGGTCCCCTTCTCTGCTGCATAGTCCCTCAGGAATCCCTTCCTCCAGTGCTCTTCAGGATGGATATAGAAAGGTCCAGATGCTAATTCTTCAGATTCTAGCCTTCACTAGGTTTATCAAACAAACCCAACCTCTGCTCAGTCATTCACAATTGGATTTCTCACAATTCTGTTCATCAAATAACTCAATCCCGTCACTAGTTTTATGGGCTATAAAAAATGGGTTTTCCAATGGATTTCGGGGTATCTAATACTCTCAAATTTGCCCCAAGGTTCATATCTATGGATCTCCCATTGGATTTTACTGTCCAATACCAAATCTGGGAGTTTTTGGCTCTTCAAAACGTGGGTTCTTGCAAAGTTGCGATTTCTGGTTTTTCTCTCTGCTGGGAATTCGTTTTTGGATGGAAAATGATGCTGGGCTCTTTCACAATGGAATGGGAATGAGGAAGAAGCAACTCCCATGAGGTAGAGTGACTTGTGGTACCAAAAAACAGAGCCCATACTCTGCCATACGAATTTCTGGGCTTCCCATGCTCCATTGAAGCCATGGACTGAAATCTTCAACTAATTCCTAACAACAGAAACAAATGTCATCAAGGAAATTCAAATGGGTTCTCACAATGACATTTGGCAACATATGGTTCATCCCCACAACCCCCTCACCACTCCCTAGTAGATACACATGGCCCCTTCTCATTCATTGCTCCCATCGCCAGTTTTTTTGGTATTTTATTGCAATATTAAATATTTACATCAATTTACAATATTCCATGACTTAATAGCACATGGGAAACAAAATGTCAAATGCTTGTCTATTATAAATAAAATACGAACATACACTAGTGGGGCCTTGGCCTTGAGATCCACGCTAGGGAAACATACATCACATGTATACAATATTTACATAAAAGCCAATAAATCACAAGGGTCAAAATTGGGGTATTACATTCCATGTGCCACACGTGTCTGACCTCGGTGCCAGTCCGGGCCTGCTAACGTTCATTCCTACCAACAAGACCGATCATCCAAAAGAGTCCCATATGCTGATAGTCCGGAATGATTGTTGATTTGACAGGGTCGCGGCCCTGCAGCTGTCACAGCTTGAACTACGACACAACTACTCTCGCTTGTACACCCTCTTCCTGCTGGTGCATCATCCTGCCACTTAGCATCTTACACATTTTTTTTCGCACTTAGTCCTCATCCGCTCTGCGTTGGATCATGGTGATAGGGATTCAACCTACTCCCATTGACTAATTTAGGTAACAGTGCTCCATCCAGACTTTTTAACTGCACTGCACCTCCGTTGGTGACAAAAGTGACAACGTATGGTCCCAACCAGTGCATTTGCAACTTATCGGGGTGTTTCACAAACTTACTATCATACAAAAGAACTGTATCCCCATTCTGAAAGTGCTTCGTCTTGACATGGCAGTCGTGCCACATCTTCTGGTGGTCATTTTCTACTCTCTGATGGATCCCTGCGATGAATCGATCTTCGTCAAGCTGTATTAGTTGTGTCAACTGTTCCTCCAGCGTGCCATCGTTGCTCATCCCTGTTGTTGCCGCGATGTGCAAGCTCGGTACTATGTATTCCATTGGCATAACTGGTTCCTGGCCGTAAACGAGCTTAAATGGGGTCTGGCCAGTCAATCACTTGCATGTGGTGCGATATGCCCACAGGACCGCTGGGATTTTTAGGTCACAGTCGTTGCAGTTCACATTGCACACCTTCGTGAGAGCATGCTCCAATATCTTATTGAACGCCTCAATTGTTCTGTTTTGCTGAGTGTGGTAAGGCTTACTCTTCTTGTGCTAGATTTGAAACTCTTCTGTCATCACGAAAATTGTTTGGTTAACGAAGTGCATCGCTTGGTCACTTAATAATACTTTTGGGCACCCAAACCTAGTGGCCACGTTGTCAAATAGGAATCGTGCTGCAGTCATAGCAGAACAATCTCTCACTAGTGCAGCTTCCACCCAACGTGTCAGGTAGTCTGTCGCAGTGATGATGTAACGTGACCCTGTTCTCTTCCCAAGTGGGTTGATGTGTCCCACAAAGTCAATGACCAATTTGTCGAAGGCCTGCATCGTTACTTGTGGCATTTTGTCTTGACGTGAGCGCTTCCTGGTTTGTTGGCATACGTCGTAGATCTTGGCATAGTCTGCGACATCTCCATGCAAGGTTGGCCACCATAGCCCTGCTCGAAGGATATTCCTCGTAGTTTTTCATCCACCATAATGTCCCCCAACAATTCCGTCATGAGATTCCGACAAAATCTATTCATGTTCACACAGAAGGATGTATCGTCACAGAATCTCATTTGGGCCCATTTTATATAACTCTCCTGCAATTAGCTGGAAATCTGCAGCTCGGACAACTAGCTACTTCTTTTGGCTGGTAGTGAACTCGGCCGATGCCTCCCCTGTCACCAAAAATTGAATGATTTTTTCATAGTGGTTATCAACCATGCCTATCCTAAAAAGCTGAGCATTCGACAATCCTTCATCAATGCTCCTTGGTTCCTCTCTTGATTCTATCCGTGAGAGGTATTCAGGTCTCCCGTTCAATCGTCCCGGCTTTACAATAATCTCAAAATCAAACTCCTGAACAACAATAGCCAGTGGCAGATCTTCTCTCCCAACAAGGCTTGTTCACCAAGTATTTCAATGTAGAATGATCTGTGAACATATTGAAGTGGCCCCCCAAGAGGTAATGCCGGAATTTTTGCAAAGCATAGACCATCGCCAACCCTTCCCGCTCAGTAGTTGTATAGTTCCTTTCTGTCGTAGACAGTTTTCTACTGGCGAATGTTATCGGGTGGTCAATGTCGTCAGTTTCTAGTTGGGCCAAGATAACGCCAAGTGCGACTAACGACGCATCAATGTGTATATGAAATTCCTTCGTCCAGTCCGGAAATGCGAGGATTGGCGCTGCGACCACCTTTTCTTTCAATATGTCCAAGATTTTCTGACATTCCTTGGTCCATTCAAACTTAGCATCTTTCTTTAGTAACTTCTCCATGGGTGTTGTGATGGTTGCATATCCTGGAATGCATTTCCTGTAGTAACCTGTGTGTCCAAATGTCGCTCGTATTTGTTTGGCCGTCGTTGGTGGTGGGAAGTCGACAACGATGGCAATCTTTGCTGGATCTACCAACCTTACTTCTCTACAAACAATGTGTCCTAATAGTATGCCGAATGAAGCACAAAAGATACACTTCTTGAGGTTCAGGGAAATTTGGTGATGTCGACAACGTTCTAGCATGAGTCTTAAGTTCGCGACATGATCCTTGACTAATCCATATACCGTCCAATCATCCATGTAGGCAACGAGGAATTTATGAATATAATCTTTGAAGGATGCTACCACTATTCTGGAAAAGATTGCAAGAGCATTCTTTAATCCAAATGGCATCACTGTGTACTGAAAGAATCCCCACTCTGTGACAAATGTAGTCTTGTGTCGATCTTCTTTCGCAATCTTGATTTGGTGGTAGCCCGAAAATTCGTTTGTAAAGGAATATATTTTCTGACCTCCTACTTGCTCGAGCACCTCATCCGTGAAAGGGGTCGAGAACGGATCGTGTAGGCAGGCATCATTTAGTTTCCCTAGGTCGACACATATTCGTACTTCGTCGGTTTTCTTGTCCTAGACAAACATTGGATGGATAATGCCTACCTCTAGCATGCTTTCGAGTTCCGCTTGCACTCGTACCTTGTATCTCGGGTTCAATCGATATGGTCGCTTCTTAACCGGCTTCGCATAAGGTTTCAAGGGGACCCTCATTTCCCCTAAGTCTCCAGAAATTCCCTTCATCTCTAAGAACTTCGTTGGAAACAACTAAAACTCATGTAGTAGGTTAGTCATTTTCGCAATGGTCAACTCATCCCAGTAGTCACCAATGCTTGCAAACTTTTGGTTTTCCTATGACCCAATGTTCACCTTCTTGATATTCAATGGTTGCAGAAATTTGTCCGATGGTATATCTGGTGCCACCACACTGTGACTGCCCTATGATTTTGGTACATATGTAGCCCTAGGATCATCGTCATCTTCAGGTTCTCTGGTGATGTTGTAGCACTCCATCAACATTTCTGGTGTCGCAGTCCATTGGAGTGCCATTGGTTGTCCGGTCAGTACTGCTTCAAAGATCTTCCCATGGATCGCCTGTAGCACAGTGTTGATTAAGGGATTTTCGTCTGAGAATGAGAATGATTGGCTGAAGCCAATGGTAAGCTATTCCCAAGATGTCATCCCACGTTGCAGTTCTGCTGCGACATACCAGCTCCGCGATACCTCAACCAACGTGTGTATGAATGCATGTACCCACTCCTATTGTGCTCTTGAACCCCATTGATGTTGACAGGCATTTAGATGCGCCTTTGGGTCTCCTCATCCGTCATATCCCATCTAGTTGTTCTCCATAGCTTCGCTGAACTGAACCTCCATGAGACGTCGAGATATTGGCCAAGATGTGATGTTTGATTTATGCACTTCCCACCATCGCGCAGGAGTAGCCTTTAGGGCTTCCTCCAGGGCCAGGATACGCTGTGGTTCTGCCACTTTTTCTTCAAATTCTGTAAGAAATGTGTCCAAATTGGGCAATCCCTCATAGGTAGGTAAAACATATTCCTCCGTGGATACCCTTCGTAGGGACTGTGTTATCCATACACATCTTCGAAAGGACACTTCATGCAACCGGTCCTGCCAATTCTCAAGGGCCTCATCTGAATCGGAGAATGTTGAGCTATCACTACGCCATCCTAATTCTCCATTCGTGGTGGGGTTAACATAATCCTCATGAATGTTATACAAATTGTCCCATCCTTCTGTAAACTCGTCTCTGGCTGGTTCCGTATAGAACAATCCTTCCGCGGGATCCAGTGGTGCGACGACTCTCTTTTCCTGATTCTCGAATGACATTATCCTTTTCTTAAAGTTGATAATTGCTTGATTCTCCATAGCCTAGTTGATCCCCGGTAGTACCGGATAGGGACTGGTTTTATCCACAATCACAATGACATCGAAATCCGCATACGTTCTGAGCCCTTCAATTTCAACCGGAAGTTGACATACCCAACCGAGTGGGGTGACCTTGCTCTGGTTTGCCAGTTGCAGCTGTACTGGTGACCAGGTCATCCATGGATTTCCCATTGCCTCCCATGTCTGTTTAGTTAGGATATTCACGTCCGAACCCAAATCCAGAATGATGGAATCGACATCAAATTTAATGATCTTTGCTGACATCTACATCTCCCTTCCTGTCTTTCTTTTATGTATGCAATTAACTCTCTGTTCCAGTCATGCACCTCCTCGTCATTGTAGTAGACTAGCGATCTCTTCTTATAAATCTGGGTCCTTTGCCAAATCTAAGCAACTCCCCAAGAAGGATTTTAGAGTGTTTTCATTCCTTCGCGAGTTAGTCGAGTCGAACGTCGGTGGCATGTCATAGATTTCTTCTTCAAGAGCTATCCGCCTCCTATTCCTCATTGCATCCTATGCCTTCAAAAAGATGTCCTTTTCCACCTCTGCACCGACGGTAACCTGCTTCCGCTGTGTTTGTTTTGGTCTAACATTGGTGTGTGGCTTATTGCCACCTCTCGGCGCCCCTCCTTGTGTCACTATCCCGACCATTGCGTGGTTACTCCTGGATTCTGTCGAAATCATTTGTACAACAGGGGGTGTATTTGGATTATTTGGGTTCTGGTTTTTGGGTGGATGCTTAGTTTTCCATTTCGTAATAAGCTGAGGGTAGTCTTCTATGCTATGGTCTACAATACTACAATATGTACACTGCGGCACAGGGTTTGGACAATCCCACTGGTAGTGCCCCAGCTGTCCGCAATTGTAACAAATGATTGGACCTCTTCCTCGTCCAGCAACTCCTCCACGTCCCATACTGGCACCTCGACCTCTGTTGAATCCTCCCCTCAAACCTCCGCGTGGTGGTGCATATGGTTGATACTGTGGTTTCCCGTACTGCAATTGATTCCCATACTGTGGCTGGCCATACGTCGGTGGTGGATAATGCGGGTACCCATACCGCGGGTGCCCGTATTTCCCCTGGTCGTATTGTTGCGGTTGGTTAAACTGCAATTGACTATATTGCGATTGGTGCTACACCACCAATGGCTCTTCTCCCTTCATAAAATACGTGTCAGCTATTCGATCTTGTAGTAGGTCATAGGCCCTGCAGTCCTTCTCATCATGGCCAACCGATTGGAAAAACATGGAGTCTAATTTCGTTGGCTTTGATACCATCTTTTGCAGATATACACATTCCTCCGGTTGATACCCTCTGGTATGACAGACAGTACACCATGGCATGCCTCCTTAACAAAGGGGGTTTGGTGCCCCCGACAACAAATACTCATGGAATTCTGGGCAATTTTCCTTATGGTGCCCCTCACTTCTGCATCTGGTGCACCATACATCTCCGTGGGTTTCGTTTCCCTTCTTGATATCTTCCAATTGTAGTGTTAAGTTGGCCAACTGCCCCTTGAACTCTGTCCATTCCCATCCCTGCTTCGTCGATTGGTGAAGCCTCCAGCTTCATCGCGATTTCTAACGCTTCTGCCTGTGTTGCGAATTTTTGTTTCATTAGCGGCCCTCGAATATGCGGGTACCAGTCCTGCGATGAACCATTCTTTATGTTGTAGCTCATTTATCGGAAAGCTCACTTTCGCTATCAGTGTCTTGTACCGCTGATCGAATTCCCACACCGACTCATTTGGGAATTGCTTAATATCCTTAAGCTCGGTGACGTATTGTGACTCAGATTTTGGTTTTTTAAATTCGTCAATCATCGTCGTTCTGACCTGCTCCAATGTTTTAGCTGTTGTTCCCACCAGAACCTTTACAAACTTCATGTACCAGTCTAACGCCTGCCCCCTAAGGGTCGTCACTAGCTATCCCATCTTTATAGCATCGTCCTGAACCTGCTTCACGGTCTAGACTGCTTCGCATATAAACCAATACTGTTTGGGATCCTCACTCCCGTTCCCCTGGAAGGTGGGCATCTTTACCTCATCTTCCATCCCAACATTGCTAGTATTGTTATTCACTGAAGCACTATTCTTGCCACTGCACGTAGGGAAACTCTGCGAGTAGTTTGGGTTTCTTCCTATAAAATTCAGAGTAGTGTGCAAGGTCGAAGGTATGTGGTAACTTACGATCTGACCTCTTTCTGCCTCTAGGGTATCCTGGTTGACGTCTCCTTCGTGATAAGGTTGCTTCCTCCCTTGTGGTCCTATTTCACAGTTCTCTGTTCCGATCCTCTCAGGAGACTCTCTCTTAGTCCTCCTCTTCTTCTCAGGACGCCGAAATATTTCTCCACTCCTCAAGGTACCACACTCTTCGTCAGCTTACCTTTGAAACTCGTCATCGCTCATGTCCATCTACCACATCTTTCTGTCAGACTCGCATTTACATGATACCTTCACCCTCACAGACTGATTCTTCTACTCGTAAGAAGACATCCTCAATATCCCCTTTTCACAGACAAGCATTTTAATCCACATTTTTAATGATGACCAAAATATTCCTCTTGGCCCCATAAAGAAGTTCCTTTCAACGTCGTTGTACGATTTGATATTATCTACCGCGAACTCAGTTACGTATCCTTCAAGGATACTGTCTACCCAAAAATCAACAGCTCGCGATACCTTGTTATCGACTTGTTTCAGCTGTCGCACCAACTCTGGGGTCCAACAATCAGGTTCAGTATTTTGACAATGGTTCTTTCGGAACGTCAGCTGTGCTAGCCACTCATGCAACAACACTGGGAATTCACGGAAGAATATTTCGTGGATGTCTGAGTAGATGTATCTTTCTAACCAACTGGTTGTTGTTTGTTTAGGATCTCACTTCTCGCTTTCTGTGAATTCCTCTTCCTTCTTATAGAACCACTCTTGGATCTCTGGTTTTTCGGATGCCACAACATATCCTCTTCTCTTCTTCCTTAGTATCCCGACAACGGAACCATTTGTTGATGTAGTGTCTATCGACAGGGGTTCACTTCTTACTGTCGTCAATAGACTATCAACCCAAACTACCTTATACACTGGCCCAGAAAGGTGTAACCCATCCCAGCAACACTTGCGGAGCAAGTGCAGTCTCACCCGAGATGGATAAGGGGTCTACTGGAACCAAGTTTCTGTAGTTGTGTAGAGGATATGCACACATTACCTTTGCACTAACCAGAGATTATAACATTCACAACATATTATTAACTTATCATTTGCATGTTTCACTGAACATTCAGAACAGCATATTCAACATACTTATTCATATTTGCATTACTTCTACAACATATTCGCATCAACCAATGTAAACATTCACATAACATAATTCTCATTCATCATTGCATAAGATTAAAGACGGAGATTACAACATAACCCAACATCTCCATTCATTCACCAAACATGCGGACTAAACCTCACATAAACTGTCAAGACATCATATTGCAGATACAAAACGAACCAAAAAGATAGGATGATCATCCAAAACTTCGATGCCCTTAGGATTACAATCCTATTCTATTTATATGCTTCTATTCTATTACAAAATGGTCCACATGACCAACTTAACTAATTTAACAATTCTTATGCTCCCGTGAATACTGCGAATGCTCCTTCTTTCGTGGAATGACCCTTTCGCACCTGTCGGCTTCCGCATTTCCTGCGGATCTATCCCGTGCCAACAAGAATGAACAAAACGAAACATAGATCAACAAAAATAAAATCGAAAAAACAATTAGGCGAATTGACATCAAAAGAATGAGAAGAACAAAGAAAAAAAAATGTTGATCGACAAAGAGCATATCTAGAGAGAAAGTTGAAGCAATTTACTCAATCCTTAATACTTATTACTTAGATTATGATAATCCTCGTAAATGTATCTGTGTTTTCAACTTAACCTGTTCCTTACAATGCTGATCAAACTCCATTTTTTTTGTCACCGCCCACGACTAAAACTAGCCTAGATACAAATCCTAGGCTCTATCAAGCGACGAGAGGGATCAAATATCCCGAGGTGCAAACCTATTCTCGGGTATTGCACTCAAGGAGATTTTCGAGGAGAGGTTTTCACCTTGGGATATTTGATCCCACTTGGCGCTTGATAAAGCCTAGGATTTGTATCTAGGCTGGTTTTTATGATAAATAGGCCCTTTCAGCCTCATTTTGTATTCAACTTTTCACGAATGAGCATAGACGCTACAGCGTTTCTTAAATATATATAAGCAACCACCATTCTAGCTTCTTTTATTTTACAGCTTGATCTGTTTCATTCATTTAATAGAATCTAAGTTCATTATATCAATGTGTTTCTCTCCATATATCTGTGTATGTGAATATATATATGCTCTTTTATTTCAGTCTCACATATATCTGGATCAAGATTCTTCTAACAATCGAGCATTACCCCATCGGTGCACTCACTGCGAGCATACTTTCCATGGCCCGATGGAAGATCCCGCACGAGATACTTTTTTGTCTAAGTTTAGTATCATGATTTGTAAATAATGCTAAATCATTGAGTATATATTTAATTGTACATTTGACAATTATTAGATAAACACTAATTAAAGTATTTATATGTAACTATGTTTTTTGGCATGTATAGTTGTTCCGAGATAAAACAACTACATCAAGGTGGGACAAAATTTGTTCTCCTAACCCTGATTCTGTCATGGAAGCAACATAGAATATTGCAGCATCTCACGTATAGGTATTTACATGAGTGTATAATTGTATGATTTAAAAATTGATTTAGTTGCAATTTTCAAATCTATTTATGAGAAATAAATCTCAATGTTGTTGTGTTTCCACAGGTGCTTTTCGAAGAGATAGTGCATAGGTCTCCACCTGGGGTAAGAAAATCATCCCTCACCCAGGTAATGTGTGTGGAATTAGTTATATATTTGAAGTGAAATCCATTGTCTTTGTATGGTTAATTTACTTTTTTTCCACTAATCAAACATATTGCATATCTTTGTGTAGGCGGCATTTTCCACCATCCCATTGCCATACCTACCCATCCCTCTGTATCTTCCACCTAGTCCATTTTTTCCATAGTTCATGTCCAGTCCTGTGACTAGGAACCCTACACCCATGCTTGGCATACTCATTCACCCCGTAGGATGATGCCATCCCTTGCATAACCAATGGGGATATATCGCCACCCACACCCATCCCCTCTCGTGGTTCCCCTACTCATCCAACATTCACCAATCCACCATGAAAACGCTCCCCCCATCATTACAGGCCCATCCCCTACACCCACATTGGCTCCATCTATTTAACTTACAGCAAACCCCACCCATGTACTTACATCACCCCCCTCCCCCACCATTTCCTTGGAGCAAGTTGTCCAACCCAATGTTCCACTTCCTGGCCATCAAGGGTAATCTCTTACAATGCCTCAAATATTCATGGTGAGATTTATAAGTTCATTAAAATCTTATAAAGCATGAATGAAATTCATAAAATAACACATTTTTATTTTTATGTATTAATTTATTTTTGTAATTGACGCAGGGAGGCATTGATGATAGACTTGGATCAAGGAGACAAGGAACTCCATTACAATATGTTGTCTTGTCTCGGGTGAGTATTCAAGATTTGAATTCTAATTGTATTTTTTAAGTGTACTAATTGATAGAATTGTGGGAAAAAATGGATATGTTGTTGTTTCCCTTTTAGGCCCAGAGAGGCAGTCTACACCCATATGTAGGAAGGCTCAAGCTTCTACTAGCTCAAAGAGGAGGTAGATCACTTTTGGATATGAGCCTAGGGGAGCCAAGGGTGGCCAAGGTGATTGAGACACCTACTATGTACATTAGCCATGATGTGGCATTTTGGGCATGCTATGTTTATTTGTGTGTAGGACACTAGCTGCCCTTATTCCTTTTTGGGGAATTAACATCCATAATATGTATTGGGAACGATGTTCCATTTTTTATAAAAATGTATAGTTGGACCTATTTCCAATACAAATACACAGCTTTCAACTAGTGTATATAACAACATCTTTATTGATTTTGACATTAATTATGTTGATTTGATGTTATATATTATGAATTTTACATTGTTCATGGTGAATGTAATGATTTATTCTTAGTTTGATTAAATTAATTTATATAGTAATATCTAATAATGGAAATGAATGGATAGGATGATTATAAAAGGTATAAAGACACTTGAGCACACATTTTTTCTTGAGAAATTACTCATCTAGGTTTAAGGAATTTATTTAAGGAAAGACAACTAAACACACATGTTTGCTTGAGAAATTACTCGTGTATTTAAGGAATTCTACAACTAGGGTGTAAAAGAAGTCTTGTTCTAGTGTTGTACACTCAATCAAAGCTACTTTAAACAAAAACAAGTAAGAAATCCATAATTGAATTTGAGCACAAGTACATGTTCAATATCTCTAATATGAAGCTAGAGGTGCATCTTAGTGAATAGATCGACATTTGATAGCCTTGCATGTTAAATTTTGAGCATTAATTCACAATACTCTTGGATATTTACTGAGAGAATAACATATACAGTATATCAATGCATAACAATCACAATAAGCATGACAAGCATCACAAGAATCAAAAGCATGAGAGACAAGAGACACAGAGTTTCCGTGGGGAAAACCCTAAGGTGAAAAACCCCACAACTTCCTCAGAGATAGAGAGAGAAATGGCTCAACCAAAGTACAACCAAAATACATTGAGATAGTCTCCTAGTAGCAAATGATCCTCCTCCTCACTAGTGCGCCACTTTCTGAGTGAGAGAAGTGTGACTTTCCGAATGATCCAAATAGAGATCTCCCGATCTCTCTTTATACTTAACCTGTTTTCCCAGTTACACTATGGGGCCGACTTGTCTATCTAGATACATCCACAATATAATATATATTTAAGGGCCGACCCCACACATGGTGGTCTAATAACCCATCGGCAAGTACACACACTTGCGACACTTGTCAATCCACATGATGACACTTCCTTATAGAGGAATAACACATCTCTAATAAGGGTACAATAAATATATATGAAATACATAGATGAAATACATTCCGAAGTTACATATACATCAACATTGGAAACTTTTGCAACTACCTACATATTAGGTTGGATAAATAACCCAGAGGATAAAAAATGATTCTCAAGGCTTGGCACAATGCATCCCATGTAGTGATGCATGTAGTTTTGTTTATGGGTATCCTATTCATCTTTGCGCTCAACATAGATCTCTTGT
Source organism: Larix kaempferi (assembly GCA_027924585.1). Taxonomy (NCBI): domain Eukaryota; kingdom Viridiplantae; phylum Streptophyta; class Pinopsida; order Pinales; family Pinaceae; genus Larix; species Larix kaempferi. The sequence continues at coordinate 1,520,609 of BSBM01000551.1, forward strand.
TTGGTGAGACTTCCACCAAGCTTGGGAAAGTCCCTCTAAATGGTTACATGCATGGAGTTGTTGCTATTTAGTCATATATATGTAGCCTTGGAAGTAGGTAGTGAGGTTGTGGATTCAAGAATCCGAAACTTCTTTGTGCATATCACCACCATATTTAGGTTATGAAACTATGGTGTCTAGATGGAAGTTGGAAGTGAAAACCATAGTTTGAATTTTAAGGGATTCAATGAATGCACATGAAAATTCTTGTACAGTGATTTCTAGACTATGTTCTTCATTGTCATATTAGTGATTTTTTCCATGATCCATTAAGAGGTAAACATTGTGTAAAATATTAAGATAGGAAAATAGAAACCCTAAGTTATGGATATGGTTGGGGTTCTTAGAAAGAGGGTTGTTTGAGTACTGAGGAGAGTGGAATATCCCTATGAAAATGTATGATATGGAAGGGTGACCTCCATAAACCCAACAAGGTTTGTAGCACAATGGAAACAATTAGTGTGGGATGTAGGCCTCCCACACTAAGCCTAAGGAACTAGAAGAAATGGTGTGTTAAAGAATAGTCCATTGTCTAGAGAAAATGGATAAGTCAACTAGTTGTAGAAGGTATATGGGTTAGAGGATGAACCTACGAAAACCCAAACACTTGAGAAATATGGGTTGAGAAAGTAGAAGAGGGCATGGGGGATGGGAGGCTAGCCTCCACAAACCCAAAATACCAATACATCTACGTGAAAAGGAGGAAAAAGATATAATTACTCTAACACCAAATGATTATAAGAAACAACCTACTTACAAAAAATATTGAGAGATACATGATGGATGAGATGTTTGGTCTTTCCTTGGTCACTAAGTTTGAGAGAGATGTTGACATTCCATATAATCATGGAAGTGGCCCAACTCCTAGGCCCTAAAATAAACTTCTAAGCATCTAGGAAGAATAATGATACCTAAAACCACCACATGTGACCTCCCAAGGGCATCCTTTTCCTTTGAGAGGGGATAACACCTAGGACTTAGGCACTAAACCAAGATTCTAGGGATCTAAGGAAAATAAGGATACCTCTAAATGTGATAATCTACAGGGATCTAGCAACTATAACAAACTCACAATCAAACTCTCAAGAATATTTGCAAAGAAGAAGAGAAGCATGCACTCAATAATCACTCAATAATCACTCATTAACACAGAATAATGGACAATGTCAATATCATACAATGAATAATGAATGTAAAGAATGTGAAACAATAATCTATGATGAGGCGTCATATATGATTCGAATTAGCCAAGTAGGGCATTCGAATATGAGCTCAAAGTCTAGCTTGGATAGCTATGGAGACATCATCCAGTCAGTAGTATCAGTCATAAATGGTAAGATCCAGACAAGTGTGTCCAACTGAGTCTAACATAACCATTTAGGCATAAATCAGAGAATGGAGACTCAAAGGGGGGTGCATGAGGCTGTCTAGCTCAAAGTCTAGCTTGGATAACAATGGAGACATCATCCAGTCAATAGTATCAATCATAAATGGTAATAGCTAGTCAAGTGTGTCTATTAACTGAGTCTAACAGAACCATCGAGGCATAAATCAGGGAATGGAGACTCCAAAGGGGGTGCATGAGGCTGTCAAATAGTCAAGTGGAACTCCAGAACTAGATAACTAGAAGCTACAAGCAGTCAACATGAGCAATCAGTGGAAGAACTACTCAATCAATGCACTAACTGAATGATAACTCCTGGTAGGTGAGATAAGGCACCCTAAATGAGTGATAACTGGTGGTAGGTGAGCAAAGGCACCCAAACTGGTTGTGGTAGGTGGGAAAGGAGCAATTTACATGTAGAGAAGTCAAGGAGGGCGCATTAGGTAGTTAGGAGGCCAAATGGGGGCTAAAGACAGGCTCTGGAGAGATAGAAGCAAACTCTAGGTGCTGGGGAGACAACCATGATGATGACTGGATGCATGCAGTGGCATGTAGTTGCATGCAGCATGCAGATTTGCATGCAAACATGCAAATATAAAAATGATGGTGTGAATATTCCAACACTCCCCACAAGCTATATTATGAGGTAATAACTAAAATCTAAAAAATAGAGCCCTGGTGACTAAGACCAAAGGTCACTCTGCACAATCAATCTAAATAAACTAAGTGAGGAAAGAGGGAAAACCCAGTGGGAAAAATCCCTCCCTCAAAATAGACTGAAGGATGCTAATGTAGAATATCATCTCTCACCCCTGAAGGAGGTAAGTGTCCTTCCTTTGCGAAGAAGGATCAATCAATCTGAAATGGATCAACAATGTAAGAATGATGAACCCTTCCATTCTGAAAATCTGATCTAGTTCTTCTATGATCACGTGGATCACCAACCAAATCACCGGCAGATCGAAGCGTAGTGGCTGCCCATCGAGGAAGAGGAGGAATATCAGGTGTGAGATCTTCAGGTTCTTGTGGATCTGGATCTCTCATTCACTCATCTTCATCACCATCTTTTGAATCTGGAATATCATGTGAAGCTGCATCATCACATCCAAACTCTGAATCTAAAATCTCATGAGAAGAAGCAAGTAAAACTGGATCATCATCACATGCAAACTCTGAATCTGAAATCTCATGAGGAGAAGCAAGTAAAACTGGCTCATCATCACATGCAAACTCTGAATCTGAAATCTCAAGAGGAGAAGCAAGTAAAACTGGCTCATCATCACTCGAAGAAGGAACATATCCAAAAATTTTGATGTCATGAAACTGCTCCAGAATATGCATGTAGTCCTCATTTGAACCATTATGACTGTAATCAATAGAAGAACTAAGACTAGATGATGATGGATCTTCATTAAGATCAAAGGAGGATGCAATAGTGGAGGCCCATTTTGAAATAGGAGTTGGAAAAATAGGTGCTAGATCTTCAGATTCTTGTGGATCTGGATCTAGCATTCGCACTTCTTCAAGAGTCCTCTTTTTCTCAATCTCTTTTGGTGTATCTTTCCCCTTTAGGAAAATTTCGAAGGTGCCATGAGCAAACTTGCCACTTAGAAGACCATCAACCACATTCCGAGGTAGCTTGTGGTTGATATGAGATATCCTACCCTCTTCATGAGTATGAGAGCGAAGAGCATAATCCTTTGAGAGAGGTAAGAAGTGTGAAAACTCATAGAGTTTTGTCACATGATTTGCAACTCCTTTTGCAATGATTTCCCCTGAAACCATGTGCTGTACCTCGACTTCATATGGAATAAAGATCACTCTTTTGGGATCTCTAGCATGAGTCATTTGATACACCGAAAGGACATTAGCTGCAAGAGAAGGAACATAAAGCACATCAGAAAAGTAACAATGATCAAGATCGATTCTTCCAATCCCCTGAGAGGAGACTTCTGAATCATTGCCCAAAATGACGGAAGGGCCAATAGAGCTTTAGAAACTAGAGAAGAGATATTTGGAGGAAGCCATATGGCATGATGCTCCTGAATCTATGATGAAAGAAGAATCAGTTGATGCACTTGCTATGAGAGCATGACATCTTTATTTTCCTTCGGATCTAGAAAGTTCAGTATCAGGATCCTTCTTCCTTGCACATGCAGGTACAGGAAGATTGTTCTTCAAGAGTAATTGAGCCATCAAATCTATAGTTTTCCTCATGCAAGTACTCTCAGGATGAAAACCCCTAAGACAATATGTGCACTTGGTCTTTCCCTATTGAGAATGCTTGGTCTTCCTTGAGTTCGAAGCCCCATCTGACTGATGTGGAGTATGTGTATGCTTTGTATCATTCGATATCTTGTAAGAAATCTTTTGCTTGCATTTACCATTCGCTCTCTTTGCAACTGTAAGAGCTAAATCAAATTTGGGTTTTATCATTCCCATAGAGATCAACTTCTCTTCCTCTTGAGTAAGAGATTGGATGAAGTCATCAAGTGAGGGAAACTTCCATCTTGGAATGGACAACCTAGTTGACTGGAAAGTAGAGACAAAAACTGAGAATTTTCCCCCCAAATTTGAGAGAATGGCAAGTATAAGCTTTTTGTCCTCTTTCACTATCTCATATATTTTCAACTGTGATATCAAGCTGTCAGGACTCAAACATATGAGCTCATTATCCAATTTGTGTCCTTTCATATCATCTTTCTGTCCAAAAAGGGATTCAAGCTTGTACCAAACGTCTTTAAAAGATGTAAGATCGATTACATGGAAGTGAAGATCTTCGGAAATTGAGAGAAGGGGGAGACCAACTGCTTCATCAAACCTATCCAAGTACTTGTACTTTTCAACTGCACTGAGAGGTTCTACCATCGTTCCGTTGAGTATTCGGGTGAAGCTCTTGGATCTCATGAAGAGAGCCATATTTGATTTCAACTCAACTTAGTTGGAAGATGTGAGATTTAGATCCATCTGAACAAAGAAAATCGAATAGTTGATGAAGATTCTGAATGGGTGAATAAACCGGCAAAACAAGAAGAGTTTTTTTCCGATGGAGAGTGCTACACTTCGACTGGACACTACCTTTTGAACACTGAGCACATAGACTAAGTCCTTCACACCTGGCTACACCTCACTGGATTTCTCCAATTAATTCAAGTAATAGCACCAATATTTGTTTTGGAAACTTAGAGGCTTCTGGTGCTCAAGTGAAAGATAGCTGCTCAAAGAAATGTTGCAACTGCTGCAATGGCTGCAATTTGAATAGCTGCTGACTGCTATGATACCATGTGATAATTTGCAGGGATCTAGCAACTGTAACAAACTCACAATCAAACTCTCAAGAATATTTGCAAAGAAAAAGAGAAGCATGCACTCAATAATCACTCATTAACACAGAATAATGGACAATGTCAATATCATACAATGAATAATGAATGTAACGAATGTGATACAATAATCTATGATGAGGCATCATATAGGATTTGAATTAGCCAAGTAGGGCATTCGAATCTGAGCTCAAAGTCTAGCCTAGATAGCTATGGATACATCATCCATTCAGTAGTATCAATCATAAATGGTAAGATCCAGTCAAGTGTGTCCAACTGAGTCTAACAGAACCATCTAGGCATAAATCCGGGAATGGAGACTCAAAGGGGGGTGCATGAGGTTGTCTAGCTCAAAGTCTAGCTTGGATAATAATGGAGACACCATCCAGCTAGTAGTATCAGTCATAAATGGTAATAGTTAGTCAAGTGTGTCTAACTGAGTCTAACAGAACCATCCAGGCATAAATCAGGGAATGGAGACTCCAAGGGGGGTGCATGAGGCTGTCAAATAGTCAAGTGGAACTCCAGAACTAGCTAACTAGAAGCTACAAGTAGTGATCATGAGCAATCAGTGGAAGAACTACTCAATCAATGCACTAATTGAATGATAACTCCCGGTAGGTGAGATAAGGCACCCTAACTGAGTAATAACTAGTGGTAGGTGAGCAAAGTCACCCAAACTGTCTGTGGTAGGTGGGAAAGGCGTACTTGCCATGCAGAGAATTCAAGGAGGACAAATTAGGTAGGTAGGAGGCCAAATGGGGGCTAAAGATAGGCTCTGGAGAGCTAGAATCAAGCTCTAGGTGCTAGGGAGACAACCAGGATGATGACTGGATGCATGCAGTGGCATGCAATTGCATGTAGCATGCATAGTTGCATGCAGGAATGCAAAATATAAAAATGATGGTGTGAATATTCCAACACTAAAAACCATACTTGTCCTCCCGAGGGTATCCTTGACTTGTTACAAGAGGTATCGATACAATTAGATTGTTCTTCGAAGTATGTATGGGTCTTAAGCCCATGGAATTCTTTAAGGGAGGAAGGCCATACCTTAGGCCCAAATGTAATATTTGAGCACTAGTATCATGAATCATGTATCAAACCACCACGTATGATCTCTTGAGGATATCCTTGGCCTCCAAGAATGATATCAAATCCTTCAGGATATTTTGATCATTACATGTGGATGTTTAGTTCTTAACATGGTCAAAAGAGGAAACCCAAGTCTTACTCCCTAAATAAATATTTTGTGCATCCAAGGGTACAAGTGATAACGCAAACCACCACATGTGATCTCTTGAGAAAATCCTTCATGTAAAATTTGGGATATCAAGGATAGCACTAGGTATGGATGTTAGATCCCTAGACATGGTTGGGGGAGGAATCTTGGGCCTTGGGAAAAAAATGTAGCTTCTAGGAATCCAAGACCGAAAACAAGATCACAAAGCGTCACACATTACCCATGCATGGTGTCTCAAAGCACCATACATAACCTCTCAAGGATATCCATGGTGTCTAAGTGTGGATAGTGCTTCCATTATGAGGTTGTGGGAACTAGGTATGGGTATTAGTGATAGGGACATGGTTGATATAGGAAACTTAGGCTTGAGTTCGTAGAGAAATCTTCTAGGAATATAGGGAAAATACCGATTCCTAAAACCTCCGCACATAATCTCTCAGGTATCCTTGAACGCTTTGTTATATATATTTTATTGTATTTCATTTAGTGAGGAACAATGTGAATAGCTACGCAATTTTCTATTAGACCAAAGTACAAGAAAAGAACAATCTTTGCTTGGTGGACAAAACTTAATAAGGTGAGCATAGGTTAATTAATTTTTTGATATAATTATTGGAAAGAACATGCTAGTTGATTTTTTGATATAATTATTATAAATTATCTATTAGAGGCATCACCCATAAATCTATCAATACCATTAACATGTACCAATATTATATCAATATTGTACCATGCTCTTTTGCATTGAATGAGTAAATTATGTGTTCTTGCTTGAATAACTATGTTGTCAGAATGGTATCACTTCATTGAAATCATATAAATCTAGGGTGAAATGAGTTAAATGAGTATTATTGATTCAACAATTAAGTAATTCCCTATTATATCTCATATAACATAAACAAATTTAAACACATGTCATTCCATACACAAGACATAATAAAGAATATGAACATTTATTTAGTTAAAAAGGGTAAACACAAGATGCGACGAGGACCTTGACAAGCACCTTCATAATTATTTTTAAACATCATGTCACATAAGGGTAACTCTAGTTTATCCTTTCAAGATCAACTAAGCAAAACCCTAGTTTCTTAGATCATTGAACAAGACCTCATGTCCCAAGGTTGAGGAGTTTCAGTAGTTGACCTAATCATGCAAAAAATGCATAGTCACTTACTAAGAAAAACCCTAGTTCCTGAGATCAATGAACAAGATGAGCATTGGGTGATAGATCCATGGGAGAGAGGTTCTCCTAGATGGAATTCATTGTCATGAGACCAATGGATTCGATGATTTGTCAATCCGAGGCACGGTCATCATGTAATGGTGAGTTGCAGGTTTCCTCATAAATCCTTTCAAGGACACTTGGTGAATCTGTCATTAAAGCATAACAATCAAACTGGTCATCGAAATTGAGTTCCATGATAAGATACATGTGTGTTTGGTTATTTTTGACATGGACACACCACCCATTGTCCCAAGGTCGAGGAGACTCAATAGTTCAACTAATGATGCAAAAAATGCAATCACTTACTGATCAAAACCATAGTTCCCAAGATCAATGAACAAGACAAGAACAAGGGAATGGACCCATGGGAGAGAGGTGCCCCTATATGGAATGCATTTTCACAATCCCAATGGATTCAACATTTCATCGATATGAGGCACGGTCATCATTTTATGGCGATTTGCAGGTCGCCTCCTAAAGTCTTCCGGGGCACTTGGTGAATCTATTGTTAGGGAATAAAAATAAAAACAGGCATTGGAATTGAGTTCCAACTCTTGCATGTGTGTTTTGGCATGTTTGACATGGGAACCAACCATGGTCCCAAGTTCGAGGGGTTTCAATAATTTACCTAATCATGCAAAAAATTTCATAGTCTCTTACTGAGCAAAACCCTCGTTCTTGAGATCGCTTCATAAGACAAGCACCAGGTGATGGAACCATGGGAGAGAGATGCCCCTAGATGGAATTCATTTTCATGAGACCAACAGATTTTATAGTTCATAGATTTGAGGCGCGGTCATCATTTTATGGTAAGTTATAGGTTGCCTCCTAAATCCTTTCAGGGACACTTGGTGAATCTACCATTAGGGAATACAAATCGAACCAAGCATCGAAATTGATTTATGTACAATCCTACATGTGTGTCTTGAAATTGTTTACATGGGAACACCAACCATGGTCCCAAGTTTGAGGGGTTTTAGTACTTGACCTAATCATGCAAAAATTTCATAGTCTCTTACTGAGCAAAACCCTAGTTCATGATATCACTCCATAAGACAAGCACCAGACGATGACTGAGATTTGGAAGAGGCAGAAACCATAACTTGTACTGATCATAAATCACAAAGTACAACGAATTTGAGGTTTTCCTTTGGACACAAGGTACATGGATATGTTATCTACGACCTGTAAAGGTTTCAGATCTTGAACCTTCGCTAAAATGGATTTATAGTGAAAGTTCCATGATGACTGGTTTTTGCTATATAAAACCTTAACCTTCAAATTGTCGCAAGTGTCGTCAGTGCCATACATTGCCTTCCTTCAGGTTAGCTATGATACCATGTTAAGATTCAATATGCTAAGACATAAAATATTAGCATTGCATTCCATTTCACAACAATAGCATATACAGGATCACTGAAAGAACAACAAGCACAACATAAACACAAGAGACACAGATTTATCTTGGGAAACCCTCATGGGGTAGAAAACCCAGCAAAGCTTCCTCAATATATATGACCAGCAAATACAACGATCTAAACCCTAGACATGAGCTCCTTCTCCTCCATAGAAGATCTCTCCCTCACCTATGCGCTATTCACAAGTGATTGCAATGTGTGTTGAATGAGGAACACACCTCCTCTATTTACACACATCTCCAACTTGTCTTTTACATTAACTAGGTCAGCCCCAACTTAATCTCTTAACATAATGTGGCAGGGCTGACCACACTAGGGTGGTCTAATAACCCCTTTAACGCACATGAATCATACAGGTCCGACCCCCACTGGGAAAGTCTAATAACCCAAGTTACCACATTCTCCACGAAGGAATAAAACATCTTCGGATATACAATAAGGTCTTCACGGAGGAATGAAACATCTTTGGAATAATAAAGTACAAATATAATATTCTTAGAAGTTATAATGTCTCAACCGTATGTGCTTCTTGCACATTCTCACCCAACACATCGTCTTCTATTTCAAACAGGTCTCGCGCATCGTTTAAACTGACCATTCTTACGTTGTTTTGTGCGCTGCCCTGTGATACGATTCGTCTTACAACTGCTACTATCTCTATGCATATCAAAGACATTCTATTAGATATCACAAGCATACAAATAACTCTATCTTACCCATTCCAACCTGGAAGTATTCATTTGAACAATCAATTAATCAAATAAGTTCATCAAAACCACACCATGGGCTCATCTCTTGACCAAACATTTATGCACGGTCCGGCCCAAACAACTCCAGTGCTGCAACTGGAGCTCTAATACCACTCTGTCACGTCCCCACTGACCTCCTTAGGCCACGGGAGACCCTGATACATTTTTTTTTCCTCCAAATCCGACTGAACACACACAGTCAAAATAGCTTGGGTTCGCAATCCACAACCCGCAATTGCGAACCCATAATCTGTAAACTGCAACGTCGGATCCACAATATGCAATCTACAACGGTGGATCCGCAATACGCAATCCACAATTGCGAATTCGAAAGTGCAAAACTTCATTACCGGAAAGCTTACCTTTCCGTAATCTGCAATCCGCAACGGCGGACCCGCAATCCTCAATCTGTAACATCGGATCCGCAATCCTCAATTGCGGATGCGGAAGTGCAAAACTTCATAGCCGGAAATCTTACCTTTCCGCAATCCGCAATCTGCAATTTCGGGTGCGGAAGGTCCAATCTTGACTTCCAACAACGGTCGCTTCCGCAATCCACAATCCGCATTGCGGATGCGGGCATGCATAACCAGACCCTCTGTCATGGTAAATTTCCACACCATCTTCTAGGGGGCATAAATTCCACATCCTTGGCCCAAATGAGACAAGGTCGGTACTGTTGGAAATCTCTTGGAGAGCTCTATCCAATTGTGAAATACCTACCCCATCTGATCACTTTTACCATGTCAAATTTCCCACTAAAGTTCTATCCATAAATTCGCTCAAAACTTCAACCTTCTTCCTTCCATGATCTTTCCTTCCACCTGACCCATAGAGGGGTTCTGAAACACTGCCAGGGCATTCCCCTCTTCCCCAAGGATCAGATGTAATCATACAACTCATTCACAGGGTTAATGAACATATCATAACATGTAAAATGCATTAGATTAGATCTAACAAATACATCTATCACATGCCAGACTTATAATGCATTAAACTCATGCAATACAATGATATACATATAACAATAAACTCATCCCTTTACTCAGGACTGCACATGACTCCTTGTCAACCAAATTCATATAAAAATACATTCCACAATTGCACAATTGAACATAAGCAACCATTTCATAACAATGAAACACCATCAATTATCACAACAAGAAGTACTTATCTTTCAATTTCTGAAGAAACTGGCTAAGTGAGAGCAACATTCTACCCAACCTTAGATCTCTGTCCAACCTATACTCTTTCAACTGAGAAATCACCCCTGAGCTAGGTTGTGTATCCACTAAGGATGGCTATCAGGTTCTCTCACAGTCAAGGTTCCATCCCAATGCTAACCCAATGTGTAGTTGGGTTTATCAAGCATTCCAGGGCACCTACCCATGCTAATCCAACCTATGGTGGGTTTATCAAGCATTCAAGGACATACTGGTCATGCTAATCCAACTTCCAGTTGGGTTTATCAAGCATACCATCAGCAGGGTCATGCTAAGCCAACATATAGTTGGGTTTATCAAGCATACCGGGCTAGTTGGTCATGCTAAGCCAACCTGCAGTGGGTTTATCAGGCATACCAAAAAATACAATCATGCCAAGCTGACATATCGTTGGGTTTATCAAACATATCAGACAAGCTAATCATGTTAATCCAACCGGCAGTGGGTTTATCAGGAAAACAAGGACAGTAAGGGAGGCGTTGCTAAGCCAGTGAGATCAACCATAGAGCTGCAGGCATCTCAACACTCAGCCGACCTGGCACCCACATTACCTATTGCATCCAACACAAGGAAGACCCTCTTCTCTACTGCACAGTCCCTCGAGGCCTCTTCCCTTCTAGTGCTATTCCAGGATGGGCATAGAAAGGTCTAGTCCCTAGTTCTATGAGACTAGAGACTTCATTGGGTTTATCAAGCAACCCAACCTTCTTCCACAGTTCAACGGCTGACTCCTTCCAGGCTTGCGGATGGGGCTCTGTTCTGCAGTCTATCCTCTGCGATCCAAGCTCAGGCTCTCGCACAGTTTCTCTGCACCGTTAAGGCTTGCAGTTTCCTCCCAGGTTCTCACCACTCGGTCATGGAGCACTCTATCACCGATAGACTGGGTTCGCACCCACAGTTCTCATGGCTATCAAATCTTTGGTATTTTCTATTACACTGGAAAACACGATTATCTTCAGGTTATACCAATTTGTTGGCTCTACGTATGCAAGAACATATGAGCAAGCTCTCTCTCTATGGGACGATGGATCGTGAATGGCTAGTGCGTGAATGGATTGTCAATCTGAGTGAATGTGTGTTTGTTTCTTTCCACCCCCGGGTAGTCAAACAGGCTCTTCCCGTTCCGGGCGTTGAGTGTCTTTTCAGACAAGCAATCAGAGCCATGCCCTACCATACGAAATCGCAGGTATCCTCCATACTCCATCGGCTTCAGCAACAGGGTTCTCAAACACCCTCTGCAACCGCATTAATGTCAGTAGGGAGTTCAAATGGGTTCACAGTCAGACATGTGGCAACATGGGAAACCAATCCCATAACCCCCCCCCCCCCCACCTCTCCCTAGTGGATACACGTGGCCCTTCTCATTAGTTTCCTCCTTATCCAGCTTCTTGGTTATTTTATTCATTAATAAATAATTACATCATTTACATTTATTCGTGGCTTAACATCCCATGAATAATCAAACTGTCCAAATACTTGCTTAGCATCCACTAGTGGGGCCTTGGCCTTGAGCTCTACATTAGGGAAAATACACATACTGCATATACACAGTATTTACATTGAAGCCAATAAACATCAAGGGAAAAATGGGGTATTACACTAAATATATAAGGTAAGTAATTTCCCTCTATAACCCTTTTTTCTCACCTCAAAACATAGGAACAATCGCATATGTTAGATCCATCTATAAAGTTCCACCTAATTTATTAGTCCAAGACCTGGATAGGAGAATACCAAACTTGGGAGGAATGTTTGCAACCACAATATCCATGAGACCACGTTTCATAGGAAGCTGAGCTAGGTTAAAAACCAAATCCTTAATTACCCCCAAAATTTTTATTGCTTCGGAATCAAAAGAGTACAAATCATGATATGGTTTAGTAACATTCAAGCTAGTGCTTCCACTACTACCTTGGACATCAAGTTATGAGAAGCACTTGAATCCAAAAGGCAATTATGAAGCATTTTATCATGAATTTCTTGTGTAATGAGAAAGGGTGGAGGAAATTCAATATTTTCTTCCATTTGAGGACCAAAGACAATGGTAGTATTTTCATCCTATAAATTTACTGTATGAGAAGGTGTTAAATCCGGAGAAGGTTGTAAGAACTTCAAAATTGAATCTTTATAAGACTTCTTCTTTAATAATTCTGCGAAAGGAATTGGAATTGGAATTTTATCCATCTCCTATTCCAAGCTGAAAGAACAAACAAATTTATCCACTTCTTTAATTTCTACAGCTTCAATCTTGTTACCATCTCGATCCTACTTCTTTCTTGCCTCAGTTATTGAGACCTGTCCGGCTGGAACAATAGCTTTCTTAATCTAAGCTTGAGGATTATTCTTTTTCCCTGATCTTAGATCATACCTTCACTATGGATTGGTCTGAAAAATTTATACTGTAGATTGACGCTAGATGAATCCCTTTCAATTGTATCTCCTTGTACCCAATTTAATATTAAGGAATCATCATAGCCACATTGAGTAAGATGGCTTATAGCTTGATCCCCTTCAATAAGATGAATTTCTTGATCAGGTTCCTCCACTTCAACATCACCAAATTCATCAACGTCATCCGTAAGATTATTTTGGAAAGGAGGTTGAATCTTCTGATCCTTAGTATTTCTCCTTTCTCTCTGCATGAACTGTGGATTGAAGGGCCTTCTAAATTGATTTGGATTCCTATTACCCCCTTCTTGTGTGGTCCTACTCAAAATTTTTCCATCCATTTCCATCTTTGCTAATTTGGATGTCAGGTTTGTAATCATCTTGGATATTTCTCCAATTTTCTTTACCTAAGATTGTGAACTAGATGTAGAGGGACCTTTCTCTTCCTTCTGCTTCCTCGTTTCTCTATCTCTATGATCTGACTTAGCTCTAAGACTTTATGTTGCTAGCAAATTAGATTCAACTTCTAGGGAAGCCTCCTGCATATTCACTAAGGTTACTATTCTCCTTTCTCTTAACAATAAAAAATTCAACATCAAATGAATTAGCATAGGTAAGTTTAGCAGAAGTATCAGTGGTATTAATTTCAACAAGAATATTATTGTACATTTTGTTGAATCTTTTGGTAAAATAAGAAATAGATTCCCCATTTTTCCTCTTTAAGAACCCAGATTCAGTATTATAATAAAGATAGTCCTTTTTGTTTCCCCACTATTTTAAGAAAGCTTCATCAAGATCATCAATATCAACAAGATAATTAGAAGGAAGTTCCCAGAACCATTTCCTACCTTCCCCATATAAAATTTGAACAAACACTCTTATCCACATATTTGCAAGCTCGATATTATGATTATCTGCAAAGTTGTAAAATGCTATTAAATGTTCCATTGAATCTTGGTAGCTACTTCAAGTAATCACCAACAGGAAAAGCATTTAGGTTTTGAGGTAAAACAAGGGGTGAATATCTAGCAGCAATAATGACATCCATTCTATTAGGTTGTTGATTTTCCATGGTTGAAGAGAATTGAGTTTTATGAGAGGATGATAAGCTTGGGGTTGACACATAAACTACAGGATTTTCAAAATCAACCTCTTCAGATCTTTTAAATTCCTCTTTATCTTGTTTTGATGCAAGGGGATCAATGAAAACCTTAAAACTGCATTATCACTTTCAAGCTTACTAACTTTAGGTGAAGGTAAAGAAAATGACATAATTTGTTTCTTTTCCTCTTGTGAAAAAGGAGATAAATATTTTACTGGAGTACCTAGAAAGGTGATTTCTTGCTCTACACTTTTCTTAGACGGTGGAGTTGAAATATGTTTAGAAGTATCTGAAGATGATGGAGTGGACCTTCATTGAGGTTTTTCTTCCTTGAATATATTCTCTGGATCTGATCGAGCTATAAGGTTAGGTGATTGGGGATTTTCTCAATTTCCAATCTTCTTTGGAGTCATAGCTACTTCAGTAGAGTCACTAGGTGAAAAATATGCAGTCAAATTTTAGTGTCTGACTTATGTTCACCATAAAAAAACAGATCTGGTCATTGAAATACATCCCAGGTAAAAATATTTTGTTACTTAGTTCCCCGACAATGGCACCAAAAGATGTTATCCCTAAAGTTCACACTACACTGCTATAGCACAAAGCTAGGGCACCTCATTTGTTGCATGAGTTTGTTTGGTTGGTGTAGATCAAGTAGGTCATAAAGGATGGGTGTCATGGATATAATATCAAGCATATATTTAATTGAAAAAGTAACACTTCATAGTTTCATATGCATATACTCCATGGATCCAAACATTTAATCAATAGTATGAAAGAGGAATCATGATGAATATGTAAATTTATAAGCCAACAAGCTATTCAATTCATACATTTACAAGGAAGACATTCAAACTCACAACAGTGTCATGAATCAGAATATAGTATTATAATACATATTACAAGTTGCAGGCAATTCACAATAAAATACTTATTGCTATTAGATCTAAAACATGTAAGACAATCAATGCAGTGTAGAAATTATCTCTATATTCAAAACAAGAAGTAAATACAACATAAAAGGAAGCATAGTCTAACCCATGGAATGATTGATTTTTGAGAATGAAATATTGTTGATACAATAGCTTATATGTACAATACATAGTATGTATCTAGACTCTATATGACCTTACTACTCGAACCCCCCTTCCCCTTTACATTACCTTTCTTATAGATACAAAAATACATCATATTTGGATCTCAGATCCAATAATAGTGGATCAATTTCTATCTTGGGATTCATGATAACATTTACATCAATATAGATAGATTTTATAACTGAAAGAATGAAATCTAATTTCAACTTAGATCCAACATTTTAGGGATGTTTTGACCAACCCTCTCCTCATCACTTCATCCAAATCTAAGCATAGAATTGATGTTTACCAACATAGGAAAACATAACTAAGAAGTTACTTTGGAATTAATATCCTTAGAAATCTCGAAGAAAGCCAAAATTTGTCAAATTGGGCGAAAAATCAGGTTACGGGAAATTATGTAGTGATTCTGCAAATTCCTGTATGTAAGGAGCTACAAAATATATGGATTTCTTGTAGCAACCCTGTAACTAACATATGAAATTGAGCTACTCTTCGGTAACTCTTTTAGCTTCAAAACAATACAAAATTGATGTAGAAACATGCTTTGTCTCCAAAATTGGTAGCATTCATGAAATGGTCTCCTGAAACCCTTCTATGCCTTGATCATCAAAATCTGTTGTGTACTCTCTCAAACCCGTGACACTAGTTTTTCCTGTAGGTCTAACCGTCACTTACTTGACCTCTGTGTTTTCCCTGGATCCATTTCACCTTCCACCATTTTCCCTGTCTATATAGCTTCTTATTATCTTTGGTCAACTTTTGAGACAAATTACAAAGTTTATTATGCTTTGCTACAAGTTTGCACATTCTTCTTTTGACCTTGGCATTCTCCCATTGTAGTTTCTCATTTTCTTGTTGCAGTTTTTTAGCCATACTTTTGGATTTCTTGAGTGTCTTTCTTGTCTTGTTCTTCTTGTCCTTTAATTGGTGTAGAAGAGTAGTTTCGGGCATCTCTGTCTCTTTGCTGGGTTCATTTTGTCTAGACTCTGAATATTCACTATCTGAATATGACAGGTTCAGTATATTCCTTCTCTTTGGTTCAATATGGAAAGGTGATCTTGAGACAACGTTCTTTGTTTCTTGTTCCTCTTCTGAAATTTTTTGATCATGAGAATTAATTTCTGGCATTTTTGGAAATTCATTCAGCATCTCTTCGGTGGTTTTCAATACATTTGCAATATTCTTCTCCTTTTCAACATATAGGTCAATCTCCTCATCACAAACCAAATTGGAATATTATTGTTCTCGTAACTCCTAAAAATTTTTAGATATCTTTGGCTCCAGTGTCACTTTCAATTTCTTTAACCTGGAGCTTCTCCTCTTTACAATAGCTTTAGCGACTAGTTTTGATAGCTTTGGCTCCTCAATATTTTGTCTTTCTTTGGTGGAGAATCCTCAATGTCAATAATTGTATCTTTATTTAATGAGGGACCAAAAATAGACTGTGCATTTAGCCTAAATTTATTAGTTGGCCTAGTATGGGGCTTTCTGAGTGGATACTCTTACTGCAATTTCTGTTTTTCCTTTTGAATTTCGTTTTGTATCTTCTTGCTTCACTGAATGCTTGAAGGTTCTACCACTTATATGTTTGCAAGCTCAGGAACAGGTTCCAATCTGGTTTTCTTAATTGCTGGTTCAGAGACTATCATTTCCCTTTTCTTTTTCCACTATAAACCTGTTTGATACCAAATCCCACTCTCCCCTGTTTAGGGGAAAAATGTAACTTTCTTTTGGAAGTAGTTGAACTCATTTATATTCAATTTATCTCTTACCTGTTTTTCCTTTTCTAGTAACAATTTTAGTTTCCTGTTGTGCACTTGAATCACCTCCTCCTCTGCTTTTGGGTGTCCTAGGATTTTTTGACCTTCTCATGGAAGCAATTGTCTTCGCTTCCGGAGGTTCACTAACCCCGGTTTCAAAACTAGACCACAATAAAAAGTGGTTCCATGACCTTTGAATTTTACTTAATTCCTCCATTATCAACAATTTGATCAAAGTTTGGTGAAATACACTATGTTGTGTACTATTTGGGTGAGCTTGGACTTTAGTGGACATGTTGGTGAGACTCTTTATCAAAAAGTAGGGAATATTCATTCTAGCATCTCCACTAAGGTGAAACAAAATTCTCATATGGTATAGGAAAACAATTTCATATCTACCTTCACCAGTGATGTATCATTGAACCATTTTTAACAACTCACTCCACTCTTCTTTTAACCAGGTCCTAGGAATGCCTCTTCTCCAATCAAGGCTCTCAAATGATTCTTTGAGGAACTGATTACAGTTGGCTATGGTAATGTCTTTGTTCTTAAAACAAGGCTCCCCATCCACGTGTAGTATTCTAGTTATTTCTATTGATGCTTCTGTCACTTGGATGATTAAATATACTACTTCTTCATGATGACCATCAAACTTGTTAGTAAAGGCTCGAGCAACTCCTTCATGGTGTCCCTGAAATCTTTGACAAAAGCATGACCACCCCACCTCTCTAAATTTGCTTCAACACTCTGGGTAAGCCTCAAGAAGCCCTACTCCTTCATGTTCATAATGAAGTACACAACCTCCTTTGTGCAAATACATACTTCTATGGTTTGGATATTGTATAGAGTATCTATAGAATTTTTATTTCGAAACCCTTGCTAGCACAACGAACGTTTTGAACATAAGCTAGAAGAGATATTGCTCAAAACATAAAGAAACACAACGTACACTTCATAATTTTAAGCTATATGAATGCATGCATCCAAATCACATCCAAATATGGAAATCATGAAAGATATAGGGAAGTACATGTAGAAATGACTCACCATATAACGATCTGAGAAGATTCTAGCATACTTATCCAATCCCATGATAATCCATCATTTCTTGTTCTTTACCTGCATGCTTATGCAAGATTTGGACAGGTTTTTGAAAAATGTTTGATTTGACAGGAGGTCGAACTCTTTGGTCACCATCACCGACATATTTGAAATTCTATAGAGCCTTTACAAAATAACATTTTGGGTTTTCTACTAAAACTGTCGAAATTTGGTAGCGCACATTTAATAAAATTTACTTATTTTACTACCGAATGTCAAAACTATCAATAATGAGGGATCCATACTTACCATTGAATTAAGCAAAAATTGTCTATGGCAAGACTGCGCAACCCTTTAAAATTCTATTTACCAACAACTTATTGAAAACAAAGAAACTTCCAACAAAGCATTAATGACATGCAATGAACATATCATGCAATAACTTAGACACATTTTGCAAGTGATAGAACTTGAAAGAAGGCTACCAAAATTGGTTTAGGACTAGGGGAATACTTTTTTTGGATAACATGTTTAGATGATAACAGTTGGTATAAAAAAATTTCTACTAAAAAATGTAGTAGTGGCGGGAGATATAAAGAGAAATAAGAATTGAAAGGAAAAGAAGGAAGGAAGAGTGGTTCATAGCATGGAAAAGGTGAAATGAGAAAAGTAAAAGACATAGAATTGTGGATTTATCGACAATATTGTGAGCAATATGTGTATGTTTTGATCTTGTGATGTGAAACAATACATACATATTCTTTATCAATCGGAGATTAAAAAATGACACACCCACACACGATACACAAATATTTACTTTGGAAACACTTGACCAGGAAAACCAATAAAACTTAGAGCCACACCTCTCACTTTCTCATTTTATTTTATTATGCATACATAATACAATATTTAGGTATTTCGCAACATCCAAAACCCTAATATGTTAATCTAGAGTATATTGTACCTCAATCCCTTAACTGATATTAAATTACACATTTCCCGAAACTAGAGGGATCGTAGGGTGACAGACCCCACATGCAAAGAATATACCACATACCCAACAAGACGCTCACATTTTTCAACTAAGGAAGTTTGATGTGGGAGCATCCTTCTCATTGATTATTTTCAATGTTGTTTCATTGGTTTATTTCTTAATTTGGTGTGTAGAGCCTAAGCTTATATTTAATCTCAATTCCCATGTGTTAATTTGTAGTGATTTTGTATTAGAGATTAAGGCCTTGGAAGCAATAATAGGTCATTGTAATCGTGTGTATAAGCACAATGAGAAGATACAAGTTAAAGGTCCATAGAGTTTGAAAGAGTCTTAAGGCTATTTTTGGAATGAGAGAGTTTGAAGGCCGTTAAGGAAATATAAGATGACATTCGTGGATTGCATGTGCTTGAACTTTGTTAATTCAAGTCCATTCCAAATGTTGAATACAACTGGACTAGATTTCACTCTCTGGCTATATGCATCCAACATTGGCATATGAGTGGATGATGAATAGCTTCAAAGATTATCATTTTCATTCGCACTACAATTTGACTTATGTGATTGATTTAATCTTGTTCAATATTGCAAATGCGTCTTACAATGTAATTTTAAAACTATATGGAGGTATTTGGTGATCACACTTGAATGGATTGGGTGATTGAAATTTTTTTATCACACTGTAATTTTTTAATCTCATATTAGCGACATTGAAAGGTATAATATTTTCTTAGGGATGTTGTGGTCACGAGGCATTCATATAGGACCACCTCTGACCAATAAACAAATACAAGTGAAATTGCTAGAGGGATTTGAAAGGTTCATGAAATTATTACTTGTGGGGCTACAATTATGAGGGTTCAATGGTTGCAACCATATGAATTACTAAGCAATGAGTCAATTTTACACCAAATGGAATTCCAAATGTATAAAAGGCGGGTTCTATGATAGAGAAGGGGCCTTTCGAATTTCCATTGTTGGAATTTTTGTAGTTAAGAATATGAATCTAGAGAAAGACAAAGACCATGAATATTTCTACAAATCAAATGTTCCCCGAGAAATTTTGGCCATTAATATGAATTAAGAGATGGATATTTCTTTTTTTGTTATTCAATGTGTTTTATACATTTATATTGTTGCATAGTTAAGGCATATGATGGTTTTATTTATAGAAGAATATGTTAGGTTGTATCTTTAATTATGTCCTTACTTTGATATTTTTGTAAAGGGTTTTACCTCACCATATTAAAGGCTTGTTGAATATTTGGTATGATATCTTCGAGGTGTTGAATTCTAGTCTCCAAAGAAGAGTCTCCATATAACTTGAGGAGATTAACATTATTTACATCATGGATTCCCAATTAGGGGACGTACTCAAATTGAAATGCAAAATCACCAATTTGTTGAACTAGGCAATAAGGATTGTTTTAGAAACATCTTGTGTGTAGCCTTCTATCTTCATCGACTTTTCATACAACAAATTTCATCTTGGTTAGAGCTCTTCAACTTTAATCCTTCTCACACGAGCTTCATAAGCTAAAGCACTCACACAAAACCTCCTTATTTGAACTTTGATCACATAGTCATTCTTTTGGAAGGACTTTGTCTATAATCTTCTCTCTTCATCAACCTCTGATACAACATATTTCTTCTTGGTCATAGCACTATATGGCTTTAAATATTTTCACATAAACTTCAAAAACTAAAACACTTACACATCAACCTATTTATTTGAACTCTAATCCCATAGTTTGAATAAGTGGTCCTCGTCCTTTGAATTAACATGAGAACAATTAATACAATAGAGTAACAATGAGCCACACATTGTGAGTTGAAACTCAAGGCAACCATATTATCATAGTGTTAGTTCAATAACAAATTATACTCATCAAGGTACTTTGAACACATAAATAAACACAATACAAAATGTAAAATACTTATCTTCACATAATATCAAATCATAAATAGTTAATATTGATAAATAATTATTAATTACATTTTATTAATTATAAAAAATTATTTATATAAATTTATGAAACTTTTTTAAATTACATTTTAAATTTCAAATTGGAATTATTATAACTCAGTAAATTATATAATATTTTAAATATAATTATTATAGCTTAGTAAATTACATAATATATTAAATATATATATTTTGAAATAAATGATATATATATATATAATTTCCATTAAAAAAATTGTGAAATTGAAACATTCAATGCAATCTATCTTTATTGGAAGAAGTTCAACATAATAAAAAAAATAACTGACTCATCTATTAAACCATACTAATCTCCACTTGCAACAAGGCCGAGAAGAATCATGGGACCATAAATTTAACGCCACAATTTTCTTGAAAATAAAGGATCATCTTTCCATGGGCGAACTCCAGCGAAGACAGCATTTTGCATAAACGCCGAAAAGGAGGGCGAAACTACGAAATAGTTTTCCCGAAATAATCGGAATGATTGAGAAAATAAGCGCCCATGGACCACTTCAGCCAAACCAGTATTTGAAGAGCAACGTATACCCATCTTCCAAAATTCTTTCTACCCCCTTCCTACCATTAGTGTAGAATTTTTAAGTTTTTTTTTTATTTTTTTTAAATCGTTTGTAGGAGAGAGGCTCCTATTGTTGTGCGGGAACCAGTAGTGGTCATGGTTCCCGTCACATCAACCACCCAAATCTTGTACATGACAAAGCAGATTAAAAAACATTAAACAACTTATTTTTGCACATATATATATTATATTAAGTCCAAAATAGGAGTAAAAACTGATTGGGACCCAGCTCACAGTATTCAATCCATTTAATGCCAACAGTAAAAACCATCCAGTCCAATTGAGAATCCACTCTGTCTTGTCATTAATTACAAATTAAACATCAAAAAACCCTCTCATACTCAATCTACTAAGTACATCCTGGGCATCACATCAGCCCTCATGAACCACAACTGGAGAAGCAACAATCAAGCAGCAGGATCCAGTGTTCCATCACCCATTACCACCTGCACACTGCAAGTGGAAAGGAGGGTCAGCATCTGGTACAGAGTTATTCAACAACTCACACATGCAACCTCAATAAATGCCCCAACCCACTGAAAAAATCAAATCACCCATTAAAATTCATGAAATCCAAAGGAGCTGCCAACCTCTACGAATGCCCAAAAGCAAAAATGCATTAAACTCTACAAATAAAAAAATCTTAAAAATCCATTAAACCATTAGATCAGCAAACAGAATTCCAACTGCTGTCCTCTACGAATGCCCTCATAGAATTCGAACTGCCATCCTCTACGAATGCCATAAACTCTGCAAATAAAAAAATTCATTTCATCCATTAATCTGAACATCAAATCAAGCATTGCACTGAACCCAAGCAGCTGTCCAGCAGCAAAGAGCACATGGATCATGCAAACCCAAATCTCTAGCCATTGGATCGGTGCCAAATCAATCCCAGCCTCCCATTCCCAGAATTAACCCTTCAATCCATGTCATTTCCCCTATGCAATCTTTTTCAACATAAAAAACTATAAACCAACCTCTTTGCACACAATTGAACCCATTTGCATCCATTCAATTCATCAACAGCCCAGCAATGCGTGCATGTATCAACCAGGACTCAGCCAAGCAGTGCGTTTATCAGCCAAGCAGTGCATTTAACAGCCAGGACTCAACCATCCATCAACAGCCCAAAGGTTGTGTGCACAGTGTCAGCCATACATCAACAACCCAGCAGTGTGTGCACTGTGTGACAGGTATGTACAGTAACCTACTTGTTGAAAGGAACATGAAAACTATTTCAATTACTTTTAATATCCATAACAATATGAAAATTATTTACATAATCCCTATGCTTTTGTACAGTTCCATTGATATCCCGACTTTCGAAGCAGTATAGTTTACATAATCTCAAAGCTTTTGTCAACAATAGTATCATGGCAATAAGTGCAATAAAACCAAAATAGACTATGGAAAGAGTGAAAGCATCAGAGCAATTGATGATCAAACTCTTATAATTAATAGTTCAGTGACATCTATGAATAGTTCAGTAGCTAAAAAATGAGATCACGGGCAGTATATTAAGAGCCTTAGGCGAGCAGAGCAGGGGTGAGTTAACACTGGGAGAAGCTATATTCATATGAACATTTCAATACCAGCCAAGCAAACATTAAAATGGCCACAATCAACATACAGACATGATAGCAGTGTGATAGTAGTGTTACTCACTTCTCTTTAACAAGTCCACATTTTCTCAATTTTCAAACCTGATATTTCACTTAAGAAGCAGAAATATAATACTAATCAGATCTATACAGGGGTTTAACAACAACTCAACTATAGGGAAATATTCAGTAGCAGCAATGGCAACCCTACTAACAGTAGTAATAGTAACAATAAAATCACCAATTGAAAACCAGTTTGTAACCCCAGCCAACAACACATAACTAACATCCAACAGCATTACTATTCGTAACCCAGCCAACGTCCAACCCCTAGCATTACTTAAGAAGCAGAAATATAATACTAATCAGATCTATACAGGGGTTTAACAACAACTCAACTACAGGGAAATATTTAGTAGCAGCAATGGTAACCCTACTAACAGTAGTAATAGTAACAATAAAATCACCAATTGAAAACCAGTTTGTAACCCCAGCCAACAACACATAACTAACATCCAACAGCATTACTATTCGTAACCCAGCCAACGTCCAACCCCTAGCATTACTTAAGAAGCAGAAATATAATACTAATAAGATCTATACAGGGGTTTAACAACAACTCAACTACAGGGAAATATTCAGTAGCATCAATGGCAACCCTACTAACAGTAGTACTAGTAACAATAAAATCACCAATTGAAAACCAGTTTGTAACCCCAGCCAACAACACATAACTAACATCCAACAGCATTACTATTCGTAACCCAGCCAACGTCCAACCCCTAGCATTACTTAAGAAGAAGAAATATAATACTAATAAGATCTATACATGGGTTTAACAACAACTCAACTACAGGGAAATATTCAGTAGCAGCAATGGCAACCCTACTAACAGTAGTAATAGTAACAATAAAATCACCAATTGAAAACCAATTCGTAACCCTAGCCAACAACACATAACTAACATCCAACAGCATTACTATTTGTAACCCAGCCAACGTCCAACCCCTAGCCCTTTCCTCCTTTGAATTATTATAGAGATATTGGAAAGAAGAGAGTCCTAAACAACTTACCTTAGTTCTAGTATTTTGGGAGGACACATGTAGCTAAATCTTAGGAGATGCTGGCTCAAATCTAGAGAATAGTTTCCTCCTCCATTGTTAAGCAATTGACAAAGTGAAAATTATTAAAACCACCAAAACTCCATACCAGACTCAACCATTGCGTTACTCAATATTCCATCTTTGTTCTCATTTGATCAATCACATTTCTCCAATCTTTCAAAGCATGCTTCCCTAAAAAAATGGAATCCCCAGATAAGTGCAAGAATTTCATTCAGCATTGAAATCTTAAACATGAGCAATTTTGTGGATTTGTTTGTAATTCCATTGCATAAGGATCTATAATACTCACATGTTATTTATCTGGATGTTGCAGATTCTCATAGCCATGCCAAGAGTCAATATTGCACGTCGCACAAGGAACACAAGGAAGCGGGGTACCCAGATACAATGCACATCATCGGATGACGAAAGGGCCCGTGTTCCAAATGACAACATTGTTACATCAAATTCTGAGAATGGTCCTGTGGAAGATGTAGATGATGTGGTTCCACCATCAATGACAGAGTCATCGCCACCAACAGTTCCAGCATCGCCCATTCTCCCACCATCTTCCACATTGCAAGGTGCCATTTCAACGAAGAAAATCAGTGCAATTAGAGGATGGACCAAAGAAGACATGTTGGCTGCAATTGACGATGTCGAATTCAAGGGGTTTTCTGTTAGAGCAGCGGCCAAAAAACATGGGATTGCACCCACGTCAATCCATTACTGGATAAATGGCCTGACCCATACCAAGAGGAGAGGCCCTCTTACAGTCATGACTGAACAAGAGGAGGAGGAGGTAGTGGTGTGGTGCAAGGAGATGGCCGAATTGGGACATGGGCTAGAGTTGATACAACTGAAATCAACTGTTGCTCAAATTTGTCAGGGGAGGCCAAACCCATTCAAAGATGGGTTCCCAGGTAAGTCTTGGTGGGTTGGTTTGAAAAAAAGGCATCCAGAGCTAGTGCTGCGAACTGCAGAGGGTTTGGACAGAGATAGGGCATTGAATCTACGCCCCACGGTTGTTTCCAAGTTCTATGACACTCTTTCTTCTGCATATGAGAAACACTCTTACAGTCCAGACCATATTTGGAACTGCGACGAGACAGGGTTACAGGCAGGAATGAATTGTGGCATGCGGGTCATTGCAAAGAGAGGGAGCAGGAATGTGCCGAAGATTCTGCCCAAGAGCAGGGAGTGGATAACCATTCTATCATGTGTGAATGCAATTGGCTCAGCAATCCCGGGGTTTTATTTGTTCAAGGGAAAAACTCGGCTGCAAAACTATATCCAAAACTGTGAACCTGGGGCGTGCATGGCTGCACATCCCCATGCATGGATGACTAAAGAACTTTTCCTGAATTGGCTTTTCCACTTTGCAACATCCGTACCAGGCGGTGTCTCGCTTGAAAACAGACACCTGTTGGTTTTAGATGGCCATGGCAGCCACATTGCTGTGCAAACCATCGAGGAGGCAAACAGGTTGGGAATTGACTTGTTAACACTTCCTTCTCACACCACTCACAGGTTGCAGCCCCTGGATGTGAGTGTGTTTGGGCCTTGCAATGCTTATTTCAGGTCGGAACGTGCTGCATGGATGGCTCAGAACCCAGGGGTAGAGGTAAAGAGGTTTGAGTTAGCTGAGCTTGCAAGCAAGGCTTTCAAAAGGGCTCTCACACCCTCCAATATCAAGGCTGGCTTTAGGCGAACAGGTATCTGGCCATTGAATTATGATGCTCTTATGCATGACACTCAGTGTAGCCAAGCATTTGATGTGGATGGCCAAGAAGCTAGCGAAGATCTTGAGGATGTCGAAGACCAATTGGATGGCCAGCAAGAGGCAGATGCTGTGGACAACATCATGTCCCTTTCTCAAGGAAATTGCGAAGGAGTTGTGTTGGCTGCTTTCTTGGGCAGACCCGGGTTTTAATGAAGCGCAGCAACAAACCCCTTGGCGCACTGGCCCTCTCGGCAACGAGCTGCGCAGCAGCTCGAGGTCTCACCCGAAGTGGCTATGGGGGGCTAAGGAATCAGGTTTCCTTAACCGGGGTGACGCAGAGATTGTCCTTCCTCTTCTGGTTCCTCAGATATCGGCGGTCCGACTTTCCCGCAGGCCCCTCGGCGCAACTGCGCGAATTCCTTCTTCTCTGGCGCAGAAGGCAACTAATCCTTGCGTCGAAGCGTTACGTACTTCCTCGCCCTGTGCAAATAGCGAAGTATCGCAGTCCTCGATCGCTGCAGCGACAGCGCTCCACCACTTCTTCAGTTCTTAACACTTATGGCTATCAATGGACCTTCCCAAACTCAATCCAACAGTCACAAAGATAATACAAGAGTTTTGCATACATAGGTAATGAACTTTAAACAGTTAATCACTCACACAAGCATTATAACAAGTGGAAATATGTGAAGCTCTTCTCCTCGAGGAAAACCACGTCCTCGGGAGTGTTATATTAACCAGAAACCCATAGAGTTATACAATATGCTACGCACACAGCTGCAGCCTTAGATCTTTACAGGAAACTCCACGCACACAGCTGGGAGTCCTTCTCTCAAACCGGTCTCTTCTCTACAGAGATTACAAATGCACAGACGTCACACAGACTGTCTAGCAACTCAGGGATTAGCTCCTCGGCTATCCGACTCTACTCTAGTTCTACACACAGTAGAAACACTTAGCAAAGGATAATCAACACATGATCTATCCTCGAGACTGCCTATCTAACAGTCTAAACATCTATCTATCCCAAGAGTATCTAACTCTTACTCGCTAACTCTAACTAACATCTATCCATTACAATTATTCATATATATAGGTGGCCATGGAGGTCGCACCTTTACAAAACTGTGGGCCTTTCCCAACAGTGATTCCCAAAAACCCTAACCACACACATGGCTAGGTGTACTGTAGGCGCCGCTTGCAGTCATGTCGTCGCTTCCTGCAGGCTCCATGAATTTCGGCGCAGATTGTGGGTATGGGCGCTTGTCCTTCTCCCTCAATGCTCTGGTCCGTTGCTCCTCCTTGATCCGAGCAACCATAACTTCTGTACTTAGCCTTTAAATGAGGGTAGCTGAGCCCTCTACTCCATCGCTTTATTTATTATGGTAGCTGAGCTTTCTATTCAGCCTTCATTCTCTTATGTCGTGCGCGCGAGCTCCGCGATTTCCGGTCCGTGATCTTCGCTGAGCTTGTCTATCTGGCACCGTACTGCGCACCGTCTCCTTCTTGTCCAAAACTTAGTGCTTGTCCCAAAATTAGCACTTTCCTTCCATACTTGTGCTTTTTTCCCAAAATTCGCAGCTTTACCGTAGCTACGACCTTGGCTCCAACAGGCCCCTAACACTCACTTGTGGCTCGCCCTCGAGCCACTCGCACTGGCGTGTGGTCGCTTGATTTGCGCATCTTCTTTTTCTTGGGTCTCCGCGAATGCGTTCTTCCACTTCGCAATAGCGGAGTTCAATTCATCGACACATTCTACAGCTGTCTGCACCGTTTCTGCAGTTGCTTCGTCCTTAGTGATGGTATCGATGATCTCCTGATATTCAGCAATCTCTTTGATTTTTGTCTCAACCTGGGCAACGATTTCAGCATACTCATCCATGAATGGCTGAATGCTGTTGGTGAGATTCTCATCTTCAGTTCTGAGCTTGTGCAGTTGCTGCTGCATTTTGCGCACTTCGCCCATTTTCTTCATTTTTGGTAAGCCTGTTAAGGCCTTAGCTTCTTCATTCAGAACAGTGAGAGATTGTTCTGCAGCTTGCACCTGTTCTGATAGTCCAACTTTAAAAGGGAGCTTCACAAGCTCCGTCCAAGCTTCCATAGCCTGGTTCATCAGGTTCTCGGCTTCCTGTACTCGATCTTTCATCTGTGTGGAAGCTCTGCTCAGTGCTTCAAATTGTACCTGCGCATCATCCGTAAGATGCGCAGCAACGCGAGCTTCTAGCTCAGCGATCTGTTCTATGGCCTTCAGCCATAGCAACTATTTCTTGCTCCAGGGTTTTCGCTCTTTCTCCAATGATTTGAACTTTTGCAACCAGAGGGAGATCTGGTTGAATCTCGCAAGCCGACAATAACTGGGCAATCTCATCCACTGCGTTTCTGATATCGATGTCTTGCGCCTCATAAAGTGCAAGCTTCTCAGAGGTATTCTGATGGATTGCCTTCAACTCTAACTCCTGCAATTGCAGTCGTTGATTTTCCTGAAATGTAGAGAGCTCTCTAGCTCTCAACTCAAGAGAAACTTTCTCATGCACTAGCTGTAGAGTCTCTATAGGAATTAGAGACAAATTAATTTCAACGGGCCCAACGGCGCTTACCTGTAGTGCAGTTAGCGGATCTGGAAGTGTCATGCTGGTAGTCGGAATATGCACGACAGTATGCCTTTCTATGAGTTCTTCAACTCGCTCGGCACTTGGAATTTCTTGTGGCGCCTGCGAAGTAGATGCTGGCGCATGGGTCTGCGCAACTCTTCCTGCGAGACCTTTCAGCTCTACGAACTGCAAATCTAAAGCACTTCTGATGTGAGCGTGCGCATTGCGCAGCTCGCGAAATTGCTCGTGTAGGTACTGTTCGATCCCCGAGGGAATAGCCTCAGCGGGATGCGACACTTTTTGCTTCTTGGTGGTCGGTTCTGTGGAGCCTTCATCACTTCTTTGCTCACGGGCTTCCTTGCCCTTATCCTTCTCTTTCGTAGTGGCGGTTGGCAGTGCGGATGCGAGATCGGCGGCCTCCCTCCACTCATCCGACCAAGACTTGATGGTTTCTTCAACATCCTCGGTAGTCATTCTGTAAAGGCCTAGCGCCCATTCATCTGGAATGCCGCAAGGGCTTGGCATTTCTTGAATGGTATCTCGGAGGAGATAGTAGTACTCACAAAAGACAGCGCGATTCATCTTGCGCTTCGCGGGATTAGGGGAATCCCAGAGGTTGATGTAGCGCATGCCGGCAACCTCTCCTGCGCGGCGCGGAAGGAACTGAGTATTCGGGGGCTCCTTCCACCCAACGAGAGCGCATAAAATTAGAAGCCATGAAAAATGGAATGCTTGGGCTGCATTGTCCTGCACATTCAGGCAATCAGCCAAGAAAGAATTCAGCAGGAAGAGAGACCAGTTGTACTGCTCTCCCTCCGCAGCTGCGATGGCGAGCTCCACGACAGCTCCAGTGACTTCCTTCGGTCGGCACTTTGTGAGAAGTCTGCCTGCAAGCAGACTTCCTGTAAATCGAAGTGCCTCATCTTCTACTGCAGTGAGGTCGTAAGCCCGACCTCCTCTTGTTAAGTTATACTTCTGCACCACCTGTGCAGTCAATTTTCTGTCCTTGTCCTTTCCCACAAAATGAATATTGGGATCCTTACCAGCCTTAGATAGACCAGTAATGCGGTGAATTAAATCAACATTTAAATCAATTGGCCTCCCGAGCCAAAGGTAACCTCCATGAACACAGGATAGCAGTGTTTTAACGACTGCGTTCACTTCATTGCTACGCCCAAAGTGCGGTAGCTTCAATAAATTCAACAAACCTGGCTTCTCCAAGTTTGCTGCAAATCCCCTTGGGGTAAATTCATCGACCTTTCGGACGGGATTGTGCACTATCGTCAGATATCGATCTGGCGCAAACTGGGGATACGTTTTATAGTCTCCCAGATTGAAATCAGAGAATTTGACCAGTGGAATGTGTCCCAACAGTTGCCCTTCTACCCGCACACTAGCCGGTAGTGGCGGTAGCGGAATGGGATACTTTGCATTCTTCGGGATCTGTACTTCTGGCGCATCATCTGGACGCGGCGGAATATAGTTCGCCATGGTCGCCAACGGCTCTGGAACAGGTTCTTCTGGTTGGGATGGCGACGCTCTTGTAGCCGGAGACTGTCTGGGATCCTGATAACCAGGATGTACATAAGTCGAAGCCGTGACTGGAGTAGTCATGCCGAAATCTAAGCCTCGGCGCAGGAATTGACGAACAACTTCTTCAGTTGACAGGTTCTCCGTCGTGAATCGATGTAGGGAACAAAAACTTTGGACAGCAAATGGCGGACCTTCGTAGGATATGGACGCTGAAAACAAGGGAAAATACTCTGCACAACTCGGCTCTGAAAACAATAACTGGGATTCGTAAACAAGCTAGCAACTCGAGGAAAGTAACCCAAAAATTATACAAGTGTGAGGTATTTATAGCCAGAGGTGAGTAAATGCGACCAAGTGGGGTAACGTAGCTATAGGCGGCTATAGATGAGCTGACAACACGCTATCCTCCTTGTCGTAGGGGTGCATTTAGTGTGATTGACGGGCTCTGACAGCCTTCCGGGGGAAGCTAATGCTTTCGGCGCCTGAGTTAAATGCAAATCTTTCGGAGATTTAAGCCGAATCCGTCAGAACGGCTAGACTTAAATAGCGGACTTATCCTTCATTTATTCAGACGCGGCTACATAACTGCTGTAATTCAAAATTTCCGGTGGTTCATTTCAACTTAGGGAACTGTGCCTCTAGGGGTCCACAACAAAACTTTTTCAAGCGGCAAATTATCGAAGGGAACTCCGCAAGAGCGATAGTTCAACGGTCCGGGGAGGAGCTTCACAAGAGCGCAACTATGTTCGCTCCAACCAAACTTTAGACATGCGCGGATGTTTCTAGGAACTGCGCAGGAAGCCGGAGACTGGGTGTCTCGCAACTTCCGTGTAGACTGAATGCGGTGCCTCTTTCAACTACACTGGGCATCTGCATCTCTCTTAGAAAAATATTAGGTCGACAGAGCGGAGTAGCCGTCGCGATAAAGCTTAAGCCGACTCCCGTTGATCATTGTAGGTAGTAAGTCTCCATCAAGCTTTGCAAGCTGAACTGCACTTCCGTCTGTTATTTTTATCACCTGAAAAGGGCCTAACCAGTGTACACGGAACTTGCCTGGGAACTTGGTAAATTTACTGTCATAGAGGAGTACCAAGTCTCGTTCTTGAAAGACTTTATTCTTAATATGCCTGTCATGCCAAGCTTTCTGTCTTGCCTTCTGTACCTGTTGATGGAATCCGGCTAAGAGTCTGTCTTCTTCTAAGGCAAGCAGTTGCGAAAGTCTTTCATTCATAGTATCAGGATCTGCCATTTCTGTAATTTGCGCAATTCTAAGACTGGGAATAATGTATTCCATGGGCATAACTGCTTCTTGTCCATACACCAAACTGAAAGGTGTGTGACCTGTTAGTTTCTTGCAAGTGGTTCTGTAAGCCCATAATACAGCTGTGACTCTAAGGTCCCAATCATCTCTTTGTTGATTACAGATCTTCATCAGGGCATTCTCAAGAATCTTATTGAATGCTTCCAGCGTACCATTAGCTTGAGGATGGTAGGGTGTACTCTTATGGTGATTAATTTGAAATTCTTCAGTAAGGGCCTCTATAGTCTCATTGAGGAAATGTGTACCTTGATCACTCATGAGAATCACTGGACATCCAAATCTAGTGATAATATTCTCAAAAATGAACTGCGCGGCCGTAGCAGCATCGCAGTTCTTAACTGGCTTCGCCTCAGCCCATCTGGTGAGGTATTCAGTAACTGTAATGATGTATCTTGCGCCAGTTCTTTTTCCTGGTGGGTTAATAGGTCCTACAAAGTCAATGGCCCATTTATCAAAAGCGTGCAGTGTAATCTGGGGTCTTAGCGGCATTTCATCTCTCCTTGAGGGTTTTCCTGTGCGCTGGCACACATCGCAACATTTACAGAATTCCTTAGTATCCTTGTGCAATGTCAGCCACCAAAGACCTGTGGCTAATATCTTTTGCGCGGTCGGCTTTCCTGCGAAATGGCCTCCTGCGGTACTTGAATGCGCTTCTGCGATGATAGAATTCTTTTCATGTGGTAAGATACATCTGCGCAAAACTTCGTCAGGGACCAACTTATAAAGCTGGCCTGCTATCAAAGTGAAGTCTGCGGCTCTGACAACAAGTTGCTTCTTCTGCTGGATTGTAAACTCAGCCGGCGCTTGCCCGGTAGTGAGAAACTCAAGAATATCAGAATAATATTCGTCTGCTGCTTGAATAGAAAACAACTGTGCGTCAGGCAGATTGTCCTCCAGACTTGTAGGTTCCTCTCCTGACTCTATCCTGGATAGATGCTCAGGCCCTGCATTCAATCTGCCTGGCTTTATAATGACCTCGAAATCATATTCTTGGAAGAGCAGTAGCCATCTGCAAATTCTTCCTCCTAACACTGGTTTATTAACCAAATATTTCAAAGCAGAGTGGTCAGTATACATTTTAAAATGAGCGCCTAACAGGTAGTGTCTGAATTTCTGTAAGGCATACACCATAGCTAATCCTTCCCTTTCTGTGGTGGTGTAGTTCTTCTTAGCTGTAGATAGCTTTCTGCTGGAGTAAGCAATCGGGTGGTCAATACTTCCTTCTCCAGACTGTGTAAGCACAACCCCCAATGCTATGGAAGAAGCATCAACATGAACATGAAAAGGTTTTTTTCCAGTCCAGGAAAACTAGAATAGGCGCTGTGATCATCTTTTCTTTAAGTGTATCCAAACTCTGTTGGCATTCCTCTGTCCATTGGAACTTCGAATCCTTTTTGAGCAATCTTTCCATAGGCACTGTGATCTTTGCATAACCCTTGATGACTTTTCTGTAGTATCCTGTATGTCCCAATGTAGTGCGCAATTGTTTAACTGAGTTGGGCGCAGGTAAATTAGCAATGATGGCAACCTTCGCAGGATCCATCAGGAGTCCTTGTCTGCATACAATATGTCCCAACAAAATACCAAAGGGCGCACAGAAGATACATTTTTTCAAGTTAAGGGAAATCTGATGCTGTCTACATTTTTCTAACATCATGCGCAGATTTGCAATATGGTTCTTTAATAGGCCAAATACAGTCCAGTCATCAAAATAGACTTCTAGAAACTTGTGAATGAATTCTTTGAAAACAGCAACAACAACTCTAGAAAAGATAGCAGGTGCATTTTTAAGACCAAAGGGCATTACCGTATACTGGAATGAGCCCCATTCAGTTGCAAAAGTAGTCTTGTGGCGGTCGTCCGGATGAATTTTGATCTGATGATATCCCGAAAAACCATCAGTGAAAGAGTAATTCTCTTGTCCTCCAACATTATCAAGTACTTCATCTGTGAAAGGAGTGGGAAATGGATCGTGCGCTGATGCATCATTGAGTTTGCGCAAGTCGACACAGATTCTTATTTCACCTTTCGTTTTCTTTTCTTGAACCACCATAGGACTAATCCAATCGCTTTCCTCTACCGGTTCAATAATACCTGCTGCAAGCATTTTGTCAATTTCTTCTTTAACTTTTTCTTTATAGCGCGGGTTCAACCTGTATGGGTGCTGCTTTACTGGCTTGGCATCTGGTTTCAGAGGTGTGCGCATCACTCCTAAGTCTCCTAGGATGCCTTTCATTTCTGTGAACTTAGTAGGAAAGATATCCTGGTAGTCACGCAATAATTCTGAAACATGTCCAACAGTTTCATCATCCCAATAATCTCCTATAGAAGCAAACTTTGGTTCAGCTTCTGTACCAATGTTAATCTTCTTGAGCTTGATGTGTTCTGTGATGGCAGGGATATCAAGCTCAGGACCTTCAATATTACGCGTCCCTTCTGATTCTGGGATATTGATGTTGCGAGGATCGTCCTCCTCATCTTCAACGGTGAAGTTATAGCATTCCAGGGCATGTTCTATCTGGACAGCCCAATCTGGTTGGGAATATTCTGTTACTAGACATAGTTCAAATACCTTCTTTTTAATATACTTCAGAGCCTGATCAATACTTGGATGCTCTGATTCAAAGCTGAAGGTAAGTTGAAAACTTTCCATCATCAGAGGCCAAGTGAGAGTGCCTCTGCGCAATTCTGTTTCAGTATACCAGTTCCTTGGAACTGTATCCAATGTGTGGATGAATAGGTGAACCCATTCATCTTGCGGAATATCTGACCATTGCTGAATGCATACTTCAATGTGTGACCTGGGGTCACTCTGTCCCTCATATTTGTGTAGGACTTCGGCTGTGGTGTCCTGAAATCTGCGCAGTATCAATCTGCGACAGTCTTGCCATGTATGAATATTCTCCTTATGCACAACCCACCATCTTGCGGGTGTGGCGCGCAATGCTACATCCAGTGCCTGTATGCGCTGCGGTTCTGGAATCTTTTGTTCATATTCTTGTATGAATTTAGTTACTTCAGTTGAACCATCAAAAATTGGAGTGTCAGTTAATTATGTGCCAATCCATCGAATGGATTTAGTCATCATAGCGCAACGTCTTGCAGAAACCTCATGTAAACGATTCTGCCAGTTTTCCAATCCTGCATCTGAGTCTGATGTGCACGAG
This sequence comes from Larix kaempferi, assembly GCA_027924585.1. Lineage (NCBI taxonomy): Eukaryota > Viridiplantae > Streptophyta > Pinopsida > Pinales > Pinaceae > Larix > Larix kaempferi. The sequence goes on from BSBM01000551.1 coordinate 1,555,204, forward strand.
CTATCGCATCGCCAGCTGATATGGCCATCTGTTGTGGGGTTGACATAGTCACTGTGGTTAGTAGTCATTTGGTACAAAATTTCCATGTGGCGCGCTTCTTCTTCTGCGCGAATGGGTTCTATATACCTTGGTCCTTGAATAGGATCAAGTGGTGCGATGACCCTAATTTGGTCATCCTCAAAGGTCATCTGTCTTTTCTTCAAGTTAATGACAGCCAAATTATCAAATGCCCAGTCTATTCCTAAAAGTGCTGGGTATGGTCTACTATCATCCATGATTTTGATTACTTCAAAATCTGCAGAGCTTCTGACTCCTTCAATATCAATAGGTACATTAGGTAATCTGCCCAATGGAGAGACTCGTTGCTGATTCGCGAGTCTTAGCTGGATAGGGGATCTTGTAAGCTGAGGGATTCCCATCTGTTCCCATGTCTGCATAGTGAGAACATTGGCTTCTGAGCCCAAATCTAACATGACTTCGTCCATTTCAAATGCTCCAATCTGCGCTGTGAGTCTCATCTCTTTTCCAGTTCTAATGTGACTCCTAATCTGGTGAACAGCACACTGCGGTGTGTTTGTCGAAGCAGACTGTTGGCACTGATCCAACAGGTGTTGGAGTTCTAGAGTTGCCTTTTCATTGCGCAACAATTTTAAACATTGTCGCAGGAACGCATGAACACTGCCTTGTGCATGCTCATCGTCAGGCCTTCCAGCTGTAGTGGCCTGTTCTTGTACCAGGTTGTCTTGTCTTAGCACTTGCGATCTTATATTGTTCTGCGGAATTGCGGCAGAACTTGAAGCTCTCGGATCTGAGAAATACTCTTGAGCTTGCTTAAATGCTTCTTTTTGCTTCTGCAGGTTAAGTGGGGCTGGTTTAATATTAGTGCGGCGCACCCACTGCGTCGCTTGCTTTCCCATTCCCATCTCTTGCGCACCAGTGGTTGCTCCACTGCGTGTTACTATATTAACTGTAGGGTCTGTTTCTCTTTTTTCTGCTGCAATCAACTTAATATTTTGATTGACCTGTGGGGTCTTTGGTTGCATCTTAGCCTGTAACTGAGGGCATTCTTCAATGATATGGTCAGAAGATTTACAATACCTGCAGAGGGTTGTAGGATTTTGGCAATCCCTAGCAAAATGACCTTGTGCTCCGCAATTATAACAAGTGATCTGTCCTCTTCCGCGACCAAAATTTGTTGTGCGTCCGCGTCCCCTGTAATTTCCTGCTCGGGCGTCGCGGGTTTGGTCATACGGTGGACCTGCTGTGGGTCCTTGTGTCTCTGCTTGTACCCTATAGACATCATGCTTTCTTTCTATCATGAGATCATATGCTCTACAATTGTTCTCATCATGACCTACTGATTTACAGAAATTACAATATAGATTCTTTGGAGTTTGTACATATTTCTGAAGTAAGTGACATTCTTGTGGTCTATGACCTCTAGTTCTACAGATTTCACACCAAGGCCCTTGTGCCTGTGGTAAAGGGTTAGGTGCTCCAGTTGCAATATAGTCTATGAAAACGGGGCAATGGTCCTTTGAATGACCTTGGGATTTACATTTTGTACACCAAATTTCTTCCTTAATCTCCTTGCCTTTCTTAATATCATGCACTTGCAGGGTTAAGTTTGCTAATTGGTTCTGTAAATGCGAAACATCGTTGCTTGTTCCCGCAATTGGCGAAGCTTCTAGTTTCATAGCCATCTCTAGAGCTTGTTCCTGAGTATTGAGATTCTGTTGCATGAGAGGAAGTCTAATGTGTGGAAGCAATGCAGCAATGAACCATTCTTTATGCTGCTGTGGTGCAAACTCGAAGCTTACTTGATCTATCAAGGCTTTGAACTTCTGGTCAAAGTCCCATACTGATTCTGTAGGTAACTGTTTGATGTCTTTGAGCTCTGTTATACACTGTGATTCTGATTTAGGTTTCTTGAATTCCCGAATCATGGCATTTCTTACCTCAGCAAGCGTTCTGTTCTGTGCTGCTGAGTATTTCATGAACCAAGTCAAGGCTCTTTCTCTTAGTGTGGTTGCTAACTGAACCAGTTTAACAGCATCATCATTAATTTGCTTAATTGTCCAAATGGCTTCACATAAGAACCAGTGCTGCTCAGGGTCTTCTATCCCTGTTCCTCTAAAAGTTGGTAGCTTCATGTCATCACCCATCCTTCTTGTGCTAGGTTGAGGTGAGGCTGCTGTAGCAGTGCTTCTAGGCTGGTTAAAGAAAGGTGGTACAGAGGTGCTAGAAGTACCGTGTGGGCTACTAGAAGATGTTACTGCGGGGTTATACTGAGCTCCGTCTGGTTTTTGCGGTGTAAAGGGGTGATAAGGGATATGAGCACTCCCTTGTCTTTCTATATGGCTTGCTCTAGGGACTTGGCTATTGTCTGGGCTAGACTCAAAAGAATATTGGTCAAGGCCTACTTTATATCGTTTTCCACTACGAGTGCAACCAATAAGTTCAGGATCACTATCAGAATCTACGGACATTACTTGTCTAAGCTATTCATCAGAAGTAATACATAGCTTTCCTTTTTCATGCAGAAGCATTTTAATCCATAAGTTCAGAGAATTTAAGAACTTACCTCTGTGTACTTGGAAGAAATTCCTCTCAGCTTCACTGAAACTCTTTTTTGTATCTACTGCAAACTCGGTGATGAAGCCTTTCAGTAGACTATTCAACCAAAAGTCTACTGCACGGGACACAGGATTGTCTATCCGCTTCACAATACTGACTAGCTCAGGCGTCCAAGCGACGGGTCGATCAATATGCACAGTAGGTCTAGAGTCTGCTAACTTGGCTATCCAAGCGTGTAACTCCAGTGCAAAGGTAACAAAGAAAATTTCGTGAAGGTCAGTATAAATATACTTCTGTAACCAGTCTTCTGTTTGGAGCGTAGGGCTTCTATTTTCTTGTTCAGCGAACTCTTTAGCCTTTAAATCAAACCAGTCTCCAATTTCTTTAGCTGTAGGATTCCAGTAACACATTTGTCAACTGAGCAAGTCTCAGTGTAACAGAACCTTGTGCTGGCTTCAGCAACAATCTCAGATGTCTCGGAAATAATAAGTTTCACAGCAGCAAGTCGCAAGACAACGGAACCCTTTGTTGGCTCAACAACCTTCTACGTCGCAAAAATAGAAAGTTTTAGTCACGCGGCAACGGAACCCTTTGTTGGCTGAGCAACAAGGTTCAGAGCAACGGAAGTGACGTGATCAAAAAGTCACAAGGCAACGGAACCATTTGTTGGCTGAGCAACAAGGTTCAGAGCAACGGAAGTGACGTGATCAAAAAGTCACAAGGCAACGGAACCATTTGTTGGCTGCTTTCTTGGGCAGACCCGGGTTTTAATGAAGCGCAGCAACAAACCCCTTGGTGCACTGGCCCTCTCGGCAACGAGCTGCGCAGCAGCTCGAGGTCTCACCCGAAGTGGCTATGGGGGGCTAAGGAATCAGGTTTCCTTAACCGGGGTGACGCAGAGATTGTCCTTCCTCTTCTGGTTCCTCAGATATCGGCGGTCCGACTTTCCCGTAGGCCCCTCGGCGCAACTGCGCGAATTCCTTCTTCTCTGGCGCAGAAGGCAACTAATCCTTGCATCGAAGCGTTACATACTTCCTCGCCCTGCGCAAATAGCGAAGTATCGCAGTCCTCGATCGCTGCAGCGACAGCGCTCCACCACTTCTTCAGTTCTTAACACTTATGGCTATCAATGGACCTTCCCAAACTCAATCCAACAGTCACAAAGATAATACAAGAGTTTTGCATACACAGGTAATGAACTTTAAACAGTTAATCACTCACACAAGCATTATAACAAGTGGAAATATGTGAAGCTCTTCTCCTCGAGGAAAACCACGTCCTCGGGAGTGTTATATTAACCAGAAACCCATAGAGTTATACAATATGCTGCGCACATAGCTGTAGCCTTAGATCTTTACAGGAAACTCCACGCACACAGCTGGGAGTCCTTCTCTCAAACCGGTCTCTTCTCTACAGAGATTACAAATGCACAGACGTCACACAGACTGTCTGGCAACTCAGGGATTAGCTCCTCGGCTATCCGACTCTACTCTAGTTCTACACACAGTAGAAACACTTAGCAAAGGATAATCAACACATGATCTATCCTCGAGACTGCCTATCTAACAGTCTAAACATCTATCTATCCCAAGAGTATCTAACTCTTACTCGCTAAATCTAACTAACATCTATCCATTACAATTATTCATATATATAGGTGGCCATGGCGGTCGCACCTTTACAAAACTGTGGGCCTTTCCCAACAGTGATTCCCAAAAACCCTAACCACGCACATGGCTAGGTGTACTGTAGGCGCCGCTTGCAGTCATGTCGCCGCTTCCTACAGGCTCCATGAATTTCGGAGCAGATTGTGGGTATGGGCGCTTGTCCTTCGCCCTCAATGCTCTGGTCCGTTGCTCCTCCTTGATCCGAGCAACCATAACTTCTGTACTTAGCCTTTAAATGAGGGTATCTGAGCCCTCTACTCCATCGCTTTATTTATTATGGTAGCTGAGCTTTCTATTCAGCCTTCATTCTCTTCTGTCGTGCGCGCAAGCTCCGCGATTTCCGGTCCGTGATCTTCGCTGAGCTTGTCTATCTGGCACCGTACTGCGCACCGTCTCCTTCTTGTCCAAAACTTAGTGCTTGTCCCAAAATTAGCACTTTCCTTCCATACTTGTGCTTTTTTCCCAAAATTCGCAGCTTTACCGTAGCTACGACCTTGGCTCCAACAAGTTGGTGCTTTTGACCATGATGAACAGGTCTATGAAACACAATTCGATGATGATGCAGCAGAAGATAACATGGGTTTAGGTGGTCCAGCCAGCACACAAGTGGATTCTGGGGCAAATATAAATGTGGTCGATGGTTGTCGCAGTCCAGGCAGCCCCAATCACACATTGTCAATGCCAACCCAAGTATCTCAACCATCATGGATGGCAGAGGCCATGATGAACTTGAACAGACACATTGGTGATTCCACCAGCGATGAAAGCATGAATATGCCTTCGCAGCCAAATGAGATTGTCCATTTTTATGTTGATGGTGGGTTGGTAGCAGATCCTAGCATAGACAACGAGGATGCAGCTGAAGAATATACCACAGCAGAAGAACCTCTCATAGCTGAAGAACCACTGCCAGGGAACACACCAAGGCTTGGCAGATTCCTAAAGTTGCCAATGGAGAGAGTGTCAACGCAAGGAAGGGAAGGACAGACAGACATTCTCTGATTGGGCCGGAGTTCACAACTGCTCACTTCAGAAGAGTACATGAGCCTCTTGGTTGAATCTGAACGAAAGAAGAAAGATTTGCAGGAATTAAAACAAAGGAAGAAAGATCTTGCAAAGGAAAAGAAGGAAGCAAGGATGATTGCAGCTGGACAGCGGGCACAAGAAAGGATTGCAAGAGAGGTTAATCGACAAGAAAAAGCGCACCAGAAGCAGTTGGCAAGGCAAGCAAAGGAAGCGAGGAAGGTGCAACAGATGAACCAAAATAGTGCATCACAAATGGAGGAAAGGAATGTGATGGCTGATACTCTAAGAACAACCAGTGAAAGGAACATGATGGAAGGATCATTAGAAGCGTTTGCAAGCAGTGCACGATTCTACCAGGATCTTATTAACATTCAGATACCCCGCTATAATCCTGCAGGTTTACACCCCAGCTCTATTCCTACTACTGCAGGGTCCCATCCTATGTTAGCTTATCGAACACCAGCAAATATTCCAGGGGTCCCATGCACAAGTCAGGCCTATGGCTATTCAATTCCTTCTTGGTTGTAAGGAGTAAATTGGCCTCAATCTGTTTCCACCAACCCCACCCTTCCTAATCAAACATGCTCGGTAAGATCACCCCACTTGTCTCAAGCTGGAAACCCTACAGAAAATGATGTGGGAGGTGACGAACCTCTTGAAGAATATGGTAGAAGGTGTATGGACCAACCAAATGGTATTCTGTGATCAATTTATTTTCTTTTTGTGCATCCCCAATCAAGCATGGTGAGGGCTTGATATAACCTAAATCCCAGTCATTGACATCTACTGCAAGCAAAGGCATTGTTTTGACTTCTACTTCAGACAAAGGCGGTGTATAGACCAACCAAATGGTAGTTTGTGATCAAGGCATTTTCTTTTTGTGCAGCCCCAATCAAGCATGGTGAGGGCTTGATATAACCTAAATCCCAGTCATTGACATCTACCGCAAGCAGAGGCATTGTTTTGACTTGTACTTCAGACAGAGGCGGTGTATAGACCAACCAAATGGTAGTTTGTGATCAAGGCATTTTCTTTTTGACTTCTACTTTCAGACAGAGGCATTGTTTCGACATCTACTTCAGATAGAGTTATTGTATTTGTATTTCAGTACTATTGCTATAAAGTGCAGTTGTTTAATTATAAATGAGCAGTTCTTATTTATTTATGTTTTTTTCCATAAACAAGGAAGTTAACCATAAGCATTGAGGTTGGTGTTACACACAACTTGACATTGTGGAGAGCACAAAGTAAGGTCTAATGGAGAAGTTGGGTCAAATTCTCTATACTCATATACCATTTAAGTAGATATACAACATGAGCATACATCATTCTACTTTGTCTAAAAAAATTTCATTGTAGATTCAAGTCTAATAATGCCAAAATAGTAGGTCATATATGCTCTAATAATGCCATTCTACTTACTATGGGAAACAACACCGAGGTGGATAACATTGCACAGGGTGGTAGAGCAGCCCGGGCAAAACGTGAAAATGCCAACCCTAAACCTCACGTAAACCCTAAAAAGTTCCCAACTCATGTGCTGGACACGAGTCGGAAGGGAATGGGCACTTGTCATACAGCGAACGTGGACTGCCGGGTGTCCGTTGGCGTGCTCGCGTGGACCTCGCACCACAATTGGTGTCCCTCCCATAACAGTTACTGAAAAATCATAAATATTCACTAAAATATCTACTTATTTTGCAGCCTCAAACAGTAATATAAAGATGAATGTCAAGTTCAAAAACATACTACTGCCTAATTCCCAGAAACATAACCAAAATCATAATTGATACATAATTGAACCAACATTCAACCAACAAACATTCACACTATATATTACAGCGAGCATAACCATAATTGAACCAGCTTTAAACCAACATTCACACTATATTTCAAATCCACAACATTTTCATATCCACGAGGGGCCATGCCAGTCCTAATATCCACATACTCTGCTTATCTTGCAGCCTCAAACAGTAATATAAAGATGGATGTCAAGTTCAAAAACATACTGCTGGCTAATTCCCAGAAACATAACCAAAATCATAATTGAGCCATAATTGAACCAGCATTCAACCAACAAACATTCACACTATATATTACAGCGAGCATAACCATAATTGAACCAGCTTTAAACCAACATTCACACTATATTTCAAATCCACAACATTTTCATATCCACGAGGGGCCATGCCAAACCGAATATCCACATACTCTGCTTATCTTGCAGCCTCAAACAGTAATATAAAGATGGATGTCAAGTTCAAAAACATACTGCTGCCTAATTCGCAGAAACATAACCAAAATCATAATTGAGCCATAATTGAACCAGCATTCAACCAACAAACATTCACACTATATATTACGGCGAGCATAACCATAATTGAACCAGCTTTAAACCAACATTCACACTATATTTCAAATCCACAACATTTCCATATCCACGAGGGGCCATGCCAAACTGAATATCCACATACTCTGCTTATTTTGCAGCCTCAAACAGTAATATAAAGATGAATGTTAAGTTTAAAAACATACTGCTTCCTAATTCCCAGAAACATAACCAAAATCATAATTGAGCCATAATTGAACCAGCATTCAACCAACAAACATTCACACTATATATTACAGCGAGCATAACCATAATTGAACCAGCGTTCAACCAACCAACCATTGCAATTTCCTCTCAAGCATAAGCCTACATAAAGGACATCGACTAAGACGAGTGTGGTTGCATACAGTTCCCATAATTCCCAATGGTTGGGCCAAACCCTATTCTTGAATATATGGTGGTCCTAATTCGAAGGGAACCTTTGCAAATTGAAGCACAATTCAACCCTTATACCCAATAAATTCACAATGACCCTTATAACCAAAATTGAATAAAAAATTTGTCTCAAGCAATTATGTAGCCAACTATCAACCTTAATGTAAACAACTCATTCATAAATAAGAATACAACAAAAGCAAGGGAAATATGCAAGGTTGCTTAAGTCTTATTGCAGCCTTTACCTCTTTTGCAGCCTCAAATAGTAAAGGGAAATAAAGATGAATATCAAAACCTAAAACCTACACTGCAAATTTTTCATATCGGCAAGCAAACTTACACAATAATTCAACCAACAAACTTACACAATAAGCATATCCATAATTCAACCTACAGTAAGCATATCCATAATTCAACCAGCAAACTTACACAATAAATTTCATATCGGCAACATTTTCATTCCCACATCATTCAGAAACCTACTGCAGCAAAATGACCTAAATTAACAGAATCAAATTCATTTATCCACCCAATATTTGTCTGCCAAAACCAAACGCAAACATCATTCATCCACCCAATTGTGCATACCATGCCAAAACCAAAAACCCCTCAACCACCACATTTGCAAAAACGCATATGTGCAAAAACGCCAGATATAAGCTGCAACTGAAAAACGCCAAATATGTGCCCAAAAACGCCCAATATAAGCTGCAGAAAAACAAAGAATCCCATACGAAACCCTGCAAGGCCAACCCTAAACAACGAACAAGTAAACAACCGTATAATTACCCAAAGAGAAAAACCCAACAAACTGCCAGACAAACCCAAGAAACCACCGAATACGCAGAGCCGAGGGACAAACACAAAACAGACAAGCAAACACATCCAACCACCGAGAAAACGAGCCGTAGGGTTAACGACATCCTTGAAGCGAGGTGGAGTGTTTATAAACACTGTTCAGACGCTGGTAGGGAAACCCTACCTGTATGCCTGCCGAAGGTAGAAACCGCCGTCGCCAACCTTCACGACCCCGCAGCTAGCACAGGAGGATGCGAACATTTCCGTGATCAGGATCGCCAACACGGAGAGTGGTGCACCAAGGAGAACGCCCACTGAACGAAACCACCAGCCAAACAACTCTACAAACCATGTGAACTGAACTGGAGTAGGAGGAATGCCGACGAAAACGGGGACAAGGGCGCACGTCGAAGGGTTCACATCAGCTTCACTGACAGCAACGAGGTGGATAACCATGGACGCAGGCCTGCGCGGGCAATGGATCCCCGGCGGACCACTACCGGGGTGCCGAAACGGCCACACACCGGTCCCGAACAACATTGCACAGGGTGGTAGAGCAGCCCGGGCAAAACGTGCAAATGCCAACCCTAAACCTCACGTAAACCCTAAAAATTTCCCAACTCATGTGCTGGACACGCGTCGGAAGTGAATGGGCACCTGTCGTACAAATAACGTGGACTGCCGGGTGTCCGTTGGCGTGCTCGCGTGGACCCCGCACCACAATTGGCGTCCATCCTCTATATAAATTTAATAATAATAATAACAATATGTCATTTGCAATGAATTAAATTTGAGTGAGGAAGGTAATCATTATTCTTCCCAATCACTTAAATTAAATTTAATGAACATTGTTTATATATATATATATATATAATCTCAAATATTAATGTAATTTAAAATTATAAATTAAACATTAACATTCTATTTTTTACATTTATAAGTTATCTCACAGGATATATATATATATATTAAATTTTCAATATATATCCTTCATTAAACAACTTCATAAGAAATGGACCCTCCACATACAACATGCCCTCCACCCATGGAATCCATTTGTGCTATAAGTGAAACATGGGTGCAGGTAGAGGGAATTAGAAAGTAGTTTCAATGTTCTTGGCATCTTTTCCACTGTCCCAAATATAATGCAATAGTAGAAATTGCATCACCGTATAATAAAATGAATGTAATAAGATGGAGCCTACAATAGTGGAATTGCTTCATAATCCAATTGGGTGTGTCAATGGACAAAATACATAAGTAGAATTCATATGTCCTCCTTTACATGTGGTCAATGCACAACAATATTTAATCTCATTTATGTTGATAGAAACCATCCAACCAACAAAACAATGTTTAATCTCATTTATGTTGATGAGAACCATCCAACCAACAAAACAATGTTTAATCTCATTTATGTTGATGAGAACCATCCCAACCAACAAACCAAAGGTGTATAATTAATAATCACATAGACTTCCTTGCCAACCATTCCAATTCTTGAATTATAAACCCACTTCAAAATACAATCCACTTCAAACTACAATCCAAAGGGGATGTATACCCAACTTGTGTTAAACATCTCCACTAGGATCTCTATTGCGTGTTTGCCGATATGTAACAACTTGTGTTAAACATCTCCACCAGGATGTCTATTGCGTGTTTGCCGACATTTACATAACAATCTCATGCATGTAGATGTTTCTTACTTCTATTCAAAAAGTGGGTTCACTATTATTTCTTTACATTTTGTTTTTTCTTTCCAACATGTGGTTTCATTTTTATTAGTGGATGCTAAGGTAGACAAAGTAGGGAGTATATTTTTCATTTGCATGTCAAAATGCTTTGACTTCACTTTATTTCAAATTCATGCTATATTTTTTTTATAAAGTTTTTTATTTTTTCTGAATTGAATTTTTTGAAAATTAAAAATAAAGTTCACTCCATTTTTCATTGGTAAAAGAAGTTATGAATGAACATAAATACTCACTAGAATATGGCTTTATTTTTAAAATAAATAAAAAAAAATTTAGTATGAAAGTTTTTACAAGTGTAGTGACAACTTTCACATATCATTGTTGACTTATGTTTCTTAAATATATAAAATGTTATCACTTGCTATGTTTTGATTTGATTTTGGGATAACCAAATATATATGACAATATGACACATTAATGTTATCACTTGCTATATGTTGTTTTGATTTTGGGATAACCAAATCTATATGACATATTCATGTGTCCCTTTACCTTTTATTTTTCCATAACATGTGGCTCCACTCCTATTTTTTTTCCCTATTTTTTTTCAACATGTGATTCCATTCATTCTTTTTCCTTTTACTTTTTTCAACATACCTCTCCACTCTTATTCCTTTTCCTTTTCCTTTTCCTTTTTCTTTTTAACATATAGATCCACTCCTATTCCTTTTCCCTAATTTTTCCAACATACAACTCCACTCTTATTCTTTTTCCCTTTACTTTTTCCAACATGCGGATCCATTCTTATTCCTTTTCCTTTTAATTTTCTTGACATGCAACTTCACTCTTCCCAATTTAACTCTAAATTTATATTTGAACAAAGCATACACATATACTTGATTTTTAATAATCAAATTATATGTTAATTTTTATTTTTATTTTATTTTTAAATTATATACATTAATTATGTTCAAAACATTAAATTTTAAATTTTAAATAAAAAACTTTAAAATGAAAGAAAGGATTTAATTTGTTAGGGATTAAACATATATTTAACAAGAGAGATTAGTAATATAATTTTTTTTTCAACGAAAGATTAGAAATATAGTTGCTTAGTACTTGCTTCTTAGAAAAAAATTAATTAAAAATAATTGTATACTAAATAAGAAGTAAGATAAAAAAATATATTATCTTTAAAAATATGAAGTTAGTAAAAACCATAAATATTAATGAGATTATATATATATATAAAAGATTGGTATCTAAAAAAACATATGACGTATAGTCATACTTATATAAATATTTATTCTATATAAATATCTATAAGAGAAGTTTAATTTAATTAAAATGTTGAAATTAAAATAATAATAATAATAAATTAACTATAAATATATGGATATAAACCATTATTTTAAATATAATAGTTTGTATATGGTAAAATAAAACAAAAAGTTCCTCACAACGGGTACATCATGACATCGCCTCGAAAACTGCCACCACTGCAACGAGCTCCACATGCAGTCGCCACCTCACTGACAGCTCGATGACAGGTACTGCTCCCAACATTGGCCACGTGCTTTCCAGCATGCATACCCAGGCTACGGCTCATGCACCTCCCCATGTACTCACCCAAACGTCTAGTATTGCCACCTCTAAGCCCTTAGCACTCCACATGCCCCACGATGCGGTATAAATCCTCCATCAACTTGTCTGTCCGGAGCCTTGTTTCGCTCCAATGGCTTGACACTTCCTGCGTGCGCGAGGTCTCGTCCTCTGCTCCATATTTTCCTTGGGCTCCAACATTGATGACTCGCACACCGCAGATTGATGGGATCCGTCCTTCTCTGCTCATGAATTTTAATGGCTCTCTGGTAGTTAAGCACTTCACCCGGACCCTCCCCAAAACTTCAGATGCTCATCTGAGAGCTTTGCTGCGTAAGGGTTCCACTGCTAATTTTTGGGAGGAGGTCTGTTTTCTCAGTGCGTCCATTTCCTGCTACGGCTCTGTGTCTTATCCTTTCGGCTCCCTGACTCTCCTGCTCCCTGGTTACCTGTTACTTTGGCTGCTCGTTGCTGAGTCCTTCGAGTCCTGTTACCTTGGCTGCTCCGATGGCTGGCTCCTCTGCTTCCATCTATGTTTCGAGCTCTCTGCAACCATGCTGCCCAAGAATCAAGCCCACACTCACCAAGCCACTCGGCAGGCCAACGCTCAGGTGCAAAGCTCCTCCTCCTCTGCGCCCGTTAGATTCATGAGGGGGGTGGTGGACAAGGCTTATAAGTACCATTCGAAGATCCCTATTCAGGCGCAAGCTAAGATTACTAATGTTGAGGATAATGCCAGAGTCTCTTGACATTGTTTAACTGATGATGAAATCATGGAGGAATTTGAGGCCCTCATCCCCGACCCCGACACTACCAGAGTCCACGCTACTCTCTATCAGAAAACCATGGACTTGCAATGGACTCATAAGAAGGTTCTAGGTAAGGCGCTCACGGATCGGAACAAAGCACAGGAAGAGATCCTGATGCAGCTTGATGAGCTGCAAGATATGATGAAGCAACTCATGTACAATCAACATCAGTTCGCGCGACGGTTGGGGATCACGCTTTCCAGATACCCAACCACTCAACATGAACAGAAGGACTACTCCAATGGCTAAGTCTCACAGGCCATCCTGGTTTTTTTTTTGGTTTTCGACCAACTTATCTTACTGTTCTGTTATTTTTTTGTCTAGTTTCGATAGCTCTGAATACTGTTTTAAAGATTATTGTTTTAAGAAACATAGCCTGTATTTTTTTGAGGTCTGTTTTCTCTACCATGAGAGGACCTGGGATTCTGAAACTCTGTATATTTTGATTATGATAATATAAGGAACTACTGCTAGCTTATAAAGAAAAAAAAGTTGTAAAAATATTTTTTTTAAAATAATGATATTAAATTTGGAAATCATCAAACTTTAAGTTATAAGCCTAAATTGAATCTTACTCTAAATTGGACAATAATATATGCATTGAATTTTTTACTACGTTTTACAAAGTGTAGCAATTTCTTGGGATTTTATAAAATACTAAAATTGGTTCAACTAAACTCAATGAAATTCTAACAATACTATTAATTTGAAAAGTCATGTTAGACAAAGATTTGAACATTTTACCCTTCTAGAAGTGGGTCTTTTCCCCATAGAGAGCATTTCTATGACCACATACATGATGTACAAATACATAATAAATAACATGGGAAACTAGAGACTTCCCAAAATTGCGTTAAAATTCAGCCAAGATCAACTTCGGCTCAAGAGAGGTTGGTATAAAGACTCCACAACTTGGTTGAACCATTAGGAGATTGGCGAAAATGCCATTTTTGTAAGATATCAATAACATTAAAAATAATATCACATATAAGTTTAAAGAGAAAATGTAGGGAAAGAAAGAATTAGAGATTAAAATAAAATTATGATACTATAAGGAGATCATTAACCCTAATCTGGAAGTTCAAAAGTATCTCTATGTGTTAAACAAGTTTGAAAAGGAAATTAATATAGCCAATATAAGAACAAACTCTCATGAGCTTCATAGTGAAATAGGACGATGGACGATTCCTAAAATGCCATGGGAGGAAAGGACTTGCCATCTCTGTGAGACTAAGAGTGTTGAGGACGGAAGTCACTTCCTTTTAGAATGCCCTGCGTACACCCACATTAGATCATAGTTTCATAATATTTTCTATAATACAAACCTCCCTAACCTTCTAACTTGTCAAAACTATGGCGACCTAGGAGCGTTTCTTTCTAAGCTTTCTAAGCATCAACATAAATTTTTACAACAATCCAAGTAATCTTCTTAAGATTCGATGGAATAGAGTTGGTCTTAGTAGACATTAACTACCATCATCATCGTCATAATAAGTTTTAATAAAATATAAAACAACTTATTTATGAATACCAACTTATTTTTAAAACGATTTTATAAATGCTTTACAACTTATTTTTAATTTTAATGTGACTGTTCACTAAATGTTGTCTTGGTTGTGCTTCAGGGAGGGAGATGTTTTGTTTTTTATTAGTCTCTATTGAGTGGGATGTATTTCTTCATCCTTCAGTTCGGTTGATAGCATAAATGATGTATTTTCTTCAATTCTATGAATGTGGTTGTTAGACAGAGCCTGTAATTCGTTCCTTTTTTTGTAGATCTAGGATGGTTTGGTGCTCATCGGGTTTCTTCTCATGTATCAAAGTGTGAGCTTCATTTTTCTAATAGTATGGTTGATTGTATGGACATATCTTATCTTGATTCATAATCGAATAACAGATCAGAAATTTTTATTTTGAAAAAATACCAAATAAACAATTAGATCAAAATTTTTTGGTTATATTACAAAATTGATAATTGTTTAAATGTAAACGAATTTTGATTGTTTACTAGATATTTAATATGATTTTAATATTGTGAAATTCAAGTGTGATTGATATTTATATAACATTAGGCTTGGCCATGTCTATAATAAGGGTTTAATTAATGGACTTTTTAAAAGAGTTTTATATCTTTTTGAAATATAGTTTACTTTGCTTTGAATCAACTTCTCCTCTCTCAAAAAGGAAAGCATATGAGATTGTTGACCTTTGATTGGAGCGGTTCTTCTATCATCTATTTAATAAAATCCTCAAATTTTATAAAAAAATCTTAAAATTCTCAATTTCACATAATATTGTCTTAAAAAATTCCATTAAAATAAAAAATCACGATTCAACATGCATTTGAAAACAATATGTTTAATAACAAGGAAGGTAAAAAATTTCAGAAAGCAGAAAAATATTCATGAAATCTCATGTAAACAACTTGGAAATTTAAAAACCAGAAACGATTCTAAGAAATTGATTTTACCTTAGGTTTATTTCCATGAGGAGAATAGGCCGAAGGATATCCATTTACTTGTCTGCATAGAGATTGAATCGGCGAGCATTCAGTTAACAATAAATGAGAATAATCAAATAAAAGAGATTTGAATAATGAGTATTGTTTGTGTATTTGTGGGCTCCTTCATGTTGTTAGCATGACATAGAATAAGGGTTGAATCAAATGAAATGCAACCAAAGAGCGGTGGCAGAGCTCAACTCTCAGAACAACAATAACAATGAAAATCGTGAAGCCAAATGAATAGGTTAGGGTTACACATGAACCAAGATGGTATTAATTGCTCAGTATGCTCCGTTATGGTTGCAGAGAGGCTAACACTTCTCCACCACCACTCCCCTACTCCAATCTCGAGAATGAAATACGCAGCACGGAGCGAATCACCTGCCAAATAAAAGGTTTATTATGAAATTCATTTTAATAATAAATTTGCAATACAGCATAAAACATTAGAGTTTGAAAAATTGATAATTGTACGGTCAAACTAATTGGACATACAATATGTCATGGCATAATAAATATCTATTTATTGATAAATTGATATTATAATTAAAATTACATAAATATTTTCTACTAAACTAATAAAAAGTTAAAAAACATTGAAACATTAATAGTAGGAAAACCAAAAATAAAATTGATAATATAACTAGAATTATGCCATGAATAGATACATAATTGAATAGACACATAAATTGAATTGAACATCAATATCTTATCCTAGAATAGATGCACAAGTGACAAACCAGACTAGGGAAAACACATCTCTGTTGGATAAAGTCACGAAAAACTACCATTGTTGTTATGTTCTTTGTGAACTAAATGAGCTTAGGAAGGGTCTTCACTAGTGCATGAAGAATGTGGAAGAATTGGGGGGTTATTAGTAGGTTCAACATTCAAAATTGTGTGATGGTAAGAGTGGTTCAAGTAGAAACATATGGAAACTAACTAGGTTCAGGAAAATTTTACACTAGAAGCAATGAGCCATAATTTTCTCATCCTTTATGATTGAGGCTGAATTCACACCACTGTGACTGTTCTTAGGGGCATGTAAATGGAAATGGATTATGCTCTAGCTTCCTTGCAAAATTTGGTTGGGTGGCTTATGGTTGATATGGACCTCGTATTAAAGAATCAACCCTCCTCTGTAAAATTTGTCAATAACTCCTCTGACTCTAACAACTTGATACCAAACATTTCCCATGTCACTTGACTTAGAAAAAGATGAAGCTATGAAATCTAACAGCATTGTTACTATTGCATTCAACCTTTACAACTACAAGCACCAACAACCAAGCAAATAAAGTATACCTGATCTTTAAAACCCACAAATGACATTAAGTTTTTTATTTTTTATTTATACTTATTAGATACTATTGTTATTAATACATTATATTAAATAATAATGCATATTATTTTAGTGTATTTTTAAACCTAAACACAATATTATAATTTTGTATCCATATGTTATACGATACGACTAAGTCATAGCCTTTTGACATAAAACACTACAAGTTACTAAGTTAAAAAATGGCATTTTGTACATTCTAATATCCATCCCATATCTAGATCTCTAAACGATTTAAAAGTTGTAGATTCAAATGTTTTTAAAAATGGCCATTCATTGAAACAACATGAAACCATTGTTATAATTGTTTTGCATTTTTATGAGGGAATCTTCTTGCTGAAATGACAACTTAGATGGAAAAACAATGATAGCTCTGTATTGATCAAAAGGGTCTAAGCATGTGAAAGAGGACTCTGTCTACAAGTGTTACTACCCACCAAATACTTGTATGGTAATCCCTTCATTTGCATTTATTGCCTAATAGTGTCAAGAGGGTAGCATAAAATTGTTGCAAAAGGGACTCGAATAATACCAGTTGTAAAAGATGCCTCTCTCTTTCCTTTCTATACCTCTGTAATAGGTTTCTTAATGAATGATATAGAAGTTGATAGCAATGAAGGATACAATTCCAATAGGAAATGGCTTAAATCCTCTTTAAAATGATGTCGTTCCTTCCTTTCGTATCATATTTATTGCAACTTGGCTCATGATTTTATATGCTGAATCAACTGCCAAGCATACAAAGGACATACAAGGGGTAGGTAACTAGAGTGAAAGTTTATGTTGCAATAAATATGGATTAACTATTAACCATTGCACTGATCTTAAAAACCAACAAAAGGACATTGGCACAATTGGATATATTTACTACAATATTCATTTTGATAAGAGTCCAAAGCTTGGATTATATCGATGAGTATTGGATTCTTACACTTAACCCGTGCTATGGGGATACATGCAAATCAAAGTACCGAATAATAGATCTTTGATATCTAAAACACATACACAGAAATGATGTGAAGTGTTATTTAAACCAACATAATTGTTGAGCATTGGTTGTCATTCATGTCAACTAAAGATGATCTCAAGTGTTTGACTGCCAACTAATGTCAAAGAGGATGTCAATTGATTCAATCTAAGTCATTGATATCAACTGGTGTCAAAGTGGATACATTATTCCTGCAAAAATATGAATAAGTATATGCACAAGATGAAGAAGAACATGAATACCTGAAGTATATGTGCAAATGGTGAATGCAACTTTGGAGTATACCTAGAAGTGCATTCAGTCTAAAGATGTGTGTCCAAAGATACAACATGCATGACAATTTTTAAGAAATACATAAGAAGATACATCATGCAAACCTAGTAAGAAACATGAGCAATGTATTCTACAACATGCTGTCCTTGCACAGAAATCAATTCCAACAAGTCATACTCTCTCATGATATAAATCAAAGGAGTTGGTTCTAAAATGGTACATGTGCACAAGCATAGCCAATAAGAATATGCTTTCAGTAAGTAGAACTCACACAAGTTCCTAGAAGGGTACATCGGTTGAAGATCATCTATGAGAAAATTCCACAGCCGACGGTACAATAGGTGCACAAGTCCCATAGGAAATGATAAGGAAAAGGTCAAAGACCCACTTGGAAGAAGTTCGAGTATGCACGGAATCCTGAAAGTATCAACACATCAAGTGTGCATTACCACACATGTTGAAGTGAAGTTGGAGTATGCGCAAATTCCACAAAGTATCAATGCACCAAGGGCGCATTACCCACAAGGGATGGTACGACACAGGTCATAGGCACATCAAGATGAAGTGTAAGGATCGCGCACATACCTTAAGGAAATGGTACATCAAGAGCACAATGGTACACCACCAAAGTGTAAAGTCCCACTAATTTGTGGACCTTGAGGGTGCAAGACACATATCATATGACACATCAACAGTGTAGAAGATGACACGTGGCATATGCATAATCCGTGAAGTATGGAAGAAGGGATGCCATGACCAACTTGTGAACATACAATTCGTGCAGGACATGTATAAATAGAGATGCAAGTTGGAGATTTGAAGTAAGCTTGATGGCGGGAGCATAAGAGCTTCAAGTGTAAGTTTTAGTTTAATTTTCGGGGCATCAAGTGGCTCGAGGACAGAAAAAATGATATAGTGAAGAGCTGAATGCGCACATGCAACATAATGGAGTTTTGATGGTGCACATAATGATGTTGTAGATCTGTGATAGATGCACAAGTACTGAAAGGAATGAATAGTGAAGTATGCACAAGTGCTTGATGTTTCGAAGGATAGTAATACAATCAGCACGCTGATAGTCACAGAAGTTGTAAAGACATAAGCGCAGAGACATAATCGAAGTTTATCAAACAATGCATAGATGTCTAGCTGATGCATATGAGCAGAAGTGAAAGTGTGCGAAGTTGAGAACTCCATCTGATGGGCAACGACATAACAACAACATAATATGATAAGTGCATCATGATGCAGATGATCTGAGACAAGTGCGTTAAACTAAACGGACGAATCATTTGATGCACAAGACGTTGTAGATTATCTGATAGATTGTAGCACTTAATCTGAACAAACACATTAGAAAGTGCGCAGTTGGACATCTATTACTAGTGCTCCATTTCAGAACAACAATCTATCAATTGAAAGCACAGTATTGGTTGATCATAGCAGTCACACAAAGCAGAACGTTGAGATAACCAAAGACTCAGACTGTAGTATCAATGAGCGCACAAAATATGAAGTAAGTCATCAACAGAAGTGTGATTTGTGAGGAATGAGAAGTCAAGTGATGTATGCAACACAGTGACATAGTATAGTCTGCATACAAAGACATCGCACAACAAAATCATCAGCAGAAGATCAGAAGAGTGCGTGTAGTTTAAGTTCAATACAATAGAAACACATATTGGACATCAGGGCGGTCATACAGGGAAAGGAGACGGGGATTTGAAGCTTCCTTCAGGTTGGTTCCTATAAAACAAAAATGACAGGGGGTCGGTGCTTCCTTCTAGTTGGTGCTGGAGAAAACACAAGGATTGGTAGCTTCCTTCAGGTCGATGGCTATAAAACTAGGTGGTTGGTGCCTCCTCCTAGTTGGTGCTGGTAAACATAGGAAGTTGGTGCTTCCTTGAATGTATCCTTTCTCATTATAAGAAGCATTCTGTGGTTTTCTCCTGTTTGGGTTTCCACATAAAAATCCTGTGTGTTATGTGTGTTGTTAAGTAAATGATAATATGTTAAAGAAGGTAAAAAATGCTAATAACTGCGCTAATACTGATTCACCGCCCCTTTCAGTATTAAATTGATTCCAACAAAACCTAGGTCTGTGGTCTCTAGCATCTCTCCATCAGCCACCTGCGAATGCTTGGAGTACATCTGTGACGCAAAGTATAGCTTGGAGTATGCATACTTTTCACGTGTGCAAAGTATAGTTGACGTGACGCAGTGTAAATGGAGGCATGAAAATGCGGCAAGTGCGGATTCGGCTGAGGGACGATGGATATCTCAATAGTGTTTTAAAAACCCCACTTCACAATAAAAACGCCTTCAGTGTAATAAATATATTGTAACTAGAAATAAAGCTTTAATTTTGTTAGTTAATTTTCTTCTTAACTAGTTCGAAGAAGAAAATTAATATAGTCAAGATAAGAATGAATTCCCATGAGCTTCATATCAAAATAGGGTGCTGGACAATTCCTAAAACACTGTGGGTGGAAAGGATTTACCATGAGCTTCATAGTGAAACAAGGCGTTGGACAATTCCTAAAACACCATGGGTGGAAATGATTACTAGCTATGTGAGAGTATGACCATTGAGGATGAGGGTCACTTTCTCTTAGAGTGCCCTATGTACACCCACATTCAATCACATTTTCATAATCCTTGCTACAGTACTAACGTACATAATCTTCTAACATGTTAAAAATCTGACGAACTAGGAACGCTTCTTTCTAAGATTTTTGATCATAGGAATACAATTTTACAACAATCCAAGTAATCAATATCTCTTCTCTTAAGGCCTGATAGACTAAATGCATCGTCGTCTTCATCGTTATTGTCGTCGTCGTCGTCATCACCATCATCATCATCATCAGGATTTTTAATAAAATAATAATAAAAATATCATAAAGTAAAATCATTTAAATTAATTATGGCAAGAGCCACAGATGGCATAGTCTGTGACTATAGCGAGGAGGACTATGCAAAAAAACAATAGGAACCAAGCAAAGGAATAAAATAATTGCAATTGCCATAAGAGATGAGGAAACAAAGTTCAAAGCAGGGAGCGAAAAGATATGGTTGGTGCAAATGTTTTGGAAGTTAGTTGCAGAAGATGTGAAGATGTGTTGTTCCATGATAACATTCCATGTTTTTTCAGTGTTGTCTTCCAAATGACCGGTTGAAGTTGCAGAGTTGCAGTTATCGACAAGATTGGATCCCTGGGCACAATTGGAACTTCAAGTGTTGATAGACGCCTCAACAACTGAATTTAAATTAAGAAAAAAATTGTCACTAGTAAATGGGATCTGTCAATGGGGACTGTCGTTTTGATTGAAATTCAGACTAAGTCGGGTATTTAATTTGCTCGAATTCATTGTTCGGGATTGGGAAGATTTGTTTTTATTTGATGACGAATTTAAAGATATAAGATTATATACCCGAGCACATGGCGATCGCCTTCATGAATGACTTGCTAAATGAAAGAAAAATGGGTGTTAAGAGAGCAAATAAATAAGTATGGTCTGATTTTACTAAAAGTTAGCATAACCGTTAGCATGATAAATGGATAATTATCGCCTAATTTTTTCTAAAGGTCTGCACATAACCCGTTAAAGATTCATAAACATAGTACATGCTCTCTGAATGCTTGGCAAGAAATATGCCTAGATATAAGCAAAACTTAATATAGATCATGCAAAATCAGAGAGCCTAACTGACTCCATAACAATTCGACGAAACGGTTGCAAAAGGATCTATATTGATAGATGAAATGAAGAATAGCCGAGTTCATGAAATTCTTTGAGATTTGCGATTCTAGGCAGTGAAAAGAGACTGAAGTAGCAAAATTGTTTGATATAGGAAGTGCCAACGTCATAGCTTTTATAAATTTGCTTTAACGCTTAGGAGTTTTGGCCGAACGATTAGTTTGAGCTGACTTCAAAATCATGAAGATTTCAAGTGGGTTAGATCTAGCCAAGAAAAACAAACAAAATAGCTTGAAAAATGATGAAATAGATGCGAAGCTTGAGTACATCCAAGCTCCGTGAATCAAAATTTTAACCTGCATGGTAAAACCACTTCTTGTCGAGTCAAATCAAGTAAAAAGCAAATCTTCGTCAATTAAAATCCATCCAATATGCTATCCAGAAGAGGTCTGAGGTTTGCGTGCATGGAGATATCAGAGGTAGAGGATGCAACAAATTACAGGAGATAAGTGAAAAATGCTTTAGCCAACACGTACCTCTGCGGAAGTCAACGTGCTCACATTTTCACGAAGTTCACGAAGAGCTTAACTATGCCACCATATAAACAAATTCAAGGCACAACCCAACACCATATACTAGGCAGATGGAAAATCTAACCATACGTGTTAACTCTATATAAATTTCAACAATTTTTTATTATATTTAAATTGGGTAGTTTAAATATTCTATGTTCTCATACTATATAAATTTCAACAAATTTTTATGCGCTCTACAGCCCAGTATGGGGGGATCCTGTAACGTTTGTCCATGTTTGTCCTTATAGTCAGCCATAATAAATAAAG
This sequence comes from Larix kaempferi, assembly GCA_027924585.1. NCBI lineage: Eukaryota > Viridiplantae > Streptophyta > Pinopsida > Pinales > Pinaceae > Larix > Larix kaempferi. Next base: position 1,577,796 of record BSBM01000551.1, read on the forward strand.
TTTGTCTTTAGCATAATAATAATAAAAAAATTAATATTATGTCGGCGAAATGACGTGTATTTTCATTTGAATTAAATCCTAGGCTATATAATACATGACGTGTATTTTTGTTTGAATTAAATCCTAGGCTATAAACTCTTTATTATTGTCGGCCATTAATTAAAATGTAAAAAAAAGTAAAGTGTAATGGAAAATATTTAATGAAAAGTAAAAAAGTAAAATGTAATGAAAACTAAAAAAGTAAAATTTATTGTCTGCCATTAAAAGTAAAATTATGGAAATTATTTAAAAAAAATCCATGTTTGCTCATAAAATAAAATATTTTGAAAAGTAATTAAAAAATAGATGTTCAGTTATAAAATAAAAAATTAAAACTTAAACCCGAATCTATCAATCAAGAGAGATTAAATTTCTTGAGTTTAAATTTAAAAAAAGAAATACACCTCAAGAAATTTCTTGAGTTTGATAGATACAGATTTAAGATGGATCTATGCTGGTTATATTTAAATTGGGTAGTCTAAATATTCTACGTTTTCAATCAGTTCTGGTTATGGTTCATTTTGTTTGAAATACACTTACAAATCTTGGAAAATTCTTAGAATCATTGAGACCACTTGTGGAAATTGCATAATGTAAGTGCCAAATGGGTTTTTGAAGATGCTGAATTTATTAAAGCATTCAAAAACACAATTTGAACACTTCAAAATTTAGATTTCACCAAAAATATTTTTACCCTATTAAGGTAAAAAATACTACAAAAAAATTCAAATCTTAGAATACATAAAGTGCTCCTATTTAAATTATTAATCCTCAAATTAAGTCATGCATAAATTGATTAAAATATATTAATGAAATATTACACGGAACAAAAGAGAGCCGAGAGTAACAATCATTCCTCCCAACCACTCAAGTTACATACAATGGAGACATGGAACAAAAGAGCTTGGAATAATACGGGTTTCCAAAATGAATTGAAATCGGTTTATGAGGGCAATGTGAAAAAGGGATCATCGCTAACAGCTTGCTAGCTCGCAGAGCATTAATGTTTGATGGAGATTTTTTAGATTTTTTTTAATTCAATGTCGTTAACAATAATTTAAAATTACTCATTTCATAGTTATATCTCTCACACTACCAATCAAATTACAGTTAATTATTTTAATTACGTTGAAGGCGTTCTTTAAGGAAGCAGTTCCTCTCAGGCCTTCGTCGTTTGTCGACGGTCTATGAGGATCCGACACCTATCATACTCCTATAAACCATCAGCGGTTACGGTATCTTGGCGAAAGGAATGCAATGGAATGAAAAGCCTCGCCGACAATGACCCCGACGCCGAGAAATGAGAAAATAAATGGTGCCCAATGTATCGTCACCATGGGCTCATGGCAAGATCGCTACAGAAGATCCACATCACAACACAATGAGAATGGATTTACAGATTATTCTTTTTCTTCGGTATACGCCATTAGAAGAGTAGAGGCATTCAAGGTAAATCCACAGCCACATTCTCCTAAGAATGGAGAGATGAAGCCTAGATTGGCTAGGCACTACAGAGGAGTCAGGCGATTCCCGTGGGATCGAAATGTGAACAACAATGGTGATTCCTTGCACAGGCGATTATGGCCATGAGCTTACCTGGATGCAAAGCTATCCCAAACATTCTGACAGGAAGCGTTGCGACCCCATTTGAACTGGGGGATCCTGTCACAAGTTGCAAATAAAACAAATTAGATCTTTCCCGATGGAAAAACACAATTAATTGTATATAAACAGATGCACGCAATTAACTCATCAACAGTCCATATCTGAGTCTAAACGCAGGGAAACAAGTCATAATATGTGATGCATAGTATCTCGCTCCACCACAGTGCCATCTGGCTGCATATGCAATTCATTGTTCTCTTTCCACAACTGCGCATTGTCTCTCTTAATCTTGGCATAGAACAAAATTGGAAAAATGTTAATATTGGCAATGAATGTTCTCCTGCAAATGCTCACTGTTGATTATCTTCTTTGGAGAGGCGGTTGTGCCCATTGTTGTTTCCTTGTTAGCTTCCCTTTACTTTCCCATTCCTTCTTTAAGATAAAAAGAACAAACAGGCGAAGAGAGTCGATCCGGGGTGGGCACGTCAAACCCTCGCTCACATCCTTCCATTATATTCTATCGATCAGCAAAGAAATGAGCCCATCATTCCAGAGAGGCAGTGGCATTGCTTGACATGCGGAGGCGGTGTTAGGGGAATCAATTGGTATAGGGGTATGCAACCTATTTTAGCGCATGCCGAAACTATCAGAACAAAGAGGGTTAATATGCACCACATACTTGCAGAAGGGTTATGGCATCATTTTTCTCCATTAAACCCTTGGAATAGGAACGAGGAAAATGTTCTCTATCCCTCGATGTAGAAATCAGAGATCCTAGCAGGAAGGGCTCTCGAATTTGGCTGGGCACTTTCAACACTGCCGAAGATGAAGTTCTTGCTTATGACCATGCCGCCTCCTCCTAATATGTACGTAATCTAAATCTACTTTCATTTCAACACGCAGCTGTAAGGGTCTATGCATGATGGCACCACCCGTGTTATCTACCATGTACGTTGGATAAGCGTCTTCCTGCGTATTGCTTATCCCGTTTGCATGGGTGTGCACTATATTTTATTTCAATAAGCCCAAAGCTCCAGAGCTCGTTGTGCTGAGTGGAGAGGTAAGTTGAACTGATTTTGCATGTTGTCGGTTTTATTTTCCCTGGTGGCACTAATTTGCTGAACTGTTGCATGGGTTTCCTTCATTTATCATGTTGTTTTCTTTGTGTCCCATTTGCCTATTTTTTCTTCATTTTCCATGGCACTTCCAAATTCATCCACCTATTAACATCACTTTCCAAGTCGTGTGGATGATGTGGTGCCTCTGCTTAGATGTGATGTGTGCTCGTCTGTGTGTTGCTCCTGGATCCTCACACGTTCTATTAAGAAACGCCCATCTCCCACTTGTTGGCCAATGTGTGTTGTGTTGCTCCTTGTACTTCGATTTAGAATTCTAACAAAAATCTAATGTCTTCATACCAATCTTGTTATCTTCCTAACCTTTAATAGAATTAGAAGTCTTTGTCATTAGCTCAAAGTGACACTGAAGGAAACACCTATTTACGAGTCAAACTCACTTTAATTTTAGAGAAACCTCACTTTGCACTCAATCTCAGATTTTTTCATTGGGATCCCTAAAAATGTCTATTATATTTCATGGGCAATTAGGTAAAGTAGGGGGGTCAAATTCTATGGTAGTGTGATCTTTGATCATGTGTGCTCAAATTTCATCAGACAAATTATTGACGGTTGAACTAAATCCCTTAACCATCATCACTGTCAAACTTAAATTTCAATGTTGATCATTGAAACTGAAAACTGATGGTGGGTCGTAATTGCATTTGAAACCATCTAACTAAAGGTACATTAGAAAAAATATGTGAACCCGTGAACTGAATCCATTAACCTTCATCACTGAATTAAAATTTCAATCGTGGCATCAAACTGAAATAGGCGATAATTTCATGAGGAAAATTGAATTAAAATTTCAACCGTGGCATCGAAACTGAAAAAGGCGATAATTTCATGAGGAAAATTATTTGAACAGGAGGAATAAATCCAGTAACCATTATCACTTAATTTAAATTTTAAAGATGGCCATCGAAATTGAAAAGACTTAGATTACACTCTTTATGACGAAAGTGGTTCAAAATGTGGAAGTTTAGACTGGGTAAAGCCATTACTTGCCATAAAGTGGTTCAAATGAATGCAGATTGCAGGTCATGGCATCATCATTGGATAGTTATCTAAATAAATTAAGAGGTGACATCTTATTAACTAATTTCAATTCAAAATATTGTTAAGACTATAGAATGTTTGAAATTAGATATATATTAATTAATTTCAATCCCAAAATAAATTAGAACGTTTAAAATTAGTTATATGGATGTGCAATTTCAACAATTTATCTTATTATTCTATTTCTAAGAATTTCAATTGAATTTTGGGTTTAATCTATTGTTGCTCCTCTATTGCACCTTAAAAATTACACAAGAATGAAACCCTTAAAACTTATGGTTAAAAATATAACTTATAGTTAAAAATATTTTATCTCTAATTTATAATTTAGAATAAACATAAACATTTATGTCTAAGTTGAAAAAAATAAAAAAGATTCTTGCAATCTTTTTAAATTTAATTATTAACATGCCTATAAGCAAGGGAAAATCCACTCTTTATGAGTACATGATCATTGGTTTAATCAAATGACTATAAGGAGTTTATGCCTTTTAGTATTTACTCATTTTCTTGCTTTTGTGTTATGATAATAATTAAAATCTCCTGTGTTGTTATGATAATAATTAAAATCTCCTGTGTTGTAGATCCTAAAGTTGACTCATTGACACTATGATATAATGTTTTAAACAACTGAATATGCACAAAGTAAACACACTATACTCTCCCCTTGCTTTTACTAAAATTTACAATTCCCCAAATAACTTATACACTTGACGTTGTTTTTAAAATTCTACTTGGCAATAGTGCAGGGACATTACCACCATGTAGCTCTTGTTATAACCATGCACTTATAGTTTAAGTTGTATGATTTGGGGTTTGATTGGTTGGTGCAATAGTTGCATTCCCATTCCACAATTATAATTAAAGGTTTCAATAGAGCTTGCAGAGTAAGTCTTTTATTTCGTGTAGTCTAAAAGTTCAACGATTTATATTTAAATTGGTAGTGTAAATATTCTACGTTTTCAATCAGTTCTAGTTATGGTTCATTTTGTTTGAAATACGGTTAGAAATCTTGGAAAATTATTAGAATCATTGAGACCACTTGTGGAAATTGCATAATGTAAGTGCCAAATGGGTTTTTGAAGATGCTGAATTTATTAAAGCATTCAAAAACACAATTTGAACATTTAAAAATTTAGATTTCACCAAAAATATTTTTACCCTATTAAGGTATAAAATACTACAAAAATTTTCAAATCTTAGAATACATAAAGTGCTCCTATTTAAATTATTAATCCTCAAATTAAGTCATGCATAAATTGATTAAAATATATTAATGAAATATTACACGGAACAAAAGAGAGCCAAGAGTAACAATCATTCCTCCCAACCACTCAAGTTACATCCAATGGACACATGGAACAAAAGAGCTTGGAATAATACGGGTTTTTCCAAAATGAATTGAAATCGGTTTATGAGGGCAATGTGAAAAAGGGATCATCGCTAACAGCTTGCTAGCTCGCAGAGCCTTAATGTTTGATGGAGATTTTTTAGATTTTTTTTAATTCAATGTCGTTAACAATAATTTAAAATTACTCATTTCATAGTTATATTTCTCACACAACCAATCAAATTGCAGTTAATTATTTTAATTACGTTGAAGGCGTTCTTTAAGGAAGCAATTCCCCTCAGGCCTTCGTCGTCTGTCGACGGCCTATGAGGATCCGACACTTGTTATACTCCTACAAACCATAAGCGTTATGTTATCTTGACGAAGGGAATGCAATGGAATGAAAAGCCTCGCCGACAACGACCCCGACGCCGAGAAACGAGAAAATAAATGGTGCCCAATGTCTCGTCACCATGGGCTCATGGCAAGATCGCTGCAGAAGATCCACATCACAACACAATGAGAATGGATTTACAGATTATTCTTTTTTTTTGGTATGCGCCATTAGAAGAGTAGAGGCATTCAAGGTAAATCCAAAGCCACATTCTCCTAAGAATGGAGAGATGAAGCGTAGATTGGCTAGGCATTACAGAGGAGTCAGGCAGTTCTGGTGGGATCGAAATGTGAACAACAATGGTGATTCCTTGCACATAGAAGAGGGCGATTATGGCCATGAGCTTACCTAGATGAAAAGCTATCCCAAACCTTCTGACAGGAAGCGTTGCGTCCCCATTTGTATTGGGGGATCCTGTCACAAGTTGCAAATAAAACAAATTAGATCTTTCCGAATGGAAAAACCCAATAAATTGTATATAAACAGATGCATGCAATTAACTGATCAACAGTCCATATTTGAGTCTAAACACAGGGAAACAAGTCATAATATGCGACGCATAGTATCTCGCTCCACCATAGTGCCATCTGGCCGCATCTGCAATTCATTGTTCTCTTTCCACAACTGCGCATTGTCTCTGTTAATCTTGGCATAGAACAAAATTGGAAAAATGTTAATATTGGCAGTGAATGTTCTCCTGCAAACGCTTACTGTTGATTATCTTCTTTGGAGAGGCGGTTGTGCTCATTGTTGTTTCCTTGTTAGCTTCCCTTTACTTTCCCATTCCTTCTAAGATAAAAAGAACAAACAGGCGAGGAGAGTCGATCCGTGGGTGGGCACGTCAAACCCTCGCTCGTATCCTTCCATTATATTCTGTCGATCAGCAAAGAAATGGGCCCATCATTCCAGAGAGGCAGTGGCATTGCTCGACATGTGGAGGCGGTGTTGGGGGAATCGATTTGTATAGGGGTATGCAACCTATTTTAGCGCATGCCGAAACTATCAGAACAAAGAGGGTAAAGATGCACCGCATACTTGCAGAAGGGTTATGGCATCATTTTTCTCCATTAAACCCTTGGAATAGGAACGAGGCAAATGCTCTCTATCCCTCGATGTAGAAATCAGAGATCCTACTAGGAAGGGCTCTCGAATTTGGTTGGGCACTTTCAACACTGCCGAAGACGCAGCTCTCGCTTATGACCACGCCGCCTCCTCCTAATATGTACGTAATCTAAATCTACTTTCATTTCACCACGTAGCTGTAAGGGTTTATGCATGATGGCACCACCCGTGTTATCTACCATGTACGTTGGATAAGCGTCCTCCTTCGTATTGCTTATCCTGTTTGCATGGGTGTGCACTATATTTTATTTCGATAAGCCCGAAGCTCCAGAGCTCGGTGTGCCGAGTGGAGAGGTAAGTTGAACTGATTTTGCATGTTGTCGGTTTTATTTTCCCTGGTGGCAGTAATCTGCTGAACTGTTGCGTGGGTTTCCTTCATTTATCATGTCGTTTTCTTTGTGTCCCCTTTGCCTGATTTTTCGTCATTTTCCATGGCACTTCCAGATTCATCCACCTATTAACATCGCTTTCCAAGTCGTGTGGATGATGTGGTGCCTCTGCTTAGATGTGATGTGTGCTCATCCGCTTGTTGCTCCTGGATCCTCACACGTTCTATTTAGAAACACCCATCTCCCACCTGTTGGCCAATGTGTGTTGTGTTGCTCCTTGTACTTTGATTTAGAATTATAACAAAAATCTAATGTCTTCATACCAATCTTGTTATCTTCCTAACCTTTCATAGAATTAGAAGTCTTTGTCATTAGCTCAAAGTGACACTAAAGGAAACACCTATTTACAAGTCGAACTCACTTTAATTTTAGAGAAACCTCACTTTGCACTCAATGTCAGATTTTTTCATTGTGGATCCCTAAAAATGTCTATTATATTTCATGGGAAATCAAGTAAAGTAGGGAGGTCAAATTCTATGGTAGTGTGATCTTTGACCATGTGTGCTCAAATTTCATCAGACAAATTATTGACGGTTGAACTAAATCCCTTAACCATCATCATTGTCAAACTTAAATTTCAATGTTGATCATCAAAACTGAAAACTGACGGTGGGCTGTAATTGCGTTTGAAACCATCTAACTGAAGGTACATTAGAAAAAATATTTGAACTAGTGAACTGAATCCATTAACCTTCATCACTGAATTAAAATTTCAACCGTGGCATCGAACTGAAAAAGGCGATAATTTCATGAGGAAAATTGAATTAAAATTTCAACCATGGCATCGAAACTGAAAAAGGCGATAATTTCATGAGGAAAATTATTTGAACAGGAGAAATAAATCCATTAACCATTATCACTTAATTTAAATTTTAAAGATGGCCATCGAAATAGAAAATACTTAGATTACACTCTTTATGACGAAAGTGGTTCAAAACGTGGAAGTTTAGACTGGGTAAAGCCATTACTTGCCATAACGTGGTTCAAATGAATGTAGATTGCAGGTCATGGCATCATCATTGGATAGTTATCTAAATAAATTAGGAGGTGACATCTTATTGACTAATTTCAATTCAAAATATTGTTAAGACTATAGAATGTTTGAAATTAGATATATATTAATTAATTTCAATCCCAAAATAAATTAGAACATTTAAAAGTAGTTATATGGATATGCAATTTCAACAATTTATCTTATTTTTATATTTCTATGAATTTCAATTGAATTTTGGGTTTAATCTATTGTTGCTCATCTATTGCACCTTAAAAATTACACAAGAATGAAACCCTTAAAACTTATGGTTAAAAATATAACTTATAGTTAAAAATATTTTGTCTCTAATTTATAATTTAGAATAAACATAAACATTTATGTCTAAGTTGAAAAAAATAAAAGATTCTTGCAATCTTTTTAAATTTAATTATTAACATGCCTATAAGCAAGGGAAATTCCACTCTTTATGAGTACATGATCATTGGTTTAATCAAATGACTATAAGGAGTTTATGCATTTTAGTATTTACTCATTTTCTTGCTTTTGTGTTATGACAATAATTAAAATCTCCTGTGTTGTAGATCCTAAAGTTGACTCATTGACACTATGATATAATGTTTTAAACTACTGAATATGCACAAAGGAAACACAGGATACTCTCCCCTTGCTTTCACTGAAATTTACAATTCCCCAAATAACTTATACACTTGACGTTATTTTTAAAATCCTACTTGGCAATAGTGCAGGGACATTACCACCATGTAGCTCTTGTTATAACCATGCATTTATAGTTTAAGTTGTATTATTTGGGGTTTGATTGGTTGGTGCAATAGTTGCATTCCCATTCCACAATTATAATTAAAGGTTTCAATAGAGATTGCAAAGTAAGTTTTTTATTTCGTGTAGTCTAAAAGTTCAACGATTTTGAACAGAAAAATTTGGTTTTTCCAGCACAATTTAAAAAAAATCCGTCATCAATTTTTAAAACTCTTGGTTACAACTGGCAAACTCTCAAATTTTGGGTGCTCCAAGGGTTTTTTTAGGGTGGTTAATTGGTTTCTACCATCAAAATCACCATTAAAACATAGTTAAATTCATATTTTTCAAAATAAACAACATTGGATTTCGGCGAAGAGCCCCCCATCCGAGCCAAATCATCAAATATTTAGACAACTTCCTTTTATTTTAGCAGATGATCTTGGAACAACTTGCAAGACTTGTCAACACATATTCATATTTCGTACATACAACTAAGAATATGTAGGAGATGTTTCATTACGAGTGTAATGAGAAGAGAAGAAATAATGCAATCTTGAAATTAGTCCAGAGTTAATGTTTTTTCTTCATGAATTTTTCTCTATCTACATATCCTTCTTATTTTTTCTAACACATGGCGGCCTTCCTAAGCTTGCAATATTAATATTTACCACACTACCAGTATTTTCACTTATGGCTATGTATACAATATTGAATTTGTATTTGACTTCTAGGCGAGACAAGCAATCCAAACCGTGTATGTGAATTAGGGAGACATAAAATTATTACAACTTCCCTCACTCTTAACACAATTTATTTCTATGGTAAGGAAATAAGAATAAGAAGTATCTCAACAAATACTATTAGATTAGGATTTAGGATATGAGAAACCCTAAAATGTTTATCTTTCTCTGTGTCCAAAACATAAAAAATACGTGCACATATCTATTTACAAGCAGGCAATCCAGTAATTCCAGCGTTTGGATAGTCACGGAGCTCTGTTATAAAGGTTCCCAATATCCATAATGGTCCAAAGGCAAGTCCATAATCATCTTTGTAGTTGACAAGGTTGTTCTTCCTGCTTTTTATGGCATCCTTCATACGGTCTTGATATGAGTGGAAAAGGCCAATGGGATTTTTTTTTACGAGGCCATCCTTGTATTTAACAAAGAAACCGTCCCACATACTCATAATTCTATGATTCCATTGATACTATTGGAATACTACTATGTTACCTTATATAAGCTGATTAACTTACTTGTATTACGAGATTTCTTATCTTCTTTTCTCGTTTGGATAGTGGATGGACACAAACTATACTAGCTTCTTTATTGGAGTTCAGGGCGAAAGGAAGGGAAAGAGTTCTCCAAGTCCTAGGCAACATATTACTCCCTTACAGGCTCGACATATCTTTTTCCTTCGCTGGGATCCATAACTCAAGGGCCCATAGACGCATGATGTAGCAATTTGAGGTGCACCAATTGAGGATAAAAGGTTTCTCTAAGAATTTTCATCATTATAGTGTGCAATATGCATGTCAAAGGAAACTTGGAAGGATCCATTTGAGCACAACACATGATGTAACCTTCCACTATCAATTGTCTATTATCTTCCATTTAAAAATTCATCCTTTTCAACAACTCGGACCCTTTCATTACACAACTTAAGATATAGAGCCATCTTATACATTGCATCCAGAATGATGGAGCCACTCATTTCGGTTGGAAAAAACAGTTTCAAATCTCTCCAAAACCTCTGCAACTGCAAGAAGACCTACAGTAGCTGAATTTTCCTTCCCTATTTCCTTCTAGACACTCTTCCACCAATCATCATAATATTCTTCACCATGTAGAGTTCAACAATATCCTTTTGAATACCATAAAATAAAATAAAAATAAAGAAAATATAATAATTTAAATATTTCACATAGAAGTGGATGACTACTTTCATGTTTAAATAAAAACTACTTAATGTATTTTGGGGGAGGTTTAATGCGAATAAAGGTTATAATTAGAGATTTAGGCAAGTATATATTATTAAAACTGTTTAGGAAAGTAGTTAACGATTAACAATTATGTTTAATAGTATTTCTTTAAAGTTAACCCATTTTTAATGGATAGATAGTTAACTTGTAGGATTATAAAAGAGGTAGGACCCATAAACAAGAAAGTGTTGTGTGGAGCTCAAGAAACGTTAGAAGAAAAGTGCGGCTCAATGGCCAAGTCAATCAGCGGGTCATCTGAAGATGAAAGTGAAGAAGATGATGGAAGTGGTGTATATTTTGAAGATAATGGAAATGAGCATCTGCTTTTATGCTATTATGAAGAATAAAATACAATGTGTGTAAAGCAGCCATGCCATACGTGCATTTAAAATTCTACACAATAAGATACAACTTCTATATACAGCATTAGCCTTAATATGCTTACATTATAAAGATATGCAGGAGAAGATATGTTGCAAGGAAATATTGAATAAAGAGACTTCAAGAGACCACAATGTATATATACTAAACAACAACCTCTTTTGCATTTTCCAATAGATACTCTTCAATATCATGGCCATCCACATGCTACCCAATCTTTCTGCAAACGGATTGATGCCTTTTCTATCATGCATACATGTACTACTTGTATGGAATCATATCCTAGCACTCTTACTCATCCATCTCTCAATGGACACATTTGCAATCGATGCCATAGAGAAAATGATGGTCATTGATTCTCAAAATGGAATAATATGGACCATGGTTACAAACCCATTGTACTATCCATTTTCAAATTGAAGAAATGCTCATTCCTTGTGCTAGCCCAATTTTGCAGGTTAGGAACGCTTGTGGTGGTCAATACAAGTATAGTTGTCACATTATTAGTTCCTCCAACAAATTGCTCAAATTGCATATTTCATTCCAGGCCACCTTCATGCGACATTTCATATATAATTGATTTCCATAAACTTTTGACCCAAAAAAACATCGTTTAAGCCCTCAAATGGGTCTCAAAAGGTTTTGGAACCCAAATCTACAAAGTAAGCCCTACCCCTAAAATACACCCTACAAGGCAATTCATCCAATTTCGCCACCTCCAAAGCACCAAAATAGATGAAAAAATCTGCATTGATTCAAATTGATCCAATTCAGATCATTTGGGCTCAAAGGATCACCATTGTTTGTCTTTTATTACTTTCTTATATAATAATGACAACCCATTGAGTTAGCCCCTTTTATAAAATTGTATTGTCTAAGTACAAATGCCTTTCTCTCATTTTACAAGATATTGAAGTTATTCTTGACTTTTCATTTCCCCCCGGGAGTATGCTAGTTATAATTAAAAATTATAATTGGCTGAGAAAACAGGGAGCAGTCTGTTCGTACCTGATACGACAGGTGTCATAAACATTCTCTATTTTTAGTGGGCCTTCGGATTTTATGCGTGTCAAAGAAATAATGAAATGCCCTTTTCATATAATGAGAAAAAACAGGGAGCAGTGATTTCTGACCTACTAGAACGACAGGTGTCGACATACTTCATTTTTAGTGGGCCTTTGGATATTATGCGAGGTGTCGACATACTCCATTTTTAGTGGGCCTTTAGATATTATTCGATCTTGAACCTGTTATGATGCAGCTGGAAGGAGCAAAAGCTTTCTTGTGAAAAGACGAGTGCAGAATCATTCACATGGTTTGTACTGCTTTCCTGTAAAAAGACGAGTGCAGAATCATTCACATAATGGAATAATGAAATGCCCTTTTCATATAATGAGAAAAAACAGGGAGCAGTGATTTCTGACCTACTAGAACGACAGGTGTCGACATACTTCATTTTTAGTGGGCCTTTGGATATTATGCGAGGTGTCGACATACTCCATTTCTAGTGGGCCTTTAGATATTATTCGATCTTGAACCTGTTATGATGCAGCTGGAAGGAGCAAAAGCTTTCTTGTGAAAAGACGAGTGCAGAATCATTCACATGGTTTGTACTGCTTTCCTGTAAAAAGACGAGTGCAGAATCATTCACATAATGTGAATAATGAAATGCCCTTTTCATATAATGAGAAAAAACAGGGAGCAGTGATTTCTGACCTACTAGAACGACAGGTGTCGACATACTTCATTTTTAGTGGGCCTTTGGATATTATGCGAGGTGTCGACATACTCCATTTCTAGTGGGCCTTTAGATATTATTCGATCTTGAACCTGTTATGATGCAGCTGGAAGGAGCAAAAGCTTTCTTGTGAAAAGACGAGTGCAGAATCATTCACATGGTTTGTACTGCTTTCCTGTAAAAAGACGAGTGCAGAATCATTCACATAATGTGAATAATGAAATGCCCTTTTCATATAATGAGAAAAAACAGGGAGCAGTGATTTCTGACCTACTAGAACGACAGGTGTCGACATACTTCATTTTTAGTGGGCCTTTGGATATTATGCGAGGTGTCGACATACTCCATTTTTAGTGGGCCTTTAGATATTATTCGATCTTGAACCTGTTATGATGCAGCTGGGAGGAGCAAAAGCTTTCTTGTGAAAAGACGAGTGCAGAATCATTCACATGGTTTGTACTGCTTTCCTGTAAAAAGACGAGTGCAGAATCATTCACATGGTTTGTACTGCTTTCCTGTAAAAGGACGAGTGCAGAATCATTCACATGGTTTGTAGTGTGAACCAACCGTGGGGACTGGGGCCTTTGAGAGTGTGAGCCAACGGTGGGGCCTTTGGCTTACCCGGCGAAACGATCATAAACTCCAGTCCTTTAATGCCCGACAGTCTGATGGAAGCAAAAGAATCAAAGTATTCTCTTGTGGACAGATCGTTTTCACATTTGTAGTTTCCTTTTACATTGTAGGTTCAATCTGACCAGGTGGAAACAAATACTGACTTTGTGTCTTAGGCAAAGGTAAAGTCATTCTCCATCCTTTTAATCCCAGCCTGTGGATTGTTGTTGGTCCTTGGAGTGAGTAGAGAAGCATGTTGTTCCTTTAGGCATGCGTGATCCGTGCACAGATTCCATTTCAGTTGAATAGATAAGGCGTTCAAAAAATATAACCGTCATCAAATTTTACTGTAGGGAGGAGGGAATGGGATTCGAAATTCCATGCTCGAACTTTTAACCATGCATTAATGCTGACCGTATTAGTTTTCCATGGCCATGTCATTTCGTATGGGCACATTCCGATGGGGTTCAACTGTATGATGGTCATGGGCGCATAGATTCATGGGTATGCAGGATGGCTGAACCGACACAGAAACGCAGGAAATTTCTGGCCGTAAAGTAGGATGCACGGAGTGTCGAGAACCCGAGAATATGTCAGATTCCCTGGAGCAGTTTTAATTAGACTGCTGCGAGGTCCATGTTGTTTGACCTTGAGCCGAGGGAAGGAGAGAAAACAGAGCGATGGCTAGGGATGCACCAGAGGAAAGCCGGGAAAATCCAGAGAGGTGAACAACTAAGGGTGCATAGGATGTCAAAGCATGACCATAGGAACATAAGGAGACCGAAGCGCAGCCCTGTTTCTCTGGAGACTCTATGCCATTGTTCTCTGAACACAACAGGTTGATCTTTTTTATTTTCCTATGGAATCAGTCGTATGCTTAGTTAGCATAATAGTTTTATTCGAAACTTTGACGAGACGAAGACTGGAATTCCAGAATGGTGCCACGGAAGCTCTGAGTTCTCTGGTTACTCTGATAAGGTCAAGAGGGACCAAACTCGAGAGCACAAGAAATTCCATAGGGTTAACCACACGTAAAGATGAGGATCTACTGTCTGCTTCTGTTGTAATGTTATCAAACGTATCAAAGTACGGCACACCAAATTCTTCGATCCAGCAATTGATGAAATCCTATTCCCATTCGCATCATGTGCACTCTATCCTCCTGCAGTTTTTTCCATTCAAAGCAAACACGTGTAAACATGGTGAGTGCAACTGCATTGTATTCTGGGCTGATGAAGAGATGACCACCATGCTTGCTAGACGGATGCCTCGAATATTGAAACGGCTGACTGATCCCCTGTGCCTACTCTCATGTCTCACATGCCTCACAAATGGCTGCCATGAGGGTCTGTTGCGTGTAGAGTACCCATTTCCTGTGGAGCAGTTCGATGAAGGATTCAGATTGAGGGAGAGTGACTTCCATGTGGTGTCTGAAATTCTTGATAAAGTCAGAGCTGGATTCATCCGCCCAGGTGAACCTATTTGCATCTCCATTCCAATGAATGACACCGACCATGATGACTGGACAAACGTTCTGGTAAGATCTTTGAGGCCTAAGTATACAGAAGGCGGAGGCGCCAAAGTCATGGCTTGGGATGTCCTGCAAGGTTGCGTGACTGGATATAGAGGACGCAAAGAGGTAAATGTAGGTCAATACAGCGCTTGTTCCATATTGTCAAGGTTAATGGAAATATTGATCAACCTAGGACTAACTTTCTGGTTCAGAGTAGATGCTTTCTCCAGTTCTCTGATAGCCAGGAGCATAATAAGAGATTATCTTAGAGGCTGCCAGGAAAGAGTGTTGGCTGTTAACGCGCATGGCAACTATTTTCGCCAAGCGTTCACTTTTGGAGTTAATCGTTTATCTTTAATATCTGGTGCTGTCAACTTGATTTGTTTTATTAGTTGGGCTGTGTTTATTGCGTTTGAGGGTGGCCATCGTTTCCCGCCACTCTCTATACCTAGAGTTACAGTTATAATAACAGCCATTTGTATTGCTTTGGCAATGGATTGCTTTTATTTCTTCTCTAAAAAGCGAGATTACAAGCTTTTGATAGTGATAATACTGGAGATAATATGCATTGTAGCAGTCAGCGTAGTAGCTACAACTTTGGTTATAAATTCGTTTAGGAAATGGGTATACAGTGCTGTGCAAGCGCTGGTTTGGGTAAAGTGGGGAATGGGAAGTTATATTCTTGACAAAAATTTCAGAGACAACCCTGGAGTTTTGGAGAGAGACAACTCTGGAGTTTTGGTGTTGTCTTCTGCGCTCTTGCTCAATGTTGCTTCAGTTGGGGTTGGGAGTAACTGGAGGCCTTATTGGGCATATTACAGTTGGAGATAATCAAGTTAAACATCAACTGTAACTCGAGGATGATCAACTGTATGTTGGAAACTAAGATAACTAAGATGGAGGATGAAGTCTTAAATCTAGTGGTTCTTATTTTATTTTTGATTTTTTTTTTTATAAATATTAATCTAATATAAAAAAGATTTTTGTAGTAAGTGTTTATCTAATGTAAAAATGAAAAGACTGTTTGGCTATGATTTTTTAAAAGAAAATTGCTATGTTGTAATTCTTTTTATATCTGGATTCTAATTGGAATATAGATATAAACTTATAAAGTCTTTTTTCCCACAGAAGAAAATGTTAGAATTAGTATAATTTTTATATTAATGGTTTAGGTTTTTGTTATGTTATGCCATATTTAATAGAATTGATGGATAGTTATTATTTATAATAAAAAAAGTGTTATGCACTAATTTGATGTTTAGGTTGATTATGATGTTAAGATTAAATTATTATTATTATTATTTATATTAAATTATTATATTTTCTTTGTAAATGAATATTTTTTTTAAATTAAGGTATAGTGAAAAAAATAATTATAATCACTATGATAATGTTATTTATTTTATTTTAAAATTTTTAATATAATTAAATAAATTAAATTAAATATTGTTTAATGCTATTTTTATAACTGAAAATAATGGAAATAAAGATGCAGATATATCATTATGGTTTTTGAAAGATATTCCATATTAATTTTTGTAAAACTAAATTAATAATAATATTTAATTTAAGTTTACATCTTAAATATCAATAAATATCATTGAAGGGAACCTTGAACACCCATTGCAGGCAGGTACCAACAGGGCAAAGTTGTTGGTCCTTAAGTTTGTTTTACTATTGGTTGAGACTTAAGAAAACTCCCCAAAATATCCATTTCCAACTTATTTTTGAGGAGGTTCTCATAATTTCTAAATTATTTCTTTATATCTCCTTTAATCACATATTTAGGACATGAATGAATTGGTTGAACGAGTGTCAAAAGGAAGGATTACTGCAGAATGAGGCTTTTTGGTTGCATAAGGAGAAGCAAAATGACTCAATCATTGAACATGACATCTTGGATAACTATTGCGATTTCTCTTTTTTTAGAACACTCCATTTGGTCTCTGATCATTGGATCTAGTACCTATTTTTTTATTTGAATCACAACTATTTTTCTGATTGATCCATTTTTTATGTAGAGAATGTGGTTCTTGATATTGATAATTCTGTTATATGCATAATTTGGTTTGTGTATGGATGAAGTGGTTTCTGTTTACTATCACTGTTAAAGGCTCTATGCTTATGTATAACGTGATTTATCAATTTGAATAAATTATGTTTTGTTTTTTTTCTAGGAAAAAAATGTTAATAGTAAATGATGTTTATTCTCAACTTCCTTTGTATCACAAATTTTACAAAAAAATTCTTTAGAAAGTTTTGAACAAATTTTATAAATTCTCTCATTTATGATGATTTTTAAGTTACAAGAGGAATCACTTTCACTATAGAAGGCATGAGGAAAAAAATATTAATAGCAAATGATGTTTATTCTCAACCTCCTTTGTATCACAAACTTTACAAAAATTTTCTTTAGAGAGCTTTCAACAAATTTTATAAATTCCCTCATTTATGATGATTTTTAAGTTACTAGAGGAATCACTTTCACTATAGAAGTCAGAAGTATTGGTCCTAAGCTTAACAATATTGAGTTTGTGTTTTAAGCTCATAATATTGAGAAAAATAGCTTTGATAGTATTTCAATTTCTTCTTAAAAGTATATTAATTAATATTTTAAACTAACATGGATGTTAGATTTAATACTATCAATACTATTAATATTATTAGCTTCTTTTATGTTCTAATAATTAAGCTAAGCCTCATTATCTCTACTCTAAGCTCTTTTACGAGTATGGTGATTTTTATATTAATTAATATTTTAAACTAACATGGATGTTAGATTTAATATTATCAATATTATTAATATTATTAGCTTCTTCTATGTTCTAATAATTAAGCTAAGCCTCATTATCTCTACCCTAACCTCTTTTACGAGTATGGTAATTTTATTGTTTATTTTTAGAAGCAAATATAATTATCTCTTTTTATATTTTAATAAGTAATTCAAGCCTCATGATCTATATGGGTTGATGCACAAAGATGGGCATTAGAAGCATCAATTTATTGACTTATTTATAGTATTTTTGATTAAAAACTTTTAGACGTGTAAATAACATGCTTAACTATTTTGTAGAATTTTTTATGATGTTTTTTTAATATTTTTATAAATTATTGTAGTAAAATATCCATGAAACAAAGATGTTGCACATGCACCACTTTAGGGGCATAACTTGATGGAATTGATGACTTGTTTATATTAGTCTCTAGAGCTCTCTTTCCTCTTGTGCACCTTATAAAAAGTGAACTAGCAAAGTTAGTAAAAAGTTATAGTAGAAACAATTGAGCATTGTATATTGGAATCATGACATGTGTCACTTGATATTTAAAAAATAAATAAAAAATTGAAACATTTTTATAAAAAAATTATATATTTGAAATTTGTACTATCTATTCTATAATATTCTTTAATTTCAAAAAAAGTTATTAAGTTATGCATAGCTAAAACCACCATTGAAATTGAGCATTTGACAAAGTTCAAGAAAAAAGTTTAATTCATCCTAGCCAATAGGTTCATTAGTCTGAAGTAAAAAAGGTTCAGAATATTTTCTTAGCGAGTGGATTTTGAATTTAAAATAACACCTACATTACATAATGCATATGTGTTATGTATCATTACATAACACATACACATTATAATGAAAATGTGTTATGTAATGCATTTGCGTTATGACACACATAACACATGCATTAAATGTTATAGAAGGGGGTAAGGGTACGAGGAAGAAGGGGGGATATAAGGGGGTTAGGGAAAGGAGGAGAGAGAGAGAGAAACGGTGGGGGGATGGTGGTGTTATAGAGAGGGAGAAGGGATTAGGGAAATTTGTTTATGTGTCTCTGTCTTGCCCTCCATTTCTAACCCCTTAGGGAGAGGGAGAGATACATGGGAGGTTAGGGAAAGGAGGGGAGAGAGAAAAGGTATAGGGTGGTGGGGTTATAGAGAGGTATGATGGGTTAGGAAATGTGTTTGTGTCTCCTCTCTATAGAGAGGGGAAGTTAGGGGAGTAGACGAAATAGGGAGGGTGGGTCAGGGAGGAAGGGGGAGACATAGACACATAAAAAGACATAAATACAAAGAGAGAGTGGTTAGGGAGAGAGGAAGAGATAAAGATGGTGGGTTAGTGGAGAGGGAGAGAGGGGGGGTAGGGTTACATAGGGGGATGGGGGGGTAAGGGAAAGGTGGGGTTAGAGAGAGAGAGAGAGAGAGAGAGAGAGAGAGAGAGAGAGATGGGGGTTAGGGTTTAGGGTAAGAAAAGGGGGTTAGGGATAGAGACAGAGGGGGGTGGGTGTTGTGGAAAAAATTGCACAAGTGTACTCTTCCACTTGGTAAGGGTCTAGGCCTCGTAGGCTGCAGCAAGGCCTCAGTCCTTGGAGCCAGTATGTGTGTTGGTTGGTATTCCACCAAGTGATCCTACAAGATATTGTTAGTGTAATTCATATGCAAACACATAAATATTGATAGAAAGAAAAATAAAAGAGATGGGGTGAGAATTCAAATGTGAGGAACCTGCAACAATTAATTGATAAAATGCACAATATATGAGATCACAGAATATTTTTATTGATCGTAGGCCACTTCGAGGGGGCAACCTCCTTTGAGCAAGATCAATACAGTTAACTTCATGGTACCTTCATTGATCTCAACAAAAACTTATATACTAATTCTAGGTGCTAATACCATGGGTCAATACCATGGGTCAATACCATGTGCCAATACAAACCATGGGCCAATACAAAATATGGATCAACAAATACTACAGGATGACTTACAAAGCATATGCATCCAAGAATAATAATACAAACTATGGATCAACAAATACTACAGGACGACTTATAAAGCATATGCGTCCAACAATATACTAACAAAGTAAAGAGAAGGGTTGACATGGGTTCCTAACATCCCCTCTCCCTTGGAAAAAGTTTTGTCCTTAAAGCTTTACATGTGGAAATTGATGCGGAATCTGAAGGAGTGGGTCCCCTGTAGCATCCTCGGGGTGTATTCCATGCCATTTGAGTTTCAGGGAGGATTGCTTGGAAGGCTGTAGACGAAGAAGAACCATATCACCTGCTTGAAAAGTGCGCTCATAATGGTGTTGATCGACATGTTGTTTCATTCGAATTCTTGCCATGTGAAGATTGTCCTGTAAAATGAGAAGAATCTGGTCGCGGTTTCGAAGAACCGAGTCAATTGCTTGAACTGGGGAACTACTGAGGGTGTATGAAAGAAGAAATGGTGGTGCCTGTCCATAGATTGCTTCATATGGTGTCATTTTAGATGTGGTATTGTACCGTTGGAGTGCCTCAAGGAAATATAGAGAAATAGTTGTCCAAATTTGTGTAGGGATGGGCAAGGGTTCGAGCAGTCCCGAAAGGAGTGTCATTTCACCCATGTTGAACTGGAAAGTATCACAGTCAGCCACAATATGTTGAATTGTCATTTGCAGTCCCGAAGTTACACTATTCCCGGTCATACGTGTTGAGGAACCTAGAGTGCCCTGTCGATGGAGAAGCATGGAGTTCATAAAAGACATATCCCTGTTGAACAGATTGCAATCAATTTGGAACAAGCATAGAAATAGTTGAAAGAAAAACTGGGTCATGAATTGTGCGAGAAGGAGCATCCGCCACTAGATTGTCCTTACCCTTTGTGTAAGTGAGCACATAGGTATAACCCATGAGTTGGCTAACCTATTTCAGTTGTGTTGGGGAGGAGACCCGTTGTTCCAGGAAAATTTTCAGACTATGGTGATCAGTCTTGATGCAGAAATAATTCCCTAATAGGGATGGCTGCCACTTTTGTAGTGCATCTAAAATAGCCATCATTTCCTTCTCAAATGTAGATGCGGCTAAATTCGTACCGAAAAGGTATCTTGAAGGCGATAAGCCCACTGGTTTAGCAAAGACACCTGCATATCTATCCAAGGAAGTAGTGGAGACCATTGATGGGTGCATCTGAATGGAATGGAGCTGAGTGATGACACCATGTGAATTCTTCTTAAGGATTTTTTCCAGGCGATGTGAACTGATGATACAGAGAGACCCTAGTTGTAAGCCTGTAAATTTGTGTTGTTTCCCATTGACTGAAAACTGCATCCAAAGTTCAGCAAAATCCCATAAGATGGGGCCAAGTGTGCGTAACCATTGAATGCCCAAAAACACATCACATCTACCTAAGGATAAGGAAAACATGTCAGAGTGCATGTTATAATCTTCTAGAGAGATACACACATTTTGACACTTCCCTTTGCAAGGTATGGTGCCCCCATTGGCAACCATGACTTCAAAGTTGGAGCAAGGATGGATAAAGCAATCAGCTTGTTTGGCGATCCGAGGGTCAATGAAGTTATGAGTGCTACCATAATCAATGAGTATTGTAAGAGGAAGCTTCTTGAAGCAACCCCTGACTCGCATTGTTTGGGGGGTGGTGATTCTGGCTAAAGCATGGAGATATATCTCTGGGTGGTCATCCTGAGATAGAGGGTCAATAAGCAGCTCCTAAATGTTGACCTGATCATTTTTATTGTATTTGGATTTGCTTCACCAATTTCATAGGTAGGTAGAGAATCCACATCCAAGAGATAGAGCTTTTGTTGAACACATCTATGTCCCCGAGTGAATTTTTCATCACAATTATAACAAAGCCTTTTTTCTCTGCGTGCCTGCATCTCTGTTTCAGACAAATGCTTGATAGGAGTTGGTCGAGGAGCTGGCGGGATGGGAGGTTGTTGAGAACCCATATTTTGGAAGGGAACAAAAGTGGGTTTGCAGCACTGTTGGGCTGCAATCTTATCCTCTGCTAACTTACCCA
Source organism: Larix kaempferi (assembly GCA_027924585.1). NCBI lineage: Eukaryota > Viridiplantae > Streptophyta > Pinopsida > Pinales > Pinaceae > Larix > Larix kaempferi. The sequence continues at coordinate 1,599,635 of BSBM01000551.1, forward strand.
ACCCCAGGGCTTCCATCATTGTGTTGGGACATAACATTTTGACCTCTGAGTGGATTTCATCCTTAAGACCACTGATAAAACAACTCATGTAGAATTCATCAGACAATCCTTTTGTGTGATTGGTTAGTTTCTCAAATTCTGTCTGATATTCTCTCACAGTGCCAATTTGGCGAAGTTTAGTTAGTGCTCCGGTGAAGTCATCAAAAGCACTAGGACCAAATTGCTGCAAAAGGAACTGGCAAAAATCTGGCCATTTTGGCTCTTCATGAGCCTTGATGTACCAACGGTACCATTGAAGAGCTTCTTGTTCCAAATGAAATGATGCAAGTGGCACTTTGTTGAAATCAAAAGTATTATGCAGACTAAAATATTGTTTTGCATGCTAGATCCATCCAGTCGGATCAGTACCATTGAAGCGAGGAAAATCAAGCTTTAGACCATGGAAATTGCTGGAAGAAGAGAACCCATTGTCTGATGAAGACTCAGACTATCGTTTGTTGTTCATGGCTAAATGCTCAAGATGAAGGCCAATATATTTTTCATCCAGATCCTGGAGTTTAGTTTGGATGGCTGCAAGTGTTTCCTCCATGGTTTTTGCACCGGCGTGGGTGACAACCATAACTAGTAGTTTTTTTTTTTTTGAGTGGGTAGAAAAACAAAAACAAAAACTATTTCAGTAAAGGAAAATCTGGTTTTGGGAAAAAATCGGATGGGTAATTTGGGTTTGACTAGGTTTTGGACACTTTCGAATGGACAGGGAAGCAGAAAAGGAGGATTTCAAAAGCGGGGTGAAATAATGAGAAAATTTGGCAGAGAGAGACAAAGAAGTAGAAATAGGAAAGGAACTCTGTGGTAAAAATTGAAGGTGATTGGGTGAAAATTGAAGACGTTATGGCAAACCCTAAGAATAGACAAATGTGAGATTTCTGGTTTTGGGAAGTGGAATTTGGGATAGGGTCCTCATGAATGAAATATGTAGAATGGGATTGCAAGGGTGTCAGTGAAGTTTCAGGGAAAACAGAGATAAAACAAAGGATATATGGCAAAAAAATGGAATTTTATACTCTTTCCAGAACGATTTTTATTTTTATTTTTTATTTTTTCCAGAATGGATCGGAAACGACGGGATTTGAAATGGATCAGAGTGGATCGAAAACGGATGGATCTGAAATGACTTTCAGAAAAATGGCTGGAACGGAACCGGCTTTCAGAATGGATCTGAAACAAATGGATGTGCAATGACGTGGAAGTGATCAGCAATAAATGGAGTTGCAACAGCACGAAAGTGATCGGGAACAGATGGATCTGCAACGGTGCAGAAGTGACCAACAACGGTTCAACTGAAAATAGATATGGACCTCAGGTATGCTCGGCTTCCTAATGGTTCAAGGGATTCACTCGGCCACCAATGCTGTTTGACGGCTTGCGTATTGGGGCAGTACCCCTCACTCCACGGCTCAGGTAAAACTGATAACCGCTTTGCCACAAACGACAGCTCTTGGTTTACCTCACGGGTGGGAACTAGTCAATCAGGTAGGGGTCGTTGCCCTTTTCACTGGCAGGTCCTCTCAATGGGCCAGTTACTTCGGCGTACCTGTGGTACTCCTCACAATGATTTTTAGGGCTTATGCTCAAGTACTTCCCACAGTTAAACGGATAGGGATTATTCCCAGATCCGAACCTGCAATAGATGAGATTTTTTTTTTTTTTTGCAGAAATTTCACCCAGCGAGCCCACGAAAGTGCTCTGATACTAGATGTGAGGAACCTGCAACAATTAATTGATAAAATGCACAATTTATGCGATCATAGAATATTTTTATTGATCGCAGGCCACTTCGAGGGGGCAACCTCCTTTGAGCAAGCTCAATACAGTCAACTTCACGGTACCTTCATTGATCTCAACACAAACTTATATACTAATTCTAGGTGGCAATACCATGGGTCAATACCATGTGCCAATATAAACCACGGGCCAATACAAAATATGGATCAACAAATACTACGGGACGACTTACAAAGCATATGCGTCCAACAATAATAATACGAACTATGGATCAACAAATGCTACGAGACAACTTACAAAGCGTATGCTTCCAACAACAATATACTAACAAAGTAAAGAGAAGGGTTGACACGGGTTCCTAACATCAAACTCCAATAACAACCCAAGATATGCCAAACCACTTTTGTATTTCCCAATGGTCAAGATGTACAACACTTAGGAGGTGTGGGCTTCAAGGGATCCAACAATCTCCCTTAGGGAGGCCTTTTTTGTCCAAACTAAATGCTAAGTCGATGGTGGAACAATGGAGAGAAAATCTTGCCCCTTGAAGGAAGATGGAAAGGGAGATTGGGAATGCTCAGAATGATAATAAGTGGTGGGCTATGAGGAACCTCCAATTCAAATCCAACAACATAACCTTGTTCTTGATTTCTATCTACCAAATGCATGCCAATGGCTTCCTTTTATAGGCCAAGAGGCGGCCAACAAACAACTAGATCCAAATGTGAACTCATCTTCTCCATGAACTAGTTCCAAGGTACACAAGAGGGGTTGGTTAATGCCACCAAGTGTGTGAGGAACAAAATTTGGATCCTTGGAGAGGATTGAGCCTTCAATGTGCCCTGGGAAGTTAGTGGTCCTGCTATTTTGACAGTAGTACGACCATCAAAGGAATAGCTGCGTGAGTGTAGCCCATGCATTGTTCAAGTAACCTGTGTTATAACACAGATTAATATGTATTACCTGCACTACCCTTTGTTTTGACTATTTTTTGACACTTATGGACTCGTGCTGTATTTTGGATTTGTTCAGGATGCCTGTGGTGAGATGCATTCTTTATGTTGATGATGCCTTATTGGAAGAATCGTCGAAATGTCGCATGTGTGCGATTTTTAGGCGTTAACAGATTCCCCCTGATGTATGAGGTTCGAAGGGTACTGTAGAGCCGATAATGCATCATGCTTTCTGTTGTTTCTCTCATGTTCTGTAGGAAAAATCATATGTGGAAAAATAGGGTTTACCCATGGGGAATATTTTTGGTGACGACCGTTGGAGCTATAGTAAATAATAGTTTTTCATACAAATGATGTGAGCATACCCATGCTCGTGAAATGTTGTGGAAAGTGATTATGATAATGGAGGAAAAAAGGTGTCACTCGACTATACTACTGGGACATGGATGAAGGCGGCTTCACCTATGTTTGAGTAAAAGACCTAGGAATTGCTGCCACGTAGTGTTGAAGAAGCGGTACTGCTAATGATCATGATAAGCCCACGGGGGTGGGGGACCAAACTGGTATGTGAATCTACCTAAGATCCACACTATACCAAATAGACTACTATCATGATTTTCAAATGTGAACACTGCTACTTTCAAAAGTACGCTCCCCCCTAATGCGATGATGTGTTGTCATCGAGCATAGGGGAAACCACTTAGTTAGGGAACACTAATAGATCTCCCTACTAAGTTCAAGGTGATCCCTTGTAGTGATTAAAAAGAACCCTAAGGCACAACTACAACTACTACAACTCTCAGAATGTCGTGTTTTGACGTCGACAAGAGCTTAAGTACATTAGAAGACGAGGGTCTTATGTTGATAACTAAGATCATATTGTAACCAATTGGTGGACGAACATACCTGACAAAAGACCGGTTAATAAACGTGGGGCTCATAACTCCCTTTGATCCATGTAAACATGGGGAGTGGGGATGATAGCTTTCCTTTAGAAACGGAGCAGATTGAAATGAACGAAGACAATCTGCAAATGGAAGGGATTTGATGGAGACGCAAAATGAAGAGCAATGGTAATCGGTCAAAATAAATACTACTGAGAATATGGAGACTCAAATACATCGATCAAAGGAAACCATGGGTTGCTACCAAAATAATATGGTGTTCCCACAATTGGAGGTGATGGGGGAACTGTTTGTACATAAAGAATAATGGTGGGGTCCCCAGAGTTTTGGGTGTGTCGGGGGACCAATTTTGATGACGGGAAGAGTCCCCATGGTTTTGAGTGGATTGGAGGATGCTTTCCAAGATGAAGTGGGGGTTAACTTGTAGACGCAAAGACGGGTTCCCTATGAAACGATTTCGTGCAGTGTATACTTGCAGGATAACTGAATAGAATTGATTCTGCAGAGGGTGGGGGACCCATGAGGTGTCTTTGTCGGGGTGCTGATACAAGGGATATTGCGAAAGGTAAAGGCGGATCATGGAGGCATGAGGGGGATTTGTGAATTGTTCTCGTAACATGTGCCGAGGGATCTGATGAGGTCTACTTGGTGGAGTAAATGTGCAACTATAAAATGATACTCTAAGGGGGGGTCTTTTCAAGGTGGATTAGATTCCTCAGACTTGTGGGAGGATCGACATCATGGGTGTCAATTGATGATTGGGATGAAAATGGTGCGCACACCCATGGGGGAACATGCTGTTGATGGCACATCAAGGATGGGAATGAGGTCCCTATGGTTATCAACAAGAATGCTGGTAGATGCATTATAAATGAAGAGTAATTAGTTTCTATATGCCAGTTTCAAAATAATAATTGTGGTAGGGACCTTTGCGCCATTTGATGAAGCATGGAGCCTTGTTATTATAAAGAAAAAGGTTCCGAACTCGTCTTAGTCAATATCCTTCACATGCAGCGTACATACCCAAGAGTACTAAAGGACATTACCAAGGTATGAAAAAGGCATAAATCATATAACGAAAACAAGGCATACATGTGGGGTACCGAATTATAAAGGATAAAATCGTTTGAGGTACAACCCGTTAATCGGTTTGTTGATGGTGATACCTTCATGGTCGGTTAAGATATAGGCTCCTTTTGGGAAACAATTATTAATGACATAAGGTACTGTCCATTTAGATACAAATTTACCGGGTGCTGGTTTACTATCTTTCTTGGCATTGAATAAAAGAACAAAATTGCCTCCGTTGAACATGCATAGTCACACTTGTCGATCATAGTGTGTCTTGGAGCAGCCTTTCATGGCTTCATTTTGTTGAACATAGTCACGTCGTTCTTCATGAAGGCATTCCAAGGTAAATAGGCACTGCTCCAATGTAGGGGTATTAGGTAGCAACTCGACAACAGATTGAAGGGTGGGGATTTGGCACTCGATTGGGAGGACGAATTCTACACCATGGACAAGGTGGAATGGGGTAAAACTTTTGGAAGTCTTGACTGAAGTGTGGTAAACCCAAAGGGCAGGAATTAGCATGTGGTGCCAGTTAGTTTTATTTTTATCCACTACGCATTGGAGCATAGTTTTGATAATTTTGTTGACATCTTCAATTGATCCATTTTCCTGAGGGTAGTAAGCGGTTGAAAATTTGTGTTTAAATCCTAACAACCGTGACAATTCTTCAAACGTTTCATCATGGAAGTGTCTTCCATTGTTGGATACAAGTTGTTTGGGAATTCCAAAGAGGGAGATGACGTGGTTGAAGAAGAATCGTGTTGCGATAACTCCTTTACAATTGAATGTGGGCATTGCTTCAACCCATTTTGTGAAGTATTCCACGACGACAATTATATGGTGGTGACCTTGGGTAGAAGTGGGGAAACATTCCATAAAATCAATTACCCAGGCCAACGATGATGACTGGATGAAGCGGTGCTGGGGGAGACCATGTTTTGCAGGAAAAGACCTGACAATTCGTGGATTGTTTGACAGTGTAGACAAATCTTTGAATACGAAGGGCCAAAAATACCCAGCTCATAATATGTTTGAGCGATGGCTAGTCGAGAGAGGTGGCCACCACACGTACCGCTATGGAAACCTTTGAGAACGTGCTCAGCCTCTTCATGTGTTAGACATCGTTGTAGGATAGTGTTGATACCGTGGCGATATAGGACGTCTTCGATCAGGAGGTAGCTCGGTTTCTAGTGACAGATTTTTTGGTGATCATCGCGGGATAAGTGGGGAGAGAACTTATGGGTTCATATATAAAGGTGTTGGGTAGGGACCAAGGGGATTGGAAGAATACACAAGTGTTGAGAATTGCACATTGCGTGCAACGACAGGAAGAAGAAGCAATTTTGATAATTGCGCATTGTGCACTATGACATGAGTTAGATGTAGTTTTGAGGAATTGCGCATGGTCGCGAGGGGACAAGGAGAAGGCAAAGTTGCGCAGAATGTTGATATACAGAAGTCACGCAACTGCCATTTTTAGTAAAAGATAGAAGGAAAGGTCAGAGTAGAGAAAGAAACCTGTTTTGGGCATGAAGACAGATGAAAGGGACTTGTTAGAGAGAGTGGCAACAAGCAGTTGAGAAGCTAGGCCACGACATTGACAGTGATAGGCAGGCGGAAGCAATGGAAAGGGACAGGCCATTATGCAGTATAACCATTTTGAGGACTGCGGCTCTTAGAGGAGCATGAGAGCCACGAGTGGTCTAGCTGGACGGCCTGGAGCAGGCAGAGTAAGCTGTCGATGGTGATAGTCAGGCTGGAAGTTAGCCACACTGGGTTTTGTAAACCTAAGGGTGTGTGCTTACGAATTGTAAAGATATGCCTATGGGCATAATCTATAAATAAGCATGATTTTGTATGGGAAAGGGTTGTTCATTGGGCATTATTTTTATTTGGGCGAAAAACTCTCATTGTGGGTTATCAAGTATTGTAAAATATTTCAAACTTGAAGCTATTGTAAAGGCTCTGCAGTTGAGTGCGCAGAGACCTATCTGAGAGAGAAGAGAGTCTGCAGCTGAGTGCGCAGACCAAGAACTATTGAACCCTTCCCAAAAGACAATATAACAATAGTTCTTGTGGATGTAGCCTCCATCCGGGGGGTGAACCATGTTAAATACTATGTTGTGTGATTGATTGTGTGTTTGTGCAATTATATGTTTACTTATGCATGTATGCTTGAATTTCTCAGTTCTTATATGATATGTTATGCTTTTATATGTATTCGCCATAGGGAAAGAATGAGAATAATATGTTAAGTGTCGCATGATCATATGAATGATGAATGAAGGGTATTCTAAGTCTGTGAATGTATTCATTTGATAAACAATCGTGGCTACATAAAAGGAGTGGATCGTCTAAGTCAATTGACGCGCAACACCGGAAGTGTGCAACCCGTTATACTTGTTAATTACATCATTATAAGGCTAAGTAATGTATAATGGTAATGAACAAATGTGTGTTAAGTGAAGTTATCTCTATTCGTTACCCTCGGAGAGGAAGCACATAGGTCTGTTGCGCTGTCTTGTTGAGTGTGTGAACCGCGACCCGTGCAGTCTGTGGATGCGATGGGTGTGCAATCACTATATCTTGTGAAAGCATCACGTGACTAAGGTAGTCGTTGCACTATTTGCAACCCGCAGCGCGAGTCTGTAGCGTGCTGCGCAGTATCTCTCTAACCGATCAACTCATCACATATGCTGTGGAAACTAGATTCTGTAGCACCCCCATAACTTCGCCTTGGGTGAGACCTCAACCTGCACGCAGGTTGTTGCTGAAAGGGCCGGTGAAAAGGGGTTTTGTTGGTTAAAGTTAAAACCGCAAAGAACCTGGATCTATATTGGAAAAACCTCTAGATCAGTTATTTACACCAACAAATGGTTCCATTGCCGTGCTAAGAATCCGTGATGAGTTGGAGAAGTCATGTCCGATAATGTACTTGAAGAATATGCGTTCCCATTAGGATCAGACAATTGTCATACCGAAAAGAGATATATCTCAGATTGGTGGGAGAAGACAGAAAAATCTTTTGCAAAGAAAGAAAATCGACACCCGCATCTGTCTAACGCGCAGTGGTTGAATCGATACTTGTGGAGAGAGATTCACGAGATCTTCTGGGATTCATTTCCAAACGAGCTACACGCGTGGATATCGCGACTCACAGAGAAGAAGAATTGTTTTCAAGGGGGAGTGCCTACAAAGTGAACTCCTGAGCTCATTGTGCAGCTCAAAGCAATAGATAGCCTACGGCCGCGAGCAGTCAGCTTCTGGGTTGATAGCATACTTAAAGGGTTCATAACCGAGTTTGCTGTAGACACGCTGAAGTCCTACAGTCAAGCTGAAGCATATTTTTTTGAAGGATTTAGAAGTAAGTTTTTGAACAATCTTAGTCTATATATTAAAATGTTGTTAGCTGAGCAAGGTGTTTTAAGAATGCAATAATATATTGTTGAATCTGTCATGGTCAATAGTATTTTTAGTGATTCTGATCAAGAGACACATAATCTGAGAAGCAGAAAAAGATATAAGTTTAATAAAGAAAAGAACTTTGGAGGACCTGGACTCCGTGTAGATACTGAGATTCCATGTGACCTTAACAATCATACTGCGCCAGCCTCCGCTACAATCCGACCTATCACACCTCATAACTCGCCGGTTGTTACTACCACGCCTCCATTAGCTCAGAGTCCATCAGTCCACAACTCTCCCGCTGCGAACATCGCGCAGCCTACCCCTCAGAACGTCAACCCCGGTAGCACCGCAGGTGTGGGTGCTTAGTCCAACCCAGCTCAGAATATCCAACCTCATAACATTGCGCAGAGTCATATCCCTAGCACCATTGCGCATACCACGTTTACTTTTTTTGCACGAACCCCTTCATAGAACCGAACACAGTCCAGAAGAAGGATGACAAATAATGATATAAAACTGCCGATATTCAAAGGAACGGGTCTAGAAGACCCTGATCAGCACTGGTTTCTATGTGAAGCTGTGTGGAGTGTCAAGTAAGTGATGGATGATGCTGTGAAGAGAGCGCAGCTCATCACTACTTTCAGAGATAGAGCATTACATTGGTTTATGAAATACTCTCAAGTGCAACCAAAAACCCTTGCAGACATTAAGGCCGAGCTTGCAGCAAAGTTTAAGAAGCCAAAATTAGAGTCACAGTGCATAATAGAGTTGAAAGAAATCAAATAGAAACCTATAGAATCGGTCTGGGAATTTGACCAAAAATTTAAAACATTATTGGACCAAGTGAGCTTTCTTATAGCTCTGCAATAGCACCAAGAGTGGTTCATTGCTACGTTGTTGCCCCACATTAGACAACCATTGATGCAACATAAGGTTGTATCGCAAGCAGAGGCCTTAGAGATTGCGATGAATTTGGAGGCTTCACCAATTGGAGAAAGTAGTTATGGGATGATGCAGATCCAGAACCAGTTAACGAACTTGACATTAGAATTGCAAGGAATGAAGAATGGAAAAGAACAAAGATATGAATAGAGGCATGAAGTTTGGTGTACATCGTGCAAAGGAGAGGGTCACGACAGAGAACATTTCCCTCTATATCGAGATTATCTTAACAGTGCCGCACCAAACCCAATTAATCAAAACCAGGCGCCATGGTGTGAAATTTGCAGAACCACAGGACACCGGCCGAAGGATTGTTATCTAATACAAAAGTATGTAAAGACACCTAAAAACTTATACTACATTTTCTGCAAATCGGTTGGACATGATGAATCCAACTGTCGCACATATTAGCTTATGAATGAAGGAAAGCGCGATATGGAAGCAATGCGAGGTGCTGGAATGTATCGAGTTCAAGAAGAAAACCAACCAAAACAAGAGAATGACCACTATGATCAGGGTGGATATAGAGGCCGTGGTGGTGGATACCGCGACAGAGGAAGAAATGGAGGCCTAGCCCAAGGAAGAGGCCGCGACCAAGTGATCTGCTATAACTGTGGCCAGCCAGGTCACATATCTAGAGAGTGCACTAACCCATGCACTACATGCAACTATTGCAAGTCATTTGAGCATGTGATTGAGGACTCCCCCGTGCTGGAGTTAGAAATGCTGAAGTGGAGAAGGACAGACCCGCAAGCCCCAAACATTCAGCTGATCGGTGCAGAAAGCAGACCTATCAACCCAAGTATAAATGTAGTAACGCGCAATGGCGCTGAAATAGGAAGAGATAGAGGTGCAAAAGCTTCGATTGCGAGAAAGGGTGATACTAAGAAGATTCCTGGAGACCCAGTTTGGATTAGGAAAGTTGTTGGGAAAGCACCTCCTTTGAACTTACAGAAAAATAAGGAAGCTTTTGAAGAAGCGCGGCACATGTTTAAACAACCACTGCCTAGATCACCAAGAATCCCGCTGCGAAGTGAAATACCGAAGATAGAGGATATGCCACTGGCACAGGCACTTCTGTTGCACAGTTCCTATGGAGCTGCATGAAGCTATTAAAGAGCATAGATGCTCTTGTGGAATTTGAAAAACTGTTAAATCAGTATGAACCACACAGTACGAGGGAGACTGCCCATGGCGTAGTTCATAATATCATAAGTCCAAAAAGAACTGGGAGAGAAATGCGGTTCACTGCACAAATTGGAGTTTATGAGATGGACGACATCATTCTGGATCTTGGCTCTGAAGTAAATGTCTTGACCAAGCAGACATGGCAGTACATGGGTAAACCAAAGCTACAGTGGTCACCTATCCAGTTAAGAATGGCCAATCAAGGGATAGTATTACCCTTGGGTAGGTTACCAAATACCATTGTCGACATTGACGGAGTGCACAGTTATGCAAACTTTGAAGTAATAGAGATTGTTGATGATAGCCATCCTTATCCAGCATTGTTGGGTATCGATTGGGCAATGACGAACTCCACCATCATCAATTTGAAAAAAATGAAAACAATATTTGAAGGCAATGATATAAGGGTCATCACACCATTGGACCCTTCATAGGGTGAGCGATATGTTGAACCGATTCAGGAGGAATCCAGAGACCAAGACTTGGACCGAATTTACAAGATGACCACAAATGCTGCAGATTATACTAATCCTACAATGGATGGAATGCTTAGCTGGCATTGTGACAATTCTTGCATGTCAGACTCTAAAGTAGGACTGGAAAATTGGAAAAGCATATTGCATGAAGTATCTGCCAGAAGATGCGCAACAATTACGAAGTCATTTCACTGGATTGGAAAGGAGGTAAGTCCAATCCCCACTTATGACGGTTCTTCTAATGTTTATTTGTTTGTCAAAGAATATACTGCAGCAGTTGCAGATGAACATCGCCTATCAGCATTAGATATGGCACTGTGCGAGACACCTACCAGATGGTGGGTCACGCACAAGAAAACACTGACCACTTGGGATCAGTGCCGAATCAAGTTACAGATCAGGTTCATTGAGAAGGTCACCTTACCTTTCGAGAAATATAATGGTCAGACTGATCCACAGGATCACATTGAAACCTGTGTACAAGCTTGGGAAGAAAGGCCACAGACAGAGTGGGTACACCTGTTTGTGCATACAGTGGAAGAGCCAATTCCAAAGAAGTGGTACCTCGACCTGGAATTGTGCAGAGGCACAACACATTGGTCTGAACTAACTGTGAGTTTCCAGACAGACTTTAGTTTTGAAGATGAGCACCCAAGTATCAATGATGCGCTGCAGATTATTAAGGAAAGAATATTTAGACCAGAGCTCCCAGGAAACCACGACAGAAAAGAAAAGGGCACAGGGATATATGACACTAGGAGAATTCTTTGGAGAAGATAGCATCCCTGCGCACCTACATCCAGAATGGGAAGAGCACCTGGAGCATTCTCTTGGTTGTTATAACATTGCAGGAGAGTCTGAGAATAAAGCCGATAGTGATGAGGAGGACCCGCGCAACATACAGATTCCAGAATCAGAAGGAACACACGAGGTAGAAGGACCTCCACTAGAGATTCCAGACATGAGTGGACACGTGAAGATGACGAAAGTGAACATTGGCACCAATGAAGAGCCAAAGTTTGTGGCAATAGGGGATTATTGGGATGAAGATACAGTTACAGAAGTCGCGGATATATTACAGGAATATCAGGAAGTATTCCCGACAAAATTCATAGAGATGAAAGGCATTTTGGGGGACTTAGGAGTGATGAAAATTCCTCTTAAGCCTGGCGCGAAGCCTGTGAAGAAAAGGCCATACAGACTGAACTCGCGTTACAAAGAATGAGTTAAGGCAGAATGTGACAAGATGCTCGATGCATAGATCATTGAGCCAGTGGAAGAATCTGAATGGATTAGCTCGATGGTTGTCCAAGACAAAAAGACAAAAGGTGAGAATAGGATCTGCGTTGATCTCAGGAAACTGAATGATGCTTCCATGCATAACCCATTCCCTACTCCTTTTACAGATGAGGTACTTGATAACGTTGGAGGGAATGAGACATACTCCTTCACTGATGGGTTTTCTATATACCATCAGATCAGAATTGATCCAGTAGACAGACATAAGACAACATTTGCCACAGAATGGGGGTCGTTCCAATATACAGTAATTCCTTTTGGCTTGAAGAATGCACCAGCCATATTTTCCAGAGTGGTAATTTCCGCATTTAAAGACTTCATCCATAATTTTTTAGAAGTCTATTTTGATGACTGGACTATTTTTGGGTTACTGAAGAACCATGCTACAAACCTTAGAATGATGTTGGATAAATGCAGACAGCATTAGGTCTCTTTGAATTTGAAGAAATGTATCTTCTCTGTTCCCTATGGGATCCTATTGGGACACATTGTGTGCAAGCAGGGCTTGATGGTTGACCCTGCGAAGATCACAGTAATTGTAAATTTTCCTACACTAAATTCGGTTAAGCAGTTGCGCACTACACTAGGGCATATCGGATACTACAAAAAGTTTATAAAGGGGTATGTGCAGATCACCGCAGCTATGGAGAATCTGCTAAAGAAAGATGCAGCGTTCATCTAGAATGCAGAATGCGAACAAGGGCTTGACACATTAAAGGAAAAGATGGTCACTGCGCCGATTCTAGTCTTTCCAGACTGGAAGAAGCCATTTCATGTGCATGTGGATGCTTCGTGCATCGCATTAGGGATTGCATTGGGTCAGCCAGGAGAGGGAGGTATTGACCATCCCATTGCATTTTCCAGAAAAAAGCTATCATCTACTGAGAAGAACTACACCACTACTAAAAGAGAAGGACTTGCAACGGTATATGCACTGCAAAAGTTCAGACACTATTTACTTGGTGCGCACTTCTCTATGTTCATGGACCATTCTACATTGAAGTACCTAGTCAATAAGCCAGTGTTAGGGGGAAGGATATGCACATGGTTTTTACTCTTTCAAGAGTACAACTTCGAAATAGTGGTTAAGCCAGGCAGACTAAACTTAGGACCTGATCATCTCTCAAGGATTGAGTCAGGCGAAGAGCCTACGAATCTGGAGGATAATCTTCCTGATGCGCAGTTGTTTCATATACAGGTTGCTGATGACTATTATCAGGATATCATTGATTTTCTAACTACAGGGATGGCACCTGAGGAGTTCACTACACCACAAAAGAAGCAGCTGGTAGTGTGCACAACAGACTTCACTATAATTGGAGGTCAGCTATATAAGCTGGGACCGGACGAAGTGTTGTACAAATGCGTATTGGAGCACGAGAAGCCACTTATATTGGCTGATGCGCATTCAGGGATCTCTGGAGGTCACTATGTAGGGAGAGTGACTGTGCAGAAGATATTGCACATAGGACTCTGGTGGCCTATGATCCATAAGGATTTAAAGGAACATTGTCAGAACTGTGATGTTTGTCAGAGGTCAGGAAAGCCATTGCACAGAGACGAGATGCCATTAAACCTGCAGTTAACTTTGCAGGCATTTGAGAAGTGGGCTATTGACTTTGTGGGACCGATCAACCCACCAGGAAAGAGAACTGGTGCGAGGTACATAATTACTGCTACTGATTACCTCACCAGATGGGTAGAATCAAAACCAGTGAAAGATTGTACCTCAGCTACTGCTATTGTGTTTATCTTTGAGAACATCCTTACAAGGTTCCTATGCCCGAATATTTTGATGAGTGACTAGGGCACTCACTTTCTGAACAAGACTACTGAAGCTTTGACCGAAGAGTTCTACATCCACCATCAGCGCAGTACGCCTTATCATCCACAGGCGAATGGAACTATTGAAGCATTCAATGAAGTGCTGGAGAATGCGCTAACCAAAATATGCAATGTCAATAGGGACGACTGGGATCTGCGCATTCCATCTGTAGTATGGGAATATAGGACCACATGCAAGAAATTGAATAGACATACATCGTTCAGATTGGATTATGGGTAGGAGGCAATAATCCTAATGGAATATATAATACCCAGCTTGCGAACAACTGTATTTACAGGAATGGCGGACCGTGCAGCGCTAGAGGAAAGGCTGCTACACTTGGTTGATCTGGAGGAGGATCGATTCATCGCGAGCTTCCACCAACAAGTACAGAAAGAGCATGAAAAAGCATGGCACAATCGCCACATCAAGAACAAGTCCTTTCAGGTAGGTGATCTAGTCCTCCTGTATGATAGTAAATTTATGAAATTTCCTGGAAAGTTTAAAATGCATTGGCTTGGTCCATATACTGTAATGCATGTTACTAATGGTGGCGCAGTCCAGTTAGCTACTTTAGCCGGTGATATATTTCCCAGTTTGATAAATGGAAGCAGACTAAAGCTGTATCGTGATAGTCCTGTTTCGCAACATCTTGTATGATTAAGATGAGGAACATTCTAAGTGCCAAGTACAATTGAAATTGGGCACTAGAAGTTGTAGTTAGCTTGTACGTGCAGTGTACAGAAGAAGATATGTACTGCGTAGCACTGTTGCAGCTGCGCACGCAAAAAAAAAGAGAGAGAAGCCGTGCCGCGTGCTTCAAAGCAAGAATTGTGCAGTCATCACACAACCGACAGTCATGCAAAACAACACATAGATGGCACATCCATAACTGAACCTAATACACGATCACCAGCACATCAAAAGGACGGAAACCGTTACCGTGACATCTGTCGTCCGGTTAGTGGGCCGTTAACCAAATTGGTGGCACTTGAAAAGTTTATAATTTAAGGATGGATATGACATCTTGGAACGCATTAAACATCGAAGTGACCAGTTCAGCATCAGAATCTGGCTGGTAGGCTGAGCCATTAACAATGATTCGATGGAATTGATACGCTGGCTTGCTAAGCAACCTTTTGGCATTTAAGGAAATATGTCTGCACCAATGATGAGGATCATATGGCACGGTCGAAGATCTAGGCATGGGTTGGGAATTAAAATGGAATTAAGTGCCTCGCCAGCTATCAGAAGCCACGTTGCAGACCAGCCGAGGCTATAAATAGGCCTCACTCGGCGACATAAGTGATTGAAACTGTATCTGCAATCCTGACTTTCTGCCTTCCCGTGTTTCCAATTGCGGATTGAGGATCATATTTCCAACTTACTAAATTTGGTTCCGCAATGCCGCAATCCCTCTTTTCCACAGTTCTGATTGCGGATTGATTTTTTTGTTTTTTTGAATTGTTTTCCATGTTTCTGTATTCCAGAGTTCCGCACTTCAGATTGCGGATTGCGAATTGTGGATGGCATTTCAGAATTTCTGAAATTTTTTTCCGCACTCCCGCATTCCCACAATCTCGCAATTCAGCATCCCGCATTTCAGATTGCGGATGTAATTTTTGACTGGTTGAAATTGTCTCCTGCAATTCTGCACTCCCGCATTCTTGCAGGCCTGCATTGCGGATTGTGGAAGGATGATTTTGGTAATTTTAGAAGGCCCTTTCTGACCTTCCGCCTCTGTGTTAGTTATCATTTTCAGTCCAAAACAAGATCGTGGAAGCTTCAATCTTCTGATTTGTAAACAATATTGACACTCATATATCTACAATTTATGTTATGCTCATTATCACTTCGTTTGGAATTATTATGTGGGAAATGAATTGTTCTTATACATTGATTTTGGCTGCTTCCTCAGGACGCGTGGAAGATGAAAAGATGTGAGAAGAAGAGGCAGCAGGCGCAAAAGAAAATTGGGCAATCCAAAGGATGCAGAGGAAGCTAAAAGGTTGTGGGTAGAAGCAACGTAGGCACAAGAGATAGATTGGGAAATCCAAAGGAAGCAGAGGAAGCCGAATTGATCAGCCATTTAAGACAAATTCTCTTGTAATATAAATATGGGGGGAAGGGTACTAGACAAAGGGACTTTTTCTAGTGAATTAGATACTGGATACAGTGTGTAAGGGAACTATTTTTCTGCTAATGAGGAAATACCTGTTCGCTGGGAAAAGCTTGTAGTGATTCTGCGTGGAAAGTTGTGACTGATAGATCATAACTATTTCTTCTTCTGTTTATGTTCATGCTGTGATATATTTATAATTTTGTTGAACTATTTCAATGATGATGAATGATTTCTTTATCTATGCAAATGTCTTTGTGTTAATAGAGTAATAAATGGTTTTAATTATAATCAAAGCTATCTTTGGTAATTTTATGCTGTGAATGTGCATACTTTATCTTAATAGCTATTTGTTAGATTTGTATTAGAATTTTTAGATTATTACTCTAACTTAAAATCGCTCCTTGCATGGATAGATTAGATTAGTGTAGGCTAGGGTTAGATAATTGATAAGGTAGAAGTGATAAGACGAGAGGTAAGAACCTGCACATCACTTGTGAGGCTTCTTCCTTTCAATTTTAGGTTAGACGCATTAGTTAGATTAGAAGAAATTGCATATTCATACTTTAAACATAAAATATAAACGGTGGGCCGGGCCGCAACCGATACATAAATCAAACAAACATGCCTACTGTAGTTGGACCGTTAACCGGACGGATTCCCTATACCAAATAGTGAATGATCTAATTGGGGTTATTCATTGGGGAGAATCCCTACTGTCGATGCTAGGATTTTCTGGGCATCAACAATTTTGACGCTAGAAGGAGGGATGCCAGTGTATGGATGGTAGAGGAAATCCATTTCCATGAGAAAATTTCTTTGGGTCTCCATTTGAAACAACCCAACCAGAAGAATTGATTTCTGAAACTGATTATCAAGAAAAGTTGGATTCTGAAACTGAGCATACTGAACATTTATATGTTGTTCCTGACACATAATTATATAACTTTAGGAGACATACAAGATATTACATGATGA
The DNA here is from genome assembly GCA_027924585.1 of Larix kaempferi. Classification (NCBI taxonomy): domain Eukaryota; kingdom Viridiplantae; phylum Streptophyta; class Pinopsida; order Pinales; family Pinaceae; genus Larix; species Larix kaempferi. The sequence goes on from BSBM01000551.1 coordinate 1,616,584, forward strand.
AACTTGGTGGATTATCAGTAGTACCTTTACTACCTAGAAGGAAAGTTCCTAGAAGACAAGTTGTGCAAACTAGGGATTCTGTACTTGTGGAATCTTTGGAACAATTAGTTGATTTATCATTACAAGATATCCCAGATCCCATAAATCAATTGAGGCCTAATTATCTGGAGTCATTCTCTCCTCCACATGTACAGACTCTTACACCACCTCATACAACTCAACATACTCCAAGGCATATTGCTAACATCACTCACAATGGCAATCAACAACCTACTAGGAGAGCCAGGGGACCACTCAACCTAGCTGCTCCTTTACATGATTTTCCTAAGCATCCCGAGCTAGTACTACCTAAGTTTGACCATGGAAAAGGGATATCTGCTGAAGATCACCTAAAGAGATTTTATTTGGAATTAAATCTATTAAATGTGGAACATGAGGATGTAGTGTTCAGATTATTACCTTACACTTTTGAATCTAGAGCATCATCCTAGTATTTTAGCTTGCAGGCCAATTCTATAGCAGATTGGGACAATTTTGAAAAGGTCTTTCTGAATAAGTTTGGTAACCCAAAAAATGTGGCTTCACTTATGAAAGAATTATTGTCTATGCGGATGGAAAAGAATGAGAAAGTACAATAATTTAATCAAAGATTTACCACAATTTTAAATAGTTTCATCACTACAACAAAACCTGTTGAAGAATCATTGGTAGAATATTATACTACAATGCTTCTCCCATCCATAGCCATGTTTGTCAAAAGATCTGTTAAAACTACTTTAGCAGAAAATTATGAAGAGGCTAAGAAAGTAGAAGCAAACATGGATAGTATCATTAAACATTCTTTGGATTTGGAACTGAAACCTACAGTAAATAAGAAGCCTGGAATATTAAATAGACCTAAAGAAGAATCTACAAATGAATTATAAAATGTGGTCAAAATGGTTCAAAATTTGTCCAATAAAATAGTAGATATGGAAAAGGAAAAGGGTGTTATTTCTTCAGTAAGAAAACCATTTAAAACTTTCTATAAGAAGAGGGAAGAAATCACACAAGCACAAACACCATTAAATAATTCTGTTGTTTTTTAATTTGAATGAAGTTGGTATGGATCACTTTTGCACATTCCATCAAGAGCATCATTCTGAGAAAAGTTGCCCATAGTGGATTAATTCAATGACTCTGGTAATGAATCAATTATTAGATACACAACTAATAGACCAGGAAGATCAAGAAGAAGACCAATCTAATGAACTAGAAGATCAAAATGAAGAAACCACCTTGGTATTATGGGATTGGGCACCAAATTTAGATTTAGATGGAGAAGAAAAGGTGGAAGAAATACAAATATCATCTGTGGATTATGCTACTAGAAGTAAGGGACCAATAGAAGAGCAAAGTATGGTACTTCCCAAAATGAGGACAACCAAGGAAAACATAAAAACAAATAACAATACAAATCAATCCCAACCAAAAGTAAATTCTGGGGCTGTAAAGGAAACAAACCCATTAAGCAATAAAAAAGTAAACCTCATAGTCAGCAAATCTGATAGTGGTAAAAAGGTTGGAGGAAATCATAATATGGGATATGACATTGTAGAAGATATCAAGAAAAAAAAGCAAATATATCTCTGTTTGAATTGTGTAATCTTCCACAATAGAGGAGAAAATTATTAGAACCTTTTGATGTAATATCAAGTAGTACAATAAATAAACAGTCAGAAAGGGCTGAGTCTGATATAGAAATTAACGAAGCAAGTATTGGTGGAAAATCAAAATCTCAAACTCTTCCTTTCCTCTTGACTTTTGAAATCTTTAATTATAATGTGCATAATTGCTTGGCAGACTCTAGGGCTTCATCTAACATCATGCCACTACCTATTTGCAAGAAGATAAATGGACAACCCACGACATCCCCTTCTCGAATTATACAACTAGATAGATCTGACGTTAAAGTTATTAGGGAAATGAAAAATGTTTTGATCAGATTGGTTGCAGACTCAAGAGTGTGTTAATTCATATTATGATAGTAGACATACCATAATCTTATGGGTTAATACTAGGTAGAGATTGGTCAAATAAGTTGAATGGTTATTCACAACTGATTGGTCTCATTTATGGCTTCCATATTAGAATAAGAAGAACCAAATCAAGGTATTGAGGGAACCTCATATGAAACAACCAATGTGACTTAGTTAGAAGAAAAAAACTGAGCCAATGATTTTTTCATCTTCAGTTTTGGGAAATTATTTTTTAGAAATTGAGCTAGGGAATTATTAGGAAGAAAATGTTGGCCATGATTCATACAACCAATCCGATCTCCTTCAGTTTGCACGGGCTGATGATATTAACTGTAACATAGTAGAATTAGTTACTGACTTAGATAATCATACTAACATAGTTAAGTTAGATGATAGATTTTGGATTATATACTTTGATGGCTCCAAAACACAAGAGGGAGCAAGAGCTGGTTGTGTTCTTGTTGATTCTCAGGGAAACAAACAATTTCTCTCTTGTAGATTAGAATTTGAATGCACAAATAATACTACTAAATACGAAGCTTTAGTGCAAGGATTGAAAAAAACTATTGATTTGAATGTTAAAAATTTAAAAGTTTTTGGTGACTTGGAAATAGTTGTTAGGTAAATAAGAAACACCATTCATTGTGTATCTCCACACTTAAAAGGGTATCATTCCGAAGTATGGAATTTAATATCAAATTTTAATTATTTTAACGTAAATGCCATTCCTAGATTACAAAATGATGCTGCTGATTTACTAGCCACTTCTGCTTCACAGTTAGTACCAACTAATAACGAATGTTCTATTGAATTTTTTTTCGGGCCATCTGTACATGATAAAATTACAAATCTGAGAGTGTTCGATGATGATGAACAAAATATCAATTTTTTTACAAATGAATATACCTTCAAAGAATCCATTATTGAAGAAGACAAACACCAGTCAGAATTGCAAAATAAGGATGGTCAGCAAAGGAAATTTTATGCCAAAAGGAGTATGAACTCTTAAAGGATTATTTGACTTACAACACAAGTTTAAGAATCCTACAAACATCAAGACAAACAAATCCTTAATGCAATATGAGTTGGTGAACTTAGGGACAAAAAAAGAAACTAAATATGTTAATTTGGGAAAGTGTTTCTCACTTGACAAGAGGTGCAAATTTATTAAACTATTTCAGCAGTACAAGGAAATTTTTGCATGGACATATGAATATTTGAAAACTTATGATACACGCATCATCCAACATGTGATACCCATCAAACAAGGAGCAAAAACATTTCATCAGCATCTTCGAAAGATGCATCCTATGATTGAACCATTAATATAGAAAGAATTAAAGAAGTTGTTGGATGCTAAGATTATTTTCAAGGTCATACATTTTGAATGGGTGGCAAACTTGGTGTCTGTAAGAAAAAAATCAGGAGAAATAAGACTATGTGTTGATTTCCACCATTTAAATAGGGCATAAGATAAAGACAACTATCTAGTCCCACCTATGGAACAAATCTTACAAATGGTAGCTGGCTCAGATATGTTCATCCTATTGGATGGATTTTCAGGTTACAATCAAGTATTAGTGGCTAAGAAGCATCGGCTCAAGACTGCCTTTCGCACAAAATGGGGAACATTCGCTTATAGAAGGATGACTTTTGGCCTTATGAATGTTGGAGCTACATTTCAAAGAGCCATGGATATCGCATTTTGAGGTTTGGTCGGCCACTGTGTTATTATTTATTTAGATGATGTGATGGTTTTTTCTAAGAAAAGAGAAGATCAACTTTATATTTAAAACAAATTTTTAAATGATGTAGGAAGTATGGCATATCTTTGAATCCTAAGAAAAACATTTTTGTTGTTCTCGAAGGAAAATTGTTAGGGCACATCATCTCTAAAAAGGGAATCTCTATAGACCCAGAAAGAATTCAAGCTATAACTCAGATTCCCATGCCCCATAATAAGAAAACTATGCAATCATTTATGGGCACAATAAATTTTGTGCGAAGGTTTGTACCAGATTTTTCACAAATTATAAAACCTTTGCAGCAGATGGTGAAGCAAAGTTTGTAGTTCAAATGGACTGATATTGAGAAAAACACATTCAAGTATATAAAAAATGCCATTGCTCATGCACCTTCATTGAGCAGTCCAGATTTTGAAAAGGATTTTATTATATACACATTTGCTTCAGATCATTCTCTTACAGCAGTGATCACACAAAAATGAGAGAAATGCAATCAATACCCAATATCTTTTATGAGCACTAGATTACAAGGAGCTGAATTGAACTACCCAGCGATAGACAAACAAGCATATACAGTTTTCAAGGCAGTGAAATGGTTCAGACCTTACATTTTAAAAAACAAAACGAAGGTTATAATACCTCACCCAGCTGTCAGATCTCTATTTATACAGAAAGAGTTGGGAGAAAGATGAGGAAATTGGGTGACTGCACTACAATAATATGACCTAGAATTTAAGCCAGCTAATATCATCGAAGGTCAAGGGTTATGCAAGTTGCTTACTCAACATCCAATTGATAATTATCATGGCTGGGGAAAATGAATTAGAAATGAATTTAATTGAAGTATTTTCCACTTTCACCACTCTTGAGTCTTGGTCTAGAGATTTAATTTATTATATTCAAAATAGATATTTGTTGGAAAATTGGAATTTGAAGCAAAGAAGGGAACTCCGATTGAAGTCAACATCATACCAAATAATAAAAGGAGTACTCTTTAGAAATAATTACGATGGATTTTTTCTCAGATGTGTTGAAAAGGATGATGTAGAGAAAGTGGTAAAGGAGTTACTTGATGGCCCTGCAAGGGGGATTATTCTGGGGAAACTACTGCTCATAAAATATTGAGAGCTGGATATTATTGGCCCATTGTGTTTAAAGATGATCATGCTTATGCAAGGAGATGTGATGTATGTCAGAGAAGTGTTGGTAGACTACCAAAATCAGCAGATGCACTACGACCACAATGTGGTTTAGATATCATCGGGAAAATCAATCCCAACTCTTCATTGCAACACCGGTATATTCTCACCACCACTAATTATTTCACGAGATGGACTAACGCAACTCCTTTGCGCAAAGTAAATGAAGATGCGGTCATCATAGTTTTGCAAGAAAACATCATAACTAGGTTTGGGGGTTCCAATTTTGTTAGTTTTTGATAATGCATCTTATTTTTCTTTTGTTAAGTTAAGTACTTTTGCTATGGAAACAGGAATTAAATTGCATTATCCATATAACTATTATCCTCAAGGGAATGGGTTGGTAGAATCCACCAATAAAAATCTCATACGAATATTGAAGAAAACAATTATTGAAAACCAAATAAATTGGCATGTATCCCTTCCCAACGCTTTATGGGAAGATAGGGTCACTCCAAAAGACTCTTTAGGGGTTTCTCCTTACACCTTAGTCTTTGGGAAAGAGACTATTCTCCCCCCAAACATACTACTCCATTACCTATAGTTAGCTCAGGTATCTCGAGGATCAAATAACGAAACCATGCAGTCATGGATTAATACTTTGCTAAAACTTAAGGAAGCACGACAAAAGGCCAAATATAGGTTCAACTGTCACCAAGACATTGTTAAAATATGGTTTGATAAACAGAAATATGACAAGAAAACTTTTGAGGTAAGAGACCTAGTTTTAAAGTGGGATCATCCTCATGAAGAAAAGGGAAAACATACAAAATTTCAACAATTGTGGCTTGGTCCTTATCAGATTGTGGAGAATCTTGGCCCAACAATTTATAAGTTACAAGATTTAGAAGGGGAGAAAGAAAACCTCCATGTCAACGAACTAGCACTCAAACACTATTTTTCTTAGATTTAGGGAAACTTGTTGTACATAAATAAATTTGTTGATTTGATCCTTTTGTTTGATTTCCTTTTTTTTCATCTTAGGATAGTTAGCTTCAACCTTATCCCATGTTGTTTTGATTTTGCTTTACTTGCTTGATTTTGTTTAATAAACCTCAGCTCAACTTTCAGAGTGATATGCAGAAAAGTAGAACTCTGAACAATCTCATGTGAAACACTGATGATCACCAAAAGGATTAGAATTGGCTTCACAACAAAATGAATTATTTTTGTAAAAGCAATGTCATTAGTGATTTTAATTGCCGCTTTGTTTTAAAAAGGGAAACCTGCTTCATGTTTTATGTTATGTCAACGTAAACCGTGCGAAATAACCAGGATCTATGAATTCTAAATTACTATCTTGGGGCTCCACTCACTTACACATAAATAATCATCTCAGGTAGCCTACTATAACTGACCCATGGAAAGGAAGCAAGTATTGCATATGTATGGAAATTAAAATGATCCCATGCTACGAAAATTACAACCAAAAGACTTATAATGAAGAGTCAAAATTTCTGAAAAAAGTTTAATCTCCGTCAAAGAAATGGTTTTAAAAATAATTGCATTGAATCAAGAATATTTCCCAGATGATAATTCCAAAAGGTTCTTCTCCGTCCGTGAGTATGGCAAAGAAAGAAAACTCATTACTCACACAAAAGGACAATATGGATGGAAGAACCCACGTCAAATGTTGAAGACTGAAGAAAGCTATTTGTGAAAGACTCGGACGATAAAACTCACCAGAAGAAAGCATCTAAAGAAATGTTGATAGAATGTGAATGAAGAACAAACGAATACATCTATCTAATTTTGTTACAATCCTATGTATTTGTATTTAGAGGTAACCAAAATATGGGACTAATAATGAACTCCATATTATGGCCTCAGGAGAGTGGTCAGGAAATCTGTTCCAGGTTTCCCTATTTCCCAAAATGAATGACCAATATGATTCAAGAAAGCTCATTTCCCTGCATAAAACTTTAGCCTTTTAAAATCTTGGTAAAATGATATAAGGGCACAATTTTACAATCAGAATTAATAATAGACAAGCAATTTTGATCCTAAAACGAGTTTGTTCAGAGATCTTTGTTCACTAGCTAATGGCTGATTGTTGCAGCTGCAACTTGATCCCCAAAATTTTGTAAAATTGTAGGGGCCCTCCTGTGATATTACTTAGATTTTGTTTCATCTTACCCCTGACACATAGTTTTTCTTGAAAAATATCAAAATAAAAGGCATTTATGCACTTCCGCATTCCTAAGTTCCACATCATGCCTTTACTGCATTTCCGCATGTCCAATGTGAGATTGCAGATTGTGGATTGCATCTCCAACCATTTGAAACTGTATCTGCAATCCCGACTTTCCGCCTTCCCGTGTTTCCAATTGCGGATTGCGGATCGTATATCCTATTTCCTTAATTTGGTTCCGCAATCCCGCACTTCCACAATCCCACATTTACGCAATGCCGCAATCCTGCTTTTCCGCAGTTTTGATTGTAGATTGCGGATTGATTTTTTCCGTTTTTTGAATTGTTTTCTGCGTTTCCACATTCCGTAGTTCTGCACTTCCACAATTCCAATTGCGGATGGCATTTCAGACTTTTTGAAATTCTCTTTCACACTCCCGCATTCCCGCAATCCCGTAGTTCCGCATCATGCATTGCGGATTGCAGATGGAATTTTTGACCGGTTGAAATTGTCTCCCGCAATTCCGCACTCTCGCATTCCCGCAGGCCCACAGTGTGGATTGCGGATTGTAAAATGATGATTTTGGTCATTTTCAATGGCCCTTTCCAACCTTCCGCCTCTGTGTTAGTTATCATTTCCAGGCCAAAACAAGATAATGGAATCTTCAGATTTACTAGCTATGTGAGAGTATGAGCGTTGATGATGAGGGTCACTTTCTCTTAAAGTACCCTATGTACACCCACATTCAATCACATTTTCATAATCTTTGCTACAATAATCTTCCAACATGTAAAAACTATGATGACCTAGGAGTGCTTCTTTCTAAGCTTTTTGATCATGGGAATAAAATTTTACAACAATCCAAGTAATCCTTATCTCTTCTCTTAAGATCTGATAGACTAAATAGGTCTTCCTTAATCATCATCATCATCATCATCATTAAGTATAATAATAAATTAACCACAATATATAAATGATTTTTAATAAAATAATAATAAAAATATCATAAAGTAAAATCATTTATATTAATTATAACAAGAGTCACATGTGGCATAGTCCGTGATAGTAGCAAGGAGGACCATGCAAAAAAACAATAGGAACCAATAAAAGGAAGAAAACAATTGCAATTGCAGAAGAGATGAGGAAACAGAGAAAGCAGGGAGCGAAAATATATGGTTGGTGCAAATTTTTTGGCAGTTAGCAACAAAAGATGTGTTGTTCCATGATATCATTCCATGTCGTTCCATTGTTGTCTTCCAAATGACCAGCTGAGGTTGCAGAGTTGCAGTTATCAACGAGATTGGATCCCTGGGCACAATTGGAACTTCAAGTGTTGATACAATAGATGAACTCGACACGCCTCAACAACTGAATTTAAATTAAGAAAAAAATTGTTACTAGTAACAAGTAGTCCCATGACTAACTCCTCTCATTGGCTCGACTTCTAGTAACCCATGTCTTTTCTTTATCTGCATAATTCGCCAAACATTGAAATATATGCAACGTAACATGTTTGGTCAATAAAATCATCGCAAATCTGTAAATGGGATCTGTCGTTTTGATTGAAATTCAGACTAAGTCGAATATTTAATTTGCTTGAATTCATTGTTCGGGATTGGGAAGATTCGTTTTTCTTTGATGACGAATTTAAATATATAAGATTATATACCCGAGCACATGGCGTTTGCCTTCATGAATGACTTGCTAAATGAGGCCAATGAGTTCCACGCTGCCTCTGCTGTAAACCAAATCAACGTTCCTTGAAACCTAAGAAAGCAAATGAAAGAAAAATGGGTGTTAAGAGAGCAAATAAATAAGTATGGTCTGATTTTACTAAAAGTTAGCATAACCGTTAGCATAATAAATGAATAATTATCGCCTAATTTTTTCTAAAGGTCTGCACGATAACCCGTTAAAGATTCATAAACATAGTACATGCTCTCTGAATGCTTGACAAGAAATATGCCTAGATATAAGCAAAACTTAATTCAGAGAGCCTAACTGACTCCATAACAATTCGAAGAAACGGTTGCAAAAGGATCTATATTGATAGATGAAATGAAGAATAGCCGAGTTCATGAAATTCTTTGAGATCTGCGATTCGAGGCAGTGAAAAGAGACTGAACTAGCAAAATTGTTTGATATAGGAAGTGCCAACGTCATAGCTTTTATAAATTTGCTTTAACGCTTAGGAGTTTTGGCCGAACGATTAGTTTGAGATGAGTTCAAAATTATAAAGATTTCAAGTGGGTTAGATCTTAAAATAAGCTAAGAAAAACAAACAAAATAGCTTGAAAAATGATGAAATAGATGTAGATGCTTGAGTACATCCAAGCTCCGTGAATGAAAATTTTAAACTGCATGGTAAAACCACTTCTTGTCGAGTCAAATCAAGTAAAAAGCAAATCTTCGTCAATTAAAATCCAACCTTGAAATAGGTGTTTTTTCTCTCATAAATCAAAGATAAAACCTACTAGGCAAGAACACATTTAATTCTCAATTTCTGGGACTCAATATGCTCTCCAGAAGAGGTTTGCGTGCATGGAGATATCAGAGGTAGAGGATGCAACAAATTACAGGAGATAAGTGAAAAATGCTTTAGCCAACACGTATCTTTGTGGAAGTCAACGTGCTCACATTTTCACGAAGAGCGTAACTATGCCACCATATAAACAAATTCAAGGCACAACCCAACACCATATACTAGGCAGATGGAGAATCTAACCATACATGTTAACACTATATAAATTTCAACAAATTTTTATTATATTTAAATTGGGTAGTTTAAATATTCTACGTTTTCATACTATATAAATTTCAACAAATTTTTATTATATTTAAATTGGGTAGTCTAAATATTCTATGTTTTCAATCAGTTCTGGTTATGGTTCATTTTGTTTGAAATACGGTTAGAAATCTTGGAAAATTCTTAGAATCATTGAGACCACTTGTGGAAATTGCATAATGTAAGTGCCAAATGGGTGTTTGAAGATGCTTAAATTTATTAGTGCATTCAAAAACACAATTTGAACACTTCAAAATTTAGATTTCACCAAAAGTAAAAAATACTACAAAAAATTTCAATCCTTAGAATACATAAAGTGCTCCTATATAAATTATTAATCCTCAAATTAAGTCATGCATAAATTGATTAAAATATATTAATGAAATATTACACGGAAGAAAAGAGAGCCGAGAGTAACCATCATTCCTCCCAACCACTCAAGTTACATCCAATCACAACAAGAAAACCCATCTTTTAGCACCAGAAGTTCACCATTTATATTTTGTGGTGTAAATGTGGTGGTATTGTCACCACTTACATTTATGTGGTGTTACAGTGGTGTTATGAACACCATATATATTTTGTGATGTTAAAGTGGTGGTATTAGCACCACTTATATTTTGTGGTGTTAATATGGTGTTATATTTGTTAATATTATTGGAAATTGAGTTTTACCTTTATGAGAAATGCCATGGTGGCAAGTACCATAAAGTGGTGCTAAGCTATTATTTCCACATGGACATGTACAAATAGGATTTAAATATGTGGATTTGCACCATAAACAAATTACCAAATAATTATTTTGAAAATAACTCAATTCAATATTTCTTTATTTTTTCGTCAATTAAAATAAATGATCAAAGATTAATTTATGATTTTCTACACCATGCAAATAAAATCACGTAGAATATTTAAGCAAATAAATTCGTGTGATTCATTTATGAGGCTTTACACCACAAGCATAGCAAATTAAAAAATAATATTTGGAAAATAGCTCAAATCATTTATTCACTTTTTATATTATTTAAACATATAAATACAATTGACAAATAAATAAAAACAACTATTTTTAATTTATTACTATTATAAAGTAGTAATAAAATTATTTGAATTTAAATTTGATTATTCATTTGAGATATTTGTATCTTCTTAATTTTTTTTTATGGAAATTAGTATTATTATTAGGTTTTTAACACAAGACATGGGTCTTAGATCCATCTATATGATCAATGGAGAAAACCTCTACCTAAGGCCCTAAAAGAAGATTTTAAGAATCTAGGACCAAGAAAGACACCACAAAGGTCCCCACAAATATTCCTAAGAGTATTCTTAGCCTCTAAGTATGGGCCTTCACACTATAATTTTTTAATCACTACGGTACTAGGTCCAATGGCCCTCAACAATGTTGAGCGAACAATCATAAGCATAGGCCTCAGCCTAGAGGAATCCCGAGCATAAATAACTGTCATGTTGTCAAGTACCATATAGTGGTGCTAAGCTCATGCTTGTCACATGGACATGTACAAAAATGATTTAATTATGATAATTTGCACCATAAACACAACAACATCACAAATAATTATTTTTTAATAACTTAATTCAATTTTTTTCATTCAAATAAATGCCCATGATTAATTTATGAGGTTTTAAACCACAATCACAGCAAATTCAATTATTTGGTTTTATCACTATTTAAACCAATAAGCTCACATGATTCATTTATGAGGTGTTGTACCACAAGCACAACAAGTTCACAAATAATTATTTCTAAATAGCTCAAGTCGACTATTCATTTTCAATATTCTTCAAGCAAATAAATACCCATGATTCTTAAATTTGGTAAATAATTAAAGGCAACCATTTTTAATTTATTACTATTATAAAATATTAATAAAAATTATTTGAATTGAGAATTCATTATTTGATAGGGTATATTTTTATTGATATTGTTAAATTTTCTAATGGATATTAATATCATTACTAGGCTTTGTGCACAAGGCATGGGTCTCAAATCCTTAGAGATGTTAGAGGGAGGAAATCTCTTCCTTGGGCCCTAAATGAATCTTTTAGGAAACTAGGACTGAGAAATATGGTTAGCACACATATATTCCTAAGAATATTATTAACATCTATGTGTGGATATTGATTGCATTATATGGTTTTGATCAGTAGTGATAGGTCTTTTGGCCCTCGACCTAGTTAAGAGAAGAAACCTAGGCCTTAGCCTAAATTAAATTTCTAGGCATATAGGGATAGTAATGATTTGTCACACCAACACAAATGAAGTTTTGAGAAGATCTATGGCCTTATAATAGGGATAATGGGGGGAGTTGGAGTAACTAAAACTAGGTATAAGTCTTTCAGGCATAGAAATGATTAAGGAAGGAACCCCATTCCTTGGAACTTAGAGGAAACCTCTAGGAATATAGCATTAACAAGTATACCTTGAAACACCACATAAGGCCTCCTAAGGGTATCCTTGGCGTGATATTGGAGGTATTAATGTAAGTAAGAGGTTGTTTTTAAGCACTATATATGGGTGTTTAGGCCCTTAACATGTTTGAGAGAGGAAACCTAGGCCTTATTCCCTAGTAAAATATTTTTTCCTTCCAAGGAAAAATACAACAACTCAAAGCACTACACATGACATATTGGGGTTATTATTTACCTCTAAGTAAGCAAATCAACACCATGATGATTTTTTTGCTAGTGTGCACGGGTCTTAGGTTTTTGTATAATCTCATAGGAGGAAACTTGGGCCTTAAACCCTAAGGGAAGCTTTAAACCACACCCACGAACTCCAAACACTATCCTTGGCATCTGAGCATTCATATAAGTGACACTAGGTATGCAAACCTTAGACATATTCATGAGAGGAATTACAGGAACTAGGCCCTAAATGATGGTTTTAGGCATATCAGGCTAATAGCAATGACTCAAAATATCACCTAGAAGATCACGCAATGTATAGGATATCATTATTCTCAAAGTGGGATATGGGTAGAAATATGTGGTTTTGCGTACTAGCAATGGGTCTGAGTAAATAGTTAGGGAAGAAATTGAAAGAATTATACCCTAACGTAATATTATTGAGGTAATGGGAAATGATAAAGACCATGAACCATACACCATTTAAAGTTGATATTTGACATAATAGTTAGATATGAGCATAATAAATATTTTTTGCATAGAGGGATGGATCTCAAGTCCTTTTTGGAGTCATAAAAGTAAAGCAAGATCCTTATGTAGGTGTCCCAAGGCCTTCGTAATGATATTACATAGAAGATGACCATGAATTGATCCCTAAGTAAACCATTAAGGCATCCAAATCCATTGAGACACTATGTATCTAGTTCTTATGGCCTTTTAGCCTTAGATAAGATCAATGGAGGAGACCTAAATATCAACCACTAAAGGAATATTCTAGCCATCTAGGGCTAATAAGGTTTCCTACACCAACAACACATGGCCTCTTGAGAGTATCATTAGCATATGATTGAGGATGTTGGTCTCATTATCTGGTTTTGAGCAGTATGTACATGTCTTGAGGCCTTGAGAGCGATGTTCTAGGGAATAAGACCATGCCTTTATCCCTAAAGAAATCGTCCAGGCATCCAAATCCATGAATTATAATTCCTTAAAGCACCATGCATGACTTCGTAGGGGTATCCATTGTACTATATAGATCTAAGTCTTGTGGCCTTATGACCTTTGACATGGTTAGTGGAGGATACCTTAACCTTCGCCCCTAAAGGAAGGTTGTAACTATTTAGGGTTAAGAATTTTTCTTCCACCAACCATACACAACCTCCTAATTGTATAATTGGTCTATGATTGAGGATGTTGTTATAGTTAGGTGGTGTTAAGTAGCATGCACATGTCTTAAGCCCTTGGGAATTATGTTCCATGGAAGAATACCATGTTTTTGGCCCTAAAGAAATCATTAACAAATCTATATCCATGAATACTACCTAAAAGCAACATTGATTACTTCATAGGGGTATCTATGGCACTATGTATCAATGTATTGTGGCCTTGGGACCTTACACATGGTTAGTGGAGGAGACCTTAATCTCGAGCTCTAAATGATTCTTCCATCCATCTAAGGCTAAGAATATTGCCTCCACTAAAAACATATGGCCTCTTGAGGGTTTAATTGGCCTATGATTGATTATGTCATTTCCATTAGGTGGTTTTGAGTAGTATCTACATGTCTTAGGGCCTTGGGAATGATGTTATAGGAAAAAACACCATGCCTTTGGCCTTAAAGAAACAATTGGGGCATCTAGAGTGATGAACGATTCCTAGAGCACCATGCATGACCTTTCATGAATATCCATGCCACTATGTATCCATTTCTTGGGGCCTTGGGAACTTGGACATGGTTAAGGGAGGAGACTTGAACCTCTAGCCATAAAGGAATCCTATAGCCATCCAAGGCTAAGAAAATAAACTCAACCAACCACACATGACCTCTTGAGGGTATCATTGTCATATGATTGAGGATATTAACACCATTATGTGATTTTGAGAAGTATTTAGGTGTCTTAGGACCTCAAGAATGATGTTATAAAGAAGAATACCATGCCTTTGTCCCTAAATAGAACACTAAGGAATCTAGAGCCCTGAACACTGCCTCAAAGCACCATGCATGACTTTGCAAGGGTATCCATTGAGATTTGTATCTAGGTCTTAGGGACTTGAGCTCTTGGACATGGTCACTGGAAGAAATTTGAACCTTGGGCCTTAAAGAAATCTTTTATCCATCAAAGGATAAGGAGGTTTCCTCCACCAACCAAACATGGCCTCCTGAGGGTATCATTAGCCTATGATTAAGGATGACAATTCCAGTAGGTGGGTTTGAAATATGTATGTGTCTCAATTCGTTGGGAATGACATTATAGGGGAAAGACCATTCATTTGGCCCTAAATAAACCATTAAGTCATACAAAACCATGAACAATGCCTTAAAGCACCATGCGTGGCTTTGCAAGGGTATCCATGGCACTATGTATCATAGTCTTGGGGACTTAGGGGATTGGAAATGGTCATGGGAGGAGGCATGAAGCGCAAGCTCTAGTGGAATCTTCTAGCCATCTAGATATAAGAAGGTTCTATACACCAACAACACATCACATTTCAAGGGTCATTGGCCTATGATTGAGGATGTTAGTGACATTAGGGTGTTTTGAGGAGTATGTACATGTCTCAGGGTGTTAAGAATGAAGTTCTAGGGAGGAATAACATGCTTTAGACCTAAAGAAATCATTGAGGATTCCACAGCCATGAACAATGCCTCGAAGAACCACACATGACTTCGTAGGTATATCCATGTCATTATGTATCTAGGTATTCTATCCTTAGGGCATTCGACATGGTCAATGAAAGAGACTTAAAAATAGGGCCCTAAAGGAAGATTCTAGCCATCTGTGTCAAACAAGGATGCCTTCACCAACCACAGATGGCCTCTTGAGGGTATCATTGGTCTATGATTAGTTATTTTAACACCAATAGTTAGTTTTGAGCATTAGACACATGTCTTGGGGCCTTCGAAACAACACTCTATAGAAGTTGACCATGCCTTTGGCCCTAAAGAAACCATTTAGGCATACAAAGCATGAATAATTCCTCAAAGCAACATGCATGACTTAACAGAGGTATCCATTGTACTAGGTATCTAGGTCATGTAGATTTGGGGCCTTCGTCATGGTTAGTTTAGGAGACCTAAACCTTTGCCCCTATAGGAAGCTTCTAGACATCTAGGGATAATAAGTTTTCCTCCACCAAGTACACACAACCTCCTAATGGTATAATTAGCCTATCATTGAGGATGATGCTACCATTAGGTTGTTTTGAGTAGTAAGTACATGTATCAAGGCCTTAGGAATGATGTTCCTAGGAAGAAGACCATGCATTTTTCCCTCAAGCAATCATTGAGGCATACAGAGCCATGAATAGTGCTTAAAAGTACCATGCATCACTTCATAGGGGTATCCATGGCAGTATGTATCTAGCTCTTGTGGCCTTGTGGCCTTGGACATGGTTAGTGGAGGTGACTTGAATCATAAGCTCGAAAGTAATCTTATATCCATCTAGGGATAATAATATTTCTTCCACTAGTGACACATGCCCTCTTGAGGGTATAATTGGCCTATGATTGATTATGTCATTTCCATTAAGTGGCTTTGAGTAGTATATACATGTCTCGAGGCCTTTTGAATGATGTTTTAGGGAAAATGACCATTCCTTTAGCCCTAAAGAAACCATTGAGGAACCTATACCAATGAACAATTCTTGAATCATCATTCATGACCTTGCATGGATATTTGTGCCACTATGTATCCATGTCTTGGGGCCTTCTGGCCCTGGGCATTGTCAAGGGAGGAGACTTGAACCTCTGGCCCTAAAGGAATCTTCTAGCCATCCAAAGGTAAGAATATCATCTCAAAATACCATACATGGACTCTTGATGGTATCATCATCCTATGATTGAGGATATTAATACCATTATGTGGTTTTGAGAAGTATGTACATGTCTTGGGGCCTTGGGAATGGTGCTAGAGAATAAGACCACACCTTTGGCTCTAAATAAACCATTGAGGTATCTAGAGCCATGAACAATGCCTCATAGAACCACGCATGATTTTGTAAGGGTATCCATGTATTTTTGTATCTAGGTCTTGGGGCCTAGAGGACTTGGACATGGTGAATGGAGGATACCTAAACCTTGGGCCCTAAATAAATCTTTTAGCCATCAAGGCTAAGAAGATTGTCTCTCATCAACCACACATGGCCTCATGAGGGTATAATTAGACTATGATTAAGGATAATTATTCCATTAGCTAGGTTTGAGAAATATGTATGTCTCTTGATGCAATAGGAATTTCATTCCAAACAAAAGATCATGCCTTTGGCCCTAAAGAAACCATTGTGGCATACAATACCATGAAGAATTTATTAAAGCACCATGCATGAATTCGTAAGGGTATCCAAGTCTCGGGACTATGTGTCCAAGTATTAGGGACTTGGGGTCTTGGGCATGGTCATGGAGGATGCATGAAGGTTAAGCCATACATGACTATTTTAGCCATTTATGGCTAAGTAATTTATCTCCACCAACCACACATGGCCTTTTGAGGGTATCATTGGACTATGATTGAGGATGTCAATGGCATTAGGTGGATTTGAATTGTATGTACATGTATCGAGGTGTTGGGAATGAATTCCTAGGGAAGAATACCATGCCTTTGGACCTAAATAAATCATTGAGTCATCTAGAGCCATGAAAAATGCCTTGAAGCATTGTACATGACTTTTCGGGGGTGTCTATGACACTATGTATTAGGGACTTTAACATGGTTAGATGAAGATACCTAAAGGTAGGGCCCTAAAGGAAGCTTACATGTCTCAAGGCCTTGGAAATGATGATCTAGAGAGAAATACCACACCTTTGGCTCTAAATGAACCATTCAGGAATCTAGATCCATGAACAATGCCTCAAATAAGCGTACATGATTTTGTAAGGTTATCCATGGATATTTGTATCTAGGTCTTGGGGCCTTTAGGACTTGGACATGGACAGTCACAGATAGTTGAACCTTGGGCCCTAAATAAATCTTTTAGCCATCAAAGCTAAGAAGGTTGCCTCTCACCAACCACAAATGGAATTCCAAGGGTATAATTAGCTTATGATTAAGGATGATGATTCCATTAGTTGGGTTTGAGAAATATGTGTGTCTCTTGATGCATTAGGAATGACATTCCAGGTGAAAGATCATGCCTTTGTCCCTAAATAAACCATTGAGGCATACAAAACCATGAACAATTTCGTAAAGCACCATGTGTGACTTCAGAAGGGTATCCAAGTCTTGGAACTATGTATCCAAACCCCTTGAACTTGGGTGATTGGACATGGGCATGGGAGGAGGCATGAAGGTTTATTTTATCCATTTAGGTCTAATTGATTTATCTCCACCAACCACACATGACATTCTGAGGGTATCATTGGCCTAGGGTTCAGGAAGTCAATGCCATTAGGTGGATTTGAGTAGTATGTACATGTATGAGGGTGTTGGGAATGAAGTCCTAGGGAGGCAAACCATGCCTTTGTACCTAAAGAAATCATTGCAGCATCAAGATCCATGAACAATGCCTCGAAGCACCACACATGAATTTTTTGGGGTATTTATGGCATTATGTATTAGGGACTTCGGCATGGTCAATTGAAGATACCTAAAGGTAGGTCCCTAAAGGAAGATTCAATACATCCATAGATAATAAGGTTATATCCACCAACAACACATGGTGTCTTAAGAGTATTATTGGTCTATGATTAGGGATGTAGATTCCATTAGGTGGTTTTGAGAAATACACACATTTATTAGGGCTTGGGGAATGACATTCTATAGAAGAGGACCATGCCTTTGGAAATAAGGAAACTATTTAGTCATCCAAAGCCACTAATAATCCAACAAATGACCACAAATGGCTTTGGAGTGTATCCATGGCACTGTGTATCCAAGTCATGGGGACTTGGGGCATTGGACATGGCCAAGGGAGGAGACCTCAACTTCAAACCCTAAATGAACCTGCTATCCACCCATGGATAAGAGGTACACCTAAACCAAGCACACATGTCCTCCTTAGGGTATCATTGTGTTATGATCGAGGATATTAGTGAAATGGATGGTTTTTACTAATATCTATGTGTGTCGGGGCCTTGGGAATGATATTCTAGGAAGTCCAACTATGTGTTTGGCCCTAAATTAATTCTTGTGGCATTTAAAGCCATGAATAAGGCATTAAGGCATCATGCATGAATTTATAGGGGTATCCATAGCACTATGTATCTAAGTTTTTGTCCTTGGGACCTTGAACATGGTCAATGGAGAAACCCTTATCCTTAAGCCCTAATGGAATATTCTAGACATCTAAGGATGAGGAAGTGGTTTCCACCAACCACACATTGCCTCTTCATTATATCATTATCCCATGATTGATAATGTCAGAGTCATTAGGTTGTTTTGAGAAGTATGTAGGTGTCTTTGGGCCTTCGGAATGATGTTCTATTAAAGAAAATCGTTCCTTTATCCCTACATAATTCATTGAGGAATTCAAATCCATGAACACTACATCAAATAGCCATGCATGACTTTGGAGTGGTATCTATGGAACTATGTATCAAGGTCTTGTGGCCCTGGGGCCTTGGGCATGTTTAGTGGAGGAGACATAAAATTCAGGTCCTAAAGGGATATTCTAGCGATCTAGAACTAAGTATGATTCCTCCACCAACCACAAATGGATTTTTGAGGGTATCGCTGCCCTATGGTTGAGGATGTTGGTTCCCTTAGGTGGTCTTGATAATTATGAAGGTGTCCTAGGTTCTCGGGAATTGCATTCTAGTGTATCTCTCTCACTCCCTCTCCCCCCACTCTCTTCCCTCTCCGGCTCTCCTGATTTTCCTATCTCTTTCTATATCTATCTCCATATCCCTATCCATATTTTTATCTCTCTCTCCCTCTCTCTCCTAGTCTCCCCCCCTCTCTCTCTCCTAGACTCTCCCCCCCCCTCTCTCTCTCTCTCTCTTCCCCCCCCTATCCCTATATCTCCCTCCTATCTCTCCCTCTCTCTCTTTCTCTTTCTCTCTATTTCCACCTACCCCCATCTCTCTCTTCCTCTCTTTGTCATTTCTCCCCCCTACTCCCCTCTATGTTTCCCCCTTTCCTTAACTACCCCTCCTCTATCTGTCTAACCCCCCCTCTCCTTTTCCCTTTATCTCTCGCTTCCCCCCCTCTCTCTATTGCTCCCCCTCCCCCCTATCTCTCTTTCCCCCTTTAACTAACTACCCCCTCTCCCTCCCTCCCTCCATTCCCCTTCTCTCTCTCCCCCCCCCCTCTCTCTCTCTCTCTCCATATGATAGGGGAACCGCATGATTAGGAACGAGGTGAGGGGCTAGGTGGCTCTTTGCAAATGTTACAAGGGTCCCTACTCCAAAAATTGAAGAGCTACAATAAATACACCATTTATATTTCAATCTTCCATACTTTTGCACATATATATATAAGGACATGTTCACACATATTACTACACTATCAAACCACTTAAAAGTTCATAAATATTCTAACTTGTTAAATAAAACTTCATTACATTTCTTATTCATAAAAAATAAATTACCTCGACTTACACAAATATTCATTGAGAACAAAATTTTAGTAACCCAAGAAAACCAAATAGTGTTGCCTTCAAATATAATTTAGATCAAAATATGTATACACACAAAAAAAACTCTCCTAGGCTGGAGACGTTTTGGTTGCTAAGCCTAATGAATGCGATAAATGACTTTACATTTTTTACCCAAGTTAGTTAACTTAGGTTTCTTTCTATCCAAGAATCAATTTTTAGGAAATCTACTAGTTAAATCTTATACATAGAAGTGATAAGTACATTAATTAAATTTTTTATTATGTAGTTTTTAAGTATAGAAAAAATAAAGAAACATAATTTGCAATTTAAAGGGGTGGATAAATGTTTCAAATAAAAAATTATTTTAATTATAGCAATTTACTCATGGAGTATTCTTCCTTATATTAATTATGGATTATTTTTCCTCGTAAGTATTTTTATAATTTTGATATAATGGTTGAAATTGAAAATTTTAATTAATAAAAATTGCATTAAAACATGTAGTTGTAAATTTTAGAATTTAAGAAATTTTAATATTTGTTGTCAAAATCACAACTTTCCATTATCAAATTCCAAATAAATAACCTACCAAAAAAGAAAAAATACTTCGTACTTACATTTATCAATTTAATTAAATCTACAACCCTAATGATTGAAAAATTAAATCCTAAATTAAACTCTATGCTATTCCCTTAAATGTGATATTGTGCTTTGGTGTTTCCCTATCATTGACATGACCTTAAGAGCATCAATGCTTCTCTTATTGCGTTAAAAGGTTGGAGTTTCACTTTGGGTTATTTTTGGCCATTTTGGATATGAGAACAATAGACCAGTTTTATGAAGTCGAACTAGTCGAGGATGAACTAGCAAAATATGAACTCAAACTTGAAGAGCTCGACGGGGATGAAATTGCGGGAAAATAGAAGCTATGTCACAATGTCTCAAAAAATCAAAATTACAGCTAGGGGCATCTTCCTCCCAAGTTCCACAACTCAACAGGTTTTAATGTGGACGACTTCCGGAGCTAGGGTTTAGTGCAGTGAGAACCATTGCAAAAATTTGCTTTCGAATGTGATAGCAATAGCAGGTTTTATTCATAGGGTCCAACATTTGGGTAAAAATAGTTAATTGAGAACTGAGATTATATGCGGGAAGATGCCTTTGCAGCAGCCCACTAGAAACTAAAGGCAGGTTTGGTATAGTAACCTATTAAATCAATTTTCAGTTTTTATTCTTGGTAGTGAATAATTTGCATTTCTTGCTTCTGTTCGAATTTGATGGAATGGGTATGGCCCTAATTGTTTTATTCTGGTTCATAAATTGTTTTCTCATAACTGTATAAGGTAAATTTCCCAGGGTTTTTCAGGATTCCGATCAAACTAACCTGAAAAAAGTGTAAATGGTAGACTTTAGGTGAATCTGAAGATTGAAGGCTGCTGTACACTAAGGTATGGCTTGTAGGACGGCCAAGTGGCCATTATTTTTTCCTATAGTGGTCTATAACAGAACACCCTGTTTGAACAATGTCAGGCCATTTGTATTACCAAACCCTCATGAAGGGTTGTTCGCTTCGTTTCATGATTGAATTCATATAAATTTTCCTTTGCATTATGTATAGGAGTTGAATCCTGAGTTATATTTGGTTTCCACTTACCTCAGTGCTTCCTGAGTTAAACTTCATGACCTTTCTTGAGCTTCCCAGTAGGGTTTTGGGCTTGAGCTCCCCATTCGTGTTCTCTAACCAGTGTTTTTTTTCACTGGGTCGGTGTATCGGTATGACGAATACTGTCTCACAATCATATGTATTTGGGAGAGCTCTACTCAATTTTGGCTTCAGTCTTCAATTATGGATGAAACCTAACCTGTTTCCTAGCTACATGATCTTTTTAAAACCATGGTAAGGTTTACCTACACAGATTTGTTTATACTGTTAGATCCACAACTTCTTCAAAGCAATGCTTTGCAGCTAAATTTTTTGAGAGACTATGGTATCTAATGCTTGTAGTATGGTACACGTTGGTTGATGCAATAATCTCTACACTTAGAACAACAGGATGGCTTGACGATAGCCAACTTCCTATTCAAGGACCTTCCCACTGCCCATTCTTTAGCTGCGTTTCAATTGGAGGACATCAGGCAGATAAAGAACGTCGTGGGAGGGGTATGTGATCACAACAACACTAATTCATATTGCTTAATTCTAATTTATATGTATACTTACAAAGTTTTGATATGCTTACAGACAGTGAATTATGTGATGATTGGAATATTTTTTTACAGCATGCAACTTTACTTACAGAGTTTCGTATCAGTTGGTATGCGATTTTATTAGACTTACTACTTTTTTCATATTTGATTTTTTTGTTTGTTAGTTTGTTCTCAAAATCACTTAGAATCCCATCATGAATATCGCAACTTGGATTTTAAGTATCTCCTACATTAAAGATAATTCAAACTCTGGTAACCACCTTACCAGTGAAATTTGACCTCTATTCATTCATATTTTACCTCAATTTATTCATATTACTTCAGAGTTTAGCATCGAAAAGCTCATGGCAACTGCCTTGCTATCTTTATAAGAATACATGTCTTATTACTAATATGAACAATTGATTAATGTTTCTGTGGACATAGTTGGAGACCAAAGCTTACAAGATGCTTATACAAACAGATTTGAGCTGCTCATGAATGACAGAGTCATTAAACAAATGATGTAATCAAGAATCACAACACTATGTTTGTTAAACACCGGAGCTTTGGATGGAATACAGGTTATGCATTTAGCCATTTCTTTTCAAATACGTTCATTTCATTTAGCAAGAGTGGTTAGACATTTGTTGACAACGTAAATTTGTGCATAATATCGATGAGATGTTGAAACCAAAAAACCTTTACATAAATGCAGGAATTCTGAGATGCCCGGCAAGGTTAAAAGGACCACAGGTATGCTTAAGATTTAACATTTCCATAACCCAAAACTCATTATTGTAAAGAATGGTTCTCAATTCTCATTCATGAGATTAGCTTGGTACAGGCTATTTCTAGATGTTTATATAATAAAATTTGCAATACAACGATGGTGATATCATATATGGTTGGCCCTATGGAGAAGATAGCTATGGATGAGAATGCAGTAAAAGGCTTTTCTTTCTTTGTATCAGGTGCACCTGAAGTGAGTAAACAGACTACTTAGATTCTTCTAGACATTTTCTGGCTTTTTTGGCGTGAAATCAATGCAGTAGCTGTAGGTTTCTATTGTTTGGTATATTGTTTCAAAATTTATTTGATTGATAGATGGATTCAAGCATATTCTTTCATATTTTATATATGTAATTATGGAATTTGTTCATGCAGTCTGTGTTTTATTTTCCTAACTATTAGATATGGTGCCATGTTCTAAAGTAAAGTTCACGAGTTGGGCTCCGAACTCGCAGAGTAGCGTGAAGAGCATTATATTTATTATATGCCATGAAGATCATGAAACCCATCCGTTCATCCCGTCTCAGCTCGTCATTAACCCGTTAATCCTATTTCCTATAATATACGAAGGGCAGCTCTTACAGGTCTCCAGAGAAGTTGAAAAAGTTGCAGATTGAGGTGAATTAACTACTTGCGACCTGGTCTTAAACACGGTGCAATTTCACTTCAAGAAGAGGACACCCACACTCCATTCTCGGTAACAGATTTTCCTTTTATCCATTTCTGCATGACCTCTGGCACTGTCCTCTATTCTCTGATTTCTCTATTAATAATTTTTCACATGAAGTCCTGCTTTCTGTTCATTGATTTGGCAGAATGAATGGTATTGACGACGCAGGTAGTCTCAAATTGCTTCCCATTTGCTCGGACGCACGGACAACAAGATGGAACTCTTACATCAAGAAAAGGCTCAACAGTCATCCCTGCTCCTCCTCCACCGAAGCCAACGGCAACAACAACACAAAATATAGTATCCCCTTGCAATCCGATCACACATACAATACAAATTCAAAGTTTACGCAGGGTCATGATGCTTATACGAGGTTTCTCTCTGCCAATCCATTGGACGCCATGCTTGAAGGGTACCTGCATTGGTCACTGCATAAAATCTGCACTCTTGTGTTCAAGATGTACTGGATTTAAAGCATAAGCAACCACAAGAGCAAAAGAATGAGTTTGCAATCGATGTAGACTACGCCAACAACTAGCTAATTTCTTGTTCTCACCTGTCGATTGATTCCACTTCTCACACCAGTCGCGGCAGCTTCTCTGAGGATTTTAAATTTCCACACACAGAGTTGATGGATCGCTCCACCCCTGGTGGGGCCATTGAATGGATCTTGCAAGGAGTCCACATAATCTCAAGGAGCCCAACATCATCTTTCTGCCCATTGGTGTTTTACTTTTCAATTTGTTGTATGTTCTAAAAGAGACTGTTACTTCTTGCTTATATAAACCCTTGTTAGCTACTGAAAAAAGGGGTTGAAAACATTTATTTATAATTGTACACAATTCTACTGCATTTATACATTTATTGTATTAAGTTTACCATATAAATGTGACTTTGATATTCCTTGAATCCTATATCTTGTATGTATGTTTACATTAATTATTATTGAATTCCAATTAAAATGAAACTAGATTATATTTATAAATTTAATATTTGTATTCATAAGCTCTAAATGGACCATTCTAGGCTAGCAATGGAGATCAGAATCAATGGGATTACATTAATTATTATTGAATTCCAATTAAAATTAGATTATATTTATAAATTTAATATTTGTATTCATAATCCTTAAATGGATCATTCTGGAGATCAGAATCAATGGGCAAGGGTAAACAAGGATGTTCGGAATATATATATATATATATATATATATATATAGATAATGTGATTTATATTTTTTTTGCACCATTTATTAGTTTATGGTGCTTTGCACCACTTCTTATTTTATGGTGCTTTGCACCATATACATGTTTGCTTATATTAAATAATAAAAATAATAATTTTGGTGTTTCGTACCATAAAGTCACAATCCATGTTGGATTGTTTTGGTGTTTTGCATCACAAAATCCCAATCCACCTAGGATTGGTTTTGGTGGTTTGCACCATACACCATGGATTGCCACATATTCATTTAACACCAAAACCAACTTTTTTATAAACACCACTTTTGCACCATAAATCTTAGCACCACTTGCGAATCCCCACATTATCACCACTTTTGCACCACTATTTTAAAATTGAGGATTTCCCAAATCCTTTACAAATAGTGGTGCTAATGTGAGGCTAAAATACCCTTTTTCTTGTAGTGAATGGACACATGGAACAAAAGAGCTTGGAATATTACGGGTCTCCAAAATGAATTGAAATTGGTTTATAAGGGCAATGTGAAAAAGGGATCATCACTAACAGCTTGCCAGCTTGCCAGCTTGCAGAGCATTAATGTTTGATGGATATTTTTTAGATTTTTTTTAATTCAATGTCAATAACAATATTTTAAAATTACTCATTTCATAGTTATATCTCTCAAACTACCAATCAAATTGCAGTTAATTATTTTAATTACGTTGAAGGCGTTCTTTAAGGAAGCAGTTCCTCTCAGGCCTTCATCGTCTGTCGACGGCCTATAAGGATCCGACACCTGTCATACTCCTACAAACCATCAGTGGTTACATTATCTTGACGAAGGGAATGCAATGGAATGAAAATCCTCGCCGACAATGACCCCGACGCCAAGAAACGAGAAAATAAACGGTGCCCAATGTCTCATCACCATGGGCTCATGGAAAGATCGTTGCAGAAGATCGACATCACAACACAATGAGAATGGATTTACAGATTATTCTTTTTCTTCGGTATGCGCCGTTAGAAGAGTAGAGGCATTCAAGGTGAATCCACAGCCACATTCTCCTAAAATGGAGAGATGAAGCGTAGATTGGCTAGGCACTACAAAGGAGTCAGGAAATTCCCGTGGGATCGAAATGTGAACAACAATTGTGATTCCTTGCACAGAGAAGAGGGTGATTATGGCCATGAGCTTACCTAGATGCAAAGATATCCCAAACCTTCTGACAGGAAGCGTTGCGACCCCATTTGAACTGGGGGATCCTGTCACAAGTTGCAAATAAAACAAATTAGATCTTTCCCGATGGAAAAACCCAATAAATTGAATATAAACAGATGTATGCAATTAACTCATCAACAGTCCATATATGAGTCTAAACGCAGGGAAACAAGTCATAATATGTGACGCATAGTATCTCGCTCCATCACAGTGCCATCTGGCTGCATCTGCAATTCATTGTTCTCTTTCCACAACTACGCATTGTCTCTCTTAATCTTGGCATAGAACAAAATTGGAAAAATGTTAATATTGGTAGTGAATGTTCTCCTGCAAATGCTCACTGTTGATTATCTTCTTTGGAGAGGCAGTTGTGCCCATTGTTGTTTCCTTGTTAGCTTCCCTTTACTTTCCCATTCCTTCTAAGATAAAAAGAATAAACAGGCGAGGAGAGTCGATCCGTGGGTGGGAACGTCAAACCCTCGCTCGCATCCTTCCATTACATTCTATCGATCAGCAAAGAAATGAGCTCATCATTCCAGAGAGGCAGTGGCATTGCTCGACATGCGGAGGCGATGTTGGGGGAATCGATTGGTATAGGGGTATGCAACCTATTTTAGCGCATGCCGAAACTATCAGAACAAAGAGGGTAAAGATGCACCGCATACTTGCAGAAGGGTTATGGCATCATTTTTCTCACTTAAACCCTTGGAATAGGAACGAGGCAAATGCTTTCTATCCCTCGATGTAGAAATCAGAGATCCTACCAGGAAGGGCTCTCGAATTTGGCTGGGCACTTTCAACACTGCCGAAGACGCAGCTCTCGCTTATGACCATGCCGCCTCCCCCTAATATGTACGTAATCTAAATCTACTTTCATTTCACCACGTAGCTGTAAGGGTAAGTTGAACTGATTTTGCATGTTGTCGGTTTTATTTTCCCTGGTGGCAGTAATCTGCTGAACTGTTGCGTGGGTTTCCTTCATTTATCATGTCGTTTTCTTTGTGTCCCCTTTGCTTGATTTTTCTTCATTTTCCATGGCACTTCTAGATTCATCCACCTATTAAAATTGCTTTCCAAGTCGTGTGGATGATGTGGTGCATCCGCTTAGATGTGATGTGTGCTCGTCCGTGTGTTGCTCCTGGATCCTCACATGTTCTATTAAGAAACGCCCATCTCCCACCTATTGGCCAATGTGTGTTGTGTTGCTCCTTGTACTTTGATTTAGAATTATAACAAAAATATAATGTCTTCATACCAATCTTGTTATTTTCCTAACCTTTCATAGAATTAGAAGTCTTTGTCATTAGCTCAAAGTGACACTAAAGGAAACACCTATTTACAAGTCAAACTCAATTTAATTTTAGAGAAACCTCACTTTTCACTCAATCTCAGATTTTTTCATTGTGGATCCCTAAAATGTCTATTATATTTCATGGGCAATCAGGTAAAGTAGGGAGGTCAAATTCTATGGTAGTGTGATCTTTGACCATGTGTGCTCGAATTTCATCAGACAAATTATTGACGGTTGAACTAAATCCATTAACCATCATCACTGTCAAACTTAAATTTCAATGTTGATCATTGAAACTGAAAACTGACGGTGGGTTGTAATTGCATTTGAAACCATCTAACTGAAGGTACATTAGAAAAAATATTTGAACCCGTGAACTGAATCCATTAACCTTCATCACTGAATTAAAATTTCAACCGTGGCATCGAACTGAAAAAGGTGATAATTTCACGAGGAAAATTGAATTAAAATTTCAACCGTGGCATCGAAACTGAAAAAGGCGATAATTTCATGAGGAAAATTATTTCAACAGGTGAACTAAATCCATTAACCATTATCACTTAATTTAAATTTTAAAGATGGCCATCGAAATTGAAAAGACCTAGATTACACTTTTTATGACGAAAGTGGTTCAAAACGTGGAAGTTTAGACTGGGTAAAGCCATTACTTGCCATAACATGGTTCAAATGAATGCAGATTGCAGGTCATGGCATCATCATTGGATAGTTATCTAAATAAATTAGGAGATGACATCTTATTAACTAATTTCAATTCAAAATATTGTTAATACTATAGAATGTTTGAAATTAGATATATATTAATTAATTTCAATCCCAAAATAAATTAGAACGTTTAAAAGTAGTTATATGGATGTGCAATTTCAACAAATTATCTTATTTTTATATTTCTAAGAATTTCAATTGAATTTTGGGTTTAATCTATTGTTGCTCATCTATTGCACCTTAAAAATTACACAAGAACGGAACCCTTAAAACTTATGGTTAAAAATATAACTTATAGTTAAAAATATTTTGTCTCTAATTTATAATTTAGAATAAACATAAACATTTATGTCTAAGTTGAAAAAAATAAAAGATTCTTGCATTATTTTTAAATTTAATTATTAACATGCCTATAAGCAAGGGAAAATTCACTCTTTATGAGTACAAGATCATTGGTTTAATCAAATGACTATAAGGAGTTTACGCATTTTAGTATTTACTCATTTTCTTGCTTTTGTGTTATGACAATAATTAAAATCTCCTGTGTTGTAGATCCTAAAGTTGACTCATTGACACTATGATATAATGTTTTAAACTACTGAATATGCACAAAGGAAACACACGATACTCTCCCCTTGCTTGCACTGAAATTTACAATTCCCCAAATAACTTATACACTTGGCGTTGTTTTTAAAATCCTACTTGGCAATAGTGCAGGGACATTACCACCATGTAGCTCTTGTTATAACCATGCATTTATAGTTTAAGTTGTATTATTTGGGGTTTGATTGGTTGGTGCAATAGTTGCATTCCCATTCCACAATTGTAATTAAAGGTTTCAATAGAGCTTGCGGAGTAAGTGTTTTATTTCGCGTAGTCTAAAAGTTCAACGATTTTGAACAGAAAAATTTGGTTTTTCCCGCACGATTTAAAAAAATCCGTCATCAATTTTTTAAAACTCTTGGTTACAACTGGAAAACTCTCAAATTTTGGGTGCTCCATGGGGTTTTTTATAGTGTTGAATTGGTTTCTACCATCAAAATCAACATTAAAACATAGTTAAATTCAGATTTTGCAAAATAAACAACATTAGATTTCGGCAAAGAGCCCCCCATCCGAGCCAAATCGTCGAATATTTAGACAACTTCCTTTTATTTTAGCAGATGATCTTGGAACAACTTGCAAGACTTGTAAACACATATTAATATTTCATACGTACAACTAAGAATATGGAGGAGATGTTTCATTACGAGTGTAATGAGAAGAGAAGAAATAATGCAATCTTGAAATTAGTCCCGAGTTAATGTTTTTTCTTCATGAATTTTTCTCCATCTACATATCCTTCTTATTTTTTCTAACACATGGAGGCCTTCCTAAGCTTGCAATAATAATATTTACAATACTACCAGTATTTTCACTTATGGCTATGTATACAATATTGAATTTGTATTTGACTTCTGGGCGAGACAAGCAATCCAAACTGTGTATGTGAATTAGGGAGACATAAAATTATTACAACTTCCCTCACTCTTAACACAATTTATTTCTATGGTAAAGGAATAAGAATAAGAAGAATCTCAACAAATACTATTAGATTGGGATTTAGAATATGAGAAACCCTAAAATGTTTATCTTTCTCTGGGTCCAAAACATAAAAAATACGTGCACATATCTATTTACAAGCAGGAAATTCAGTTCATTCCGACGTTTGGATCGTCACGAAGCTCTATTATAAAGGTTCCCAATATCCATAGCGTTCCAAAGGAAAGCCCATAATCATCTCTGCAGTTGACAAGGTTGTTCTTCCTGCTTTTTATGGCATCCTTCATACGGTCTTGATATGAGTGGAAAAGGCCAATGGGATTTTTTTTTACGAGGCCATCCATGTATTTAACAAAGAAACCATCCCACATACTCATAACTCTATGATTCCATTGATACTATTGGAATACTACTATGTTACCTTATATAAGCTGATTAACTTACTTGTATTACGAGATTTCTTATCTTCTTTTCTTTTTTGGATAGTGATGGACACAAACTATACTAGCTTCTTTATTGGAGCTCAGGTCGAAAGGAAGGGAAAGAGTTCTCCAAGTCCTAGGAAACATATTACTCCCTTACAGGCTCGACATATCTTTTTCCTTCGCTGGGATCCATAACTCCAGGGCCCACAGACGCATGATGTAGAAATTTGAGGTGCACCAATTGAGGATAAAAGGTTTCTCTAAGAATTTTCATCATTATAGTGTGCAATATGCATGTCAAGGGAAACTTGGAAGGATCCATTTGAGCACAACACATGATGTAACCTTCCACTATCAATTGTCTATTATCTTCGATTTAAAACTTCATCCTTTTCAACAACTCGAACCCTTTTGTTACACAACTTAAGATATACATCCATCCTATACATTGCGTCCAGAATGACAGAGCCACTCATTTCGGTTGGAAAAACAGTTTCAAATCTCTCCAAAACCTATGCAACCGCAAGAAGACCTGCAGTAGCCGAATTTTCCTTCCCTATTTCCTTCTTGACACTCTTCCACCAATCATCATAATATTCTTCACCATGTATAGTTCAACAATATCCTTCTGAATGCCATAAAATAAAATAAAAATAAAGAAAATATAATAATTTAAATATTTCACATAGAAGTGGACGACTACTTTCATGTTTAAATAAAAACTACTTAATGTATTTTGGGGGAGGTTTAATGCGAATAAAGGCTATAATTAGAGATTTAGGCAAGTATATATTATTAAACTTGTTTAGGAAAGTAGTTAACGATTAACAATTATGTTTAATAGTATTTATTTAAAGCTAACCCATTTTTAATGGATAGATAGTTACCTTGTAGGAGTATAAAAGAGGTAGGACCCATAAACAAGAAAGTGTTGCGTAGAGCTCAAGAAACATTAGAAGAAAAGTGCGACTCAATGGCCAAGTCAATCAGCGGGTCATCTGAAGATGAAAGTGAAGAAGATGATGGAAGTGGTGTATCTTTTGAAGATAATGGAAATGAGCATCTACTTTTATGCTATTATGAAGAATAAAATACAAATGTGTGTAAAGCAGCCATGCCATACGTGCATTTAAAATTCTACACAATAAGATACAGCTTCTATATGCAGCACTAGCCTTAATATGCTTATATTATAAAGATATGCAGGAGAAGATATGTTGCAAGGAAATATTTGTTACACAGAAATCTTCCACCCTGTGAGCATCAGCATTATTTGGCCTATAGGATCCATTTCAGTGACTCAGATCCATTTTTATCCTTCAGTGATACTAGTTTTCCCTATTTTTATTCCTACCCGCCTGTTGCATCTTTACAGCAGGCGTACCCACGAGTTGCATCCCTATAGCCCGTTGGTAGCATGTAAAATGGTAAAAACCACTATTAATTACTTTTTACTCCAAAAAAGTGGTCATTGGGTGACCTTTGGCTCTCCATCTGCCCAAGTAACGCCTCGATGTGTCCTTTAACCTACCCTTGAGAGGACTATATATTGAGCACATATGGCTTATGGATGGGAGGAAGAGGAGAATCGTAAGAGAACTCTAGTGGATTTTTGCCCTATCTTGAGTCTGCACTCATTGATCCTTGTAGTTGTGAACCATTTATGTTCACCTTCAAAACTCCTTTCTAGTTTGAGTTTGCCATTCATGGAGGATTGAAGTGGTGGAAGCACAAGTGGATTGATCTAGATCTTGGTTCAGATTGGTTTATGGCAAGAGGTCGTATCACTTTGTACTTCTTATTGTTCATTAATAGAAATACTCATATTCTCGTCCATTCATGGTGTGGATGTCATTTATTATACATTGGGTTACATTTGCTTATGATATTATGGACCATTGTTATTGATAATGTTAATGCCATTCATATATTATATGTACTTTTTAGATATTGGCTGTCAAGACTAATTTGCAGATTACAAGTGCGTGGATTGAAAGCTCCAATGGGGATCTACATCAAACATTGGATCGAGGTTGGTTACATCTCTCCATTATCTTAACATTGTCATTTATAATAGCATTGCTTTGAGAATTGAGTAGATTTATGGTAGTCATCTGTCTGTTGTGGTATTCCCAAGCCATAGTGAGTTTTCTCCAATACAGAAATGGTGACTCCACTGGGGAAAACATCCATGTTTGGAGAAAATTTTGAGCATTAGTCCATAATTAGAGTTGTTGTTTATCGAAGCTCTGTGTCACTGATTGGTCGTTAAGATACATTGTAGAAAACTTGCTTTTTCTGAGCCTCTGGACTCTTTAATTTCCCATTTGCCTTTCCTCACCCGTGGGCTAGCTTAGTTTTGCTCGCGTCTACCCACCTCTGTTTACTCTACTGCTCACGGGTTCCCGCAGGATTTCCTTCGACAATAGCGTGTATCTCCGGCTTTTGTTGGTTTATGGCTTTTGGTTGTTGCTGAGTGAGTTTGGTTGGTTCTTGAGTCTTTGTTGGCCTCTTTCTTGACTGTTTCATGCCTTGGTTGTGACCGGATCTCTTCGTTTCTCTTGGTTGAGCCTTCTTGGTTTTTTACCAATCTTTGGTTTTAACCTCTTGGTTTTTTCCTTTTGAGCTCTTTCCTTTGGCTGAGTCTTGCTGTTTAGGATCTGCTGGGCTGTCTTAGTGATCTTCTTGGCACTTCAGTGACTGAATAGTAGGATTTTGCTTGCATTTTTTCATTTCATTTATATTGAAATAATACAAAAATATTCATTTAATTTTTTGCATTTTCCTTCTCGTTTATAAGCAGAAATACAAAAATATTTTACTTTCATGTACTGCATCTTGCATTGAGTGCTTGTTGCCTTCATTTTAGGTTCTTCTTGTTCATGGAAAAGATAAAAGATTGCATCTTTATTTCGGAATTGTTGGTTGACTTTGCATATTAGTGACATTGTTTTATTAGATAGATGAGTCTAGGTTTGGACGATTTTGCATACTATTGAGTCTAGACATCACTAGTTTCATGATCATATCCCTTGAGTAACCACAGCCACTAAAATTAATACTTAATCATAAAATTGATTAGACTGATTTTATTTATAGGGTACACCAACTAGAATAGGTTTAGAGTCTTGGAATAGATCATTGTGAGTTAACAATCCAAGACTACTAGATGAAACATTGGGTGTCTGACCAGGGAGTGGAGGAATCCATGGTATAGATCGGTGTTCTCAGGAAGCTCTACTCAATCCAGAGTTAAGCATGAGGTCATGGGAGGTTGGTTGAGGAGATGTCCCTCTGATACCGGTTGAACATGGGAGATATATCCAGGATTTGTTCATATCTGGGGGTACCGGAGGTTCGTCCTCTTGTGCTTCGGGCTTAGCTACCCTGCCCATACGATGGGTCCCACCTGCGACTGTCCCCCTGAGCATTGGTTATATTGCGGTGGACATAGTTGCCTTACCTAGGTACCGCACAGGGTACTTGCAGTGGTTATGTTGTTTGTGTCCTGAGTCAGTTAGGGATTGGACAACACAGTTGTGTTCGTGCAGTGGACTTGACCCTGTCGACACAGTGAAGCCTGGGTGTCTCTATAACTGATTCGGTTACCTCCGGCTATAGTTTGGGAGTCTCAAGCGTCTCCTAGGCGAGACATACTAGCTCTAGTGTCGGGAGCTCATTTAGCCACTCTGTTTGTTTGCTATTGGTTGTAGTTTCTCTAGGTGTGTGCTTTTGATTTACTATTTTTTATCGATAGTTGGCCTTTAGGAGACGTTGTGTCTCTCTCCAGAGAGAATGTGGCACGGAGCCCTACTCTCCGCCGGTCCCGTCGGTTGGCTGGTTTAAAGCCAGCTTTGGTTACACACCGTATTGCTAGAGGATGTCAGAGGGATCCCTCTAAGTCTTCAGATTCTTATGTCACTTACGTTGAAGACTACATGACTGCACATCCTGATATCGGGCAAGACCCTTCTACTCCTTCGGGTAGAGTTGAGCATACTTCCAATCCCCATACTCCTTGCGAGGATTGGGGAGGTGATCCATTTGAGACTCAACCTAGTTCTGTTTGGCCTAATCCACTTGACCGGGATCCGTTTGATCCTTCGAATCCGGATAATTATCTTTACGAGATGCCCAACTTACTCGAGGAAGGAGAATAGGACGAGCCTTTCATTCCTTCATTTCCACGTGATTATAGATACGGGAGACCTGAGACTCATGATGATACTGGCCCTATGACCAACCCCACCGCACTCTCTTTTGGTATGCCTAGTCACACTACTGTCGAACCTTCCACAACGGTTGGTACTCACGCTGGCACTAGTCAGAGTGTTAGACATACTATACCCACTGGGGGCACTACCCTCGCTAGGGGCACTACGTTGTCCACCCACTCACATAGTATGGGGACTGGTCAGTTTCCTAACAATGCTAATGCTGGAACACGACCACCTCCTAGGAATACCCAACCTAACTGGAATGCTGTTCGGAATACGACTTGCCATCCAGAACCTAATACACGTATCGCTACTCGTCAACCTAGGACTACTTTTGCACATGACACCGTTCCTCCCAACCATGGGGGTGGACACATACCGCATACTTTTGCGTCCACTGCCACCATTAGTAATGCTAATGTAGGGGGTGGGAATATTTCCTATCCACATGGACATCACACCACCAACCCTGCTACTAGTCACACCCATATTGGAGCTGGGAATGCTTCGCATGCTTCTGGTCACCACATGACTGCTCAAGCTAATCCTAATGTTGGGGGTGGGAACATACCATACCATTACGGTCAATACAACATGGTTCCCACTATGAATAGTACATACATGCCCCATACTCATGGTGGCCACCAGTATAACCCACCACCCCAATATGGTGCTCAAAACGCGCATATACCTGCTTACTCTCAAATGGGTCAGGCGGGAGGAGGTTATCCACCTCATGGCCATGGGAAAGCTTATGGGCCGTCAGGTCCTCAGTATCAGCAATTTAATCCTCATGGTCAAGCTTTTGGTCCATCCTATAACACAGTTCCGTTCAACCAACCTTTTATGGGAGCTTATAATCAAGCTTTCCAGTCGCAGCTCCTGTTCCTTGCACACTTGAATCTCCCGGATATTTCGAATCTCATGAATGATCCGGTGTGTCATGACCCTACTTGGCCCCCGGTCCCTACCAAGCTCCCTTCAGACATTCCAAAGTTCGAGGGGAAAGGTGGTGAGGACCCGGGAGATCATGTCACGACATTTCACCTTTGGTGCTCCTCCAACTCTTTAAATCATGATTCCATTCGATTACGACTATTTCAACGCACCCTCATGGGGGCAGCTACGAAGTGGTATGTGGAGTTTCCCGGGATCACCTATAGGGGATTCAACGAGATTGCTTTGGTTTTCTTAGACCATTTCCAGTTACCGGTTCGTTACGATATTGGTACTAAGTTGTTGTCCACTTTCCGTCAGAATAAGGTCACACATATCTCTGACCAAGTTCAAGAGTGGCATCGGCGGAAGAGATTAGTGAAAGCCAACATTCCTCTAGAGTTCCTGTTGGAATGGTTCCTCAAGTATTTACTTCCATACATTGCTAAGGATGTTTCGATGTCCAACATTGTGACTGAGGAACAAGCTATCTTGAAAGTCCAGCAGTTAGATCTACTTTATTCTCAATCTGGCATTTTGTATGACATTATTCCTGACGCACCGAGAACAAGACATGAGCCTACATCAGTTCCTGGACCACATGTCGATGGCATTGTGGGGTCCGCATGCACTCGCCCTGTAGACTTGGTAGCTAATCAAATGCAAAATTTGTCGCTAAACCAGTTTGCTCCGAGACAGGTTCACACCTTGTCCACTTACACTCCGTCGTCTGATGTACACAATGTGCAATCAACGAAACTGTCGGGTAACTAGCAACTTGGTGGTAAGAAAAAGGGGAGAAATAATTGTAGGGGTGGAAACAATGGAAGTAATAATAATAGCAATCGTAATAATCCTCGTAAAGAGAATGCCAACCCTCCTCAGGAAGGCGGTAATGCTGGCGAGGATCGTAAACCTAGGCGTAAGGTGAAATTCCCTTGCAAGCTTTGCGGGGAGGATCATCTTACTCACTTATGTCCTCGAATTGAAGAAGCATCGAAGCATTTGGCACAGAGCCTAGCTGTGTTGAAGGATCCCCTTCCTCATCATCAAAACATGGCTTCGCATGCTCCCACCACTGGTTATGGTACTAATGAAACGGCTTCTTCCAATACTAGTGGTTATGGATGTGTGAATATGGTTCAGTCGGAGGTTTGTGTTTCTACTCGTCAACGCGATTATGGTGCACCACAATTGAATTTGGGGAATGAGCCTCCCCCTCCTCCTGATAATTCCTTGCATATCGAGAAACCTTCCATTATGCCGCAGATACCGAAAGGTGTTCTTAAGCGCTCCACACATAATCCTAATGCTCAAGCTGCCCATAACTACCCCATCGTAGAATATTTGGGCCAAACTCCGTGTGCCATGTCGGCTCTTGAAGTTTTACAAGCTTGTCCTTCTCAGAAGCATGCCCTTTTGAGTGCGTTAGGAGTTCAGGATGGGGGAATTCCTAGTGTTATTAAGTTCGACACTACTAATGTCCAGCCTCGCTTACCTTACCACGTGGATTTTCAAATCCAGGTGGTTTTCCTTAAGAGCTTCGTCAAACATACTATGGTTGATGAAGGTGCCTCTGCATCAGTAATGTCATTAGCTTGTTGGAAATCTCTTGGCTCTCCTCCTCTACTCGCGTCTAGAACTACACTCACTGCATTCGACGGCAGGTCTTTTACACCACATGGAATTATCCCTTCCCTTGTTGTCTCCTTGGGAGGTAAGTCCGTGCCTATTGAAGTCGAAGTGGTTGATGCCCCCATCGACTACAACCTTTTACTGGGTCGGAACTGGATGTACGCTATGAAGGCTGTCGCGTCTACTGTATTTCGAGTTATTTGCTTTCCCCATGAAGGAAATATTGTGACGATCGATCAGCTAGATTTTGTTGGTACTCCTTCCACAGCATCCACGGGATCTGTAGTCCCGCAAGTTTCTGGTTCTCAACCGGCAACTGGAAACATAGGTGTTGGGATATACCCCTCATTGATGGGAACTTTTAACCATTCCACACCTATGAATTTTATTGGAACCATTTTCGACTGTGCGCCTCCTCCTTCGAATATTATGCCATTCCGAACTTCCTATTGTAATGATCCATGGATTTTTCCATCCGCGGATTCTATGTCTGGAGACATTGCGCACGGCGGGATGTCTATGCCTTTATCTGTAGCGGAGCTCACTTACGGTCATATCCAACAAACCACTGTAGATTTGGATCTCTCTTCTTCCCAGACAGTTGAAGAAGATCCCATTACACTACTAGTTTGGGCAGCTAACTCATCTTGCTCTCACGATTTCCTCGACGATACTTTGCCATCTGATGAAGCTATCCTCGAAGCCATGTGTGGTAGTGAGAGGCCTTGGGAAGATATGTACCATCGCTCTTATTTCCTTCCCAACCTTGAACTTGTTGAGCTAGAGGAGTTTAGGATGACTCTGGCTGAGATGGTTCGTCACCCTATGGCTCTTTTGCAGTCGCATGATGTTTTCTTGGAGGGGAATATGGCCAGTATTTCCCCAACCACTTCGATCAACATCTCTCGTACTCCCGGAAAGGTTGAGAATGTTTACGTCGGTGCCGATTTCACTCCTGAGGAGATTTCTATTTACACTTATTTGTTTACGGAACTCCGGGAAGCTTTCGCCTGGACATATGAGGAGATGCCAGGAATAGACCCCCACATTGTTGAACACGAGATTAGAACGTATCCCGATGCTAAACCGGTTCGACAACGCTTACGTGCTGTGAAGCCTAGGAAGGCAGCTGCTATTAAGGCAGAGGTGGAGAAACTGCTCAAAGCTGGTTTCATCTACCTCGTTCCCCCTACCGAATGGGTGTCAAACCCCATTCTTGTGGATAAGAAGCAGGGAACGATCCGTGTATGCACTGATTTCAGAGATTTGAATTGTGCGTGTCCGAAAGACAACTTCCCCATGCCATTCATTGATCAGATATTGGATGCTTGTGCAGGGAGTGAGATTTTTTCATTCATGGATGGATTCTCGGGCTATAATCAGATTCAAATCAAACTTGTGGACCAACATAAGACGGAATTTATTTTTCCATGGGGAACCTTTGCGTACCGGAAAATTCCCTTCGGCCTCAAGAACGCCGGAGCTACTTATCAGCGAGCCATGACCTATGACTTTCACGATCTTAAGATGATTATGGAAGTTTTCTTGGATGATCTTGCTGGCCATTCTTGCAAGAGAGTGTACCACCCCAAGCACCTCCGTATGATTCTCGAACGATATATTCACTACAAAATTCGATTGAATCCAAACAAATGCATCTTCGCTGTTAGGACTGGTCGCCTTCTAGGATTCATAGTTTCGAGGGAGGGTATTAGAGTCGATCCTCTCAAAGTTGAGGCAATACTTCAGTTGCCTCCTTCGCGTAATCTGTTACAACTTCAAAGCCTCCAAGGGAGAGCTACTTTTCTGCATCGGTTTATAGCTAACTGTGCCAGTATTACTAAAGGTTTCGCATGCCTATTGAAGAAAGACACACCTTTTATCTAGGATGAGCGAGCTCATCAGTCTTTCGACGCTCTTAAGAAAGCTTTGGTATCGGCCCCTGTGCTTAGTCCACCGGACTTTACACAAGATTTCATTCTTTATGTGGCCACGTCTCAAGAGACTATTGGCATGGTCTTAGTTCAGGTAGATGATGTGCTCATTGAGCATGTTATCTATTATCTTAGTCAAAATTTAGTAGACATTGAGCTAAGGTACACCCACATAGAAAAGCTGGCGCTTGCGACTGTTCACGCAATCCAGCAGTTACAGCATTACATTTTGCTTCGAACAACCATCGTTGTAGCTCACATCAATCCGTTTCAGTTCGTGCTGTCACGACGCCTTATCGGGCGTAAGTATAATAAATGGATTGTGATCCTTCACGAATTTGATCTTGATTTTGCTTCTGCAAAATCGGTGAAATCATTGGTGTTCGCTGAAATTATTTCGGACCTTCCACGGCTTGATGAGGATGTCATTCATGAAGATTCCTTTGTGGATGAACACTTATTTCTT
This sequence comes from Larix kaempferi, assembly GCA_027924585.1. Classification (NCBI taxonomy): domain Eukaryota; kingdom Viridiplantae; phylum Streptophyta; class Pinopsida; order Pinales; family Pinaceae; genus Larix; species Larix kaempferi. The sequence goes on from BSBM01000551.1 coordinate 1,655,863, forward strand.
ATCTCGACTGAGGACCCTTGGTATGGGGATGTCATTGTATATCTCCAAACTTTGAAGTTTCCTCCGCATTATTCACAAGATGAGCGACAGTGTGTGAGACATCACGCTAAAGATTATACTATCATCGGTGACACTTTGTATCGCCGAGGAAAGGATTCCATTCTCCGTCGTTGCTTGACTCACGAAGAAGCGAAACGGGTACTTGATGATTGCCATGTGGGGCATGTGGCAGTCACTTATCCGGGCTTGCTACAGCCCAGCGTATCATGCAAGCGGGTTATTTTTGGCCTACCATATTTAAAGATTGTATTAATGTTGTGAAGAGATGTCACCCTTGCCAGGTGTTTTCTCGGAACATACTCTCGCATCCAGCGCCCCTCCATCCGTTCGTCACTGTCGGTCCCTTCACTAAGTGGGGGGTAGATTTCATGGATTGCAAACTAGCTTTGGCTGGGGGGCATCATCATATTATCGTGGCCTTGGATTATTTCTCCAAGTGGGCTGAGGCCATGCCTATTGTAAAAGTCGACGGTGCCACTGCAACCCATTTCATGTTCAACCAGATTATCACTCGATTCAGTATCCCGAAAGAGATTGTCACTGACCATGGCAGTCACTTTCAAAATAAGATGATGGAGGATTTGTCTTTCAAGCTTGGGTTTCATCAGGAACACTCGTCTTCCTACTATCCTCAAGAGAATGGTCAGGTTGAAGCAATAAATAAGTCTTTAAAGACCATTCTCCAACGTACCATCCAACAAAGCAAGACCAATTGGCATATCATGTTATATCCTGCTTTGTGGGCATATCGAACCGCAGTTAAGACGGCCACCGGGTTCTCACCATTCCAGTTAGTTCATGGTGTGGATTCACTTTTACCGATTGAATGTGAAATTCCTTCGCTCAAGCTAGCCATAGAGCTCCTCCCTGATACAACGGAGATTGAGCAACGTTTAGTACACCTCATGCAACTTGACGAGCACCGTTAAGATGCTGCTGTGGCCATTGATGTTAACAAGCATCGCGTCAAGGTTCAATATGATAGGTCTGTCCGTCCCCGACAATATGCTGAAGGTGACTTGGTACTCTTGTATGACCAAGCTAAAGAACCCCTGGGGGCAGGCAAGTTCAATCCCATATGGCACGGTCCTTACGTTGTGAGGCGTGTCCTTGAAAAAGGATCTTATGAGTTAGAATATTACGAGGGAGTTGTCTTGAAGGAGCCTAGAAATGGGATCTACCTCAAACGGTATTACGCTTGAACCTTTGGTTCGAGCTGATACTTTTGTACACTGGTGTATAGTTTTCTGTACATAGTTTAGTTTGCCTTTTGGTTGTCGGGTCTGTTGATTAGCCTCTGTTTGATCGACAGATGTCAACGGGATGTCCTACGTTCCTAGGTTTCGCAGATGGTGCTAGCCGACATATGCAGCAGCTTGCTTCTGCTGCCTGGGTTATCTTCTCACCTGACCACCTAGTTGTGTCCTCAGGGGGTGCTTGTCTCGGTCCTACATTAACAATGTGGCTGAGTATAGTGCCATTGTTGAGCTACTTCGGGATGCCATTTCACATGACATCCAGTCTTTAGAAGTCCGCATGGATTCACAACTAGTTGTGTCTCAGCTGAATGGGCAGTACCGTGTATGAGACCCTACATTACTACAGATATTCCTTAAGGTACGACTCTTGGAGAGACATTTTGTTTCCATTACATATATTCATATTTCGAGAAGTCATAATTATATATCTAATGCATACGCTAACTATGTATTAGATTGGCATTTGTCACATTCATCATGAGCACATAAATACAAAGACATTCATACATTTGTCACATACACACATGTAGTAGAACCGAGAACCAAAGTTGTATATATATATATAAATATGTCCAAAAATGGTAGTGCCGTACAAAACTGCAGCCCGTAGATCTCAAAAATATACATATCGATACAAAAAATGATGAGACCCCGGGATATCTATTCCCTCCGAGGAGGTCTAGCTGCCGCCTAAACGAGATGTGTCTCATAATAGTATTGTACTGCATTGACCATCTACTGCAGTAGCCGCACCCAATCTCCAGGAACACCCACCACCTGGCGCTGCATAGCCTCAGGTAGTCGGGCTACCTCTATCGGTGGAACTCGAGCAACCATCCGTGATACATTGCACTGCAATGTCTGGAGTGTGCGCCCTGCTACTGCATCTACTGCCACCTCATCTCTACCCTGATGACCATGTCTTGGGAAGCTCTTAGGTCTCACTGGGCCTTTGTCTGCGAGCAAACAGTCACCCATTAGCACATGATACTACCACCAAAAACATATTTGCATTTCAACTATAATAAAAAAATCCATAAAAATTTAATAAACATAAAACCAAAAGAGTACTCACCGATGTCTCCGAAGGCTGCGCCTGGTGGGAGCGGCATGTCATGGTCCTGTCTGAAGTCTATCCCCGCATAGGGATAGTCCTCTATCGTGATCACCTGTCAGTTCCACCAGCGGAAGAACTCCTTAGTATATGGTGACGCCAGACGACCACCACCCTGTCGTGTCAGTATCTCATCCCACCGGGTCAGGGATGGATCTCGGAGACTGTGAGGAGGGACATCCACCCTCGGGCTAAGTCTCGGAATCCTCTCAAAGAAGAAACTGTAGAGGATGCTACTATACCCAAAGTTTTTGGCCTTACCCTCTTTGCAATCCACCAGTTGTGTCTTCATAGACACCAGCAGAGTAGTACACCAGTCAAATATAGTAGGCTGCAAGCATTGTGATGCGTAGAACATCACCGGTCTGGATGCCTGATGTAGTGCTTTGGATCCCGTGATCCGTACCAAAGTAGCCACTATGATATTTGTGCTCAAGTCCACTATGAGGTTGACCAACACTTGGCTTCCCACTGCTCGTGTGTTGGCTGGACAATACCGCACTATGTAATCTTGCACAGTGATCCTACCACCCATGGTCCGTGACCGAAGACTAGCCACCTCCCCTCTACGGGACAAACCGATAATGAAATAGATATCCTCTACTTCCAGTGTTAGTGTTTTCCCGTTGAGGATGAAGTGTTGAGCATCCACATCCTAGTAGTTGATCAAATGACGGAGTAGTAGGTTTTGGGCCCTTAAACCCCAAAGACTCCAATATTTATATAAGCCACATGCTTGCAATGCTTGTTGTGCTTGCAAATCATTACGCACGGCCTCATCTACCTGGTCATGCTCTCTTTCCCATCACTCTAGAACCATCCTGGAGTGCAAAGCAAGAAATTTTTTGTCAATTTCATGTTTAAAAACTTCTTCACGACCGTACCCGCGGGCTAAATTGTAGACAGTGGCGGGTAGACGCAGGCAGTCCATTTTTTGACTGCGCGTTTGGTGCCCTACACACGACCCGCATACTTATAGCCCGCGGGTAGCGCGAGGCCATTTAGGGCTTGGCCAAACAAAAAATCCCACCAACCAAAATCGAAATTAAATCACTTAAATGAAAGGTATGGCAATGACCACTAACCTGCTCCGGATGGTTTGCTGAACGGTCGCTTGTAGCTCCCACGATCGACGTTTGAAGTTTCAAGTGAAAACTACCCAAATAACTCCTAATTGGTGAATAGTGCAAATGAATTGAAAATTACAAATTTTTATTACTATTTATAATTTTCTGGACCCACTTTTCTATAGTTTTTGCCATTTTGAGCCGTTATGAACTAATATCGTGTCATGGAGTAGTGTTTTTTTAACAGATTTCCTCGACGAGAGTTGTTTTGAACCATTTCACACCTCCGACAGGTACATTTCACACCTAACATATAGGTTAGATGCCATTTTCACATGCATTGTGCATTTGACCTGTTGCCCATTTTCATAAACCCTAGGTGCGACCCCGCTTCATGACTGACACAGAACCTTCACATTGTTATAGAAGTGTCGTCATGTGGCGGTAGGGCTTTCTCGAACATGGGTACCCTAGTTAGAACCCCGTAATGCATTTTGGTGCCCATGCCGTTGTTTGTCCTCAGGATTGGGAGTCCTTTGTAGTCACGCCATGACGTTGCGATACAGATTCATACTCTATTTTGTCTTATGCTGGCCATCTCCCCTAAGGACTCCACTCAGTTATATCATGTTGTGATTGTATTGCATCATCCTACTTGTTGCTTGAGCCTTGTGCTGGCTCCCTCTTACTCAATTGTTAGCCTGGTGCATGAGCACTTTTCCCTGTTGTTAACACCCAAAAAGTGCTCACTAGCTTATTTCCTTATTCACATGACCCATTTGTCCACTTTTCCACCATTTGAGCCTCTAAAGCCATCAAAAGGTCACCAAAAGACCATAATACACCCCTTTTTCCCCTCAAAATAAATATTTTTCCTCAAAAAGCATAAAAAACCCTCAAAAAGGGCCCAGAATTCCCAAAAATATTAAAAAGGGAATAAAAATATTCAAAATATTCAAAAAAGGAAAAAGGAAGGAAAAGGTACCTAAACCATGTTGGTCAATACCATTGGTTTCCTCAAAACCATAATTAGATTCCCCACCACCAAAAACTATAAAACGGTCGTAGGGGCTCCTCACTTTCCATCCATCCATCATCCTATCCTCACGCTGTCAAAATCTCTCATGAGACTTTTGGCCATTTTCAACATCTTGGAGAAGAGACCTTTGGAGCTTGGAGCTACTCACCTTGGGAGTTGCTCAACACAAATCCTCACCATTTGAGGTATCTTAATACAAAATAATCATTCTTTTATTTCTTGTTCTTGAATCATTTTTAAAAAAAATTATTTGTTATATGCACATGCTAGTTTAGATTTAGATTTAGTTTATAGTTGTTTTTTGTTTTCAATATTGAAACTGCTATCACATTGTTGATAGGTGCCCGTTGCACAAAGCTTGGTTGCAAAACCAAGCCAACACATCCAAAAAACCATATTGTTCCATAGAAATGAACTTTGACAGGATCGGCTTGATGTGCATAGCAATAATCTTGGATATGGTCTTGTAAACTAGATTGCACAAGGCTATAGGTCGGAAATCATTGAAGTTCTCAGGATGTGACGATTTAGGAATTAGTGCCAAATAGGTAGTATTTAGCGCCCCAGAGACCAGTCCCATATTCCTAGATTCATCCACAGCATCCCTGAGGTCTTTTCCCATGATATCAAAAAAGTGAGAGAACAGTTCCACTGTCCACCCATCTGGTCCAGTAGATTTATCCTTAGCAAACCCCCGAAGTGTATTTTGTACTTCCAATAAAGAAATAGCCTCGAATATATTGTCCCCCTCCATGTCATTGAACATCCAAGGATATTCCTTGATGATATTGAATTGTTTAGGCAATGATGTAGTATTTGGATCAGTAAAATAATCTTGAAAATGCAGATGCCTCAGACATCAAATCCTTATCACCACGAATCTGCCGCCCAGCATGATCATTAAGATCCCAAATGTTGTTTTGTATTCTGCGGGAATCTGCATAGCGATGAAAGAACTTTGTGTTTAAATTGCTAGCTTTCAGACCACGGTTGTTTGACCCACAATCGCGGTCCAAAACTGTGACTGTCAGTCCCGAACATGCGGTACCGAACCGCGTGTTCAGCCTCGGAACACGCGATCCCAGACCGTGTGTTCCGCATCGGACCCCGCGGTCTCCACGTGCGTCATTCGCCGTGGAACCCGTGGTCTCTGACCGCAGTTCCCTCCTAAAAACCCGCGGTCCACCCCACATGGACCGTACAAATAAGCCCTGGGACCCACTACCCACCCCCCGAACACAAAAAACATGCAGGTATGAGTTTGATGGAATACCTGTATCTCCCAGATCTGAAATCGACCGGTCGGATCGTCCAAAAATGCCACCTCACCTCTAGTACACTCTGATCACTAGTCAAAGTCAAATAGTACAAATGACACTTGTCATGTTGGGCCCACTCACTATTCATAGTCAGTTGACTTTCTCTTGTTTTGGCCATTCTGACCCCATACAGAGTCTGTTTTTCGAAACGTTTCCACCACTGGAATCAACACGACGAGACCGTCATGATGATCACCTTGTTGCATTATTTTTGCCCCGTCATTTTTTGCCCATTTTTTCGACACCACTAGTCGCCTCGGTTTGCATGCCACATCGGCCGTTCTCCGTTTTTCACATATTTTATGTCATCGGATTCATTTTTCCAAGCCGGTGATGATGCTCGACACCATTTCTCGCTCTCACCCCCATATTTTTTGGGTATTTTTCCAAAAATACCCCCCGTCGCCTCGGTTTACGTGCCACATCGACCGTTCTCCGTTTTTGACACTTTTTATATCACCGGAATCAGTTTTCCGGGCTCGTGATAATGCTTGAGACCATTTCTCGCTCTCACCTGGTACAATTTCAACATTGTGTCCCGACACCTTGCTACCTCGGTTTGTGCGTCACATCGGCCACCATCGGATTGTTCCACACTTTTACATGAGCCATTCACTCCTGTCATACTGCAAATATTTCGTTATTTTTCCACCACTCATTCACCCCGTAAGGAGGCCCACCAGTGTTCCCCCCTACCCTCGTTCTTGGTCATCATTACTGTTCCTTGATTGAACACTTCCTCCTTGCCTGGCCATTCCTTTTGTTCGATATAATTTTATCCCTTTTTCGGGCCAGACAAGTCCTTTACGAAAAAGGCACTTAGGGAGTTTCTATTAAGCTCTTTTTTTACTCCTAAAACAATGAAAAGATCGCCGAGCAATCTTGCTTCCTTTCATGCTCGTTAAAGTACCTGAAAGGGCATCTATCTAGTATAAGTTTAACCCTTTTCCGGACCTGGTAGACTAATTACGAAAAAGGAATACTCTAGTCACACTGGCTAGAAGAGTTCTTCATTGCATCCTTTTATGCTTCTTCGGGCCTTGGAGACTAACACACGAAAAAGAAACCCCCTGGAGTCTTCTTATTTGCTTTCAGACTCTCTAAAATTGAAAGCAACCACGAGCATGAACTGTCCTGGGATCGTATAAATCCACATGACAGTACTATTCCATTACTTCAGAGTCTTCTTATCGCTTTCAGACTCCTTAAAATTGAAAGCAATTACGAGCATGAACTATCCTGGGCTCTTATAAATCCACACGACAGTGCCATTTTATACACACTTCTTCTAGTTCCCTAACCCATGAAGAAGTCCCCCATGCCTCTTGGCACTATGATCGATCATCTCGGCAGCACCCCCAATCAGGTCGCCTTTGTTTAGAGTATTCTGCAGTCTCCTGCCATTTTACCACAGCTTAAGTCTCCCTCAGCCCCGTCACCCTCCCAGATCCAATACAGCTATGATCCCTTTCCCACCAGTCAGTTTCATATGCTGCTCGATCATCCCCACCATCATACTCTGAACAAAGGAAGTTTGAGTCCACCCACTCTACTTGCCCAGTTATCCCCCCACAGTTTGTCAGTCATGCCATCAATACTCTCACACTTCGGTTCTTCACCTCGCGCTCCTGTCAAGGAAACATCATTGCCTTGATATTTGCAGGTCTCCCTCTGTCAACGACAACCCCTCTATTCCAGAGGATAGGCCCAGAGGTCCCTACGCCTTGGACTCATCACCATTTGTGGTAAGTGCCTACATACCATTCTGAGAGGAGTCATCATTGCCTCTCCGAGTGGTTGTTTCTCACATGCTCGACTTCAGCACCTTGATCGCATCGTCGAGAATCACGTGGGGTTATATCCCCTCAGTTTTTAGTCGAAGACCCCAGATTTCCCCTGACTCTACCACATTGGTGAGTCCCTTCAGAACACCCAGTTATATGTTCCCGTGGATGTCCGGGTTGCGTTGGCGATTGTATTCGGAAGCCATCCAGTTATATGCTTCCTTGAGTACCCAGTTTAGTTCCAGTTCAGTGTACCATTGAGGTCAGGGCTCCCCGTCACTATGATCCAGCAGCTCATCAGTTCCTCTGGTACTCCCGTCAGCAGCATTGATGTTATTCCAGTGCACCAGTTCTTCAACTTACACATGGTCATCCCAGCAGTATGTCCCAGATTTGTGTCCCCTCTGGACCTTTATGATGTACACAGTGGTTCTCTATGTATCTTTCAGGTCCCTCTTTTAGGGCCTCACAGTTATGTTTATGTATCTTGATACGAGCATGGGTATGCTCGCCTCGTCCATATATTGAGATTCTTCCTCATTCAGTATTTGAGGTTATGTATATGTCAGGTCCCCATTTTTTGGAACCCATTGTTATTATTTTGTTATATCCTGATACGAGCATGGGTATGCCCGCCTCGTCCATATGATCAGATGATTGCTCATCCATTATTGAGTTTATGTACTTTTAGTTCTTGCAGTTGGTTCGGGATCATTGTTCCGGGCTTCAGTTTGTTTTTTCTCTTCTCCACACCCCAGGAAAACCATACATGACTTATGATGTCCATCGGCCATACGATGAGCTCCTACCCTCGCACATCAGGGGGCAATCTGTTAACACTCAAAAAGTGTTCACTACCTCATCTACCACATTACATGGCTCATTTGTCCATTTTTCTACCATATTTCCCTTAAAAACCCTAAAAATCCCACTAAAAAGCCTCCAAAAGGCTTAAAATGCCCCCAAAAGGCCACAAAACCATCAAAAAAGCCTCAAAAAGGCTAAAAAACCCCTTTTTCCTCCAAAAATATCCAAAATTCCTCTAAAAATAGCAAAAACCCTTTAAAAAGGGAATAAAAAATATAAAATAATGAGGAAAAGGAGGAAAAAACCCTATACAACTGACCTAAACCATATGGTTCCCAAAACCATGGGCCAGCAATCCACCACCAAAAAACTATAAATAGGTGATGGAGAACCCTCATTTCTATCCACAATCAAGTATACCCTTACTCTGCCAAAATCTCTCTTGAAACCCTAGTTCACCCTTGAACTACTTTCACCTTAAGAGCCCCTTTTGGCCCATTCCCACCATTGGAGAAAGAGAAGGAGCAAGTTGGAGCTTGGAGCAACCCTCTTGGACATTGCAAGAGCTTCGCCAACCTTCACATTGGAGGTAAAATTAATACAAAAGCCATTCTTTACATCTTGTTTTTTTTTCTGTTTCATGCACATGTTTAGAGTAATTTACATTTCTGTTTTAGCATAATAATTCCCATTTATTGAATTGCTACTAAGGAGTCCCTTCTCCTTAGTAGGTGCTCATTTGCACAAGCTAGGGGTAAAACCCTAGCTACAAAGTTTCTTGCTCACAGGTTCAAATCAAAACCGAGATGCACATAACAGTAGAGCCACACTTATTGGGCACGATAAAACGTTTTTACAGTGAGATGCCCAAAGATGGGGTTTTCATTAGCTTCAGAAAAACGTGGGAAACCCAAAAACGAAACTGGAAGATGGGGAACAACCTTGGGAAGCCAAATCCATTTTCTGAAAAATGTCCATGGACATTCTGGGGCAAAAACGGCCTCCATAACAGTCCCAAATCATGGCCCTTCTCTCCCAGCTGCTATACAATGCAAAAACGAGCTCCCAGGCATGGAAAATGCAGGAAAAATGGTGGAAAACGTGATGGGGAAAGACCTAGTAGTTCAGACTGCGTGAGAGAGGAAAGACTGTGGGTTCATAATGGATTTGGGCACCATTTCGTGGGTGTTTTCTTGCCCAAGGAGACAAAATACAAATTCCCAGGTTGATGGCTTGCCCATACACGAAATTGGCTACCATACCTCTTCATTCCCAAGGCATTAACTACCTCAACCAATTTCTGGAAGAATTAAATGATTGGGTCCATAACCCAAAATGGGTAGTTGGTGGTTTATGGGTTTTCTCATTGACACATGGATTAACACCACTGGCTCAAGGGTTTGAATAATTTCCCTCCCTAATCCTTGTAGAATCATGCCCCCATCTCTTTGTTGCATAGCATAGCTAGTTGTGGGTATTTTCATTAAAATTCGTATTTACATGATGTCTTATTTACGTTGTGCCTATCTAGCACAAGAACCATAGGCATCTTTTTTTTTTAATTGCCGATACAATAACTCTAAATCAATGGTGGGGCCTTGGCCTTGAGCTCCTCACCATGATTAAATAACAGTATTTACATCATTTACGTTTTAATGCAAAGGGGATCAAAATGGGGACATTACAAAAATCTTTTAAAGAATTTAATTTCACAGCCAGCTTATCCATAGCCGACCTCTCCCCAGAAACATCAATGTTCACCCAATGTGATCGCACACCCACATCATAATCCTGATCATTTAACCATACAGAGTTAAATTTGAAGGGATACACATGATGAGTTACATTGGTTTCAAATTGCAGAATAATGGGAAGATGATCACTGATATGGGACTGCTGAATCCAAGTTATGTAAGTCTGGAAGGAGTTTAAGAGAGGCGCTGATATCAAGTATCGGTCAATACGTTTGGAAATCAGATTATCATCCTTTATGCCATTAGACCATGTTGGAGCTAAAGGCCGCGGCTCCACATCAATCAGAGAGTATGTAGAAAAGAGATTCCTAAAATATGTCCCAAGAGGGTCCCTTCTAGCTGCTTGGCCCCAAATTTCCTCAGCCCCCCAAAAAAATTTCAAATCACCTGCAAGGATCAAATTTTCCAACTCCAATAAGTGCCCTGAACATGCCAGATTCTAGAAAGCTTCCCTGTTACAGTATGGACCATAGCAATTCACAATATTTATATCTTTCTCCGAGCCTCTAATATTGCCAGATAGAAGAATACCCAGGGATATAATAAAAGGATTTAACCTAAGAACCCCAGTGTTCCATGCCGCCAGGAGTCCACCAGAAAGTCCCACAGCATCAACTGAGCGCATACACCAACCCGGCTTAATTTTGTTGAAGAATGAACGAGCCTTCTCCCAACAAACCATTGTTTCTTGTAGAAAGACCAAATCAAGATTAATAATATGAAGTACTCTTTTGAGGGCCAATTGTTTGGGCAAACCCCCCACACCCTGGATGTTTAAAGAGATAAAGATCATTATTGACCCCTGGCTAGGGATTTTATTCCTCTAAGAGCCCTGGTATCAGGATAGACGGGGGTAACCGAATTATTGATTTTGTAATTTCCCCCCAGTGAAACGAACTTCTTATTTTTCCTAGCACTTCGCGTTTTTAAAGGAGAAAATTCCGGATCCAGTCCACCCTACCGAGCCCCCTTCATGATACATTGTTCACCCAGAGTATCCATATTATCAGCAGGAGGAGGATTGTTCAAATCCCCCAGGTCCGGAACCGGAGCCGCAGGGCATGAGGGATTGTCCTCCATTGAAATGCCCGGATCACATTTAACAACCACTCGATTTTTTAAGAAGATGGGAAGGGGAGATTTTTTAACCATTTTAGAGTACGATGGGATGAATAACACCCGATCCTGGGGAATTGACTCACAGTTCTGCAAAGTGCGTGGGAGAAGAGTATCAGACGGAGGTTCCGACGAACTCGTTATCAACGCCCCACCCCCAATAGGATCGGTATCGGTCAATGGCACCTCATAATCTAAGGATAGTATGATGGTAGGACTGTTAATGGTGGCCGATGCAACCGGTGAAATATGAATGTTAGAAGTGTCCACCGTATTAGGGGAGGAGATCGCCACAGGTAGAGGATCATCAGATGGGGGAGACACATTGACGGACGGAACATGAGGGTCTTTCTCAGACTTAGAGGAAATGGACAGCATTGGATAAACCCAAGTCAAATAATTCCCATTGTTACCGTTATTTAGCTCCAGAGAATTTATGAATTTGATATCCAATTCATTCAAAGAATGATAAAGGGAAGGGTCATTTGTTTCTAACTTACCCAATAAGCCCGTGGCCGGCGCATTCGGAATCGACACTCTATTAGAGAAGCCATCAAGTCTGCCATTTGTATCCAGCTCTTTGTTGCTACCATCATCCGAAGACCAGAATGGATCCGTCCCCACCAGACGCCAAGAAGAAAACCTCTCATTGCACTGCCGCCAAAGATGACCCACCTGTTTGCAATTAGAGCAGCGGAAAGGAATGCCCCAATAATCAATGACCAAGTCCAGTTTGCGACCACACCAATTGATGTGGAGGACATCAATAAACCCCAATGAGATATCCACTTCGACCAAGAGCCGCCCCATTCGACAGTCAAATCCAACCAAGTGTTCCTCCTCCACATGAAGAAACCGAACCAAACTATTACCAATGGCTTCGAAATCCCCCCGGTTCCAGAGAGCAAGTGGAAGACCAGGGATGAGAACCCACAAATGGCGTAAACGCACAGTAACCGAAGGTAAAAGCAAACTCCGCATGCTTGATTAATAATATAGTATTGAATGGTGCAGAAATTACGGGTGCCATTTCCAAATGTTAGGTGGGCATCTGAAAGAGAAACACAAGGACTTGAGCTATTATTTATTAGATGTAGAACAAAAAGAAAGGATATCAAGTGGGAAAGAAAAATAATAATTTGTTTGATTAATAATATAGTATTGAATTGAGCATCAAGTAGACACACCCATCCAAGTTTCCACCTTGCATTGTTCAAGTACTCGTGGAAGCAAAACTCAAGGAATCTATGTGTCTAATACTAGCAGTCCAAGAATCATACGTATTTCAATTTTTTGGTTAGGGTTTGCAGGAACGTTTGCTCGAATGGAGCCACCGCCGGATCCTGGCCGCAATGGCACGGATGATGCTCGCCCTCTGGTTGCTGAACTGTTTAAGGTGCTGGTTGCTTCACAACCTGCCTCGTCGAAAGCCACAGCCCCGCCTGAATCCAAGTTTGTAAGAAGAACGGAGGTTCCAGAAGTGAAGCTCACCTCAACTGCCTCGAAATGTAAAGCCATTGCGTTAGCAGAAAAAGGACTGGTAGGACATTTCACGGGTCTCTGGCCCTCCCCTCGCTCCATTGAAACCTGGCTCAACAAAAATTGGCGACCTCTAATACAAGGAGAGGTGCAGCAAATATTCTGTGGGAAAGGGTTCTTTGTCTTTTACTTCAAAAAAAGGGAAGATCGAGACTTAATCTTCAGGAATGGACCATATTTCATGGGTCCAAGAGGAATGTATCTTAACAAATGGGACCTCTCCTTTGATCCAGAAAAAGACATTCCAAGGGCAGTACCTGTCTGGGTAAAGTTGCCGCATCTCCCTCTTCATTGTTGGAATGACGAAGATTTACGCGCTATCGGCAACCCGTTGGGGAAATACATTGACAAGTCAAAGCCAAAACCACCAATGTTCTCTTGTGCAAGAATTTGTGTTGAAGTCGATTTGGAAAAGGGCCTTCCAGAAGCTATAGACTTGGCAATGGAAGGATGGAGCCACAGGCAAATAGTCGACTATGAGCAGATTCCCTTTAAATGCAAGGTTTGTCATGAATATGGGCACTTCGCGAGGTTATGCCCCAAAAGAAAAATCCCAAAAGTAGAAGAGACTCAAGGAGGAGAATGGAACGAAGTCTCAAAGAAAAAAGGGGGCAAGAATAACACAAGTACAGTGGCCAAATCTCCACCTAAAAACAAAGAGAACTCTAACAAGTTTTAGATCCTGAGCAGCGAGGAAAATGAAGAAGAACAGGAGAAAGAAAAGCAACCTGAAGAGCATCAAGGACGCCAGATACAGAACGATAATGAGGACAAGAATTAGAACCTACCCACCTCTCAGCATGCAGTGGATGGAATAGAGGCCTCTTTAAACTCGGGAGGTTCAGTAACAAGAGCCAAAGCAAAATTATTCCAAGAAGAAACCTCAGAAAGTAAAGAAGATTAACAAGAACCCATAGCCAAAAGAGGAAGAAGACTTAACAAAACAATCAGAGAACAAGAAGTAGCCAGAGAAAGGGCGGCGGGTAAGCAAACCAGTCTGGATCAGCATATAAGAATAATACCTAGTGGAAAGCAGACTCAGGAGGAAAGAAAGGACAAAGCAGGTCCTCTTCTAATAAAAAAATAATGAAAATAGTCTCCTGGAACTGTAGAGGATTAGGTGGAAAGCAAAAAGCAGAAGCAATAAAAAGAATTAAAAAAATGGAGAATATTTCAATCCTCACAATCCAGGAGACTAAAATGCAAAAGGAAGACTGCATCAACATCATGAAGCAAGTCTGTCCCAAAGGAAAAGGAATAGCAGTCAATGCAATAGGAGCATCTGGAGGACTAATATCCATATGGGATGAAGGTAAGTATAAATGCCATTCCTCCGAAATAAGTCGGCATTGGATTTTTATTGAACTAGAAGACATATCAAGTAATGACAGGTTCTGGGTCGAAAACATATATGGGCTGACCATGTATGGCCAAAAGGAACAGTTTTGGAACCAGTTAATAGACCTTCGCCTCACCCTAGCAAATCTCCCTTGTATTCTAGCAGGAGATTTTAATGTCACTATTTCAGTGGCTGAGAGGAAAGGTGGGTCAAAAATCAGAGACCCGTTCGGAGAAAGAATGGAAGATTTACTATCTGAATTGGATCTTATAGACATCAAGCCCAAGCAAGGTGTCTTTACCTGTAATAATAAGAGGATTGGCCCTAATCATATTGCTGCTCGTTTAGATCGGTTTCTAATCAACTCTTCCTTTCTTCTCAACTCCAAAGTCCCTGAGTCTAAAATTTTAGCCTCAGCTACCTCGGATCACAGGCCCATCTCTCTCTTCTTTTCCTCTCCTGGTAACCTAGGCCCTCTCCCCTTCAGGCTCAATTCGGCTTGGCTCGAGAACCAAAACTGCATGGATGAAGTGATTTCGATTTGGAAGCAATTTATCCCTGGGTCTCCTGGTTACATTTGGGAGACCAAACTAAAGCTTATCAAAAGAACGCTGAAAAACTGGGCAAAGAAAAACAATATGAAACCTGGAGAAGAGCTTGAGAAGCTCCAAAAGGAGATGGAACAACATCAAATTAAAATGGAACAGACTACTGTCACAATGGAAATGCTTAGAGAAGAAAAAAAACTTGATGAGACAATTCTGAACATTGCTAGAAGAGAAGAGGAAGAACGGAGGATCAGATCAAGATGTCTCTGGTTAAAGGCAGGAGATAGGAATACAAAATTCTTCCATGCCCAATGCAAGGAGAGATATAGGAAAAATAGCATCCTACGCCTCACAAGGGAGGATGGTCAAAAGATAGAGGGGCAGGACATCATTCTTCAAGAAGCCAAAGCTCACTTTGAGAATTTATACAATGAGATTGAGGAAGTCTCCAAAGAAGATTTGGACCAAATGAGTATGGAAATCCCCGCTCTCATTTCAGAAGCTGACAACAAGAGGTTAATGGATCAGATAACAGAAGAAGAAGTGAAAAGAGCAGTCTAGTCACTTCATCCGGAAAAAGCCCCCGGCCCGGATGGACTTCCCATTCACTTCTATAGGAAGTTTTGGCACTGGCTCAAAAAAGATCTTGTCAGAATGCTCAACTGGACAAGGAAAAGAGAAAGAATCGGAGGGGCCACCAACTCCACCTTCATTGCTCTCATACCCAAGGAAAAACATCCTCATTCTATAGGAAGGTTCCGTCCCATCTCTCTTTGTAACTCTTCCTATAAAATTCTCACCAAAATCATTGCTAACAGAATTAAGAGGCTTTTACCCAGAATCATCTCCCCAAATCAAGGTGGCTTCATGGCTGAACGGTAAATCTACGACAACATTCTTCTTGTTCAAGAGGCAATACACTCGAGCGTTCAAAGAAAATATTCAAGTATGGTTATAAAACTGGATATGGAAAATGCCTTTGACAGAGTTAGGCATGAATTTCTTTTCACAGTTATGGAAAAATTTGGTTTTGAAAAAGATTTTATAGGATGGATCAAAGCATGCATAGGATCCCCTTAGATCACCCCTTTAGTAAATGGCAGACCTTCTTCCTTCTTCCGCTTGTCCAGGGGGCTGAGGCAAGGTTGCCCCCTGTCCCCCAGTCTCTATGTCATCATGGCGGACTCCCTGAGTAGGAAACTTAACAGTCAGCAATTGAATGGCTCCCTCCCAGGCATTGTCATAACCAAAAACGTTCCTTCCATTAACCACGCTCAGTTTGCTGATGACACCATTTTGTTAGGAAGCGCCTCGTCCATTATTGCCTCCAGATTTAAGTCAATCCTAGACCTCTTTCTTCATGCCTCTGGGGGAAAAACGAACAGTCAAAAGTGCAATATATACAGTTGGAACTGTGGAAACCTTCTACTCATAAATATAGCTCTTATACTTGATTTTAAACCCTGTTTCGATTGGACATCCTTCAAATATTTAAGCATCCCTATCACTCATAAAAGAACCTCCTCCTCCTCCTGGCATCCGATTTTGGAAAAAATCAAGAATAAAATCAACTCTTGGGGATCACGATGGCTTAATTTAGCTGGCAGAGTGACCCTGATCAAAGCAGTCATATCCTTAGTTCCCATTTACATTGGAGCCATTCTATTGGCCCCCAAAACGGTCATGAATGATATTTGTTTGGAAATCAAAAAATTTCTCTAGCAGGGAGGGAAGACTCAAGGCAAGAAGTTCCACCTTGTCAACTAGAACACCATTAAGGAGAACTGGAAAAAAGGAGGATTGGGCATTCATGACCCAGCAACGATGAGCAAAGCATTGGGAGCAAAAATTGTATGGAGAATGATATCAGGCAAAAAAGAGTGGTGGAAGGAGGCAATAAGGAAAAAATACACCATAGGATCAAGACAGAGGTGTCTAAATAATATGAAGGAGAATACAGGAACTACCATTTGGAAACTTATGCTCGCTTCAGCAGGGTTAATTAAAGATAATATGTATTGGATCCCTGGTAACGGAAATAAAATCAATCTTTGGATAGATAGCATCAATGGAGAGCATCCTATTGGTGAAATACAAGAAATCCAGAATGTCAAAACCTGGCTTCAAGAGGCAAGGATAAAGAATCTGGCGGATATGGTTATTTGGACACCCTCAGGGAAATGGAAAGACTGGAAAAACATGGATCCCCCAGGAAATTTAGTTGAAAGCTATAAAGTCTTCATACAAATTTTGCATGGGAAATCCCCCATAAGCATCAGATCCAAAGACATCAGAGGCTGGGTAAAAGCAGGAAAGTACTCTGTCAAAGATGGCTACGCACTGCTTACTAGGAACAACAACCCTGCCCAAACAAGGTGGAAGAAAGTTTGGAACAGAGATAGCATTCCAAAGATAAATTACTTCTTCTGGATTCTAGCTCACAACAAACAATCAACAGCCGATAATCTCAAGCTACGTGGAATTGAAGGCCCCTCTAGATGCCCTCTATGTCAAAACGCAGAAGAAAATGCACAACATCTATTTCTGGAGTGCACTTTCGCTAGATAGGTTTGGAATTTGGCTCTTGACCCACTAGCAAATTCATTTTCCTTCCCCAGGAAAATGAAACAGTTGTTGGAGGAATGGAATTATAGATTCCAGGGAGGCTCAAAAAATAAGCCCACCTTCTCAAGAATCTGGAAGCTTCTCCCTATGAATATATGCTGGCAAATATGGCTAGAAAGAAATCGAAGAGTATTTGAAGACAAAAAAAGCTCAGAGACGAGAATAGCAAACAAAGCAATAATCCTTATCTCTGAATCTTTGAAATCCAGGGGCATGGTACTTTATTCCAAGGAAGCTTTAAATTGGAATGAATTCCAATGGTGTCAAAGGTTCGCAACGGTGAGTTCACTTCAGTCCAAAATTCCTCCAGTCTGTCACGAGTGCGAAATAAGAAAAGACAAACAATCCTTTGAAAAATGGTGGAAGGAACAAGCAAGATTCACAATCTTATTTGACGGGGCCTCAAAAGGGAACCCGGGGGCGGCAAGTGCGGGGGGGGGTAATTTTTGACCCTGGAGGAAATAAAGTAGCAGACTTTTCTTGGGGACTTGGCATCAACACCAACAACCAAGCAGAATGGTTGGCCTTGTATCATTCTCTAGAAATAGCAGTCACCTTTAACATGAATCGCTTACAGGTATTCGGGGACTCCAGACATGTAATTCAAGCTATGCGCAATGGCAACTCCCATAAGAATGACAGAAGCCAAAGAATTCAGAAAAGAATCAAGTGTCTCGAACTCCCAAAGGACACTCTCTATTTCCATGTGTTAAGAGATCACAACTCCATTGCCGATAAACTAGCAAATGTTGGTGTCACTTTGGGCAAGGGACAAGCCTCTCTCAACAAGGTCCCAACTCATCGTTTTATACCTTAATGAATACATTGTTAAGGAGCTATAATACTTGGAATAACCATACGCATGGTAGCCCCTATCACCATTGCGATTTTGGTCTTGGACACCATTTCTCCCACCACCACGACTTGGCTTGGCAGTCTCACATCAACCCACGCGCCCTCCTCGTGGCTTGCTCAGATCTCACGCTTGGGCATTTATTATCCCATGTGTCCGTCAGTTGTATAGAGCACAAAACGGAAATCCCTTCCTACCCTGCCCTCGCCCCAGCTCTGCAAAGTCTCTGTATCTCCCAGGGCCATACAGCGTCGTTTGTAGACGTTTCTCCCTCGCCAGTTAGCAATATGGAAGGCGTCAGACAGGACATAGCCACGCTGAGCCAGCTTTCTTCCGAAATCAAAACTTATCTCTCCAGGACATACTCAGCAGTCTATACCACTGCAAACCAAATCGACGAGTTAGCTATGGAAGACAGATACATCCACGCTCGGCTCTCTTGTCTGGAATCGCGCATGGAGGACATGGACAGAAATATTATTGAGTTAATGGGGAAAGTTGATAGCATCAAAGCATACACCTCTGCCTTTGTCTACAAAACACACTGTAGCTTTGTGCAGGAGGCCCCAACTATAAATCAGGAGATGGTAGACGCGGCTTCAGTCCAGTAGCATAATTTCAATTGATGGCAGTCACTTCTTTCCTTGCCTGCAGGTTCACTTAGATGCTCCTATCTTGAATGTTTTTTTGTTTAAAATTATGCAATCAATTTGTAAGGGTTTATCCCAACAGCAAAAATAGAGTTTATAGGAAGTCAGAAAGCATAGAATTCCAAGAAAAGAACTCTATAAGCCTCTGCAATTTTCCCTTCTCTGATGCAGAGTGCTGGCGTTTGTTTTTTATACTGAATGGCTGTGCACAGCCTTTGTTAATATAAATCGATCACCTCTTTCTGTTTAAAAAAAATATAGTATTGAATGGTGTAGAAATTACGGTGGCCATTTCCAAATGTTAGGTGGGCATCTGAAAGAGAAACACAAGGACTTGAGCTATTAGTTATTAGATGTAGAACAAAAAGAAAGGATATCAAGTGGGAAAGAAAAATAATGATTTGATATGGATGGAAAGAAAACACAAATTTACAGTCACTGCTTTAAGGTTGATTGAAACATTTCTGATATCATTATTAGTTTAATGTGTGAAACACGGAATGATATCTTTAAAAAAATTGATAAACAAGTTCTACAGAGAAAGTATGCCAATTTGGTAATTATTCCATTTCAAGCTTTCTAACCAGCACCATGAAGTGATGTGATGGCCGGTAACATTCATAAAGAATATGATATTTATTATTAATAATTATATTAATAAGAAAGTAAAGAAGTATTTACCACTAACACTCTCAAGGATTTCAATATAATTAATAAATGTTTTGATGAATTAAGAAGTATGAAATTGAATGGTATTTATATTTTATGGTGTTTAAAAAATTAAAATTTTGGTTTTTTAAATTGGTTTTTTAAATTGGTTTTCAAAATTTAGCCAGCTAATAGGAGCCTGCATCAATATTACACCTAGATAGAATATTAGATAAATTCTGAATTGTTTGGAATTTTTGTACAGGAAAGACCAATACAATCAAATTATACTACTATGGTATACTTTTGATAACTTCATGACTTACTGCTTCCACAGAGAGAGAGAGTGAATGGAGGAGCAATGTGACTAGGAGGCAATGAATCTAGCAAGTCTTAATTCCACCTCTCTCCTTTTTTTCTAAATCTCATGGATTGTTTCAAGTTTCAACCCAAATATTAAGTCTATTGCAAAAGATACATATTCTAAAAAAAAATTGCAGTATTTTAAGCCGACCTCTACATGAAGTCTCATTGTTCTATACTTGGGGGATCATTATGTACTTGCTAGATCTAGATGTTTTATAGGTGGGTGGTATGCCATGGGCCTATTCGATATTACTTTTATATTTCTCTCGTCACACATTATTTAGAGCCTTTGATGGTTGATGAATTAAGGTTTAATAGTTAGATGGATCATATACCAGTATAGATCAATATATATCACTATAGATCAAATCCCTTGAATTCAACATTTTTTTTAAAATGCAAAATTTGAGGAAAATCTTGTATGCAAGGGATTCAATCTCTCTTTGAGCTTAGTTCCAGAGTTAAAATGGAACTGGAACTATACTTGTTTAATATGTAAATCTCTAGTATGTGCTCAAACCCTTAGCAATAAGTATCCAAGTTTAATAAAAAAAAGAGTTTTACTTAATTGGAATATGTATATTTTTTATTTTGAACTTTAAGTTAGAGTTAAGATTGTAAAAATTTAATTTAATTAAATATTTTATTATTTTATTAAAGTGCCATGTGTCAACTCCACATTGAGCATGAAATTACACTTCTCCTTCATATTGGAGTGTAGAAAGTACCTCTCAAGTCAATAAGTAAAGTAAGATGATCCAATGAATAAATTATATATAAGAAAAAAAAAAAAGATATCATATTTTATTCTCCAAATCAGTTCTATTCAATCCAAGAAAAAACAAAGGAAAAAATAGGTTGCCAAATATTTAATTACAAATTTCATTCAACAACACAAAAACCTAAATATGCAAATTTGGTATCCTACTATTTCATAAAATTGTTCTTCTTAAAATTTACTACTTTTTAAACTTAAGGTTTAGATATTAAATTTTATAATGTAAAATTAAGTATTGAATAATATGAAATTACTAAATATAAATCTAATTTATAAACAATCAAGATTGAAGACTGGACTATGAAAACATTAAAACCACATAATAAGAAAAACAATTCAAAATTTTCTTGTCCACTTGAAAATAGACGAATATGATTTCTTATACGATAGATGGCTTGGCTATTTATACCCATAAATAGCATTAACGTTTTGAGGTAAGACAAAATATTATATATTTAATTATTATAAAATATTTACTGACTTTAAAAAATTATTCTAAAATTTCACCTTTTAGCTATAATTTTCTTAAAAAAATACTTTAACAAAGAAAGGAGAATATGGTGGGTAAAATCTCATGATTGGGATACTTTTATTAAGATAATTTGGTAAATAATATTTTTTTTTTAGAATTTTGTTGTTGTTGTTTTTTTTTTTTTTAAATAATGAGTACATGTCATGATTATATGTTTCAATTTGTTTTACCCTTATTTTTTTCTAAACAATTTCAATGAAAATTTAAAACAACTTATATATGATTCCGACAAGCACATGAGATAAGGTGTCACAATTTATAATCGAAAGGTTAAGTACAATATAATTAGTAGAGATGTGATTTATTTGCATTGTACATGTACACATATTTATTATTGTTTTGAATATTCCTACAATATATTTAAGTTGCATCGACATGTATATGTGGTTTTTTGCAATTGTATAATATGTGCAACCCTTTCATACCCTATTGGTTTCTCTTGATTTCCTTTTCAGATGACCCTGCAAATTTGTTATCAAAATGTAATAGGTATCAAATTTTTTATTTGCAGTGCACTAGTAAATAATTCAAATACAAGTTATTTAGTTTTCATTAACTAGAAATAATACTGTAGTCGCTTAAGTTGCATTTAATGTCTTGAAGGTTGCATAAATAATACACAACACTTCACAAGCTTACAGTGTGCTAGTAAATAATTCAAATACAAGTTCGAGAATTTAATAACCCATATATTGTTGCAAATCTTCAACTCATCAATTAGTTAGACTTGTATTGAAAAAGTATAATCATGTATGACCCACGATGACATGCTTATCCTCTTCATTTTAGCATCCAATTCACGTTCACCCCTTTTTTTTTATCAATAGCCACTAGGGAAAATTTTAGGGATGAAATTTATGTTAGAATTTAATTAAAAACCCATCTAGACTTGGAATATAAGTTATTATTCATTTTTGATATTTTCCTAGGTGTTTGACTAGGTTGTTGGCCACATCTTGCCTTTTTAGGCTCACAACTTGCCATCATTATCTACATGAGCACCATCAACTAGACTTTGGATAAATTATGCTTGCTTTTATGACTGTCCAGAATAGTAAGAGCACACTTCCTGCTTTTACACAGGTTTGTCCTGCTTTTTCTGCTTTTCAGTGGATAAGGTTAAAGTTGGTGATTTTATGGACTTGGAAAGCTATCTACTTTTTGGCCAACACATCCTCCATCCTTTTCTCTCCAAAATCCATCATCTTACTACTTCTTCATCACTCATTAGCTTCCATATATGATTTAACTAATTCATGAGGTCCTTGACTGATTTGGAAAGTGATGTTGCCACTATTGGGGTTTATTTTCCTTTTTAGTAAGCATGCTTTTGTGAGCTACTCAAACTTCCTGTAGTGCATTTAAATTTACTTTATGAGATGTATTATTTATTGTACTATCATTGTTCAATAATATCATGATGGAATTTTATCCTATTGAGTTTCTTCTCTCAAGTTAATTCTGCTGAAATTTTCTTCCTTCTCTGCATTCTTGCAAAACTAATTGTGAGGTTTCTTCAGTGAACTAGATTTAGGCTGTGGAAAATTCTCACATGGTATCAGAGCTATGTATTATTGAATTTCCTCCTGAGTTTTTTTTGCAAATATTTTGTGCAGGTACAACAATTTCATGGATTCTTATGTTGTCCCTCCTCTTACTCTATTCGATTATGTTGAGTGGAAGCCAAAGATGGTTGTAGCTCTAAAGAGACAATGTCCCTCTGATGTGTCTATTGATGCTGTGAGCGAGCCAGAATCCTTTGAAGAGAATAAAGAATGGCTAAATGACTGTGACAGAGCATTTGAAGTTATGTGTCTAGCAATGTCTTCAGATATGCACTACCTCCTCATTGGTTTTGCAGACTATACTTTTGAGCTATGGTCCAATTTGGACATCACTCTAGATAAGTAGAAGATTGGTTCATGTAGAGAGCCCATGGACACATCCTCATGTGTTCTCCCTTCTGATGGCTCGGCCTCAACTCTCTCTGAAGAAATTCTTCAAGATGTAGAAGAAGAAATTGCAAACATTTCATAGTCAATTCTTGTTGAAGATAATTTCCATGATTTGAATGCTTCACCTACAAGTCATGAAGTAGAATATGAAGAGGACTTCTTATGTGGCTCTAGAAGATGTCAAGGATCCTGAATCCTCATCCTATGATGTTGATGATGATAAATCTTCAACTTAGAAGGGAGTTGTTTCCATTGTTGAATAGGATTCCATCCATTCACACTTCTCCTATCATTCTTCATATTTTGATCTTGAGGATGACAAGCTATTTGTTGATGATCCTATGCATACTTCACAAGGTGATAGTGCACAATAGGTTGATCCAAAAGATGATTTGAAGGTTATATCATATCTCAACAATGCTCCATTTTCACTCACTTGCAGTGATCTCATTCCTTCTAGATATTCTTACAAGATGTCTGGCACACTTCCATAGGGATGCACTGAAGATGGAGGAAACCACCACTTGCTTGGGATTGATTCTCAAGCTCATCAAATCTCTTTTGAACCTGATCTTAACTCACATGGTTCAATGTTCAAGTCTAAACAACATTCACTACTGCTTGGGTTCAAGTCTCAAGCATAACATGGTATATTTGGTTCCAGAGAGCTTCCAAAGAGCTTGCATTGATTGGTGGAGAATTCAAGCACATGTTTTTGGAGCATGATCCACTTCTTCCAAAGAGGAAGATACCTCCATACATATGATCAAGTTCACACCTATTTGAGATTGGAGCAACAATTTTTTGTGTGTTTCATGTCCATTCTTGAGGGAGGGTTTTATTCCCATGAGGATTTCCCTGTTTCCTTAGTTTACATGGGCAGATAATAATTTTAATGGGGTGACCATAAGGCTTTGTTGCTTGGGACCTAATCATATTTTACTCACTCTAATTCAGGATTAAGGGGGTGTGTTAGAATATTAAAAACCCACCTAGACTTAGAATATAAGTTATTATTCAATTTTGACACTTTCCTAGGTGTTTAACTAGGTTGTTGGCCACGTCTTGCCTTTTTAGGCTCACAAATTGCCATTAGTATCCACATGAGAACCCTCATATAGATTCTGGATAGATTATGCCTGTTTTTATGACTATCCAAAATAGTAAGAGTGCACTTTTTTACACAGATTTGTCCTGCTTTTTATGCTTTTTAGTGGATAAGGGTAAAGATGGGTGTTTTTATGGACTTGGAAAGCTGTCTAATTTTTTTTCCAACACATCCTCCATCTTTTTGTCTCCAAAATCCATCATCTTACTACTTTTCCATCACTCATTAACTTCCATACCTGATTTAGCTAATTCGTGAGGCCCTTGACTGATTTGGAAAGTGATGTTGCCACTATTGGGGGGGTTTTGCCTTTTTAGTAAGCCTGCTTTTGTGAGCTACTTGAATTTCCTTTAGTGCATTCGATTTTACTCTATGAGGGGTGTTATTTATTGTACTATCATTGTTCAGTAATATCATGATGGAATTTTATCCTATTGAGTTTCTTCTCTCAAGTTAATTCTGCTAACATTTTCTT
Organism: Larix kaempferi; assembly: GCA_027924585.1. Lineage (NCBI taxonomy): Eukaryota > Viridiplantae > Streptophyta > Pinopsida > Pinales > Pinaceae > Larix > Larix kaempferi. The sequence continues at coordinate 1,680,598 of BSBM01000551.1, forward strand.
CCTTCTCTGCATTCTTGCAAAACTAATTATGAGGTTTCTTCGGTTTACTAGATTCAAGCTGTGACAAATTCTCACAATTTAACAAATGGGCTATTTTTCGACCTTTTTTCCCAAAACAAATTGGCCAATTTGTCTTTTGTTTCAAAAATTATTTTCCCAAATTCCATGGGATAATTTCTTTTACTCTAAAAATCGCCAAAATTGCCCCAAAACTATATGTAAAAATCCTTAGAAATTTGAATCTTTTTACAAAAAAATTGCCAAACATTTTATGGTTCCAAATTTAAGAATTAGTAAGATTTGTCAAGGTTTCTACACTCTGAGAAAATTATGGATCTTTAAAATTTTCCCTTATAGCCACCATCTTATCTAAATAAAAGGTGGGTCCTATGATAGTGAAGGGGCCTTTGGGATCTCCATTGTTGAGCTTTTTGTAGTTTAGAATAAGAACATAGAGAAAGACAAAGGACATGAATGTTTCTACAAACGTAATATTCCTATGAAAACTTTGGGCATTAATATGAATAAAGAGATGGCATTTTTTTTTTGGTATTCGATTTGTTGTGTACATTTAGATGGTTGCATGGCTTTTGCATATGATGGTTTTATATATAGAAGCATATATTAGGTTGTATCTTTCATTATGTTCTCACTTTGATATTTACAATGGTTTTAACCTCAATATATTAAATGGTGGTTGAATATTTTGTTTGATATCCTTAAGGTGTTGAATTCCAATTGTCAAGGAAGCCGTTCTATATAAATTGAAAAGACTAACATTAATTACATAATGGATTTCAAACTAAGGAAAAAACTCAAGATGGAATGCAAGATTGCATATTTGTTGAACTAGGCAATTAAATGTGATTCTTTTGAAAATACCTAGTTTGAAGTCTTCTCTCTCTCTTCATCAACTTCTTGTACAACAAATTTTATCTTGATTAGAATTATTCCACTTTAAACATTTTCACATGGCCTCTATAAGCTAAAAGACTCACAGAAAAACCTCCTTATTTGAACTTTAATCCAATACTCATATTTTTGGAAGAACCTTTTCTATAATCTTCTCATACAACAAATTTCCTATTCATTAGAGTTGTTTGGCTTTAAACCTTCTCACATGAGCTTCATAACTAAAACATTCACGTAGCCTCATTATTTGATTTGTAATCCCATTGTTTAGACAAGTAGTTATTTGAACTAGAATGTTAACTATTTATACAATCTAATAACAATGAGCCACACACCATAAGTTGAGACTCAAGATAATCATATTATGACGACACTATTCCAAGAACAAATTATGCCCATCAATACCTTTTTAACAAAGAATCAATAAAAACAATATAAGAAATGAAGTACTTGATCTTCATATGATATCAAATCATAATTAATCAATGTTAATATATATTTTTATTAATTACTTTCCAAAAAAAATATTACTTAAATTTTGTTCATAATATTTGTATAAATTTTTGAAACTTTTTTAAATTAAAATTTTGTAATTATAAAATAAATAATAATAATAATTAATTAATTAAAAAACTAAAAATATTTTTTATTATCATGTATATTTTTTTACATCAAAAATTTATATTCGCTTATAAATTAAAAAAAATAAAAATAAAATAATTAAAAAAAATTATGTTGACTAATAAATTACCAAAAATAAAAAGTAATTAAAAAAATTCATACCTCAAAAAATTTGATTTCTCTAAAAATCCAAATTTAAAATGAATTTATGCTGGTTAACTCAATCCCCAATTTATTATTTAAAGATATCAATTACATAAAGTATTCAAATATTTACCTTTATAATTAATTGAAATTAATATCACACTTATATGATTACATATATGTTTTTATTGAATTGATTCTTATTCAATCTATTTTAGTTTTTTAAATTTATATGATATATTCAAATATTTACATTTAATTATGTTTTAGTTTTTTCTAATTTTATATGATATATTAAATATTTATATTTAAAATTAATATTATACTTCGGTGATTACATAGAATGTCTTTATTTAATTAATTCTTATTCAATCTGATTTAGTTTTCTAACTTTTATTATTTTATGATTTATGATATAACTAGTTTTCCTAAATATTGTGAAATTCAAACGAATAAGAAAATCTTTATACCCACCGTTGCGGCCACTAAGCTCCCTACTACAATGCAAACCGTCTCCAAAGCTAAAACTGTGAAATAGAGTATCAAACCAATCTTGGAATCGTTTGTTCGCCGTTTCTTTAGGGTGTCGGGGAAGTATTAGCCCCACCTTCACCGTCAAATAATGAACGGCCTTAGGCGGGGGACCACAGCAGACGGTAACGGAAAGGAACCTAACGAGGACGGCAGATGTCGACGGACGAATGAACGGCCGATGACAATTTTGTGCGTGAATTTCCACATATTATATCATTTTTTATTTTATATGGTTATCAATAAAGTTTCTATTTTTATATTAATACGGTTATTAAGAAAGTTTACGACATTTGACTCCATTCTTATTTCTTTATATATGTATAAATTTTTTTCATTTTCAATTTCAGGCTCAATGTTTACCATCTTTGAATTTTCTTTAAATGGTTTCCACAAATTTAACAACGAAGTTTACCAACATCTTATCTATCGCTTTAATTTTACTTTATTTTTTCATATGAGTTTCATGTTTACATTTTTTAAACGATATAAATATATTGTTTTTGAAATTGATATTGATTAATTATATATTAAGAATATATTTCAAACTTCCTCCATTATAAATATAAATAAAAATATATTTAAAATGTTAAAGTTGGTATTATTACCATATTTAATATATAATTATAAATAAAATTTTAAATTTAACAATAATCTAATAAACTACCCAGATTTTTAACTAAAACGAGATAAATAAATATATTTAATATATTAAAGTTGGTATTATTACCATATTTGATATATAATTATAAATAAATGTTAAATTTAATAATCTAATAAAATAATGAGATTTTTAATTAAAACAAGATACATAGCAACTAAGGTGAAAGTCTTTGCCAAAGGCAATAAACATTAAAAATTAAAAATCCGAGAAAAATAATTAAAAATAAAAAATAAAAAAATACACACTTGTTTATAGAATTCTAAAGAAATAGACACTCGATACTATTGAATTCTAAAGTAATAGAACACTCGATACTATTGAAGTTGTTAAAGAAGAGCTCTCAAAAGATTAAGTCAATTTTTTTAATTAGTTACCTTTATGAATATTGGGGGCATGTAAACCAGCACTCACATTATAAATTGACTTGCAATTTAATTTGTGGCTTCCCATGCTCCTTCTCGAAGCCCTCCATGTGAATAAAAATAATGATGAAGAAGAGAGGGGCACTCTCTCTTTCAAGATGATGCTAAAAAAATAGAAGAATAGAGGGAGGGATTGGAGAAAACAAAGAGAAGAAGGTGAGGGAGATTGGAGAAAGAAGAATAATTAGAAATAGGAAAAGAGCGTAGAGCTCTAGAGAATAGAAGGAACACGATTCCACTTTGATCCTATGGAAGGTTAAGATGCCAAACAGAGGAAAGGATTCCAATGGTAAAAGCTAGGTAGAACCCTTGGGAAAAGAGAAATAAAGGATAAATGGGAAGGGAGTTGAAAAAGAAAGGCATGGGAAGAAGAGGTGAACCTAGCATCACCTCAAGCATGGGACTCCAAGTTAAGTAAAAATGTTTTTGTTCTTATTTGGATCATTGCATCAAGAGCAACAAGGTGCTCTACAACTTATTATAGGGAGAAGTTGTCATGTGTGTAATGTACTTCCCAACAACAACAAAAATAAATCTATTCGACATCATCTATTGGCTCAATTTCAAATTTCAAAGAAAAGTTAAAAATATATATAAACAACATAGATCCATCATAACCATGACCTATTAAGCATCAATGTTAGGCCGAAAATTTTTTTGGTATATTTTGAAAGCAATTTTGGTGTGAACAGGGTTAACGCGAAGTGGTCTGCCCAAGCAGGGTCAACTCCGACATAGCGGCCAAGAACCAAGGAAGATGGGTGTTTTGAATATTTCAAGGGAGGAGTTGGTTAAGTTAGATAGGATTTTGTGTCCACTTACATTTATGAGTGGAGTAGTCGAGTAGTGGGAGTGGGGTTGGCTATGTGCGCCCTAGAAATATGTGACAGGTTGGGATTTTTAGGGGCTCTTTTGTCTTTTTGGGTACCTAGAAGTAAGTCTAGAGAGTTTTTGGGTTTTATGTCGAAGATAAGATTGTTTGTTGTAAAAGAGAGAGTCACACTATCTACAGGTTATGTGCACAAATCCAGTGTAATAGAGAAAGAAGAGATTTGTAAGTTGTTTATGTAGACATGAAGTGCTTATTTACTACAACTCATTAATAAAAGAAAAGCGCTTCCATGGTTGTCTCCCAGTTGGGTTTTCACATAAAAGTTCGTTGTTCAATGTGCGTGAATGATGTTATGATGTGTTTTGTTATGTTGTTGCATTCTGCATAATAATGAATTTAGCTATGTTCTTCTTTGCTCTTTGCCCTCAACAAGACTCCAGAGAAAATATTAACTCCCTGATAAATAGAGTCATCAAGGATGTCTTGATGTGTATAACCAATCTTCATATGCGCCTGTTTGAAGTGAGCCTCCAGAAATCCTTCGGGGTCATGAGTTCTTTTGGGAGAAAATCCCAATTTCAAAGAAACAATCCTGTCTCCCAATGTTGCAACCCAAGTTGAAGTTGGGATAACCAAAGACCCAAGGTTTAAAGGGAACTTAGGCCATCCCTTCCTTTTGGGACCAGTGAGCTTAAGGTAGACACCATCTGTAACAGTCTGATAAGATATATCCTCAAGTAATAGTCTGTCAGGGACAACTCTTGGTAGCAAATGTACAGTACTGCTTCCCCAGACTCTAATATAAGCAAAGGTTTCTCCCACATACCAGTAAGCCAATGTAGGGATGAGAGTTATGGAATCAGGAGAAAAGGCAGGGGCATCCTCCCTAAAAATCTGCTGGTAAATTGCACCAAAGAAATGGCCGCAGATGTCATAAAGCAAGGGAACAAAATTGCTTTCCCATAAGGAAGAACAATAAATATGAATAGGGGCTGAGGACTTAGTCCAACTCCACCCCATGGTCGGATACTGAAACTCTGTATAGAAAACATCAATTACAAATGCAGAGAAAAAGAAGTATGGCTTCCTTGTAGCTGTTGTTTTCTGATATTTCTCAATGGTTGTCTTTAACTTTGCTGATAAAATTGAAGCCCAAGGGAATGACCGCCCCGTTGTTAGGACATGATGGGTGATAGGAGCCCATTCATCTTTGAATACTGAACAATTAGGGAGACCATAAAGTCTGCAGAGCATGGCTGCCAGAAGAGAATAAGGAGCTTTGAACTAGGAAATTGGGTATTAATTATCAGCCCTGGGCATGAAATTTGCCAGTTTGTGCATCCAAGACTTCAGCATTTCATTAAAATTGTACCTACTCTTTGACAACTCAAGGAATGCAACATTGAGGGTTTGAACAACTGGTTTTAGGGCGTAAGCTTTGGTAAAAACCTCACAGCGAAAAGTAGCCAATTGAGACCCTGCACTATCATTGAAAGAGCGGTCTTTAAGGTTAGCATGGTCTATAATCCACTTAACTGCATTAGTGTAGGAAAGGATAGTAGGTCTGGAAGCTATAGCATGGAGTTGTGAATCCCCAATATTTTCATAGGCAGGGCAATCAATCTGAATATCAGTTAGGTCTTCATTGTCAAAGATGGAGTAAATTTTGGACTAATCGATTTGGTATGTCTCAGAAACCTTATAGCTGGTGTCGGCAAGGATGTCGAAGTTTGGGTCTTTGTTCAAAAGATCTTTCTGAGGATTTTTGCAGCGAGTGTTGAGAGACATGTTTGAAAAACTCGAGAAATCTGATGAATAAATAAGCACAAATAAAAAAAATAACTCAAAATAGCAAACAATCGTGAACAATTGAATAAGAAAGTGACACGAAACTAACCTGTGCAAGCTGGAAAAAATGGCGAAAATGACCCCTGGTAAAAACTCGCGAAAATGACCCCTGGTAAAAAATCGCGAAAACGACCCCTGGCAAAAACTCGCGAAAATGACCCCTAGTAAAAAATTGCAGTAAAATCCACACAAATGGCAAAAACGAACCCTGGTAAAAATTCGCAGTAAAATCCACATAGCAGGCAATTTTCGAAAATGAAAAATGATAAAAGAAAATAGAAACAAAATCAACATATTTATTAATTCCGTCAGGTTAAATCTGGGTCGTAAGATTAAGAAAAATCAACAACTGAGCTCTAATTTAGGGAATGCAGAAGACAAGTTGCGGGGGTTTAATTTTTTGGAAATATATACAACATTCCTGCAATCCGCAATTGCGGGTTGCGGGATCACAACTCGAAATAAAAACAAAACAAAGTTTCCGCAATCTGCATTGTGGTTTGCAGGTTGCGGAAATGCATGTCACAAATCCATTATTCAAACAGTTCCTGCATGTCACAATTCCTTCTTGCAGTCTAGAACTAGTACGAAAATAATACTGGGCAGAAGAAGGGTTGGCCGCCCCTTCATTTATGAGGGAATTGTGCAAATATTCAACCTACAAAAGATAGGATGTCAATTCATATATATCTTGAATGGTGAAGACTGAATAAATACTAAGCACAAGAAGGGTTGGCCAACCCTTCATTTAAGCTAGAAAAAATGGTGAAAACGACCCCTGGTAAAAACTCGCAGTAAAATGCACATATCAGGTAATTTTCGGAGATGAAAAATAATAAAAGGAAACATAAACAAAATCAACATATTTATTAATTCCATCGGGTTAAACCTGGGCCGTAAGATTAAGACAAATCGACGGCTGAGATCTAATATGGGGAATGCGGAAGACAAGTTGCGGGGGTTTATTTTTTTGGAAATATATACAACGTTCCCACAATCCTCAATCTACAATTGTGGGTTGCGGGACTACAACTCGAAATAAAAACCAACCAAAGTTTCCGCAATCCGCAATCTGCATTGCTGGTTGTGAGTTGCGGAAATGCATGTCGCAAATCCATTATTCAAACAGTTCCCGCAATTTGAAATCATGTATATCTAGATAGCCACTTCAACAAGCTATAGCATGATATGATGGTGCATGCATTTTTCTCAAACCATGAATTATAGCAGGCATTCTCCCAGAGCAATTTTAACTATTTTTTCCATACTTTGTCAATTTCCAAAGTTTCACAAACTTGTCATACTTTTCCAAAATGATGTCAGATTGCAACACTAACTTAATGATAGCACCAGAACACCATCATGTGTCTTTCAAGCCTCATCACACATTCCATGTCATCATACATGCCATTCCATTACTTCCTATGGTGTCAGTTCTCTCTTTGAGGCTCACACGTGTGAGATTTTGTCCTTCCAGAATGGTCAAGACTGGAAAAATATAAATCACAAGAAGGGTTGGTCGACCCTTCATTTTGTAGATAATATTGAACACCAATATCCAGCAATTCACCTGTATCCAGACTGGTGAACACAAGAAGGATCGGACGACCCTTCTGGCAGTCTAGAACTAGTATGAAAATAATAGTGGGCAGAAGAAGGGTCAGTCGCCCCTTCATTTATGAGGGAATTGTGCAAATATTCATACTACGAAGTATATGTTGATGTATTTGTAACTTCGGAAGATATTCACTTGTATATTGAATTTTTACTTTATTGTATCCCCAACGGAGATGTATTATTCCTCCGATTAGACGTGTCGTCAATTGTACTTGCAAGTGTCGCAAGTTATATTGTAAGTGTCGTAACTTATACTTGGTGGGTTATTAGACCACCTTGATGGGGTTGGCCCTGTATTTGTCATGTGGGTTAAAGGGTTATTAGACCACCCTAGTGGGGGTCGGCCCAATCAACATTATGTTAAGTGGTTAAGTTGGGGCCGACCTAGTTAGAGTTAAAAGACAAGTGAAGTAGTGTATAAGTAGAGAGTGTGTCTCTCTCATTTTACACATTCTCTCATTCACTCACTTCGCATTAGTGAGAGAGAGGAGGAGTGCACACAAGTGGAGGAGGAGTATCTACTGCAAAAATTTATCTTTTGGGGATTCATCTTGGTGATCTTTGTATTGGTGCTTATTCTGTCTCTGAGGAAGTTGCGGGGTTTTTCACCTTCTTGTTTTTCCCCAGTGAAATGTTTTGTGTCTCTTATCTCTTTTCTCTTATGCTTGAGATGTTGTACATGTTGTTATTTCAGTTAAGATCCTAGATCTATTGAATTAAATGATGAAAAACTAACATGGTATCATAGCTATCCTGAACGAAGGCATGGTATGGCATTTATGACACTTCTTGCACTTGCAACAAATTGGAAGCTAGGGCTTGATATAGCAAAAACCAGTCATCGTGTCACTTTCTCTATAAATACATTTTGGAGAAGTTTCAGGTTCTAAAACTTCTACAAGTCGAATATAACATCCCCTTGTACCTTGTGTCCAAAGCACAGCATCTGTTTCATTTTACTTTCTGTTTTATGATCCATACAATCTAGGGTTTCTGCCTCTTCTAGATCTCAGTCATAAACAAGTGACCCGGGAAAAAAGGTCACAACTTGGGCTAGGAAGCTCCAAATGAAATTCTATAAAACGTGGCAGTAAGGGCACGGACTATAGTTTCATAGATCTATTTTTCAGAGACCGAAGTTGAACCAGTGACACCTGGCACTCCGTACAAGCTCGCTATCCTTTTTTATCCCATAAACAAGTCACGTTGCGACATTTGACATATCTCTCTCTTAGAGAATCCATTTGAGGTCAGACCTGTGGAGTTGGAAAGAAGATAGGCCAGGATACCACAGGCCAAAGTTTTAAACCCTGTGGATTTGAAATTTTAAAGATGCACCAGAAACAATAAGGACATATTTCTGTGAAATAGAATTGGATTCTGATCATTCTCATTTTTGGATTGTCACTACTCTGGGAAATTAGGGATTTTGACAGAAGTGGAACTTTGGAGTGATCTCAACATAGGATTGATCTCCTCAGCAAAATCAAAATTTAGAGACCAAGATCAAATTTTTTGGTTGGGCAGAACCCCATACATCATCAAACCCTAGTTCGGGATTTTGATTAGAAAGGTGGAAAATTAGGGTTTCTGCAAAATTGGAAATTTTTGGAATCTGAGACCACGGATGGAAGCTCCTTAGAAAAATCGAGGCTTAGGGTAGAAGATCAAAATTTTTTGTTGGGCAGAAAACCGGGCTTTATCAAACCCTAGTTCCGGATCCTGTCCAAAAGATCTAGAAGTTTCAAAGGCAATTTTGAAGGGTCAAAATTTTGCAGTTTTCAAAATTGAAGTATACTAGCTTGATCATCTCAACAAGGTACATCTTTCCATCCACTAAGAAGTTTGAAATTCAAAATTTAAATTTTTAGGGTTTCTCTGACAAACCCTAATCCAGCTCCAGATCCAATTTCAACAAATCAAAGTGGATTGGGTTAATCTTAGAAGATAATGAATTGGACACCTACATAAGTGAAGAAGTTCCAGTTATAGAGGGAGATGAGGCTAAGGCCTTACATAAGAAGGCTACATACAATCCGGACAAGTATGACTTGAAGAGATACATGTATGTTTTGAAATCTGTTCATGATTAAGTTAATGATATGTTTGTCTTCATATTATTGAGGTTAGTACAATCTTGATTAATTTTTAGACTTATCTTATCACCCTAAGTAAAAGTATGAATGCCTGTGAATACATTCATTGATTAGGGGTATGACACTTATGCGTGTACTAATACACTATGGTGTGGTATGAGGATGATGTTGTCCACTAACATGAAGGGTACATCAAGAAAGACAAATCAAGTTCTAGATCAAGAACATATGACCATGGTGACATGAAGACAAAGACTCGTCCATAGTCATGGATCACATAGAAGCTCCACTTACGAGGTATGTATAACTTGGTTCTACAATTATTAACTTATGAGATATGCAGGTTGCTAACATAAGGTCTCTAAGAGAACAAAGAAGACATTGTTTGGGTATGTTAGACAAGCACGATAATCCAAATCTTGAGGATGACACAATGATGACACTAGTGCACACTTAAGCATGCATAGTGGTCTAGGATGGATATAAGTTCAAAGACAAATAATCAAGGAATCAAAGATCAAGAGGGAGCACACTCCAGTAGTTCCTGCAAGGAAGCAAAGATTGAGAGGGAGTCCACCCAACAACAAAACAAAGATAAGTATTTGAATTGTTATTTCCTATATATATGATTACTTAAATGATGTTGTTCAATCATGTATATACTTATGATTTAGGACGTATATTATGCATTTTAGAAAATTTGCATCAATGAACAAGATACTACTAATATGACAGTAATGGGTAAGTGTCCTATGGTACTGTACAACATTCTATTGCTACTTATCTAGAATGAAATCTCTTTCCTGACATGTTGGGAGTTTTGCACACTCTTAACAATGTTTTGGTAGAGATGGAAGGAATCTAGAAGGTTACATGATATGGATAAATGTTGTATTGAAGCATTGGCTAAGATAATTGCATGACTGTATGACACACATTCTTATGTCTAAGAATTTGTTTTAAAAAAAAAGAGAAGTTTATAATCATGCAATTGAATTTGACTTGTAGGAAAGATCATGTAGAATCACCTACAAAAGAAGGACAACAACATTTTTTCCAGCAACGAATTTCACTATCTATTGAAGATATTGAAGAATCTGAAGTTCTCAGGATCCGGGATGTAGTAATGGAAGAATGCCATGATCGAGGAGTATCAGTCGATCATGAAGAATGATGTCTGGGATGTGGTCCCGAGACCAGAAAGGAAGTCTGTTGTGACTTCCAAGTGGAGCTACAAGATCAAGCATGCTGCAGATGTGATGAAATGGAAGATACACTAGATGGATGTCAAGACAGCTTTCTTGAATGGTGTAGTCGAAGAGGAAGTGTACGTGGAGCAGCCACTTGGTTTTGAGAAACATGACAGGGAGTCATATGTGTGCAGATTGAAGAAAGCCTTATATGGCTTGAAGCAAGCACCTAAGACATGGTACGACAGGATAGACAGCTTCCTATCAAGTTTGGGATTTACCAAGAGTAAAGCGGATTCCAACCTTTACTACAAGGTTGAGGAAGGAAATCTAGGGATACTCCTATTGTATGTGGATGACCTGTTTGTGACAGGTGAGGATAGATTGATTGACAACACGAAGAGGAAGCTTGCTTCCGAGTTTGAGATAAAGGACTTGGGTATGATGCATTACTTTCTAGGTATGGAGGTGTGGCAGAGTGCAGATGGAATCTTCCTTAGACAAAGGACGTATGTAGTAGAGATCCTGAAGCGGTTCGGGATGATGGACTGCAAGGCCATGGCCACACCTATGGCATCAAACCTGAAGCTATTGAGTGATGCTTCATCAGATTCGGTTGATGCCACGATGTATCATGATATGATTGGGTCCTTGATGTACCTGACGAAAATGAGACCAAATATATGCTTTGCGGTGAACACCTTGAGTCAGTTCCTGATGGATCCTAGACATGTTCACCTGATTGTTGTAAATCATATTCTAAGGTACCTAAATGGTACGGTTGATTGTGGGCTCAAGTATGATGTGAATCAAAAGTTTAACCTGGAGTGTTATGTTGATTCAGATTGGGCAGGCAGTGCTGCAGATAGGAAGAGCACTTCGGGGTGATGCTTCAGTATGGGATTAGGTGTGATTTCATGGTTTAGCAGGAAGCAATATTGCGTACCACTGAGTACATCCGAAGTAGAGTATGTCGCAGCTTGTTCGGCTAGTTGTGAGGAAGTATGGCTGAGGAAGCTACTGTCTGAGTTATTTTATATCTTGTTGAATTCTACATGTATCTTTTGTGACAACCAGAGTTGTGTGAAGTTGTCTGAGAACCCGATGTTCCATGACAGGTCGAAGCACATTGAGATCAAATATCACTATATCATGGATATGATGCAAAGAGGAGCAGTGAAGCTCCTGTATGTTGTGACAGATGAGTAGATTGTAGATGTGTTGACTAATCCACTAGCCAGAGTGAAGTTTGAGTACTTCAGAAAGAGGCTTGGTGTTCTTCAGATAGAAGATACTTCGAGGAAGAAGTGATGGGACACATTTGCAGGAGCCATTCCAAGCATGGTGGTAGGAGGATCCTTCCCATGTCTGTGGATGTAAGCGTTGTGTGATGAGCATCAGGACGATGCTCAAGTTGCTGCTATGTATGATGATCGGGATGATCATGTGTGCTGAGCATCAAAAAGATGCTCCAGATGATATGCATCAGGACGATGCTATGACGATGATCAGGATGATCATATGTGATGATATGCATCAGGTGGATGCATTGCATGATCAGTTTGATCATGTGTTATGAGTCCGGAAGACGCAGATGCACATAGGATTTTCTGACATGGTGTAGATGTGTTCTCCCATGGTCGTGATGTAATTGCCGAGCTTTTTCGACACGGTGTAGATGTGTTCTCCCATGGTCGTGATGTAATTGTTTAAGCTTTTTCGACACGGTGTAGATGTGTTCTCCCATGGTTGTGATGTAATTGCTGATCCATTCTCACATGGTGTAGATGTGTTCTCCCATGGTGCAAATGTAAGGGTTGGAGCCATTCTCACATGGTGTAGATGTGTTCTCCCATGGTGTAGATGTAAGGGCTGGAGCCATTCTCACATGGTGTATATGTGTTCTCCCATGGTGTAGATGTAAGGGCTGAATCCATTTTTCACACGATGTAGATGTGTTCTCCCATGGCGAAAAAGTAAGGGCTGCAAGCTTCCCCTAATGGTGGCAGATGTGTTCTCCCATGTCGGTGGTGTAAGTGTTGTGTGATGTGCATCCGGGCTATGCTCCATGGACGATGAGATGATATGATCAGTATGATCATGTGTATCAGGATGATACTCTATGGCCGTGGACAGTTTGTGCAGCTAAGCATATAATAGCGCCTTGGGAGATTTACAGATACTCTTGCTAGGTTTTTCCTATGGCATATAATAGCTCCCTGGGAGATCTGGCAAATGCTCTTTCGAGTTTTTTCTTGGGAGGACATATAATAACACCTTGGGAGATTTGCAGATACTATTATGAGGTTTTTCCTATGGCATATAATAGCTCCCTGGGAGATCTGGAAAATTCTCTTTCGAGGTTTTGTCCTATGGCATGTAATAGCGCCCTAGGATATCCAATAGGTTGAGCTATGTGCTCGTAATCAGTTCTAGGATGCTCTTTCGAGGTTTTGCCTGACCACATGTAATAGCGCCCTAGGAGATCCAATAGGTTGAGTTGTATGCTCGTAATCAGTCCTTGCTACGAACATAAAATAAGATAATAGTTAAATAATTAATAGTTAGGTTAACTAAAGATAGATTATGAAAGGTGGTGTCTCCTCAACATCAAAATGCGAAAGCTATATTTAAGGCAGGGCCATTATTGTAACCTATTATCCATTATCTAATATATTATCTATTTTATTCCATATTTATGGCTTATCGTATATACCAGATCTTCTGGTGAAGTTATTTGTGTGAAGCAAATAATTATTTTCTTCATTTGGTATCAGAGCCCCTTCCTCAGGCATTCGATTCAGGTTTTTAACCATCCAAGTAGAGTTTCTCTACATCATTGGTCTTTGACCAAGAATACAGGCCCTTGGCCTCTCGTCCACATATCCATCTTCCATAGTGTTGCATCATTCCTCGCACCACGATTTGAGCTCACTTCCCTTTCACGCTCCGCCACTCCCCTCACTTTCCCTCATTTCCCACACCGCTAACACACCAACACTCCTTCCTGTGTCTGCCTTCATCTCTCCACACAGTCAACTCCCTACATCTCTGCTTCACCCATTCATCTCCTACCACGCATTTCGCTCCCTTCCACGCGACCCTTGTCATCCAGTTTTCCTCACCCCTTCAACTCCTTCATGACACTCCTCTCCCCACCTCTTAGATCCACGCGCTCACTCCAACCTCCATCATCTCTGCGTAGTTCCACTGCCGCTATCACCACCTTGCTACAGCCTCTCCATTACCTCACCCTGCACCTCACCTCTGTCACGTCCCCATTTTGACCCCCTTCACATTAAATCGTAAATGATGTAAATATTGTAATTCAATCATGGTGAGGAGCTCAAGGCCAAGGACCCACCATTGATTTAGCATTTCATGTATCGGCAATTAAAGAAATAGATGCCTATGGTTCTTGTGCTAGAAGGGCACGATGTATATAAGACATCATGTAATTACGGATTTTTAATGAAAAACCCCCAACCGGCTATGCAAAGCAACAAAAGAGATGGGGCATGGTTCTACAAGGAAAAGGGAGGGAAATTATTAAAACCCTTGAGCCATTGGTATTAATCCATGTGTCAATGGGGAAACCATAAAACCACCAACTACCCATTTTGTCTCATGCACCCAATCATTTAATTCTTCCAAAGATTGGTTGGGGCAGTTATTGTCTTGGGATGGGAGAAGTATGGCAGTCAGATTTTCGTGCATGGGCAAGCCATCAACCTGAAAATCGTATTTTTGGCTTGCTGGGGAAGAAAACCCCCACGAAATGCTTCCTAGGGCAATTTCTCATGCATTACGTTCTTCCTCTCACGCAGATAGAGGGGGTTGGGAGTTACAGTCACGTTTTCGAGCAAAAACGCAGGGTTCTCCTTTCCCAAAAACCCATTTTTGGTTTTGGATAGTAGCTGGGAAGGAGGGGCTGCGATTTGGGACTGTAGGGAGTTCATTTTGTCCCCGAATTGCCATGGGTGTTTTTCCTAAAAACGTTTTCTGCTACCTGGGGTTTTCCCCAAATCTCCATTGCTCATTTTTAACCTTCCCATGTTTTTATGAAGCCTAGGGGATCATTTTCATGCCTGTCACTGTACAAACGATTTTCATTATGCCCATAATTGTGTTCTGCTGCCATGTGCATCCTCGTTTTTGGTTTGAAACTGTGAGTTGAAGTTTTGGAGTGGTAATGGACAGAAGTGGCTTGATAAACCTAGTGGGGGAGACAACCTCTTAAGAAGATCAAGAAGGCTTGGGTTACTCTTCTATGCATACCCTGAGAGCACTAGATAGGGAAGGTATGGCTTGAGGGACTGTATAGCAGTGAAAAGAATACTTCCTTGTGCTGGGTGTGTAGGTATTGTGGGTGCCAAGTTAGATAGATCTTGCAAGGTTATCCCTGGCTCTATGGTTGAGCTCACTAGCTTAGCAATTCTTCCTTTCCACTTTCTAGCAGCCTGATAAACCCAATTGTAGATTGGCTTGGCTCATCTTGGGGTATGCTTGGCTATGTGAGAGGCTGTTGTTCTCGATTCCTTGTAGAGATCATGCCCAGCTCGGGGGTGGCAGTTGCATCAAGAGGTTGATAAGCACAACTGGCCTATGGTTGGGTGGAACGTTGCAGTTGCATAGCCAGTTGCTCGGGACTGCCTTATTGAGATAAGTATTCCTTTGGGTTAAATTTGCAATTATCATTTGATGATTACTATGAATGTATGTGGATGTGTTAAATGAATTTACTTCCGCTGTGTTATGAAATGTTTATGCAATTGCATATGTTCATCTTCTTCTTAATTTGAATGTTTATTTATAATCTATGGGGCTGGATGCCCGGTTTAACCTCACGATCCTCTCCATCTAGCTGATAGGACGGGAGGGGACGTGACAACCTCTCTGTCACCTTCCCCTGTCAGCTCTCCCTCTACGCCTCCCCTCTTATCTTCTACGCCATCACACTACCTCTCTCCATCTCCACACCTGCAAATCATAGCACCCCACTCCTCTCAACCAACCACGCCCCTATATTTCCATGCCCTCCCACCTGCTCACCCTCGCCCTCACCCTCGCCCTTGCCTGCCCACCGGCTCGGTCGCCCCCCCAACCTACAACCTCCAACCTTGCCACCACTGCTACTCCCTCATCCATTGCGCCTCCTCCCTGTGCGCCATCTCTGGCTCCCTTTTCAGCCTCGTGCTCCAACTCCAATATCTACCTCCCTACGCTGCTACAAACCCCATTCATCACTTCATGCCCACCACCGCATCTCCATCGCCATCCCTCCATACTCCCCTCCTGCTGTAACCACTGCACACGCCACACCTCCACCATCCCGTGCGTAGCACCCACATCGCCTTCCTCACCATACCATACCATGGTTAAAAACCTAATTCAGTCCAAGTTTCTATAATATTATTATTATTAAAAATAATAATAATAATTATTATAGTTTAAAAAAAAAATCGCAAACTCTTTTTATTACCATCTTCAATTCAAATTAATATTATATTATTATATTTAATAATATAATAATTATTTGTTACATTATTACTATTATTAAATTAATAATAAGTACACATTATAGGAGAATTGCATTTATTGCAATTATTACCTGATTAAAAGGAAAGGAAACAAAAGTCTAACCAAAAGGAAAAATAATTCTTTTAAAAAAGAAGACCACTTCAAGGTTATTACACCTTTTTGTTGCTTATCGTTGAAGGATAGAATCGAAAAAGACGAAACCATTTCCAAAGGAACATTCGTCAAGTCAGAAGAAGACCCTTATCATCAAGAAATCAAGTTAAAGAAAAATATTATCTATCATTTAAGAAGTCAAGTCAAAGAAAGACTCCCACGTCAAAAAAGTCGAAGACTATCTATTGCTGAAGAAATCAAAGAAAGATAATCTATCACCGAAGAAGTCAAGACCATGGAAGCCGGTTTGCGACTAGAAATAGAGAAATTAGAAGCCAAGTTAAAACGCTATTGAAAAGACAATGAACAATTACGAGACATTAATACACAATTAGAAGTAAGGATTGAACTACATAAGATACAAGAACGGTTCAATGAACAAACAATGTCCAACCAGAAAAATCACATAGGAAAATTATGTGCGCAAATCAAGGAATTAAAAGATGAGAGTGATTTCAATCAGAGGTTGAAAAATCAAGATATAAAGAAGGAAATAAATAATTATGAAGCAGAAATAATACGCTTGAACAAAATCGTTAGCGACAAAGATGAAGAACTAATGTAGTTACGACATAAATTAGAAAGTCAAGAATCAGAGGTCGGCCAGTGTCGACAAGAGATAAAAGTTCTTCAACAACAAAATGACGACTCTAAAAAGACACATAAGTCAGAGATTGCGAAGAGTAATAAAGCATTATATAAAAATGCTGAAGAAATTTTTAGACTAATAAATCATAACAAGATACTAGTCACAAAAATTAAGAAGTTGAAAAATAGCCGAAAGATAGAACAATCTATGGATGGCATTGAAGGGAAACTTCTAGACAAGCAGGAAGAAAATAGTTGTATCAGAAATCATAATGAAGATCTTAAGGAACAACTTAAGACATTTGAAGATGACAGAAAATCGCAAGTCGAATTGATTAAGAAGTTTCAAAATGATAATAGGCAGTTAGAAAACAAATGGAAAAGATACAGAACAAAAGCTTAAATCCTCAAGAGACGAAAATACAACTTCCAACTCAGATCAATGCTCTAAAGGTGACATTCGTAAACAAAAATGATATCGTGAAAGTTCCCTATCGACACCCCAACCATAAAAACCGATATTTGAAAAAGTGGGAAATGTTAAAAGATAATGGTACTAACGTGATCAAATCTCCTGACGACACATAAGTAGGGAATCCCATCAATCCACAACAAATCAATTTGGGATGGATTGATCCGTCCACATATCGGAATTTATGCTCTACACTTAGCAGTTCGTATCGACATGTTTCAGTGGCCACGACATCGCAAAGAACAGTGCGACAAAATTATAAGGCTTTGAGGACAAAGCCTCTCTAAGAGAGTGGCAATGCTACGAACATAAAATAAGATAATAGTTAAATAATTAATAGTTAGGTTAACTAAAGATAGGTTATGAAAGCAGGTGTCTCCTCAACATCAAAATTCCCAAGCTATATTTAAGGTAGGGCCATTATTGTAACCTATTATCCATTATCTAATATGTTATCTATTTTATTCCATATTTATGGCTTATCGTATATACCAGATCTTCCGGTGAAGTTATTTGTGTGAAGCAAATAATTATTTGCTTCAATCCTGGGATGCTCTTTCGAGGTTTTATGGTGGTCACATGTAATCGCTCCCTGGGAGATCTTGTCGGTTGTGCTTAGGAACATAAAGGATCCCGAGATACTCTTTCGAGGTTTTGTTGATGCACGTAATTAGTCCTGGGATCCACAATATGGCTAAAGATGATGAAGACCTACAAGAGGCTAGGCCTACATCCAACATGAAAAAGGGTCGGCTCTGTAGAACTTCCTATGATGAGAATAATTGAGAGATAGCCCAGTGATCAAGATGACGAGTATAACAGCAGTGACGATGATGCTCCATGATCTAGTGACGATGATCCAACTCTAGAATTGAATACTTGTGTCGATATGTATTGATGATGCGTGTCTAGAGAATACCTTCCTAGTTAAGAAGGAGTGTTGATCTATTTGTAACTTTAGAATACATTCACTTGTATATTGTATTTGTACTTTATTATATCCCCAACGGAGATGTATTATTCATCTCATTGGAAGTGTCGTCTGATGTACTTGCAAGTGTCGCAAGTTATATTGTAAGTGTCGTAACTTATACTTTATGGGTTATTAAACCACCTTGATGGGGTCGGCCCTGTATGAGTCATGTGGGTTAAAGGGTTATTAGACCACCCTAGTGGGGGTCGGCCCAGTCAACATTATGTTAAGTGGTTAAGTTGGGGCCGACCTAGTTAGAGTTTAAAGACAAGTGAAGTAGTGTATAAATAGAGAGTGTCTCTCTCTGAATTTACACATTCTCTCATTCACTAACTTTGCATTAGTGAGAGAGAGGAGGAGTGCACACAAGTGGAGGAGGAGTAGCTGTTGCAGAAATTTGTCTTTTGGGGATTCATCTTGATGATCTTTGTATTGGTGCTTATTCTAACTCTGAGGAAGTTGCGGGGTTTTTCACCTTCTTGGTTTTCCCCGGTGAAATGTTTTGTGTCTCTTGTCTCTTGTCTCTTATGCTTGATATGTTGTACATGTTGTTCTTTCAGTTAAGATCCTAGATCTATTGAATTAAATGATGAAAAACTAACAGTATAGGTTGTCAGTTCATGTATATCCTGAATGGTGAAGACTACAAAAATACTAAGCACAAGAAGGGTCAGCCGACCCTTAATTTAAGCTGGAAAAAATGCCGAAAACAACCCCTGGTAAAAAATCGCAGTAAAATCCATACAATAGGTAATTTTTGAAGATGAAAAATAATAAAAGGAAACAGAAACAAAATCAACATATTTATTAATTCCATCGGGTTAAATCTGGGTCGTAAGATTAAGACAAATCAAGGCCTGAGATCTAATCTGGGGAATGTGGAAGACGAGTTGCGGGGGTTTAATTTTTTGGAAATATATACAACGTTCCCGCAATTTGCAATCCGAAATTGCAGGTTGCAGGACTACAACTCGAAATAAAAACAAACCAAAGTTTCCGCAATCCGCAATCCGCATTGCGGGTTGCGGGTTGCGAAAACGCATGTCGCAAATCCATTATTCAAACAATTCCTGCAATCCGCAATCATGTATAACTAGATATCCACTTCAACAAGCTATAGCATGATATGATTGTGCGTGCATTTTTCTCAAACCATGAATTATGGCATGCATTCTCTCATAGCAGTTTTGACTACTTTTTCCATACTTTGTTAATTTCCAAAGTTTCACAAACTTCCCATACTTTTCCAAAATGATGTCAGATTGAAACGATGACTTAATGATAGAACTAGAACACCATCATGTGTCTTTCCAGCCTCATCACACATTCCATGTCATCATACATGCCATTTCATCACTTCCTATGGTATCAGTTCTCTCTTTGAGGCTCACACGTGTGAGATTTTGGCATTCCAAAATGGAGATCAATTCATGTATAACCAGAATGGTAAAGACTCGAAAAATATAAATCACAAGAAGGGTCAGGTGACCCTTCATTTAGTAGATAATTGTGAACACCAATATCCAGCAATTCACTTGTATCCAGATTGGTGAACACAAGAAGGATCGGACGACCCTTCTGGCAGTCTAGAACTAGTATGAAAATAATATTGGGCAGAAGAAGGGTCGACCGCCCCTTCATTTATGAGGTAATTTTGAAAATATTCAAACCTATGAAGTATATGCTGTCAATTCATGTATATCATGAATGGTGAATACTGCAAAAATACTAAGCATGAGAAGGGTTGGTCAACCCTTCATTTAAAAGAGAAATGAAAAAAAAATGTACGAAGGTTGGGACAACAATTCCCCACTACCAACTTCCACAGTATATGGTAGGGATCAGGACATTGCCTATGTTATAACATGTAAACAATATTTATCCTGAATTCTGATTGCCGACAAGAAGGATCGGCCACCCCTTCTTTCAGTAGATAATTGTGAACACCAATATCCGACATTTCACCTGTATCCAGAATGGTGAACACAAGAAGGATCGAACCACCCTTCTTACAGTCAGACTAGAACTATTATGAAAATAATAGTGGGCAGAAGAAGGGTCGGCCACCCCTTCATTCATTTATCTCAAGCCTCATTAAAAAATGGGGTGTTGGTTAATAACATTCAACTTCAAATGACTGTCATATTATACAGACACCAATTCATTTAATGATTTGTATATTTTTTACAACTTCAAATGATCGTCATAATTATCATATCGGAACACCGCAAAAGCCAATTTCAAAAGTGGCAATATCAAAATAAAAAGTATGGTTTTGGAAGCTAGATTTTGGCACTTTTGGAAACGGATTTGGCAGTTTCGGAACCGGTTTGGTCACTTTCGAAACTGGATTTGGCACTTTTGGAACCGGTTTTGGCTCTTTAGGAACCGGTTTTGTCACTTTTGGAACCTTGATTTGGCACTTTCGGAATCGGTTTTGGCACTTTCGGAATACTGGGCAAATCGCATGAATGGGGGGGGGACCATCGAAGGAGAGAACTGGAGACACTCTGTACTTGGAGACTTGTAATGTTTTACAATCTTTAAAGAATTTCAGTTAGTTTCTATTTTACTTTCTTTTTTTACATGTATCAAGTTTCCTTGATTCATTTTGGTTTTTCATACATACATCTAATAACTTTGTTTTGTATAGTTAAATCATAAAACATATAAATCTATGTGCTTGATTTATCATTCATATGATTTATATGCAGGTTATGCATCATTCAATTTCTTTACTTGATTCATATTGTTTCACATTCTGCAATCACAATGTAATCATTATCATCATAATTGAATTTGTTAATTAGTTCATCATTAACAGGACAGTCACATTCTTTTTAATCCTTTGAATAAAATAACACAAGAATCTTTACTCTTGAAAATATGCATCAACTCTGCTCAGGAATATTTATTCAAAATTGAATGGATCAATACAAAACGAGTATCTCTTCACAGGTTCCAACCCTTACTACATTGCAAAAAATAAACCTCTAATCCTTTGAATAAAATAACACCAAAATATTTACTCTTGAAAATTTGCATCAACTCTGCTCAACCATCTTTATTCAAAATTGAAGGGCTCAATACAAAACGTGTATCTCTTCATGGGTTACAAAAATTGTCTTTTATACATTGTAAAACCTCTCGAGGTAAAACCCTAACTACTTCATAACTAAAAATAGAAAATTATAAACTAACTATTACATTCCATTTCGGTCAAAATTTATACAATTTCCAAAATTTCTCAGAATATAAGATTTGATGTCTTTCTATTGGATGTAGCTGCTGACGGGGCTTCTTTCTCAAACAGTAGTCTTCAAGTGTGCAAGGTGTACTTCATTTCCCATATCTCTCCACTGTCTTCCATTGCTCTGTAGAAGGTAACTCATAACTAGTCATCTCCTCGACCAGAAATTTCATCTCTATGTGCTCTGCAATGGAAGTTGGAGGAATCTTTTCAGCTATCATGGCCAGCTGGTTAAGAATTTAAAAATCAAGCGAGAGTTTCTTCAGTAGAATTTTCCCTATTAGAACATGAGTCAAATCTTGAAATTTCTCATGGTTCCTCCTGATGTTATATAATAAATCCTTATAATTGTCCTAGAAAATTAACTTGTTATTTTCATCCCAAACAGAAGGCAGTCCCTTTTGTATTACCTTTTCAAATCCCTTTTTGAAGGCTTCAACAATTCCTTCATCTGTTCTGCACTAGCCTAAACATTCTCAATGTGAGAATGTTTTCCAAGGACTCTCCTAGCCCAAGTTATGACTGTTACCCTATTTTCGATAGCCATTGCTTTCAGATCACCTTCTGTCAGAGTATTTAAGAAACTTATGGTATCCTAGGGTCGTATCTTTTGGTATCTTATCTAAAACTTCTCTCATTGCTTTACAACTTTTTAAGCTATGATTTGCTATGGCTTTCTTTGTCTTCATAAATCTAAATAAGGCCTCAATTTTGCAGCCTCATCGATGATTGAATCCCAAATCAAACGATTTGCACCTTGCAATGCTAGTTATCCTTTCACTTGGCCTATCATTCTCTGATTTATGTCTACCAAATCTTTATTGTTTTTTGTCAACTCTTTTATTTCATTTTCATTTTTCTGATTTTCCTCTTCTAGTCTTTGTTTTTCTTCTTTTAGTTCTATGATCTCCACTTCTTTCAAGGTAACTTGGGACATACCTTGAACAATATCATTTGTGCTTGCTTCTTTGTTGCCTTGATCTGTTTCTTGCTTCTCTTGTGTTGTATTTTCCAATTTGGCCTTTAGATCTTCAATTTCAGTCTTAAGACTTGATCTATCTTTCTCCCAACTTTCCTCTTTTTCCTCAGACGTGAGCAATTTAGCAAGACAGTCATCCAATTCTTGATATAAAGTTTCTTTTTCTTGTTCTAACACAGTTAATTCAGAGGCTGGAATTATCCGAGTTGCTGGAATTCTAACCTTTTGCTGAATTAATTGGATATTCTTTTCTTTCTCAGCTAAAAGATTTTTAGTTTCCTTAACTCTATTTGGTTCATCATTGCTCTTCACCAGGTCACCTTGCAATCTTTTTATTTGCAGTTGATGAGCTTTGTTCTCTGTTTTCTCTTTCCTCAACTAGATTTGCATCTTGTTCACTGTTTTCTGTAGTTTTTCCACTGTTAAAGTAGCTTTCATCATATCAGCATAAATCACCTCTCTAGTATGTCTATGTAGGTGAATTTTATCAAGGACTGTTATATTCTGCAACTTCAATATTATTTCTGTGACCTTATCATCAGATGATATGGAAAAAATCAAAGTATTTTTGTCTGGATCTCTGCTAGTCATCAGAGTAATTTATGAATCAACAACATTCCTGACTTATGGAAACAACTTATGCATTGCTTTTGCTGTTGTTTGTCTGTCTTTTCCATATTTTACACATATTTCATCTCTTGAATGAAATTTTCTAGAATCACCTGCAGCTCTTGCCTCATCAAATTCGTATTCCTGTACTTGAATTCCTGGCCCTTGGTATTTTTCTTTCTTCTTTCCCTTTTCTTTGTCAGATACAACTACTTCATCTTGTTGGCTTGATTTTAATCTTTTGGCTTCTCTTTCTTCCTCCACCTGCATATCAGTACTTTCATAAAATCTTCTTTTACTTGTTGCTTCAACCTTTTCTGGGGTAGGTACCAACTCAGCTGAAAATTTATTCAAGGTAGAAGGAATATCGTGTCAACTTCCCGAAACTTCGGTGTCTGATTCATATTGTAGTAAATTTTCCGTATTCGCCAATCCTTGAACCTCTTGGTGATCAAAGGCTTTATTTGTGTTCTCTTTCCTTATGTCAGAAATAACATGGCAGGGATCATAATTAATAGCTGTCACTTTCCTAAAACTGAATGCTTCTAAATGTTTTTGTACAAAAGGGAGAGCATTCTTGTTCTTGATTATAATAGGACCAATTTTTAAAGGGAACTTTATATCTGTAGCTTTCTTGAAATGTAGAAAATGGTCATTTTCTACTGTCAATTTTTGTCTGTTAAACTCCAAAGCAAAAACTCTTGGAGTCAAAAGGCTGGTAAAATATAGGGCTCCTTAACAAATCCATAAAGTCTAATTAATGTATCTTGCTTCCCTAAAAACCAGTTTCCAATTGCTTTTTTTGGGATTAATTGCATCAGGGTCTTCATCTCTGATAATACTCTAGGAAAATTTTCTCCAAACATCAATCTATATACTTCTGATAAAATAAAATTCATAAAATTAAACATACTATCTTCCATTGTTTCTGAAAACATAGACTGTGGGAAATGTAAATCTTTTTTACTGCTAAATAGGAGCATTTTCATCAGGTGTGTCTGGAATTTGAAATGTCTCGAAGTGTGGAAATTCACTAACTAAGAGTGGATGTACCCAGCCAAGAATTCATCAAATTTAAGGTAGGGTACTTGACTGTAATCCATTTCTAGTTTAGCAACACTTAATCTAAAAAGCAAACTTAACTGGACCTCTGTGACCATGGAATCATCATCAAACCCTAAAAACTGTGAAATAAGTGACAAAACTAACTATGAATTTTCATCAAAGAAATTAATGTCAAGTGGATGGGGGTGTTATCAAGGGCAAGGCCAGGTTTTAGACAACTGGTCATGAAGGTTTGTTTGGTCTCAGGGGATGACTCTCTGTACTGGTAACTGGGGCTTCTTTGGCAAAATCTTCCTGGTCATGGGAGGAAAACAGGGGTACTGCTAGAGCTTTCCTAACGATAGATGCATTTATAGGGCAAAGAATTTTCTTTTGTGATGAGGTCATAATGACTCTTTGACTTTGAGAATAATTTACTGCACACCATGAAATGGATTCCAGAAACCCTGAAGGTTGTTCGGGACAATAATGGATAAAACGATACTTATAAAAATTGTGCACATCCAAATTTTGTTTATATAAACCCTCCAACTTGCTTTTGATTTCTGAAACTGAGAATTTAACCATTATGGGGTCACAAATGTCACTATCTCTGTCCACTAGGGTTTCTTCTATCGTCATAGTTTCAAAGTTCTGACATACTGTTTCACTACTTCCTTCCATTATGTAAACAATTCTAGTTACTTTCACGAGTTAAGAGGACTTACCTGGCACGGAAAGGTTGATTAAACTATGCTCTATCGCTTTCGAACAGCACAGACATGTTCCAATCCTCTGTCATTCGTAACACAAAAGCCAAATTTTGACGTGCCCTTCTCTTTTATACACCACCAAAGGTGGTTTCGCTACGCGGGATGGTGGTTTTCCTTACCTCTTTCTCTGATTGTGGAATGATGTGGAGACGACACGCGTTCAACGGTATGGTATTTCGCAACCGCTCCAACCTCCATCACGTCCTGCATGTTGGCGGCGCAGAAATATTATGGGATGTCGATATAACCGCCCTTTATAAAATAGCTGTTGATCTAATCACCCTTTTATCATTCTCCCATGAGGTACGACGGGCATTTTCCTAGGACCACCTGAACCAGTTTTCCAACACTTAGTCATTTCCAAGAATTTCTCCAAGGTTGATCCTGAAACCCATTTTGGCAGACTTGTAACTTTCTCCTCGGAAATGATTAAGGCAAACTGATACCATGACTAGATATCCACTTCAACAAGCTATAGAATGATATGATGGTGCGTGCATTTTTCTCAAACCATGAATTATGGCGGGCATTCTCTCAAAGCCGTTTTGACTACTTTTTCCATACTTTGTCAATTTCCAAAGTTTCACAAACTTGTCATACTTTTCCACAATGATGTCATATTGAGACACTGACTTATATTGATGTATATGTAACTTCGGAATGTATTTCATCCATGTATATAATTTATATATTATTGTACTCCTATAGAGATGTGTCATTCCTCTATACGGAAGTGTCATCATGTGTATTGACAAGTGTTGCAAGTGTGTGAACTTGCCAATGGGTTATTAGACCACCATGTGTGGGGTCTGCCCTTATTTTATGTAATATATTGTTGATGTACATAGCTAGACAAGTCGTCCCCATAAGGTCACTAGGAAAACAGAACAAGTATAAATAGAGATCGGGAGATCTCTATTTGGATCATTTGGAAACTCACTCTTTCTTCACTCAGAAAGTGGTGCACTAGTGAGGAGGAGGATCATCTACTACTAGGAGACTATCTCTATGTATTTTGGTTGTAATTTGGTTGAGCCATTGCTCTCTCTATCTCTAAGGAAGTTGTGGGGTTTTTCACCTTAGGGTTTTCCCCACGGAAACTCTATGTCTCTTGTCTCTCATGCTTTTGCTTCTTGTGATGATTGACATGCTTGTTATGATTGATATGCATTGATATACTGTACATGTTATTCTCTCAGTAAAGATCCTAGAGTATTGTGAATTAATTCCCAAAATTTAACATGGTATCAGAGCTAACCTGAGAAGAAGACATTGTGCAGTGACGGAAACCAAGGGTTTCTTGTTTATTGGGTTTCTCTCCACATATTTTGGAAAAGCAGTATAGTAGATTGACTCTACTCATCAAGGAGAATCTACCTGTCCAATCAGAATTCAATTCTGAGCATTTTCAGATTTAGCCCTAAAAATTAGGGTTTCCACAAAAATAGGCATTTATGAAATCTGAAGACATAGCTGGAAGCTCCTTGAAAAAATCGAAGTTTAGAGATTTGGATCAATATTTTTGGCTGGGTAGATCTCCGGGAAACTCAAACCCTAATTCAGGGTCCTCCTTAGTGAACCCGGGAAGACAAAAAGGCATTTCTGAAGGGTGAAGCTTTGCAGATCTCAAATTCTGAATACACCAGGCTGATCAAATCATTAAGGCGCATCTTTCTACCTTTTCAAAAAGTTGAAATTCATATTTTGAATTTTTAGGGTTTTTTCCGACAAACCCTAATCCGAGACCAGATCCAGTTTTCAGCAAGTCAAGTGGTAAGATCTAAATCTTTTCTATTTCCATTTGAAGTACTCTTTAAAGATGTCTCACCACACCAAGATTTAGGATAAGCTTGAAGGGGCTGATAACTTTCGAGCCTGGAAGTATAGGATTGGGTTAATCCTAGAAGAGAATGAGTTGGACTCATATGTAAAAGAAGACATCCCTATCCCAGAGGATGAAGAAGCTAAGATATTGCATAAGAAGAACTTGGTCAAAGCAAAGAGAATCATTGATGATTCTATCAAGGACCATCTCATCCCACATGTGTCATCTCTAAAGACACCCAAAGAAATGTTTGATTCTCTAACCAAGCTATTTGAAGGGAAGAACATAAATCAGAAGATGACCCTACGGAACCAATTGAAAGGAATAAAGTTTCAGAATGGAGAAACCATTCAATCTTATTTTTCTAGGGTCTCTCAGATTAAGGAATAACTGGAAGCGGTGGATGAAATGGTGGAGAATGGTGAAGTTGTCATGACCACTCTAAATTGCCTACCCAGGTCATGGGATTCCTTTATTCAAGGAATTTGTGCGAGAAAGAAGTTGATCTCCTTCAACAGATTGCAGGAAGAATGTTCACAAGAAGAAGCAAGGCTTGTGGCCTGAGAAGAAAAGATGGGAAGTGAAGATCAAGCTCTCACAGTACACACAAAGAAAGGAAGGTCAAAGAGAAAGCACTCTCATGCCAATAAATCTTCACACTATCATCAACATAAAGATAAGAAAGATCTCAGATGCTTCACATGTAATGAGAAGGGTCACTTTGCTTCAGAATGTCCAAAGAACAAAAGGAACAACGACATCAAGAAGAAGAAGGGCAGCAGGAAAAGATATCATGCTCATGTTGCTGAAGATGATGAACCACCCAAGAAGAAGGCTAGAGCAGAAAGTGATGATGATGACTCATCAAGAAAAGAAGAGTATGTTATGATCTCTGCTCTCACAGGTACTATCTCTCATGGTTGTAATGATTGGCTTATTGACAGTGGGGCTTCTAAACACATGACTAGGTTTAAAGAATCTTTTGTAAATCTATCTGAACATGAGTCACCCCATAAGGTGAAACTTGGGGATGACTACCAATACCCTATCAAAGGAAGTGGTGAGGCCTCCTACAATCTAGACTCTGGGAAGTCTTTGAAGATGAAATATTTTTTGTATGTACTTGGGCTCAAGAAGAATCTACTCTCCATATCTGCATTAGATGCAAAAGGTATGAGGGTTGTATTTGTGGATGGCCAAGTCCTAATGTGGCCAAAAGGTAAAACTATTGATGATGCAGTAGTGATTGGAGAGCAAGAGGGAGGATTGTATAAACTAAAGGGACAACCTAAACATGCCATGGTGCATGAATCCATGGAGCCAAGTGAACTTTGGCATAGAATACTTGCTCATATGCACTATAGGGCACTTCCAATTGCAAGCAAGGCTGTAGAGGGTGTTCCTGAAATCAAGACCAAACATGAAGGTGTTTGCAAAGGATGTTCAAAAGATAAGAACATTAAGAAGGCTGTCCCAAGCAGTGAAAGCAAGGCAAAAGGTATCTTGGAAATTATCCACACTGATGTTGTAATGTCCCCATTCAAATAAGTGCATAGTAAGACAATCCCATCAATCCTACTAGTTTCCTAGGTTGGATGGGCACATGTGGGATGGTAATAAGGAAGCTAATAAATGATATGTAGACATTAGAAGGATTCAAGCATTTAATAAATATGATGAATAAATAAATTCAAGAGAAATTCTAGGTGGCAAGTGGTTTTGGAGACATATGAAGGTGGTGGGACCCACACTAGCTTTATTTTTCAATGACACATGGCAGCTCTCTCTTACCAATTCGAATTCATGGGAAGGTGAACACTCTTGGGTGAGTTGGTAAGTCATAACACATGGAATTGAGCATCTTAGGTCGAAATGGGATGGAATAGTAACCTCCATGCGAGAGGAAGAGTCAAATTGGAGACTAGTGGACACTTGGGCTAGATTCCCTAGTTTTATGACAACAATAATGAAGCATCTATGACATTTATGACAAAATTCAGACCTGAATTTTTACACCTAACCATTATGACATGTCAGCCCCAAAAATAGGCTCAAGGAAGGCACTCATGGAGTTGGAGGAATCCAAAGAGACTCAAATTCGAATTTGGGAGAAGATGGAAGGTTGGAACTAGGAGACAAGTGGCAAATGAGGAATATTTTCTAAATGGAAAATTATTGAATCTATTGAGAGGATTTCGACCCCTTGAAGGATAATGTTGGTTATAAAATGTAGAAATCAAGTATGAGAATGGCTTTTGATGATTTGAGAAAAATTTCATTTGTGAAGAGAGAACTAGTGGATGACTAGTTTCTTGCCTTAGCCAATTTCGAGGGTGAAAGATTCCCATCCAAGTTGTTGTTTGGAGAGGCCACTTAGGTCTTTCATGGTGCTTTAATGGAGTTTTATTTTCAGGTAGCAGCTACAGGAAGTTTCATGGTTTGGTTTAGTGCAGCACTTTCTCTCCACCATTTCCAATTTTGAAGGCATATTCATGCTCCTTGAGGGAGGGCATTTTTGGTGAGCACTTGTGCTTCTCGAGAGAGCTTCTCATTACATATTTTTGATTCTAATAGCTTTATATCCTCTGTTATTAATATTCAGAAAGTATCAGGTCGAAATACCCACTAGTTGTATGCAAAACTATTGATTAATGAGCAAACAATGTCCATTTCCCCAATGCATTGATGTATGACACTATAATGTTGATTATTTCGAATGGATGGATGATTATCTAATATCTTTGTGATCAATATACTACCATGTATGTCTTATACAAGTTTCATGTACTGTACTTGAGCATTTGAAGCATTTTTACTCAGTTTAGTTGTATTGGGAGGTGAAATAGTGCCATTTCCCCAAAAGTCGAATTGGGGGTTTTTGCTGTTGAATGTGAGAGAGTTAGAACAGTAGTAAAAATCAATTAATCATGCATATGAGACCTTAATAACATACTTAACACATTATATACCTCTTTTCATAAATTTGTGGGAGTTTGGAGGCATTGGGAAGGCCATTTTTCATTGTTACCCGGGGGGGATTTGATGCACAAATTACTAGTCAAAATTACCTATATTGATCATAATACAAATCAAGTTTGCAGAAGTATTTGGAGGGCCATAAAACATCCCTGAACCTAATATTCAAGTCTAAATACCATTCATACACTCCTACAGAATATTTGGGAGCATTTGGGTTGATTTGGAGGTCAAAACAGTTAAACTAGTCAAAGGTCGAAATTGGGGAAAAAGTGGAAAAATTGGCATTTTAATAAAATTTTGAAAAAGGGTCATTACAAGTGGTATCAGAGCATGTTCTTGGCACCTGATGGTCTTAACAAGAAGTCAAAATAATAATCCACCACCCTTTGAACCAGTAGTTGGAGAGGTTTTTGTTGAAGAAGAGGTAGTAGAAGAAGAGGAGTCTTTCACTGAAACCATGGGTAGAGAGGAGGATGAAAAATTAAAACATAAGGAGGAACTTATTGCAACCTTGGATCCATGTTTCTCTAAAATTTCAGCAAACATGGATAGGATAGGTGATAAATTGTTGCAAGGATTCGAATTGTTGATTAGCCAGCTTCAAAGCAAAGGAATAATAGGAGATAATAGTGGTTCACACTTAGGGGAAAAGATGAAAGGGAATGAGCATATTTTCTCAAGTACAGGACCTCATAATAGACCTGATGAATTTCAAAGCACACAAAGGCCTACTGCACCTAAATTTCTCACACCCAAAGAAGAGCCCAATCTTGAATTAGATTACAAGAAACTAGTAAATGATTGGAATGATTTGAGTGAAGAGTGTAAAAGAGGTGTACCACTCAGTGACTACATTGATGCTATGAAAAAAATTAATAGGAAGGGAGACAATAGGAGTCCATTCCAAAACAAAGAATTAAATAGTTCTATTGGAAAAATGTCACTTCCTACTTTTGATGGTTCTTCTCAAAATTCTGCTAAAACTTGGGTGCAAAAATTGGATGTATATTTTCAGCTGAATCCTATGTTGGAAGAGGATGCATTAAAAATGGCCATTTTGCATTTGGAAGGAGATGCCAATGAATGGTGGTTTCATGGGTTGAAAACCTTGGGTCATAATCAGGTTAAAACATATGGAGAATTTGTTGACAGGGTACTAGAAAGATTTGAACAAAAAGATCCAGAATTGCCTTTCAAAGAACTAGCTCAATTAAAGCAATCGGGGTCCCCTACTGAATATATGATGGACTTTCAAAAATTATCAGTCAAGGTGGCTGATGTATCTATGGGAAGATTAGTATTGCTGTTCACTGAAGGTTTGGCTGAACCCTTAAGAGGTTTGGTCAAAGCCCACAAGACAACTACATTAAAAGATGCAATGAGCTTGACTAGGGATCTCCAAAATGTGCTTCCTAGAACGAGATTTCCTCCTAAGCCTAGCTATAAATTTGAAAAGAAACCTTGGCAAAGGGATGGATATGATAAGAAAACTTGGCAAAGAGATTCATTTGAGAAGAATAAAAAAGAGGGACTAAACAGGGATGAACTTAGAAAAAAGAAACTATGCTTCACATGCTTCCAACCATGGACACCGGGGCACAAATGTACCAAAGGAAAGGCTCAATACATAGAAGTATTTTCTGATAATGAGGGGTATGATGGGGGCATGGCTGAAGATGGACACACTTCAGATCAAGAAGAGGCATATGAGACAGCATTAGAAGAGGAAAGATAAGAAGAAAATCAGCCTTCACCGGACAAAGCAAGAATGGCAGTGCTTTTAGCAATACCTCGCTATCATACTATCCGATGCAAAGGTGTGGTACAAGGACAAAGAACTTCATTTTTGGTAGATGGAGGAGCCACTCACAACTTCATTGATGCGGAGATTGTAGAGAAAAGAAAGATACCTATTGAACCATTTGATGGCTTCACAGTTGTCATTCCCGGTCACAACACAATGCAATGCAAAACATGGGTTCCAAA
Organism: Larix kaempferi; assembly: GCA_027924585.1. Classification (NCBI taxonomy): domain Eukaryota; kingdom Viridiplantae; phylum Streptophyta; class Pinopsida; order Pinales; family Pinaceae; genus Larix; species Larix kaempferi. Next base: position 1,712,647 of record BSBM01000551.1, read on the forward strand.
GCTGCAAGTCACCGTAGGTAACTATACTTTTGTTGATAGTTTTTATGTGGTTGATGTTGCTGATACTAATGTGGTTTTGGGAGTGCAATGGTTGTATTCAATAGGAGAGCATACCGTAAATTATCAAATTCCTGAAATTAAATTCCAAGATTCAAAAGGAGTACAAAGAGTTGTGAGAGGGAAACACACTTATCCCAATCAAGTAGTGACTTGCAATAGCATGAGATCTATATTGAGGCATGGGGATATAGAATGGGCTGCTGAATGTCATATTACATCTCCCAAGCCAACTATAAATATTGTCAAACACCCAAAGGAGATAGAGAGACTTTTGCAAAAATATGAAAAGGTTTTTAGAGACCTTCCACATGGTAGGCCACCGGATAGGGGGGTTGAGCACAGTATTGTTTTGGAGGAGGGTACTTCACCCATTCAGATACCACCTTATAGACATCCTAAAAGGTTTAGAGATGAGATTGAAAAAACTATCCAAGGACTCCTAGATTTGGGACTCATTAGACCAAGCTCTAGCCCTTATGCTTCTTCAGTAGTGCTAGTGAAGAAAAAAGATAGAACATTGAGAATGTGCATAGATTTTAGAGCCTTGAACAAAAAGACTATAAAGAATAGGTATCCTATTCCTAGGATTGATGAGCTCATGGATGAGCTGCATGGGGCCAAATACTTCTAAAAAATTGACCTTAGATCAGGGTATCACCAAATTCGAATGAAGGATGAAGATGTGCAAAAGACCGCTTTTCGATGTCATTTTGGCCACTTTGAATTTCTTGTCATGCCTTTTGGGTTAACCAATGCTCCAGCCACCTTTCAAGCATGTATGAATAGGATATTTTGCAAGCAACTAAGAAGGCTTGTTTTGGTTTTCTTTGATGATATTCTCATTTACAGTAAAACATGGGAAGAGCATTTGCAGCAGTTGGAGATTGTGTTGAAAATCTTGCAAGAAGAGTCCTTATTTGCTAAATTATCAAAATGTGAATTTGGAATGAAAGAACTACTATATCTTGGGAACATTATTGGGCAAGAAGGAGTGAAGGTACACATGGAAAAAATCAGGGCTATCTTGGAATGGCCATCACCAAAAAATATTACCGAATTGAGAGGCTTTATTGGCATATGCACCTACTACAGAAAATTTGTGAAAGGGTTCTCCAAGTTGACTTCTCCACTTACTGATTTGACTAAGAAGGATGCTTTCAAGTGGGATGAAGAGGCTGAAAAGGCCTTCCAAAAAATGAAAGAGGTAATGAGTAGTTGTCCCATACTTGCACTTCCTGATTTTACTAAACCTTTTGTTGTGGAATGTGATGCTTCAGGTGGAGGAATAGGGGCTGTCCTAAAGCAAGGCCAACACCCCATAGCCTTTGAGAGCAGAAAGTTGCAGCCTCATGAAAAACTTTACTCCATCTATGATAAAGAAATGCTGGCCATTATGCATGCATTGGCCAAATTCAGACAATACTTGGTGGGAAGCAAGTTTGTGGTGAAAACTAACCACAATAGTCTAAGACACTTTCTCACTCAAAAAGATCTAAATGAAAGGCAACAAAAGTGGGTAAGCAAGATTCAATCTTATGATTTTGATATTGAATATGTCAAAGGAAAGAATAATATAGTAGCAGATGCTTTGTCAAGAAGGCCTTCTTTTTCTCTCATGGATATTGCCAAGGATTGGAAAAACATGCTACTAGTTGAATATGCCAAAGACAAATTTGCTTGTGATGTGTTGGATGGAATCAAAGGGGATGATAATTATAGGATTTTGAATGGGCTGATATATTATAAGGGAAGAATTTATTTAGTTCATAACTCCAAGCTCAAGTACCGAATTTTGCAAGAAGCACATGATTCCCCACTAGCGGGCCATCCCGGGATCTTCAAAACTTATAGACAGTTGAGGCAAAGATTTTTTTGGAAGGGGCTGAAGGAAGATGTTCAGAAGTATGTGAATTAATGTAAATCATGTCAACAAAACAAATCAGAACTTACATGTCCAGCCGGCCTATTACAACCATTGCCCATTCCGGAGCAAAAATGGGACAGTATTTCCATGGATTTCATCACCGGATTGCCTAGATCCTTGGGTAAGGATTGCATCTATGTGGTAGTTGATAGGTTGACAAAATTTGCTCATTTTTTTGCTGTTACATCATCTTTTAGTGCTGCACAAGTGGATGATATTTTTTTCAAAGAAATCTTCAGATTGCATGGGCTTCCCAAGAGCATTGTCAATGATAGAGATAGTAGATTCATGGGTGCTTTTTGGAAAGAAGTTTTTAGATTGGCAGGCACTCAATTGACTCCAAGTACCAGCTATCATCCACAAACTGATGGACAAACAGAGAGGGTAAATCAATGGTTGGAAGGATACCTAAGAAACTATGTGGGAGGGTAGCAAAAAGCATGGGCAAAATGGCTACACTTGGGTGAGTTTTGCTACAACACCACTTATCATATGTCAATAGGAATGTCTCCTTTCAAAGCATTATATGGTTATGATGCACTTACATTTGCTGACATTATATTTGGTGATAGTAGAGCCCCAAAGGCTAAACATTGGGTGGAAGAGAGCCAAGAAATTTTAAATCTCTTGAAAGACAATTTGCAGGTTGCTCAAAATCAGCAAAAACAATATGCTGATAGACATAGAGAAGAAAGAACCTTCCAAGTCAATGATTTAGTATATTTAAGGTTGCATCCCTATAAACAAACATCTCTCAAAAAGAATGGAGCAGAAAAATTAAAACCAAGGTACTATGGGCCATACAAGGTAGTGCGGAAGGTTGGAGAAGTGGCATATGAACTAGAACTTCCGGAAGGGAGTAAAATCCACAATGTATTTCATGTTTCTTGTCTTAAGAAAGCTCTTGGTCAGAAAATCATCACTTCAGAAATACTTCCTCCTTTGGATGATGAAGGTCAGCTCACACTTGTTCTAGAAAAGATTTTGAAGACACGGGAAAGAAGGTTGAGGAGTAGAATCATCAAAGAATATTTAGTGCAATGGAAGGACTTACCAAATGAAGATGCCACATGGGAAGAGGAGAAGATTTTGCAGCATCCAAATTTGAAATTGCTTGAGGACAAGCAATCTTGGGTGGGGAGGACTGTAATGTCCCCATTCAAATAAGTGCATAGTAAGACAATCCCATCAATCCTACTAGTTTCCTAGGTTGGATGGGCACATGTGGGATGGTAATAAGGAAGCTAATAAATGATATGTAGACATTAGAAGGATTCAAGCATTTAATAAATATGATGAATAAATAAATTCAAGAGAAATTCTAGGTGGCAAGTGGTTTTGGAGACATATGGAGGTGGTGGGACCCACACTAGCTTGATTTTTGAATGACACATGGCAGCTCTCTCTTACCAATTAGAATTCATGGGAAGGTGAACACTCTTGGGTGAGTTGGTAAGTCATAACACATGGAATTGAGCATCTTAGGTCGAAATGGGATGGAATAGTAACCTCCATGGGAGAGGAAGAGTCAAATTGGAGACTAGTGGACACTTGGGCTAGATTCCCTAGTTTTATGACAACAATAATGAAGCATCTATGACATTTATGACAAAATTCAGACCTGACTTCTTACACCTGACCATTATGACATGTCAGCCCCAAAAATAGGCTCAAGGAAGGAACTCATGGAGTTGGAGGAATCCAAAGAGACTCAAAGTCGAATTTGGGAGAAGATGGAAGGTTGGAACTAGGAGACAAGTGGCAAATGAGGAATATTTTCTAAATGGAAAATTATTGAATCTATTGAGAGGATTTCGACCCCTTGAAGGCTAATGTTGGTTATAAAATGTAGAAATCAAGTATGAGAATGGATTTTGATGATTTGAGAAAAATTTCATTTGTGAAGAGAGAACTAGTGGATGACTAGTTTCTTGCCTTAGCCAATTTCGAGGGTGAAAGATTCCCATCCAAGTTGGTGTTTGGAGAGGCCACTCAGGTCTTTCATGGTGCTTTAATGGATTTTTATTTGCAGGTATCATCTATAGGAAGTTTCATGTTTTGGTTTAGTGCAGCACTTTCTCTCCACCATTTCCAATTTTGAAGGCATATTCATGCTCCTTGAGGGAGGGCGTTTTTGGTGAGCACTTGTGCTTCTCGAGAGAGCTTCTCATTACATATTTCTGATTGTAATAGCTTCATATCCTCTATTATTAATATTCAGAAAGTCTCAGGTCGAAATACCCACTGGTTGTATGCAAAACTATTGATTAATGAGCAAACAATGTCCATTTCCCCAATGCATTGATGTATGACACTATAATGTTGATTATTTCGAATGGATGGATGATTATATGATATATTTGTGATCAATATACTGCCATGGATGTCTTATACAAGTTTCATGTACTGTACTTGAGCATTTGAAGCATTTTTACTCAGTTTAGTTGTATTGGGAGGTGAAATAGTGCCATTTCCCCGAGGGTCGAATTGGGGGTTTTTGCTGTTGAATGTGAGAGAGTTAGAACAGTAGTAAAAATCAATTAATGGTGCATATGAGACCTTAATAACATACTTAACACATTATATACCTCTGTTCATAAATTTGTGGGAGTTTGGAGGCATTGGGAAGGCCATTTTTAGTGTTACCCGGGGGGGATTTGATGCACAAATTACTAGTCAAAATTACCTATATTGATCAGAATACAAATCAAGTTTGCAGAAGTATTTGGAGGGCCATAAAACATCCCTGAACCTAATATTCAAGTCTAAATACCATTCATACACTCCTACAGAATATTTGGGAGCATTTGGATTGATTTGGAGGTCAAAACAGTTAAACTAGTCAAAGGTCGAAATTGGAGAAAAAGTGGAAAAATTGGCATTTTAATAAAATTTTGAAAAAGGGTCATTACAGATGTATGTGGTCCAATGTCATCCAATTCTCTAAGTGGGTATGCTTACTATGTATCTTTCATTGATGACTTCTCCAGGAAGACTTGGGTTTACTTCTTGAAGAACAAAGATGAAGTGTTTGATAAGTTCAAGGAATTCAAAACCTTGATGGAAAATCAAACTGATAAGAAAATCAAGACTTTGAGATCCGACAATGGTGGAGAATTCACTTCAGGTGACTTCAAGAAACTTTGCAGTGATTCAGGGATTAAGAGGGAGTTGACTACTCCTTACAATCCACAACAGAATGGAGTTGCAAAAAGAAAGAATAGAACAATCATGGAAGCAGCAAGGGAAATGCTGCATGACCAGGATCTACCTATGCATCTATGGGCAGAAGCAGCTAGGACAACTGTATATGTGCAGAACAAAACACCCCACAAAATATTGGACAATAAGACACCAGAAGAGGTCTTCTCTGGTAAGAAACCTGAAGTCATCCATCTCAGAATATTTGGTTGTCCAGTATATACACATGTCCCAAAGGAGAAGAGGACCAAGTTGGATCCTTCAGGAAAGAAGGGTATCTTTGTGGGTTACAGTGAAAGCTCGAAGGCTTATAGAATATACTTTCCATGGTTCAAGAAGATTGATGTCAGCAGGGATGTGACATTTGATGAAAACTCAGCATTCGTCAAATCAAGAAAGACACCTGTTGAAGATTTTGAAGAACCTAAGGAAACTAGATTTCAAGACACTACCATGTCTGAAGCAATTACAGATGTTGATCATGAAACTGAAGATCCACAACAACCTGTAGATCCACCACATGAGGATAACTCTCACAAGAGTAAACCTGCATGGGCTAGAGAGCTCATTCAAGATGCAAAGATATTTGGCATTCCAGAAAAAGAACATAGAGCAAAGAAGAGAACCAGATCACATACCAGCTATGTTTCTTTACTTTGTGATATCATGAACAAAGAACCTTCCAGTTATGAAGAAGCAGCGAAAAATAAAGAATGGAAGGATGCCATGGTCGAGGAATACCAATCAATAATGAAAAATGATGTTTGGGATGTTGTCCCAAGACCTGAAGGGAAGTCTCCTGTGACTTCCAAATGGATCTACAAAATAAAGCATGCTACAGATGGCAGCAAAGAAAAGTACAAGGCAATATTCGTAGTTTGTGGCTTCTCTCAGAAAGAGGGAATAGATTATGAAGAAACTTTTGCTCCTGTATCCAAGTACACTTCCATCAGAACAGTACTTTCCCTAGCTGCAGCAATGAAATGGAAGATACACCAGATGGATGTCAAGACTACCTTCTTGAATGGTGTAGTTGAAGAGGAAGTGTATGTGGAGCAGCCACTCAGTTTTGAAACACATGACAGGGAGTCACATGTGTGCAGATTGAAGAATGTCCCCTCGAAAGGCCCCTCGCTTTCTACTAAAAGGTCAAAGTCCCCAACTTCGCTTGAGTTCACAAGATTATATTTTTTGATTCATCCCTAACAACCCAATGGCAAATTGGCTTGAGAGCACAAGATTATCTTATTTGAGACCACAACCTAACCGCAAAAACGTTAACGACTTCAAGGAGAGGTCAACTCAATTGACTGGTTGAGGATTCTTCGGGAAAAATACACTATAAAAGGGGAGAAAGAGTTTGTGTTATAGATCGATATCCGAAATCAAAGTGTCACTTGGTGTCAGATCGATATCCGAAATCAAAATGTCACTTGGTGTCAGATCGATATCCGAAATCAAAGTGTCACTTGGTGTCAGATTGATATCCGAAATCAAAGTGTCACTTGGTGTCAGATCGATATCAGAAATCAAAGTGTCACTTGGTGTCAGATCGATATCCGAACTCCTACAAAATATGACCATGATTTCAAATAAAACGTAACATTTAGATTAGATGTTTGATTGCTAATCTTCATAATATCCTGATTTAACAAACTTTGCATAATTCAAAAATATCTACGGAGCAAAGAGACGCCACCATGATTGCTCCTAGGGACCAGGTGGCTCTTATTAGGGGATTCAAACCCGACTAATTACTCGACCACGCCACATATCACATACCATAAACCATCCTTATTTAAAGTGCGAATAACAGAACTCAAACAGGCACTTGATCCTTGAGAAATTTGGATATTTGGTCCTTTATTTCCTTGGTAGAAGTGGAGAAGCCATTCGAGTCCTTGAAGAAAAACTGCATGCATCTTGCAAAATTTAAAGCAAATTTCTTGCAACAGAGTAGCACAGGGTCCTGCTTTATAAACTCCCAATTCAATTCCTTCAGGGAAAGATAGACGATGTCGGTTATATGATTTAAAGCATCTTATACTGTCGATTCTGGATTGTCTTTGAGATAACAATCCACATTGGAAGCTAACTCTCCGTGTTCCTTCTCTGCCTTCATATTACGAAATCAAATTTAGTAAAGCTAGGGCGTCAGTGAGCGATTTATTATAGTGCGTGTAAACAAATTTTAATTTCAATGCAAAATAACTCGAAATCTTTCACATCATCTGTGAGTCTGGTCGTCAATTCTACAAGATGTTAGATCTTGTATGGAGAGTATATTTGCTCCAGAATGTTGTCTAGTAAAAGTTGCCCCATTAACAGAAGCGTAATCAAATATACTGCACACATCCCTGTGGTGGTTTTCGCATTTCTTATGTACTCATTAATTGTGGGGACATGTCCAGTCGCTATCCATTCCGCATCTTGCAAAGAAGCCTCAATGTATCGCTCCCACTAAACATGCAACCACTTCAGAAAATCAACATTGATGTCAATGAAGAATAATAATATAAACAGTGTTTTATCTTCATAAACAGTACATACTACATTTTTTCGTATGTAGGATGCCATATCCCGCCCTTGCTTTTTGACAACTTCATCAGTCAATTCGTTTTGTGTTTTGAGGAAGAACTTCAATGCAATTTTCATGTCGTCTGGAAGGCAGTCTATCAACGAAAGATCCCATCTGAAAATTGCATAATAATAATTTAACAAAAAACATGAACCATCCGGTTTTTGCATTCATATCACCTAGGTGCTGTGAACATTTTGGGTGCAAGATGTCTACTGTTATACTACTTTCTATTGAGTCTATAGAATTGGAATTTACCGTTTCACTGCTTCTGTGAAAATTTTGAGTTCATCCATTTTTCCATGAGTATCATATTTTTAAAAAATCCCCCCAAAACACTAAAACTCCAATTTGAGGCATTATATGAAGGAATTAGGCCCCAAAAAAGTGTCAAGAAAAGGTCCAATAAGAAGGATATGATCAGTCACTACATTGAAATCTTTGAAAAATAACTTCATGTTAGGTTTGAGTCCAAACGGATAAACAAGTCAAAATTTATGACCCTTGGAAATCCCTGCATTATTTTTGCTTATTGTTTCAATTTTTTTTATATTTCATTCCACGTAAATCCCGGCATCATTCTCCTCTAGTTGAAAAGAACACATCTCTTGCAAGTTATTGTCTTCAAATGGATTCCACTTAACGAGATCTAAATTTAGCAAGTCTCCCTCCGTAATCCATGTACTCTCTGTTGGTGCTAAGCCATGGGGGATTCACCTTGTTGACCAATAACTTCTCACGCTCATTCATAAAGCGAGGTTTTAAAATCATGAAAAATAAGGTCAATATATTGTAGATATTGAGGGGTAAGGAGTAGGGTATGTGGGGTTTATAGGTATTGGGGAGTATTAATCTAGTAAAAATAGGGAATATCTCATAAAATAGGGTTACTTTAATTAGAAATATGTATTGGGAGGGGGGCTCAACAAAAGGATTTTGGTAGATATTTATCAATATCTAGTGAAATTAAGGGTATTCTTTAATATCCCATGAACGAAGACGTTATGGTATAGTTTCACTAAGTGAAGAACATGTGAGCTAAGCCCTCCCACTAGACCAGATATTGGTTGTGTTGGCCTTGCCAAGTATGAAGGGTCTTCTTATCTAAAATATGTGTATTCTCTTCATTTTTCTTGCACGGAATAGCTCGTTTCCAATCCACCTTTTCCTCATTATCATCACCCAAGTCGTCCCCGTGGAAGATATATAAATTAGAAACATTAAACATAGAGGAAATATCAAGATCAGTAAATAAACCGTATAAGCATTGTCGTTAATTTTCTTGAGAATATTGCAAGGACCCATTTTCTTATATTGAATTTGTGGCAGGTTCCTCTAGGAAATCATTTTTTTCCATAAATAAAACGTCACCAAATCACCTTCATTGAATACCTAATGTCATCAGTGAGCATCTTTTATAATTTTGTTCTGCTCATTACTGGCCTGCAACTTGTGTCTCACTTGTTGTTGTAAATGTTGAATGTGTTCTGCAAATGCTTCCCCATCATCATTGATTCAATCTCCAAGCCTTAGCTGCACCAATTCTAGGACACCCATAGGATATTTAACTATTGATATATTCAATGAACTATTGTAGGAAAATTTTACTTGATGTAAAGCCAAATCCCACTACTTCGGACTCTTTCCAACAATGCTTCGTAACAGATTTCCCAAACTCTGATTTACTGTACATCAGTTTTCCTATTTATTTGGGCATGATGGACAATGTTAAACTGTAATTTAGTCCCCATTTTCTTCCATAAATTCCTGCAAATATGACCAAAGAACCAAGTATATCTATTAGAGGTAATAGTTTTTGGAACACCATGTAATCTAACCATTTCTGAAAAAAACAATTCTGCCACCCTTGATGCATCACTAGTTTTAAAAAAATGAAAAAAAGAAGAAATAATGCAGGGATTTCTAAGGGTCATATTTTTTTACTCTTTTATCTGTTTGGGCTCAAATTTAACAGGAAGTTTTGTTTTGAAGAGTACACTACAGTGACTGATCGTATCCTTCTAATTAGACATTTTTTCAACACTTTTCCAGGGCCAAATTCCTTCCTATAGTGCCTCAAATTGGGGTTTTAGTGTTTTTCTGGGATTTTTTAAATATGTAATTATCAGTTATATGTTAGTTTATGCACCTAATCAGAAAAGCGAGTTGAAAACTAGTGTCACTTTAGGGTCATGCAAGAATTTTCTAAAATTAACAATTTTCAAAAATCTTAGATATTAGTTGTAAGAGGTTGAACCTTCATTGTAATAGTTAGGATGGAGAAGGAATAAAAAATTATTATTTTTCCACTGTTATGTGTTTGCATGGTTTTTAGATCTTATGAATGAATTAAATTTTATTGGATACATCATGTGGCTGAGTGAGGACCCCACCGATAATCATCTTTGGGTATTGTGAAAAAGATAAATTGATTTATTTTTCACATAGACCCCGAATAAGTAATAATAATATATTCATTTGGTTGTTGGGCCACTTGAAACCATTTAAAAGGAAGAGGAAAGTGCCTTAAAAGAAATATAAATGTTATAGTATTTATAAAATATTTAAGTATTATGTCATAACATTTATCTTCAAAGGAGGGAAGTTATGTTATGTTCCTTGAATCAGAGGTATAAGTACCAAAAGAGAAAAAGTTGGTTACTCATTACTTTATTCTTACGCTACAAAATACAAAGGCATCTCTTGGTCCAGTCCAAAAACGTTATCTCCCTCAACGTGCTCTCCAAATCCAATTGGAAGAGATTAATAGGGCGAGTCAACGACCCTAAGAATGAATATAACATTAGGGTCCTTTCAATGCTTTTTTGATAGTATAGAAGAACACAATCTCTCGAGAGTTTTATCGCGGTTCAGAGGAAATAAAATATAGAAAGCATCGACCGCTAACTAACTAGGATCCTGAGACCTACCAAAAGGTAAAAGCAAACTCCGCATGCTGGATTAATAATATAGTATTGAATGGTGCAGAAATTACGGTGGCCATTTCCAAATGTTAGGTGGGCATCTGAAAGAGAAACACAAGGACTTGAGCTATTATTTTTTTCAAATGTTAGATGAGTCGGAAAGAAAAATAATAATTTGATATGGATGGAAAGAAAACACAAATTTACAGTCACTACTTTAATGTTGATTGAAACATTTTTGATATCATTATTAGTTTAATGTGTGAAACACCGAATGATATCCTAAAAAAATTGATAAACAAGTTCTACATAAAAAGTATGTCAATTTGTTAATTATTCCATTTCAAACTTTCTACCCAGCACTATGAAGTGATGGCCGGTAACATTTATAAAGAATATGTTATTTATTATTAATAATTATATTAATAAAAAAATAAAGAAGTATTTACCACTAATACTTCCAAGGTTTCCAATATAATTAATAAATGTTTTGATGAATTACGAAGTATGAAATTGAATGGTATTTATATTTTATGGTGTTTAAAAAATTAAAATTTGGGTTTTTTAAATTGGTTTTCAAAATTTAACCAGCTAATAGGAGCCTGTATCAATATTACACCTAGATAGAATATTAGATGAATTCTGAATTGTTTGGAATTTATGTACAAGAAAGACCAATACAATCAAATTATACTACTATGGTATACTTTCGATAACTTCATGACTTACTGCTTCAGAAGAGAAAGAGTGAATGGAGGAGCAATGTGACTAGAAGGAAATGAATCTAACAACTCTTAATTCCACCTCTCTCTCTCTTTTCTAAATCTCATGCATTGTTTCAAGCTTCAACCCAAATATTAAGTCTATTGCAAAAGATACATATTCTAAATAAAAAATTGCGGTGTTTTAAGCCGACCTCTACATGAAGTCTCATTGTTCTATACTTGGGGGATCATTATTGACTTGCTAGATCTAGATGTTTTATAGGTGGGTGGTATAATTGGCCCTGTAGTCTTCATGCCATGGGCCTATTCGATATTACTTTTATATTTCTCTCCTCACACATTATTTAGAGCCTTTGATGGTTGATGAATTAAGGTTTAATAGTTAGATGGATCATATACCAGTATAGATCAAATCCCTTGAATTCAACATTTTTTTTAAAATGCAAAATTTGAGGAAAAGCTTGCATGCAAGGGATTCAATCTCTCTTTGAGCTTAGTTCCAGAGTTAAGATGGAACTAGAACTATACTTGTTTAATATGTAAATCTCTAGTATGTGCTCAAACCCTTAGCAAGAAGTATCCAAGTTTAATAAAAAAAAAGAGTTTTAATTACTTAGAATATGTATCTTTTTGGTTTTGAACTTTAAGTTAGAGTTGAGATTGTAAAAATTTAATTTAATTAAATATTTTATTATTTTATTAAAGTGCCATGTGTCAACTCCACATTGAGCATGAAATTACACTTTTCCCTCATACTGGGGTGTAGAAAGTGCCTCTCAAGTCAATAAGTAAGGTAAGATGATCCAATGGATAGATTATATATATGTAAGAAAGAATAAGGTGTCCTATTTTATTCTCCAGATAAATTCTATTCAATCCAAGAAAAACAAAGAAAAAAATAGGTTGCCAAACATTTAGTTACAAATTTCATTCAACAACACAGAAACCTAAATGTGCAAGTTTGGTACCCCTACTATTTCATAAAATTGTTCTTATTAAAATTTACTACTTTTTAAACTTAGGGTTTGGATATTAAATTCTATAATGTAGCATTAAGTATTGAATAATATGGAATCACTAAATATAAATCTAACGGAATAAACAATCAAGATTGAAGACTAGACTATGAAAACATTAAAACCACATAATAAGAAAAACAATTCAAAATTTTCTTGTCCACTTAAAAATAGGCGAATATGATTTCTTATACCATAGATAGCTTGGCTATTTATACCCCATAAATAGCATTAACGTTTTGAGGTAAGACAAAATATTATATATTTAATTATTATAAAATATTTACTGACCTTAAAAATTGTCCTAAAATTTCACCGTTTAGCTATAATTTTCTTAAAAAAGATACCTTAACAAAGAAGGGAGAATATGGTGGGGTAAAAACTCATGATTGGCATACTTTTATTAAGATAATTTGGTAAATAATATCCGTTTTTTTTAGAATTTTGTTGTTGTTTTTCATTTTTGAAGGTTGATCCATGGAGTTGGTTCACGATTTTTGGCAAGCGAAGTGCCAAAAAATTGTGTCGTGGACCCTCGATCGAGGTCTTTTAAAACCCTCGATCGAGGTTTTAAAAGGCCTAGATCGAGGGCTTTAAAAAACCTCGATTGAGGGCTTTAAAAGGCCTAGATCGAGGGTTGAAACAAGCCCTCGATCGAGCTATCAAAACCTCAATCGAGGGTTGAAACAAGACCTCGATCTAGCTTTTGAAAGATCGATCTAGCTTTTAAAAGCTTGATCTAGATTTTGGAAAAAATAAAAAAAGACCCGCAACCTGTTTTTTAGGCCCTCGATCGAGCAATTTGCTCGATCGAGGGTTTTAAAATACCTCGATCGAGGTCTATGTAGAACCCTCGATCGAGGTTTCATCTATCCCTCGAGCAAGGTATTTCAAAAACCTCAATCGAGGGCCTAAAAAACAGGCCGAGCCCTTTTCAAGAAACTTTTGTCTGCCTTTCAAAGGCTTAAACTATGTCATTAAAAGCACATTAATGGTTGGACTTGATATCGTTGGATTCGTCAATGAATCCTTTATCCATATACATAAAATTTACGAATTTTTATCTTTGTATGTCTTTTGTTTTTAAATTTCTACTAAAACTTGCCCTAAAAAACTCTGTTGACAACTTCAAATGAGCTCAAAGATAAATCAACAACATTCAAAATACACATCCAAAAAATTTGAAAAAATATACAAGCGCTAGATTAGTGCGTCCTCTTCAAAATGGTATTTTTAGTTTTGCAAGTTATGTAAACAATCAAAATATTTGGTGCACACACGCACATGTTTGCAAAATGCGACTGAAATATTTATTGGTCAGTTTCAAAAAATAATAATAAATATAATTTTTTGAGAAAAATTAAAAGAAAAATATGTAAGCACTAGTGCATTTTGTCTAGATCATGTTCACATATTTCATTTTTTAAAATTATTACTTTAACATTAAATTATTTTGCACACACACAAACCACTTGTTAATTGCTCTTTAAATTTTTAAGGACACACGTTTCATTAAATGAAAATTTGACATGATAAATGACATTGGTATATTTCAAAAAAAATATCATTGAAAATCCAACATAATTCTCTACATTTCGTTTTTTAATCGCATGTCGAAATTCATATGGAAAATATGAGTTTCGAGGGATTCAATTTAATATATGAGTAAAATTTCCATTTTTCATCGTCATATTTTCCCAAAAAGAGTTACCCATCTTCATGGAATCACCATAAAATAATGAATACATGTCATGATTCTATGTTTCAGTTTGTTTTACCCCTATCTTTCCTAGACAATTTCAATGAAAACATAAAACAAGTTATATATGATCCCGACAAGTACATGAGGTAAGGTGTCACAATTTATAATTGAAAGGTTAACTTAACAGGGATAATTTTAAGGACCCATACTTATTTAAAAGTGTATAAACTTTGGCGAATCTTATCAATTCTTAAAATGTCAACTATAAAATATTTGGCGATATTTTTCTCAAATTATTTCAATTTATAAGGATTTTATATAGTTTATATAATAATGTGGCGATTTTTAGAGTGAAAAAAGTTTACCACATCAAGTTGGGAAAAATGGGGCTTCAAAAAATGCAAATTGGCGAATATTTTTTTGAAAAAAAACATGGAAAAATAGCCCATGGGCTAAATTTTGCCCCTAAAATTATTCTTGGTTAACCACAATATAATTGGCATAGATGTGATTTACTTGCATTGTACATATACACATATTTATTATTGTTTTGAATATTCCTACAATATATTTAAGTTGCATCGACATGTATAGGTGGTTTTTTGCAATTGTATAATATGTGCAACCCTTTCATACCCTACTGGTTGTTCTTGATTTCCTTTTCAGATGACCCTGCAAATTTGTTATCAAAATGTAATAAGTGTCAGATTCTAGATTGGCTAAAATATCTTAGTCATTATCATAAAATAATGGAATATACAAATATCAACATACAATGTAGAACTCAGCTGAAATCACCTTAGAACTATGAATGTGGTTAGCAAGTTCAACCATTTCATCATTTGAAACATATGTGTTTGACATTAGAGACAAGTTGTTCCTTGAAGATTCTGAAAAACAAAACATGCATTTTATAAGTTTTCATGCTTGCTTGATCTTCGAAGAAAACAAAAAAATGTAAAATAAACACAACAACTAAATAAACACCTAGTTGTGCTCATTATCAACAAGTTTAGGTCAAGATATTGAGACATGACATAAGGCATTACAGTTAACAAATTTTCCAGAGATCAGAAATGGAACATACACAAGCATTACACAAATTATATCACCCACCTTCAAAAATAAACAACCATATGAAATGATATTTCCATTGGTAAGATAAATAAGAAGACAATACTACCAACAAATTAGATATAATATATGATCAAGATTCCATGACAATCATGTTTACAGTCAACATATCCAACAGTTGGCTTATTTTCATGCATACAACATTACATAATGAATTAAAATGAGATGCACAATGCAACACTAAAATTTATATGGTGCAATCCAACATTCATCAATATAGAAATCAAATAACATGGCAAACATAAAAGATAAACCTCCAATTTCTGAAAAAACCTATTACACTGCATGCCATATATTCCAAAGGAAAAGGTTGAGCCATATATTGTACAGGATAAGATGTATGCCAGGTAGAAAAATCCATGAACTCTTAACAATGCTCTAACATATAGTGATGCACCATATTATTATCCAAGTCACTAACAAACACCAAGAAATGGAAACCATAATTCACATAGGGCTATATACCGCCCCCTGTTTTCGTAGATGGAAAAATGTGTCCTCTCAACTTCTAGAGACCATAAAAATGTTTGGAGTAGTTGAGAGTGAACTCCTCTCTTTACAGATCATCATAAAAGTAGTGTATTTTAACATATCGAAGTTGCGTATCAAACTGAAAAAACTTATAACCAAAATGAATGAAGTCGTTGAAGAAATAGAAAGACACTAGTAGTAATCTCGTGCAGCACTAAAAACTACTATATTGAATATCCATAAGCGTCCGGTGATCAAACACTCTCTTTGCATGGACCACCAAGACATGGAGATGGTATTTCGCATAGGATTAGTTTTACAAAAGTCACAGGCTAGAGAATGAAATTTTTATCTTCATTGATGAATAAAGTACTAGTCCTTTATGTTGAGTTAAATCCATTATAGGGGTTCATTGGTCCTTTTCAAGCTACGGCCTAGTTGAAGAGATTTTTGGTGAGCATGCCTTCTTGTTTTCGTTACATTTGTTTGTTTCTTCTAACTATCACGTGGTTTGTAATTCATTAAATCAACATCTTGTATTATTTGTTTGTTTCTTCTAACTATCACGTGGTTTGTAATTCATTAAATCAACATCTTGTATTATTGAGTGTCTGAGGAATCGCTCATGTTTTAGTTCATTAATTGGAATGTTTAATTCATCTTCTTAACTCTTTCAACAACATAATATGACCTCATGGTTGGTAAAGGGGCTTGTTATGATATTCATAACACTAGAAAATAGTTTGATTTCATCCCATTTTGTTATGATTTAATTTCCATACCATTAAATTATTGTTACTAATAACTTTATTTTCAAAATATTTAGTTTTTGAAGTAGTAGCCTTTCTCTTTGGAAGCATTGTAGTGAAAAGTAAGGTGGACTTAGAGAATTAGCTAGAAGAATGAAGTGAAATACATGCCTAAAGGACCTTTTCTATAGAATACTTAATATTTTTTTTTATAAAACTACCTTGTAGAATAGATATACATGCAATAACATATAGTTTTCATTAACTAAAAATAATAATGTAGTCACTTAAGTTGCATTTAGTGTCTTCAAGGTTGCATAAATAATACAAAACACTTTACAAGCTTAACTAAAAATAATAATGTAGCCACTTAAGTTGCATTTAGTGTCTTGAAGGTTGCATAAATAATACAAAACACTTTACAAGCTTATAGTGCATTAGTAAATAATTCAAATACAAGTTATTTACTTTTCATTAATTAGAATACAAAACACTTTACAAGCTTGCAGTGCATTAGTAAATAATTCAAATACAAGTTATTTACTTTTCATTAATTAGAAATAATAATGTAGTCGCTTGAGTTGCATTTAATGTCTTGAAGGTTGCATAAATAATACACAACACTTAACAAGCTTACAATGTGCTAGTAAATAATTCAAATACAAGTTCGAGAATTTAATAGCCCATATATTGTTGTAAATCTTCAACTCATTAATTAGTTAGACTTGTATTGAAAAAGTATAATCATATGACCCATGATGACATGTCTATCCTCTTCATTTTAGCATCTAATTCACGTCCATCTTTTTATTTTTTATAAATAAGCACTAGGGAAAATTTTAGGGGTAAAATTTATGTTAGAATATTATTAAAAACCCATCTAGACTTGGAATATAAGTTATTATTCATTTTTTATACTTTCCTAGGTGTTTGACTAGGTTGTTGGACACATCTTGCTTTTTTAGGCTCACAACTTGCCATCATTATCTACATGAGCACCCTCAACTAGATTTTGGATAAATTATGCTTGCTTTTATGATTGTCTAGAATAGTAAGAGCACATTTCCTGCTTTTACACAGATTTGTCCCGTTTTTTCTACTTTTGAGTGGATAAGGATAAAGTTGGGTGATTTTATGGACTTGGAAAGCTATCTACTTTTTGGCCAACACATTCTCCATCTTTTTTCTCTCCAAAATCCATCATCTTACTACTTTTTCATTACTCATTAGCTTCCATATATGATTTAACTAATTCATGAGGTCCTAGACTGATTTGGAAAGTGATGTTGCCACTATTGGGGTTTCTTTTCCTTTTTAGTAAGCATGTTTTTGTGAGCTACTCAAACTGCCTATAGTGCGTTCAAATTTCCTTTATGAGATGTATTATTTATTGTACTATCATTGTTCAGTAATATCATGATGGAATTTTATCCTATTGAGTTTATTCTCTCAAGTTAATTCTGCTGAAATTTTATTCCTTCTCTGCATTCTTGCAAAACTAATTGTGAGGTTTCTTTAGTGAACTAGATTTAGGCTGTGAAAAATTCTCACATGGTATCAGAGCTATGTATTATTGAATTTCCTCTTGAGTTTTTTTTGCAAATATTTTGTGCAGGTACAACAACTTCATGGATTCTTACGTTGTTCCTCCTCTTACTCGATTTGATTATGTTGAGTGGAAGCCAAAGATTGTTGTATCTCTAAAGAGACAATGTCTCTATGATGTGTCTATTGATGCTGTGAGCAAGCCAAAATCCTTTGAAGAGAAGAATGAACGGATAAATGATTGTGACAGAGCATTTGGAGTTTTGTGTCTAGCAATGTCTTCAAATATGCACTACCTCATTGGTTCTGCATACTATCCTTTTGAGCTATGGTCCAACTTGGACATCACTCTAGATAAGCAGAAGATTGGTTCATGTAGAGATTCCATGGACACATGCTCATGTGTTCTCCCTCCTGATGGCTCGGCCTCAACTCTCTCTGAAGAAATTCTTCAAGATGTAGAAGAAGGAATTGTGGACATTTCATAGTCAGTTCCTGTTGAAGATAATCTCCATGATTTGAATGCTTCACCTACAAGTCATGAAGTAAAATATGAAGAGACTTCTTATGTGGCTCTAGAAGATGTTAAGGATCCTGAATCCTATCCTATGATGTTGATGATGATAAATATTCAACTAAGGGAGTTGTTTCCATTGTTGAATAGGATTCCATCCATTCACATTTCTCATATCATTCTTCATATTTTGATCTCGAAGATGACAAGCTAGTTGTTGATGATCCTATGCATACTTCACAAGGTGATGGTGCACAATATGTTGATCCAAAGGATGATTTGAAGGTTATATCATATCTCAACAATGCTCCATTTTCACTCACTGCCAGTGATCTCATGCCTTCTACATATTCCTACAAGATGTCTGGCACACTTCCATAGGGATGCATTGAAGATGGAGGAAACCACCACTTGCTTGGGATTGATTCTCAAGATCGTCAAGTCTCTTTTGGACTTGATCTTAACTCACATGGTTCAATGTTCAATTCTAAAAAGCATTCACTATTGCTTGGGTTAAAGTCTCAAGCATATCATGGTATATTTGGTTCCAGAGAGCTTCCAGATTCGCTTGCATTGATTGGTGGTGAATTCAAGCACATGTTTTTGGAGCATGATCCACTTCTTCCAAAGAGGAAGATACCTCCATACATATGATCAAGTTCACACCTATTTGAGTTTGGAGCAGCAATATTTTGTGTGTTTCATGTCCATTCTTGAGGGAGGGTTTTATTCCCATGAGGTTTTCTCTGTTTCCTCAGTTTACATGGGCAGATAATAATTTTAATGGGGTGACCATAAGGATTTGTTGCTTGGGACCTAATCATATTTTACTCACTCTAATTCAGGATGAAGGGGGTGTGTTAGAATATTAAAAACCCATCTAGACTTAGAATATAAGCTATTATTCAATTTTGATACTTTCCTAGGTGTTTAACTAGGTTGTTGGCCATGTCTTGCCTTTTTAGGCTCACAACTTGCCATCAGTATCCGCATGAGAACCCTCATATAGATTCTGGATAGATTATACATGTTTTTATGACTATCCAAAATAGTAAGAGTGCACTTCCTGCTTTTACACAGATTTGTCCTACATTTTATGCTTTTCAGTGAATAAGGGTAAAGATGGGAGTTTTTATGGACTTGGAAAGCTGTCTAATTTTTTTCCAACACATCCTCCATATTTTTTTCTCCAAAATCCATCATCTTATTACTTTTCCATCACTCATTAGCTTCCATACCTAATTTAGCTAATTCGTGAGTTCCTTGACTGATTTGGAAAGTGATGTTGCCACTATTGGGGGGTTTTGCCTTTTTAGTAAGCCTACTTTTGTGAGCTACTTGAATTTCCTTTAGTGCATTTGATTTTCCTCTATGAGCGGTATTATTTATTGTACTATCATTGTTCAATAATATCATGATGGAATTTTATCCTATTGAGTTTCTTCTCTCAAGTTAATTATGCTAACATTTTCTTCCTTCTTTGCATTCTTGCAAAACTAATTGTGAGGTTTCTTCGGTTTACTAGATTCAAGCTATGACAAATTCTCACAATTTAACACATGGGATATTTTTCGACCTTTTTTCCCCTAAAAAATTGGCCAGTTTGTCTTTTGTTTCAAAAATTATTTTCCCAAATTCCATGGGATAATTTATTTTACTCTAAAAATCGCCAAAATTGCCCCAAAACTATATGTAAAAATCCTTAGAAATTTGAATCTTTTTACAAAAAAATTGCCAAACATTTTATGGTTGCAAATTTGAGTATTAGTAAGATTTGTCAAGGTTTCTACACTCTGAGAAAATTATGGATCCTTAAAATTTTCCCTTATAGCCACCATCTTATCTAAATTAAAGGCGGACCCTATGATAGTGAAAAGGCCTTTGGGATCTCCATTGTTAAGCTTTTTGTAGTTTAGAATAAGAACATAGAGAAAGACAAGGACATGAATGTTTCTACAAATGTAATATTCCTATGAAAACTTTGGGCATTAATATGAATAAAGAGATGGCATTTTTTTTTTGTTATTCGATTTGTTGTATAAGTTTAGATTGTTGCATGGTTTTTGCATATGATGGTTTTATATATAGAAGCACATATTAGGTTGTATCATTTGTTATGTTCTCACTTTGATATTTACAATGGTTTTAACCTCAATATATTAAATGGTGGCTGAATATCTTGTTTGATATCCTCAAGGTGTTGAATTCCAATTATCAAGGAAGTGGTTCTATATAAATTGAAAAGATTAACATTAATTACATAATGGATTTCGAACTAAGGGAAAATATCAGGATGGAATGCAAGATTGCATATTTGTTGAACTAGGAAATTAAATGTGATTCTTTTGGAAATACCTTGTTTGAAGTCTTCTCTCTTCATCAATTTCTTGTACAACAAATTTTATATTGACTAGAACTATTCTACTTTAAACAATTTCACATAGCCTTTATAAGCTAAATAACCAAAATAATCTTTATTTGAACTTTAATCCAATACTCATGTTTTTGGAAGGACCTCATCTATAATCTTCTCATACAACAAATTTCCTATTCATTATAATTGTTTGGCTTTAAACCTTCTCACATGAACTTCATAACCAAAACATTCACATAGCCTCATTATTTGATTTGTGATCCCATTGTTTGCACAAGTAATTATTTAAACTATAATGTTAACAATTCATACAATCTACTAACAATGAGCCACACACCATAAGTTGAGACTCAAGATAATTATATTATGACGGCACTATTCCAAGAACAAATTATGCCCATCAATACTTTTTTAACAAAGAATCAATAAAAACAATATAAGAAATGAAGTACTTTATCTTCATATGATATCAAATCATAATTAATCAATGTTAATATATATTTTTATTAATTACATTCCAAAAAAAATATTACTTAAAATTTTTTCATAATATTTGTGTAAATTTTTGAAATTTTTTTAAATTAAAATGTTGTAATTATAAAATAAATTAAAAATAATAATTAATTAATTAAAAAACTAAAAATATTTTTTTATTATTATATATATATTTTTACATAAAAAATTTATGTTCGCTTATAAGTTATAAAAAATAAAAATAATAATTAAAAAAAATTATACTGACTAGTAAATTACTAAAAATAAAAAGTAATTAAAAAAATTCATACCTCAAAAAATTTAATTTCTCTAAAAATCCGTTTAAAATGAATTTATACTGATTAACTCAATCCCCAATTTATTATTTAAAGATGCCAATTACATAAAGTATTCAAATATTTACATTTATAATTAATTAAAATTAATATCACACTAATATGATTACATATATGTTTTTATTTAATTGATTCTTATTCCATCTATTTTAGTTTTTTTAATTTATATGATATATTCAAATATTTACATTTAATTATGTTTTAGTTTTTTCTAATTTTATATGATATATTAAATATTTATATGATCATATATTAAATATTTGTATTTAAAACAAGAGCCACGATGTGGCAATGTCCCCGACATTGCCATCTGCTCTTGTGAAAGAAAGAAAGAGCAATTGCTTTAGGAACACATGTTAAGTAAGATTAAAATAAAATAAAATTTTTAGTTGTAATTAAACTTTAACATGTGCTAATTTGTGGTTTTAGACAAGAGAGTCATAATGCTCATATACATCTTGGATTTAGAATGCTCATATACTAAGTAGAATTAGAACATGCTTTCAAATACCGGATGACATAGATTACTTAAATCAACATTGCTACAAACAACCACCAATACGTGCAATGTTTCCTTATCTTTTCCATAGCAATAAGGATGTTCAAGAACATAACTCGAGAATGTTATCAGTTATGGAAACAGAAACATTTACACTTGTAGCACATGATAGCAAACTGATTCAATTGAAAAAAATGACCATAGAAACAAGACATTGTGACTTATGTCTATGATAGTTGTAAAAAAGGATATGCTTATTGAACTAGTTCGAGGCAACTACTTAATTAATGATGGGTTGGTTAATGGGCCAGAAGGTGTGTTTAAACACTATACACAATGAAACCATGCTATTGTTTGGGTTGAGTTTGCAGATGCAAAAGTTGGAGAAAAAGAACGTGCAAATATGCAACATTTTTATACAGCTGCTGTAAAGTCCAATTGGACACCAATCAAAAGAATTGTGATACAAAGAACGATGGAAAATAAAATGAATGTTATGCGAACACAATTCCCAATTCAGTTAGCATGTGCAAGGACAATCCATAGAGCACAAGGATTGACAATGAACAAATTGGCATTTGACCTAAAAGGAATTAAGAGACATGGCCTTGTTTACACTGCGCTCTCATGTGTTAGAGATATTGATTGTCTTTATCTTTTAAATAAGTTAGAACAAAGAAATTTTAAAACTCGTGCAGAAGCCACTGCTGAAATAGATAGATTAAAAACACATGCAAGTTTGGAATTTGAATATGGTCTGCATTGAATGCCAAATGCTAAGCAATTACTCATTGCATCATTGAACACATGTAGCTTGCTTTTGCATTATGACGATGTTCTGAATGATCATGAATCTATGCAGGCAGACATTCTATGTTTGCAAGACATTTTGTGTGAGAGAAAGTGATAAAGAAACTATATCAAGATTTAGCAAGATTGGGGTGTAACTGGATGGTGACTTTATTGAGTCCACTTGGCTTTTTATAACTTGTTTTTTCATCAAATACCTTAATGGGAGCATTATGGTCTCCCTGATTAAGAGACTGTAGAATCATTTTTTTTTTCTTATTGAATTTGAAACATTTGGGCCAATCATGTTCTTGTTTATTACAATATTTACGAAAGTTAGTAGAAGAGGGAGAAAATAAGAAGAATATCGTGAGAAACAAGATGACTTTGTAGTAGTAGGAGGTGTAGGTTTTAAACGTGTAGATATGGAAACAATTGAGGAGGATGACTGGTGTTGAATTCTACAATAATCTTAAAACTTATTTTCAATCAATTGTGCTTGATTGTACATAATGTAAAGAATGGTGATTTTCATGTACGTCAGCTGTTGCTACAAACATTCTTGCAATCCACTTCTAAGTTTGAGAATAAGATTATCAAAGGCATTAGTGATATTGAGAAGAATGCATAACTAATTGAATTGATGGAAGTGCTCCTATGCAGGAATGTTGAATGCTTGACTTAGGTGAAGCCATTTAATATTCATATCATATTTGTAGAAGGAAGAACTGAAGGAGAGATAAAGAGATTGCATAAGCGCGGTCAAAATGGTGATTGTGTTTTGATTGATAGCATGTTTGAAGAGCCTTGTGAGTTTCATTTTAATGGACATAAGCTTTTCAAGATCAGGAAATAGATTGTACTTGAATCAAGTGTCTATGTCAAGTATCCAACTTTGGAGCATTTCCGAAACATGGGATCCATCATAAATGATAACCTTGCATTTTTAAGATTGAGGAGATAGATTGCTGATAAAAATATTATTAATATTTTATGCAAACAAAGAAATGATGCTGGCAAGTTCCACCACTCTTTTGTATAGCATCATTATTTCCATGGAAGTTATAGTATCCATCATTGATAGCCAGGGGATATGGTCACTAATGCAATTATTAGCAACTTGATTTTTTCGGAAATGTATTAAAAATTCCAAAAAAAACAAGGTTCAGATATCTATGAATCTCTATTAAATAAAAGGTTGAGAGTGTTGCAAACAAAGTTGAAGACTGAAGAAAATTTTCAAATATCAAGGAATATCACGATCAACTACTTAAAAAGTCGAGAGATCGTTAAGCAATGCATAACAAGAAAAAATGATTAGTGTATAGTGTCAATGAAGTCACAATGAAACCCTAGAAAATGAGCGCATATAAAAAAAATGTATTCAACATTGTCTCATCAACATCCAAAATCATTATGTGTTCTCACAGAGTCAACTTCAATGATACAAGTAAATTCCTCTTAATATCATCCTTTTCAAATTTTTTATCATGTCCAAATGAAGAAGATTGTTAGATAACTGCAATTAAAAAACAAAAAAAAGCAACTAATGCTAGTGGTCTGGCCTAACCCTCTTAATAGATAGGTTGTTATGTATTGAGATCATCTATGTTAAATCATGTCAATAAAGTAGATTTAGTCTAAAAGCAATATTTGTAAAAATGCTTAGTAGAAGGTTACAGCTATTAGAAAGTCTCTATAGTGTGAAAGCTATATTTGTAAAAAGATTCACTAGAAGGTGCACCTACTAGAAAGTTTCTTCACTAAGAATGCATGTTAGCAGGTTCAGCCCACTAAAATGTTCCTTCACTAAAAACTATATATAGAAGTAGAAGCAATGGAACAAGATGTCTTGTGAAGTATTTTGTACTTGTAGAAACAGCTACCATGAGTTGTTTGGAAAAAGCAATGGGAAATAATGATCCAAACACAAAATATTCAGTAGCTTTACTAACTGATTTGAACAGAAGAGATGGAAATTAACCATGATCATAAAATCAATTTAGACTGTAAACTTGTCTCATTCTCATGCAATCTAAACTCAGTGGTGATTAAGCTCCATTCAATATACTTGTCCCATTTTCTCAAAAATCTAAAATCCGTGGAGACCAATTTCCATCCTGAATCAAAAGTGAAAAGAATTATACCAATAATTATCTAAAACCTATGCATGTAAAAATACACTACATTCAATATACAAAATACAAGTTTAAAAATCTTAGTCACTCTAAAACTCAAGGACAACATTACTAAGGTATAGTCTTAGTTAATGATAATCACTATAAATTATTTTTATAAACTCTAGTTTAGTAAAATTGAAACTATATCAGACTTAGAGATGTAATTTCAAATATTTGAAAGATGTATAAACAGATTGATGGGTACAAATGAGTTATTATTATATATCCCTGGAACGTAACAACTATTTAGAAATCAAATTAATTTTCTAAGTAAATTTTATTGATGGCAAAAAAATTTCAAACTTATTTATGGAATTCCTTTATCATGCAAGTAGTAAATCATCATATTGAGATTGAAAAGAAATTGGGAACTTAACCATCAAGAGTATTAAAACTACAGACTTATCGAGATTGGAAACAAATTGGGAACGTAAGCATCAATACTATTAAAATTGCCCAGCATCATGATTTATTTGTTTAAATGGAAAAACAAAAGAAGAAAGCTAGCAGTCAACAAAAAACTTGAGATACACAACGTTTCATAGTAGCTTCAACATGGTAATAAGTGACCAGTGATCAGTGTCTATAGTTAGTTATAAAAAAAACAGTAGTAAGTAAACCAGCACAGAGTTGATCGTCATCAAATCTGATCATTGAGCCCTGCCATATACAAAAACAGGAGAAAGGTGTTAGTCCAATTGCAGTGCTATATTTGTTAAATCAGACAGCCAAAATAGAATCAATTCTTGCGTTGGTTGCTGAACAAATCGTAAAATTACAGCCAAAATTATGTGTCGAGTAGTTGAAAGGGATGCAAGCTGAAGTAGAATAAGCAAATAATCTTTTATATCCTGAATATTAAACACAAGAGTTAAACAAAATCGTAAGAGATGGAGCAGATAAGAATTCATTAAATTTAATGAGACACGTAGAATTGTAAAATTTAAATGCTTATCTGCATGAATGTGCCTGCAAATATACAAGTAATGCATGAGTAATAAATAAAATACATTGAGATGCATAAAAATGCAAAAAAAACTAATTGAGAATTCAATCAAGAAGATGAAAACAAAGTGCATTGGATTATAACCATGTAATTTCTAAGGAGAAAAACGTAAAAATATTGTATTAATGAATAGTGCTAGACATAAGCATCACTGGAAACATTGGAAAAAAGGTCACTCCAATGTTCAATGTCGCTGCCAGGTTAGGCATATTATAGTTTATGTCGACTATTTACATTGGTTAGTATCCATTGACAATGGTGGTGTCTGCAGTGGTTTCTCATGCATGGTTACATGGAAAAAAAACTCATGTACAGCATATTACAAGTTTTAAAGGAGAAGGACTTGACAAATAAAATGATTGAGTTGTCAAACCATTAGTTGGGAATGGTTGCAGATTGCAATGATATGGAAAATTGAAAGACAGATCTAGATTTTGAGAATGATGAGATTCAACCTTCTGAATAACCCAATGTAGATTATGTGTATCAATTGTAGATGTCCAAAGGACAGGTATATGCAGAAATTAATATGAATGTTATCAGTATCTTCATAATCATGAAACCAATGTATTTGTAGTTTAAAACAAAAAGGGGCCAAATTGTCCTAGTGTTATGTGATGGCAGGTTGCATCGAAGTTACAAAGGCGGGGCTTCATACCAACATCAAATTGAGACTTCAATTTTTGTTTCTGGTAGGTTTGGTTACAGTGGATCATACACTTAAACTGTTCTTCACTTACTTACCTATCGATTCATAAAAAATTTCATGGTTTAACTTATGTCTTGTACGTGATGGCAGGTTGCATTGAGGTGTTCAGACTGCGTACAAGCACGTGCTCCTCCTCATGTTTGCTGTATGTTTTCCATGTTCCTTAGAAATGAACCCAAGAGTGAAAAAGACCCTTAAGTTCTGAGGATGTCACACCAGTTGGTAGCTGCGGTCCAATCTGTCCAATTGACAATAGTTCTGTAGCCTCTGAATCTGGTTATTTCTCCTTGGTCGATTGGGTCGTGCAAATATATGGTGGTGTAGAGTAGTTAGAAAACGAAAGCTCATAATAAGTGGTGTCTTATTATATACCTGGTAATAAAAAGCTGATTCCTAAAGAATATAAAAAAACCGAATGGATGGTTGGGAGAGGGGTCTGTGGGTCATCATTCCTTTGCGAAAGAGCCCTAAGGACACTAAATGCACCCGTACCTACGTGCACAATCCCAGTGTCCATCGCACCTATAAGCATGATGTCTGCTTCAGCTCTATGAATATGGTTTGCAGGTGCATATAAAGAGGAATTTGTTGTTGCGCATGCTGTCGAAATTGAGTAGTTTGGACCCATAAATCCTGGATCAATTGACAACAATGCAGATCTCATGGTTGAAATGGCAAAAGGGATGAAAAAAGGTGTTTTTCTATTTCCCTAGAGCTATAGTTTGAGTATAGTTTGAATATGCTACATTAAATCCAATTTTTTAAATTGGTATTTTTTTTAAATATAACGGGTTGTAAAACGATTGCGCCAGCCAAGTTTTTCCCATCCCAAGATGGGGTGCCATGGTGGTTTCTGGGTTCCATGCAAGGAGTTGCAGACTTCGTAGTAGAGGAAATTGTTTTGTGTCATGTCCAAGAATAAACCAGAGTTTTCAATGAGGAGCCCAGAGAGGAGAAAGAAGACAATGCATGCATCAGGAGTAGCATGGAAAGACAGACAGTCAATTTTGAAGCAAGTGTGCCATGTCCAAGAATATCGATCTTTGAATTAGATGCCGTTAGGCATGTGGTACAATAGTGGCCAATGCAGCATTATAGAGATAGAGGGAGAAAGATGGATGTGTGTGGTGTTTTTCAAAATGGAAGAATCATCTCTGTTCTCTGCTTCACATGCTCAAGATATGTGAGACATGAGCATAAAATTCAAGGCTGCAATTGAGCCAGAAAGAAGAGTAATGGATAGGTTTTCCAGGTAGATAATGTAAATAGTTCTATACGCAAATCATCATATTATAAATAAGAACCAGTAAGCCTCAGCAAAATCTAGTTGATGGAGAATTATGTGGCATCTCAGAGCATGGTGATCAATTATGTCCTCAAAGGAATGAGGTAGCTCAAAAGAATTAACAATGAATCCATTTAATTCTAGTAGTTTCCTAGCAAGGATAACAAACTTCTGAACACATACAAATAACATGAATGTAGGGATATGCATGATAAATAACCATATTTTTTTGTTGTTTTTGGACACAGAGAGTAGGATGCAATAATGAAAATTTAGCCTTGAGAATTAGATGAGATAATTTTATTAATGCCCAAGTACTAACCACAAATAGGCCAAAGGGATTGCTAATTACAATAGTGCAGGATACAAATGGGAGTGCACAGGTCACTCTTATAAAATATATAAATCACAAAGAAAAGCTAAAGCATACTACTAAGAACGCAATGACAAAATCTCCAAAAAGGAAAGCAAGGAGGAGGTTATGTCTAAAATAAGCAGCCCAATGACTCTTGAATCCCTCTCTTCTAACATCTGAGGCGAAAGTGAAGAAGCTGATGAGAGATGACCAATTAGATGATATAGACATGTTGGGGGATTTGACCTGAGATATATCTTGCTGCCCAAATGATGTAGCCATGTAAGTTGATGTGGAGGATATCCCTTTTCTTTTGGTTTTGTGTGAGCTGTACTAGAATCTATTGCAATATCTTTGTACAGGTCTTAGTTGATGAGCTCGGAATGGCTCTCAGAATCTGTTGTTTTGTCACAGGTAAATATTATAGTTGAGTAGAAGCCAGATCTCAAATGGTGCAGCATATATCTCAGGGAATATAATAGATCAAGAAAAAACCATTGCATATCAATCGCATAAGAAGAAGAAGATTGCGGGAAATCCAAATAAAATATTGTAAGTAAGACCAGAGTCTGATGACAACCTTGATTGAATATGCATTGAAGAGGGTGTAGCAAATGCAAATGATGGAAGAGATTTCTAAGGGAAAAAAGTTCCAATCGCAAGAGTTGGGTTTAAACTTGTTGATTTTAGACAAAGAAAGTCTAGATTGGAAAGTCACACTAGAAAGAACACAATATCAGT
The DNA here is from genome assembly GCA_027924585.1 of Larix kaempferi. Taxonomy (NCBI): domain Eukaryota; kingdom Viridiplantae; phylum Streptophyta; class Pinopsida; order Pinales; family Pinaceae; genus Larix; species Larix kaempferi. Next base: position 1,741,958 of record BSBM01000551.1, read on the forward strand.
TTAGGTTTGCAAGGAAAATTATGCTCATGTTTTATTATTGACTCAAGAAGGAATGCCCGATATTAAACAATATCCTATCTATTTGCAAGAAATATATTAAAAGGCTGAAATACATGTAAAATATGAATCAACAATTTGATTGGCTACGTCGAAAATATTATAGAAAATATGTAATTTCACTCTTTTGGCCCAGTACAGGGTTTTTTCATAATTCCTCAACTAATAGAATGTTATGAGAAATTGCTTTAGGAAAACAAGGTCAATATTCAAAATATAGCATACGTAAATAAAAGTCAACTATTAAAGTTTTTGACAAAGGAGGTTAAGGATATACTTCATATTCAATTTTATTTTCCTAAGATAGATAAATACATAAATATATTTCCTAAAATGCTATTGATCTTGCGGGCCTTGCTATCTAAACACAGATTGCAGAGGTCGGTAATATTGAATAAGAAACTTGAACTCTTTAGAACAGAAAATAGATTTATGTACCTGGAAATCAGTTTCTTTTTAAGTTGATGATTCTGTTATCCAGGGCCAATGTAAATAGCCCTTGCTGGGAAAACCTTCGCAGATTGAAAACTGTTGATGATATGTTTTTTGAGTATTGTTCAAATGAAAAATTTGCTACTTCTGGACAATGCTCTTTTAGCTGTGGGTTGCACAGTGTGCATTCTATTAGCCCATCATTTGTGTCCAAATTGCATTCCAGATTATGTTCATATATAATTTCCATTTCTTTTTTGAAAAATGCACAGACCACGGAGCTTTGAATCAGTGGTTGTTTACATTCAGCGCAAATGCATCGATACAGAGGTGCAAATGGATTTCTTGCTTTGAGTATTCCGTGTATCTATAAAAGTCTCAGAACAAATGATGATAGAAAATGCATATAATATCAGCATATTTTTAAATAGAATTATGCCAATATTTCTTTCTATTTGAATAGTAATTAAACTTAGATTCTAAGCACTATGACTAGTTACAATGCGAATGCACAATGTAACCATTGGCTAATTGTTGTTAGCGGTTGGGTAAAAGCAAAGAAACATTGCAAAAGCAATTCTTGCAAATTGATGAATAAGAGTGTTGCGAACAAAGTTCTGGCGTTGAATGTAAAATTTGTTGCAATGCAGACAATGTTTTCAAGCAGTCCTAGAAAGAGAACAAATTGTATTTTCCTAGCATGCAACAAATATTGTATGTGCAAAGACGATTGTCATTTAATTGAGATGCAAGGTTGTATTCTCATACTTTTGTTTCTCGGATTGAAAGTACAAATTTTCAATGCACTTTCTGCAAAAAGCAGAAAATCCAAATCTTGAATGCCATTGCAAGTGCAATTTTGACGAGTTAAACAAATGGAAAACCCGTTTCGTGGCACTGTAAGCATGGTGGATGTATCTTCCGATCACAGAAATCTAGTTATGTCACTGTTGTGTTATCTAGCATCAATAATTTTAGGTGTGGTAGGTAAAATGAATTGGTTGGATGCACCTTTGGTACTTAAAAGCCTTGTTTGCAAACAGAGCTTGATATTGATTACATCTTGAGATAAAGATGTTGTCACAAGTAGGAAAAAGTTACATTCAAAAGGTGCCAAAGCATATTCAATCTTGTAAACTTGCAACTTCATATTCAAGCAGGGAAAAGTTACATTCAAAAGGTGCCAAAGCATTTTGATCAACATAGACTTTGCTAAAATTGCAATCAAGTAGATTTTATCCATATTGCTATAATACCATTTACATAAATCTATACATATCAAAATTGCTTGAAGCCTACAACATTGGGATAACACCTTAACAAAAGCCAATTACATATATCAACATAAAAAAATTTAAATCAATGTTAATAGTCCATTATTGAATAAAACGTCAAAGATAAAACAGCAGTGAACTACATCACAACAAGAAGTGAACAGGATCCCTGAAAGTGTTATTTTTTTAGCTTCAGTTAGATGCAGTTCACTGTAGTTTAAAAGGTGCACTTTGATATTGAATGATGCATTTGTGCATAAGGGAGGTTTCAATAGCATCTAGATTTTTAGCAAAGAGATGCATGCTTGTCGGACTCTGTATCTGAGATGTTTAAATATTCTTGGTCATCACAAGCTCACGATGTCGTTGAGCATATTTCAGACAAGATGTAGTCAAAAACCACAAAAAGGTCAAGGAGGAGATATCAAAGGGTCCACCGATTGGGAGGATGTACTTGGGAAATGTTAACCGCCATTTTTCATTGCAGAAATGAAGTGCTAACATTTAGTTAGAGTACATCACGTTGGTGGTAATACAAGTGCATCTAGACTTTCACAGCGATTGAAGCTTGTTTGACAATTGGGTTCATCAGTTTTTGAGAAACTATTATTTTTTGCAACTTGCTTTTTTGGGAGTTAGACTTGTGGGCTTGCATGTGAGAGATGTTTATATATTTTTAGTCATCACAAGCTCATGAGATGAGCATATTTCAGCCAACATATGATCAATGTCATGAGTGAATCATGACAATAGTTATTTTTAGCAATATGCTTATCAATAGTTGTATGTAGTTTTTGAGCACATGTTTGGGCTCCTTGTAAAAAGTGAGCCTAATGAGACTGCTTTGATCCATACGAGAGATGATGTTATTTTTAGAAGCGACTAATTTTGGATTTTTTATATTTGACAGCAGTCTCCCAGATATTATCTTTATTTTAAATATTTCCTACATTTTCCTTTTTCAGAGCTAGACTGGTGTTTTCTACGTATTTATATTTAGTAGTTTCTATTTGTGGCAAGGGCAGGTTGTGTAGCCATGGTTGCAACTATGCAATGATGGAATGATTTCATAGTGTTCATAGATCAAGGATGGGTAAAATGCAGACTTGAGACGGCTAGACCGTTTTTTTTGCACATATCTATATTCAATAATTTCTATTTCTGGCAGGGGCAGGTTCTGGTGTCATGGAGCTTGTTGCAAGAACTTTTCACTGTGGAGCTGTTTGTGTATATATATATATATATGTCTGTTGAAAATAGCGAAATTTAGCCTGCCGAAAACTTTTTCCCTAGTGGATTATGTTATCAAAAACTTAACATATTTATGGTTAAAATAATATTTAGTTAAGTAAGTTTAAAGTTAACATACTTATGGCTAAAATAATATTTACTTAAATAAGTCTATATAGATTTAACTACTGGTGACTAAAGCAGATATTGCTTTTTTTTATAGCATGGAAAGGTTGGTTGGGGTTTCAAAATTTGCATAACAAATGTCTGATAGAAGTGGAGAATGAAATCAAGATAAATTTGTGAGTAGCTATACAGTCAAAAGGAAGTCCTATAGCAGTTTGTTTGCAAAATCTATATCAGTCTTGATGATAATGTTCTGAAGAGATCACAACAATTTAAAAAAGTGTCCAACTAAAGCTTACTATAGATAACAAAGTCAATGCTATCAGACAATGAACAAGAGACAAAAAAATAGAGGAAGCTGTTAAGCAATGAAACTACTTTGCACCAAAGTAAATTCTGTTCTTGTTTTTCCTTGTTGATGAAATGGAAAAGAAGCAATTTTCCAACGAACCTGTGTCTTTGAGTCAATGATTGGAAGCAAATTTTGAATTGCATAATCATCATTAAGAGGGTCAATAAAGGTAGCTGCACAGGTCCGAAGCATGTGGCTTCCTTTAGTGTCATTTTGGACAATGTTTTTAAACAGATAGAATGGAGGATTATCAGATGCAAGTTGTTGTTGAATTTGCAAGAGCAGTTGTTGGAAGGCTTCATTGACTTGTAACTGCAATAGTAGAAGACACTAGTCAATGAGCATAGGTTGCAATTAAAAATCGTTAAATCTATTTGTATTTGTTTTTTTCCTATTTTCTTGTTTATATAAAACAACAAAAAATTTATTTAGCTTTAAAAAATAGCAATTCCAAAAGAACATTAGACATGCAAATGGCATATTTACTGTTGCATGGTCATTTGCCGTTCCACCGTCTTTGATATACAAGTCGAACTGCTTGTTGTTGTATTCACATGCAACAACAATTGCTGCTACAGAGCCAACAGAGTAGGAGTCGTTCGATGACAACAGATCAGCAATTGTCATATCTGGAGCTAGCTTTCTCATTTTGCAAACTTGATCAATTGTCTCAATTATTGTATGTGGGAATATGACTATTGAATACTTGGCATCGCCTCTGTCGTACTGGCCTTTTTTCTTGAGCCCAAATCGAGTGATTCTTAGGCTTTTGCCGGTTGAGAAATAGCTACCAAAACGTTTGATCAAGTTTTCACTTATTCCAGCAGTGATTGTCACTAGCCCATCTCTATCAACAAAGTCTGCATGCAGTATTTGTGCCTTTACAGGAGAACCTTGGATTTTGTTTTGTGCAGGCCCATACACGGCCAAGATGTCTCCTTCGAAAACAATTTTTGGGGTTATTGTGCATAGCTCTATAATAGTAGCTGCTTCTGCGGCTGTTTGTTTGAACCTGCTATTGTTATAGTTAGAGAAGAAGGCCAAGAAAGAAATTATCAACAATTAATAGCAGAAAATTTCAAACTTAGATCAAGATTGAGAAAATATTTGTCAATGCAATAGTTATATTCTATTGTTTTCTGTGCTAGAAAATCATAAAAGAAGATGAAGAAGTTTCATGTGTTAAAAATGATGTAAAAAGCAATTAGAACCAAAATAATTGCACACCTTTTTGGACTTTGAACAGGTGAAATTGTTTCCATTGTTGAGCTGTTTGATGTTGATATTGTTTTTGTTGTGTTGAGCATAGGCAAAGAACTATTTTCCATTGTTTTGAAATTTTGGATTTTCGTTTCAAAAGCTGTACATGCAAAAGAAGTATCAAGCAAATCAAATGTACCTAACATTGTTAATTAATGTAAAGAGTAGAAGAGATTTAGACCAAGCATAGGAAAAAAAAAGAAGCAAATTTCTATAATTCTTTTACTAGATTTTTTACATATGCATAGCATGAAGTCTATGTAGTGCCAATAATTTCAACAAAACAACTTCTGAAAACTATGTTATCTATAACCAAATATTGAACAAATTTTCATTTACAATTATCTTGAACATAAGAATTTGTTATTAAAACATTCTATGTAGCTTATATATCGTCTGGATTATTATAAAGTGGAAATAGCATGTGAATACTTTTGTAAAGAGTGTCTACATATGTTATGCAATAACTGCTAGTTTTTTAAAATCTGAATTGTGGACAAATTAAAGTGTAAACAACTTTCAACAATAAAAAATAACCAAAATTTGACATCACAAATTAGATTATAAAAATATGAGAAAGTTCAACAGAATTTAAACTCATAGCTATGACATCAATGTTGCAAATGCCCAAAGCTGATCTAAATTTAGCTCACTACAAATAGGAAAAAACCAAATTGATATAGTTTAAAGTGCATGCAAGTTGCAAGAGAAAGAATAGTACCTGCTTTTGATTTTGTGCAAATATGATACCATGGATCTGTCCATAGATAAGAGGACAATAAAATTAGATAATGCAAAATTGAATAGACTATGCATTGTTATCACAGATTGATAGGAAAGTTGAGTAGTGATGAGTCCAATAAGCATCTAAAATATTGAAAACAATAGTTATGTGTTTCAAATTTGTCCAAAAGTGGTCAAGCATTGAACCAGTGTTTGTTGTTGCCTTTGTTGTTTTCAGTGTCAAGCCTTTCATTTCCATAAACAATTGCAATTTTCTTTTTGACGTTATTTCTTGCAACATGTCAATGTTCAGGTCACCAGCTACTAGGATTTGAGTGGTTTGTGTGCAAGTTGACAAAATGCAACTCAATATATGAAAGAGATCATCAAGCAGACCACATGGTCTATTGTAAATGTTCACTACTTTCAACACATTGTAGCCAAATTCAAGATCTACGCAAATTGCTTCGGTCGAGTTTTTTGTATAGTTTTTAGAATCGGTGATGGCAATGTGTTTTTTAATCAATGTAAGGATTCCATGCATTGAAAATGTTGAGAAGAAATTGTATTTTTCTATCATTATCGTTTCTTTGGTAAGTGTGTGCATGTGAGTTTCTTGCAAACATAAAATGTCTGCCTGCATAAGTTCATGATCATTTACAACATCGACATAGTGCAAAAGCAAGCTGCATGTGTTCAATGATGCAATGAGTAATTGCTTTGCATTTGGCATTGAATGCAGACCGTATTCAAGTTGCAAAGTTGCATGTGTTTTTAATCTATCTATTTCAGTGGCGAATTTTGGACAAGTTTTAAAATTTCTTTGGTCTAACTTATTTAAAAGATAAAGACAATCAATATCTCTAACACGTGAGAGAGCAGTGTAAACAAGGCCATGTCTCTTAATTCCTTTTGGGTCAAATGCCAATTTGTTCATTGTCAATCCTTGTGCTCTATGGATTGTCCTTGCACATGCTAACTGAATTGGGAATTGTGTTCGCATAATATTCATTTTATTTTCAAGTGTTGTTTGTATCACAATTTTTTTGATTGGTGTCCAATTGGACTTTACAACAGGTGTATAAAGATGTTGCATAGTTGCACATTGCTTGGCTCCAACTTTTGGATCTGTAAACTCAATCCAAACAATATCATGGTTTGTTTGTGTATAGTGTTTAAACACACCTTCTGCACCCTTAACCAACCCATCCTCAGTTGAGTAGTTGCCTCCAACTAGTTCAATAAGCATATCCTTTTTCACTACTATCATAGACGGAAGCCGCAATGTGTTTTGTCTATGGTCATTTTTTTCAATTGAATCAATTTTGCTATCATGTGCTACAAGCGTGAATGTTTCTGTTTGCATAGCTGACAACATTTTTGAGTTATGTTCTTGAACATCCTTATTACTATGGAAAAGATAAGGTAATGTTGCATCTATTGGTGGTTGTCTGTAGCAATGTTGGTTTAAGTAATCTATGTCATCCGGTGTTTGTGAGCATTTTCTAATTCTATTTAAGATTGATATGAATGTTTGATTTCTCTGACGTACAACTATTGTAAGTTCATAGCATTTTATCGCATCGAACCAAAATGTGTAAGGAAATGTTTGCTGTTGGAATCTTGGTTGTTCAAAAATCCAACAATCATGAACGGGTTGTGCTTGACACAAATCACCACAGAATATGACATCAAGGTTTCCAAATGCTTTTGTTGGTGTGTGCATGATTTCATGTAGTCGTTTGTCAATGTTGTATAGCATTCGAGACCCTATTAAAGAGACTTCATCAATCAACAATACTCGAAGTTGTTCATAATCTTTTGTCAAAAGATCTAGGGTGTTTGAATTTAGCGGAAGCATATTTGAACTTAATGGCAGTCTGAAAGCAGAGTGGACTGTAACGCCACCTGCATTATATGCTGCTTTTCCAGTAAATGCAACTATAAGTCCTTTTTTCTTTAAAGGATCACTACCATTTTCTTTGTCATAGTGATGTAGAAGACCATCATAGATTGCTTTTGCGGTGTAAGTTTTACCTGTTCCTGCTCCTCTTGTCAGGAACAAGTGAATTGGAGTGAGGGGATTGTTCTTTTTCCTTGCAATAACTTCTTTCACGATTGATTGTTGTTGAGTATTTAGATTTCTTCAAATTGCATGGTATTCATGCATGTCCAACAAAAATGGCTTTTCTGTCAAGTTGCACACAATCCCAGGTTTTGATGCATTGGACATAGTTTTGCGGATTAGATCATGCTGAATGTCATATTGTTCTAATCCAGACATAGTTGCTGTTTTGTCTATTGTTAGAGGAGGCATAGCTATGTCTTGCAATTCAATTGTTTCAGCAGCATTATCAAGGTCACCCCACTTTGTCGTTGTTGATGCCATGAACTTTTGTTCTACAATGTCTATTTGTTCTTTGAATTTGACATATGCATCAGACCATGTTTTGAAATTGCTCTTTAGTAGCTTGCAATTGTCTCTATGTGGCATAAAGAGGATCATCTTTTCTCTAAAAAAATTCTCAGGGTCTTTTTGTTTGTTGTAGCGAATAGATCGTATGATACATGGTCTATTTCTTTTTCTTGTAATTGAGTGCATGCAAGAATAGGAAGATGCATATTCTGCCAAAGAGATGTTTTCAAGCTCAATAGGACGTGCAATGTATTTGTCCAAAATTGATGGGAAAATAATGTCATCAGAATCATCTGGTTCTTTTTCCAAAAGCGATGGTTTTTTCAAGACAACTATTTTTTTGTCGTCTGGACCAGTGTTGATGAAAATAGTCTTCCTGGAGGATGAATGCAAAGGTAACGAGAGTATGATATGTATTGCTTGTCTAGTAGACATTTTTTGCATGTTCAAAAGCGCATTTCCAAGTTTACGTATCGTTTCAATTTTTCCATCATTCTCAATAAGACATTGTTCTTTGATCTTTTTGAAAGCATTTGTCATGGATCTATCAAATTTGGTGATGTAAGAGCTTACATATGTTGCTGTAGCGTAAGCATCTAAGATATATTGTGCATCTGTATTTGCTTGCCACAACTCTGGTACTGATTTTGCAAATGAGTTGATCCAAATGTCAATAGGATCTCTTTTTAGTATTAAGGTAGGACGAGGAAGCAAAGACCGTAGTAGCAAAATGTATTCATCTTTGGTTAGTTCTAGCTCTAGAAGCAATTGTGCAAACGACACGTTTCTAGAATATTCTTTATGTTCAATAAGAGAGAACACTCTTTTTGCTCTTTGATTGAGATCATCTGAAGCATTTTCTAGTGGCTTTAGAATCATGGTACTATCCATAGGAGGCAGTGGGAAATTGAATCTGCATGTGGAATGTTGATGTTTTCTACATGTTTTTGTGTGACGATGCATTTGAATTTGAATAAGATTTTGATCAAGTAAAGACGAGTTTGTGGATATATAGCGATCAACAAAAGCAGCAATCTCCTCATTTGAATTTTTTCCATAAACAGGTGCATTTTGAATCCAAATTAGTCCATGTTCATGCTCATTTCCTCTTTGTTGAAATTTGGTTGTAAAGAAAAAATCTTGTATTTTTCCAAATATTGTGTTGTTTTTTAACATAAGAGACTTTAGTGCTGCTATTTTGTGTCTATAGTAGCGAGTACAAATCACTGGGTGTCTTCTTATTAACGTGTCAATATTTTCTTCCAATGCATTGTCTTCTAGCTTTCCCAAATGTTTTTCCTCGATTTGTTTCAATGCATTGCATAAAGGTGCCCAAAGGTGTTCAGCACTCGTAAAGGTTAAAAAGAACGTAGGAGGACCAAGCTGTCGAATCATTGCAAATAGATTTTTTTTCATATTTTCAAAGTAATCAGGTGATGTTCTGATTGCTTTCAATGTACGATACCCGATCGAAGATTGGAGTATTTTTACAAGATTGTCTTTTGACTTGACATCTTTTGCCAATAATTTTTTGTCCTTTAACTCTCCCGTGCGAATTGATATCCAAGCAATGTTTTGTACTTGTTTTATTATGATTTTAATTGCTTTGAAGAAAATGTTTGTGCCATGTGTTTCAAAGTCTATACTTTCATGTTGTAGCTCCCACTGCGATATTTGTTGATAAGAGAAGTGATTGAAAATTTCATTGGGTCGATTGAATCCATAGAAAAGTGTAGGAAAGTTTAGCTCTTCAGAGTATTTGTCTTGGAAAATGCTCAATGGTCGGAAGCTCTCTGAAGGTGCAATTTCTATTATTTTGTTGTCTAGATCATCTATTAGATGTGTTTCTCCATATCCATGTATCAATGTTTCTGATATTGGTTCTATGTTTATTTCATTTTCATCATCATCTACTTGTTTAGTTGTTTCTTGAGTATTTGATTCTTGTTTGGCTGTTTCATCAAATATTTTTTCCCAATTAGTATTGATTACAATGCCTTCAATTTTGTAAAGTTCGGTTTTGCATAAATCACTCAGCGCAGTCATAATGATCTTTGGCCGAATATTTCCAGATAGATATGCATTTTTGTATTCCAATTTTCGCTTTAGCATAACTGCAACTGTCAAATTGTCATCTAGACTTCTAGGCAATGCTATTTGAACTTTATCCAAATTTGCAGGCACATTGATAATTGATCTAGTCAGCCCAATTTGTGCTCTTTTATAACCAAGTTGTCTTATTTGTGCAAAGGCTATTCTTGGTGACACCAATCGTTCTTCCAAAGGAGTCAGTATAGCTATAGATGGCAATATGTTATTGCGCCGGATTCGTGTAGGCGATGTAAACATGGGAAATTTCCCATTGGCGATTGCTTTCTTGCAAGGCCTACAAATTTGAACAAGTAGCATGGGGTATGTCACATCTTCTGTACTTGTAAGAGTTTGAAAGGCTAATTTAACTGTGTTGTTTACACTAGAAATGTCTTTTTTAAAATGCAGTTGTTTACACACGGAACATGCATGAATAGGTGTGTCTTGAATAACTTTTAAGTATGTAACAACTGCTTTTTTTGCTTTTGCACATTCCTTTTGCTTTTGAAGAATGTCCATTCCTTGTTTACGAATACTGTGTTTCAAAAAGCGCAAGTTTTTTTGCATATTGCCATCAATGCATGTTTGCGTCTTGATTTTGGTTTTTGAAAATTGATCGGCAATGCAAGACTTTTTTTCCCTATGTTTATCTTTTGTTTTTGTTCCTTTGCTTTAATTGCATCTATGTATATTGGTTTGTTGAATGGTCCGTTGTCAATGTTCTTTTCTATAGTGTTTTCTTTCGCTATTGTCTGTTTGTTCTTTTCAAAATTATCCGTTCCAATTGCAATAGAAGTATTTTTGTTGCAATTGAGCGAAAAGAGCATTTTATTTCCACAATGTTGTTGCAACAAGGGTTGGAAATGCGAGTGCATTTTATCTATTACATGTTGCATCAGGCATAGAACTTTTGACGATTTATTTGTTGCATGAAATGTCACAATATTTTCTTGCAAATTATTGCTCCATAAATGTATGTTAGTGTCTAGTATCTCACATAACCATTGAAGAGCAAATTGATTTCCTTCTATGTGACCAATGATATATGGCTCTGCCAAATGCACGATATAGGTTTCCCATCCACTAACAAGAGGTGTAGTTGCTAATGTGTTTTTATCAAGATATATGTCCAAGCATTGTGTTGCTCTAATATCGTTTGAAGCAATAGAGTTATAAAAGATTTGCGCAATTGCTTTTCTAACACTTTGTCCATCAGCGAAGAGTGTCAATTCGGAGATTGATTCGAACAAGGAGTCATGACAATTGCCTTGAAGCTGAAATGACATTTCAACTTTCCTGTATAAACATCGATTTACATTTGCACTTTGACAAAGCATATCAGTGACTTGTCTTTTGGCTTGCATTGTTTTATATGACAATAATGGTTCAAAGTGGCCAGAAGCTGGTGTGTCATCATAGAACAATATATTGTAGCAATATTCAGATCTTCCAGAATTGAAGTGAAGGTATTTTGTTCCTTTTGTTAATGACCAAATAGCGACTGGAACATTCAACCATTTTGAAAACCACTTGATGCAAAATATATCACCCCATAGTCCATATACATTTTGATTATCTGGCTATGAAGCAGACTGCGACATGCGATTGAGATATTCGTTGGCATTTTCTATGTTATGCAATTCCACCAAATAGTCAACTGTCAATTCTGTGCGCATTGACAACAATGCAGAGGGATCTTTTTGATCTAGATGAACACGAAAATGATTGACAATCTCTTTCCTTATCTCTATTGATGTATATCGAAAATGCAATAATACTGCAAGTGCATCAAACAAGCAATTTCCTGGCTCATAGTGGAAATTGTCTAGTCGAAACAAATTGCTTGTAGCCAAAGCCTCATCAATTTCTTGCCAATTAGAATATTTGATGCCAAGACCATTTGCCCTTAAAACATTGTCACCTTTACTTTTGTCTTTTCCCATATTGTCTACAATCACATTTGCGACATCATATGTTTTTCCTGCTTTTTGTTCTTGTTTTTTCTATGTCCCTAGTTGTTTATATGGGAAAACCTGCATGCAAGTGAAGAGAAACAAATCCTAAGGAAAACAAAATAAGCAAAGGCCATGGTTTTTTTTTCCAAACCATGATGTTGTAAACATTGTAGATTGTTGTTGTCATTGCAAATAAGCAAAGCAAAGGGAGCAACATATTCACAACAAAAAAAATTTCAAATGAAATGTATTTTGCCTTGCTACTAGAATAGAAAAAAATAGCATGTTAATTGCTAAGCTAAAATTATTAAATATGCAAAATTTGGTATCAATACAAAAAAAATGGCAATTAGCAAAAAAGAAAATTCTGTGTGTGTTTTTTGTCTTTCTTTTTTTGTTGAAGCTATGTTTGAGTTTGTTATCTTATAACCACTAAAATGTTTTTTGTAGGAAACTATGTAGACACGATTTTGCTCAAAGGGAAAGCTTTTGGCACTTAAAAGGTTAAAAGGTCAGAGTCACTTTATCAAGAAATATGGTAATAATGTTTCTCATGACACATCAGTACACACTTGATTTCTTATTCTAGTCAGGGGGAATCATTAGATTCAATGCAATATTAGATTTATTGGTGACCTATAACAAAGGGAATCAAACTCAAGGCATTATATTGCTTATTTAATGTCGATGAATCATTGTACATAACCTTTTACATATATCTAAAGCAGATATGATGATAAACATAAGCCCAATCCCATGTATTAGTATAAGGATTTGCTTCTAATATTCATTAACATCTATAACTATAACTAGAGCTTGAAACTTTTAATCATAATAATATAATGATGTCAAGTTGCCAAGATCAAACACTAAATCCAACTGCTCTTAAAAGAATAGATATAAGTTTAAAAACTCTATTCATCAATCATATCCATGTCTACATTCACATGCATTTCATAAGCAGAAGCATGTGTGCTTTGCACTGAAAGGAATTGAAGGAAGATAGGGAAGGAGGAAAATACCTATTGCTGACAAAATTGACCCCTGCCTTTGCTACTTATCATTGATGAAGATGGTGCGAAGTAAGGCTCTAAACAACCACAAAATAGAAAAAGCTTTTTTGTCATGTTTCCATATGGTTGATAAAATATAGGCTACGGCACATGTGCATTGTCTTACATAATATACTTATTGCATAAGCCTAGTTCAAAATGTTTCTTGAAAGGTGAAATGACATTATTTTTTTATTTTTTGGTAAGCAAAATATTGCAAGCTATAATTTTGCAAAGCAAGAATTTAGAAGAATAAACAAATATGGTAAAGTGAATTAGTAAATGTTTAAACATATTTATAGTTTTAAACTTTTATATATCAATAAAATATAACTATGTGTGTTAAGAAATGTTTAAATATTTAAACTCAGTATACCACTATGCTGTATGCTCATGCTATAGTTTGTACCTTGATTGTTAACCATTCAACTACTAATTAATTGCCAATGTAACAGTGAATTAGAATAGTGGCATAGCTAATATTGATTCCTCATACTATTCATAAATGTAAACATAAACGGCATAAGCGACAATGATTTTGCATCTCAAGACAAAGTAAGAATAAAGCATAGAAAATTAAAGACTGAACATAAAAAATTTATTTCAAAAACAAATTTGTGATTATTGTTTTCCTTAATCTTTCTATTGAACTTTAATTTATAAGCAGTTGCTACTACTTGGAATTTTATTTGTAATTACCTTATAATATATAGATTAAAGCTATGAACCTATAATTTTAACACATAATTTATAATTCCTCTTTTATATCATATTGTTTCATTTATGCTTTTGTATTAAACACTCACACCTTAAACTTTCTTTTTGACATTAGTGATTTCGCTAGGCTTGGCGAGGGAATGCAAAAGACCATATTTTGTGTCAAGGAGAGTGACAAACAAACTATATCAAGATTTAGCAAGATTGGGGTGTAATTAGATGGTGACTTTATTGAGTGCACTTAACTCTTCATAACTTGTGTCTTCATCAAATACCTCAATGGGAGCATTATGGTTTCCCTGATCAGGAGACTGTCAAACCATTTTTTCTTCTTCTTGGATTTGAAACATTCTGTAATTTTAACGCATGATTTATAATTTCTCTTTTATATCATATTGTTTCATTTATGCTTTTGTATTAAACACTCACACCTTAAACTTTCTTTTTGACACTAGTGATTTCGCTAGGCCTGGCGAGGGAATGCGAAAGATCATATTTTGTGTCAAAGAGAGTGACAAACAAACTATATCAAGATTTAGCAAGATTGGGGTGTAATTAGATGGTGAATTTATTGAGTGCACTTAACTCTTCATAACTTGTGTCTTCATCAAATACCTCAATGCGAGCATTATGGTTTCCCTGATTAGGAGACTGTCAAACCATTTTTTCTTCTTCTTGGATTTGAAACATTTGCACTAATCATGTCCTTGTTTATTACAATATTTACGAAACTTAGTAGAAGACGGAGAAAATAAAAAGCAAATTGTGAGAAACAAGATGACCTTGTAGTAGTAGGAAGTGCAAGTTTTGAAAATGTAGATATGCAAACAATTGAGGAGGATGATTGGTGTTGAATTCTACAATAATCTAAAAACTTATCTTCAATCAATTGTGCTTGATTATACACAACGTAAAGAATAGTGATTTCCATGTACGTCAGCTCTAGCTACAAACATTCTTGTAATCTACTTTTAAATTTGACAATAAGATTATCGAATGCATTAGTGATATTGAGAAGAATAGACAACCGATTGAATTGATGGAAGTACTGTCATGCAAGAATGTTGAATCCTTGACTTAGGTGAAGCCACTTAATATTCATATCCTATTTGTAGAAGGAAGAACTAAAGGAGAGAGAAAGGGATTCCACAAACTCGGTCCAAATCGTGATTGAGTTTTGATTCACATCATGCCTACAAAGCCCTGTGAGTTTCAAGTTAATGGACATAACCTTTTCAAGACTAAGAAACAGATTGTAGTTAAACCAAATGTCTATGTCAAGAATCTAACTTTGGACCACTTTCGAACCATGGGTTCATCATAAATGATAAGCTTGGATTTTTAACATCGAGGACATAAATTGTTGATAAAAATATTATTAACATTTTATGCAAACAAAGCAATTATGTTGGCAAATTCCACCATTCTTTTGTGTAACATCATTATTTCCATGGATCTTATAGTAGTCATCATTGATACCTAAGGGATATGGCCACTAATACAACTATTAGCAACTTGATTTCTTTGAAAGTGTATTAAAAATTTCAAAACAGCTTTCAAATATCTATCAATCTCTATTAAATAAAAGGTCAAGAGTCTTGTAAACAAAGTTGAAGACTCAAGAACATCTTCAAATATCAACGAATATCACCATCAATTACTTAAAAACTTGGGAGATTGTTAATCAATGCATAACAACAAAAAATGATTAGTGTATAGTGTCAATGAAGCTGCAATGAAACCCTAGGAAATGAGCCCATATAAAAAGAGCTATTCAACATTGTCTCATCAACATCCAAAATCACTATGTGTGTATCTTACAGAGTCAATTTCAATGATAGAAGTAAATGCCTCTTATCAACATCTCTTCCAAATTTTCCATCGTGTCCGAATGAAGGAAAATGTTACATAACCCCAATTAAAAAAAAAAACAATTAATGCTAGTGGCCTGGCCTAACCGTCTTAATAGATAGATTGTTATGTATTGAGACCATCTATATTAAATCATGCCAATAAATTAGATTTAGTGTGAAAGCAATATTTGTAAAAATGTTTACTAGAAGCTTCCACCTATTAGAAAGTCTCTATAGCATGAAAACAATATTTGAAAGAAAATTTATTACAAGGTCCACCTATTAAAAAGTTCCTTTACTAAGGACACTTATTAGAAGGTTCAGCCTAGTAAAAAGTTCCTTCACTAGAAACTATATATCTAGAAGTAGAACCAATGAAACAAGATGTCTTGTGAAGTATTTTGTAATTGTAGATTGGCTTCATCTGGAGGTTTTCCCCTTGAAGAGGCAAATGAATATTGCTTTAATTAATAAACATATTTCTATTATAATATTTTGTTATCTAGAACTATCTATTGTTGTGGTAATTATGTCTTTTCATATTGAAATCTTGCTTTATTTTTTTTTATTTATGCTATGAATTTCCAATTATGTTGTTGTGGTACATAACAAATAAACATCATACTTGGGACTCATTAAGCATGAAATAATTGTTAAGCCATGAATTTTGGATGTGCAAAACACAAAGCAGTGAGCATACCGAACAAAATCAAATATGCAGAATGCATAAAAGATAAGAATATGTAGCGTGGCTTGTGACAATCAATTCCAATAATGGGAACACCATGTCCTTAATATCGAATGAATTGGCAACCTTCATTTTTCTAGTCATGGATAGAATGACAATAAGATAACTCATTGTTATGTGTTGAATTATATTTTAAGCATCGATAACATTAGTTTAATCTTAGATACTTGAATTTGATTATGAAGGCCGATCTAAATAAAGAAGAAATTCCATCAATCAAGCCATTATATTGCAGGCAAGATGAGGCTGATTTTGGTGAAGGGTCATAAAAGGCCCTTGACATTGCTCAAATATAATAGGGACGAGAATTTGATGTTTGTTTGTGTGGATGGCCATATTCCTATTGTTTGGTATAGCCAAAACAAGGAGCAGCTAGGGACTTGCTGAGCCCACAATAATTTCTTATAGTGCTTTAATGTCTGAAGCGATTGTACATGTTTGAGAATAAGTAACATAGATCACACTATAAAGTTACAAAATGTGGAAATAGAAACGATACACACCTTATGAGAGAAAGGTTTGATATATAATATAAAATAGATTTCGAGGTAATGCAATATGTATGTATGTGGCTATGAGCAGTGAACATAATTGCTTTGTAGGTGGATGAATCAAAACTATTCGAGCTTTTGATGACAATAGAATTGCACACTTAAATCAATTCAACACCAATCAGTTATGGAAATCAATCATAGGATTCATTCCTAAAAAACCTAAACTTGACATTGAATTTGAATAAAATATTACCCAAATTCAAAATAGACTGGAAACTTGCTCTAATACCAATGATGTAGGGATTCTCACTCATAAGCAGAGTTTGAAATCAAAGTCTGGAAAGTAAATTTCTTAATTGCTTTTTATTAAGTAAACATAGCGCTACATAGCTTTACATGAAGAGAACTAACCATGAAAACAAAGAGAGAAAATTTGAACAAGATTCTTGAAACTAGCAACTAAGTGCAATAATAGAGATGGTGATTTAATGTCTCAAGCGATTCTACATGCTTAAGAATAAGTAATGTAGATCACACTATGAAGTTACAAAATTTGGAAATAGGAACAATGCACACCTTATGAGAGAAAGGCTCGATATGTAGTAAAAATTAGATTTCAAATGTACCTATGTGGCTATGAGGCGTGAACATGATCGCTTTGTAGGTGGATCAATCAAAATCTATTCAAGGTCTTGATGACAATAGAATTGTAGACTTAAATCAATCTAACACCAATCACTTATGGAAATTAATCATAGGATTCCTTCCTAAAAAACCTAAAGTTGAAATTGAATTTGAATAAAATATTACCCAAATTCAAGCTAGATTGGAAACTTGCGCTAATACCAATGATGTGGGGATTCTCACTCATGAGCAGAGTTCGAAATCAAAGTCCGTAAATAAATTTCTTAATTGATTTTTACTAAGTAAACATAGGCCTACATAGCTTTACATAAAGAGAACTAACTATGAAAACAAAGAGAGAAAAATTTGAACAAGATTCTTAAAACTAGCAACTAAGTACAATAATAGAGATGGTTGTAGATAAGATCTCAAGTGCTCCTCAATATTAGGAAACCAAGAAGGCATTGACAATAATCTCCTATGTGCACACACAAGACAAATGATATGATACTAAGTACTAAAAATCAATTATATGTGAATGATTTAGAATACCTATCAACCTAGTCCTCCACTTCAAATCTAGAGTCCACATGGGTAGTTAGGATCTGCTTATATTGATTCTTCTCCTTGCCTATTACTTCCATGTCCCAAAGAATTTTGCCTAAAGTGTCATACTTTTGATCCAAAAATTCAAATTTATCCATAATGGATTATTGTTGCATGCGCCAATCTTCAATAACCTAAGCCACAATGGATTTAGTTTCTGAGTGGAAAGCAATTTTCATGGGTGTCTTGCAAATGGAAGAAGCCAATATCAAGTTTCTAGTGTTTGAGCTCAACAACAATACATTTTGAAGGATTGGTGGCTCATGGCTCCTAAATATTTTTCTCTATTCACCCATGCTCAACTTTGATATTTAGATACAAAGCTCTTATGGTATTTCATCATTGTGTCCTTGGTCTCCATTTCAACTTCTGTGCCTTGGTGCGCTCATCGTGGTTCTCATGCATTATCCTGTTTGGTACCTTCATAGGCAGCTCATATTATCATTTCTAGATACATTATTTCTATCCCTCCTCTTGATTTGTATCATCTTCCCTCAAAATTTCAAAATCTAGTATCTTGATCAAATATTGAGAGGGATTGACCTCGATTTTAAAGTAATATTGCACAAGGATTTGTCTTTAGTTTAGTAAGGGCACTTAACCATTCTTCAACAACTGATCTATAAATTGCCATGGATATTCCATTGCAATAGTTTGTCACAAGATATCTGACAACTTAATTCATCATGTTAGCTTAATTTCACAAAATGATGAATAAACTAATATACACTCCCTTATTGTTGGTAAGCCATGAAATAATATAATAAGATCATCATAATGGAACCCCTTCTCCTCATAATGAACCACTATTTAACATAGCCTAGTAACTGTCTAGGGTTAGTTTAAGTGTTTATATATGCCTCAACTCTTGATTAGGGTCAGGGTTTTGGAGTTTCTAGAATTTTCTTGAAGTCCACTTATGACTAGCTCGATTACATAGTCAAAGTTAGGTCCCATGGAGCAAGTGCCACAAAGCGAGTTTTGAACCTAAGTGAGGAGGACAACAACATTCCTCCGAACCACTCGATCTACACTCAATTGACTATCGCCATAAATTCTTCTAGGCTGGGCGATAGATTATAATCAATTTGCCAATAAGTTGTTCACACTTAGTAATGAATTTGTTTAATTAAATGCAAGGAAAAAGGCAAACAATGCAAAAGCGAAATTCAGCAACCTCATAGGCAAGGGATTTTCTCAGCAAACATATGTTGAATTGAAGACAGTATAACCAAGATTAGAGTATTCAACATTATCTCTTTCTAAATTTTGTATTAAAATTTATTTATAGTTGTCAAAGATGTTATCAAAGCATATTTAAGTATATGGCATTGCAAGAAAACTAACCATCAAATAGCTTGAAAATCAAAATACAGAGCTTCAAAACTATGTCTATATAAACCGTTTCGATTCAGTAATGTAACCTATCCCAAATCAGTAAAAAATATTGAACAAAGCGACTATTAAATTGCAACAGAAGAAAATACAAGGGCAAAACCAGCAATGCAAACCATCAAACATTGGACATTAAAAAAAATCGCTCACAAGCATAAAAACCGCAGCCGAATAGCACTCACAAATTGTAGACAACAAAATCGTGGTCTCCACAAACTAGTAGAAATTGATACCACTCATATACATATTATAAGAGAGTTCGAAGGCAAAATTTGCCAGCAATAAACTTCTATAATGAAGTGATTTTTTTTATTATCAAAACATATATTTTTTATCTTATTTTTATTCATCTATCAAATCTAAATAATTTTTGTTTCTATCCATCTAAAATTTTATTGTGCTTATACATCTAAAATTTTATATTAAAATGTGAATTTTTAAACCTAGACCACAATACTTAATGCCAATAAGTACGCCCATTTTATGTATAATGTCAAAAAACTATAGTCATTTAAAAGGAAGCCACATTGGACTTGATACTTTTGTTGTATTCAAAGTTTTGCACAACAGAATATCATTTTGTTGACTTTTTAACTAAGGATATTTGCCGTATTCAAATCTCTTGTTCAAAGAATGTAATTTCTATTTTTTAACTAAGGATCTTTGTCATATTTAAATCTCTTGTTCAAAGAATCTAATTTTGTTGATTTTAAATTGGTTGAAGTTTAGTTAAAATAAAATAGAGTAAGTGATTAATTTATAGTTTCTGTTTTGATTTGTAAAAACTTTTTGCGATGGCTCAAGCTTGTTGCAATGCAGAGGGAAAAACGGAACTTTAGCAGTTTAATAGAGCTTAAAAGTAATGACACTGTCTGTAATTTTAAACGCCGGTTTTAACAAAGACACAAATGCTAAAGTTTGTAGCATTGAAGCCACAAAAAACATATGCATTCATCCTAGCAAGAAAATGTCTAGGCATTGCTCCTATGATCATTTGTCACTAATCATTTCAAAGTCCAGGGATTAACATGAAACTTTTCATACAGAGAATGAGCACAACCATGTCGTATTTAAATAAAATTAGTGAATCGATGTTCGTACCAGATTAAAGTATATTTTTTTGCTAAATATATTTTTAAGAATTGAATCGAATCCACCGATGTAGAAAAAGGAGCATACATATTTCAACAAGCTGAACAGTTATGAATATATCTATTCAATATAATCAGATTCAACTAATATAAGCACATGTCGTGTATCCATGTCATAGTACCAATCAAGTAGCAATGCTTCCATGCATATGCTACATTTGGCTGCTGCAGCCACCTTTGTTATTTAGCGCCTAAAATCTTGAGCGCATTCCACTAATGCATTTACACTACCTACAAGGGAAAAATTATAAACAACTAGCCTTGTCTTGCATGCAGACGCTAATTTCCCAGCTTATATAGCAGCTGTAAGCAGATAGTATGAGCGGTATATCTTGTTGACACATGTTTCTTTTTAATCGTTGTGACACAACATAATTTTGCTATGGGCGTTCCTTCGTGTAGCTCACGTCCCTACTTCAACATTTTGTGTTTATACAGATAGTTATACGACCGCAGAGACTAAATATAATCAGATTCAACTCGTATAAACACACGTCGGTCGTGTATCGATGCCATAGTATTAATCAAGTAACAATGATTCCATGCATACGCTACATTTGGCTGTTGTAGCCACCTTTGTTATTTAGCGTCTAAAATCTTGAGCGCACTCTACCAATGCATTTACACTACCCACAAGGGAGAAATTATAAACAATTAGCCTTGTCTTGCATGCAGACACTAATTTGCCACCTTATATAGCACCTGTAAGCAGATAGTATGGGCGGTGTATCTTGTTGACACCTGTTTCTTTGTAATCGTTGTGACACAACATAATCTTGGTACCGGCATTACTTCATCTAGCTCACGTCCCTATTTCAACATATTGTGTTTATACAGAAAGCTCTAGGATCGCAGAGACTGAAAAAAAAAATTATATTGAGAGCTCGAGCGGAGCGCTGCACTCC
This sequence comes from Larix kaempferi, assembly GCA_027924585.1. Taxonomy (NCBI): domain Eukaryota; kingdom Viridiplantae; phylum Streptophyta; class Pinopsida; order Pinales; family Pinaceae; genus Larix; species Larix kaempferi. Next base: position 1,763,419 of record BSBM01000551.1, read on the forward strand.
ACTGCGGCGACTGTAGAAATTTGTGGAGGATTGTGGCTTCGATAGGAGACGAGAGTTTCCTCCAGGTACATGGATTCTTACCTCTGCACAGGTAAATGTTTACAACTACATCCTCCTAAACCTAGAATTTAGTTTTAGTTAAGCTTCATTATTCTTCTCTGTTCAACCATATTTTTCTTTACAGGGCTTGCAATAACATCTTCGTATTACACTCAATATTATTCGAGCTAGAGTAACTGTGCTTGCTATCAGGAAATTCTGGTTTATCACTTAGAGACTTTCTTATAGCCTGAAGTTAAAATGTATAAGATGTTCTGTTAATGTTTTATAGACTATTTCTCAGGGTTTCTGGTAGCCCTTCGAAATTTTATTCCGTCGAAAATAAAAAGAATAAAGTATCAAATTTTATCAAGATATCGAGTCTACCAGCCATTGGCATCCTTATGAAAATTCTACTAGGGGTTTCTCTTTTTATCCGTGAAGACACTCTATGTTGAAAATCCCCCTGTTTACCCTTATTTGCCTATCAAAACACAGGTGCAATGCTGAGTACCATCACCACTTGGGTGCTTTCAGATGGCTTGGCAACCACAATTGGTCTTTTTAAAGCTGGGATTGCCATGTACAGTTGAGAATCGCTATATATATATATATATATATATATATAAATGCAGCTCTTAATGGCGCATAGCAAAAAAATACATATATGAAAGCACCTATTAACGCTACATCCTAAAATATATATCTATAAATATATCCAGGTGAAACGATTAATATTACTAATTTTGGATTTCGATTGATTTCTTTACTGGATGGAATCATTCGGCACCTCCCTTCATGATTTAAGCTCCATCCCATCTCCATTGCAAGCAATTTGGTATTTTTTTTATCTCATATAAGTTATGGTTAATAGTTTTGAGACCTGATCTCGCATTATTTGATCTCTTATTGTGTAGTTAAGTTGTCAACCCTACAGATGAAAGTTTTTAGTTTTGAGAAGCTGTCCATTTAACTATTTAAGATTTTAACCCTCTAGTACGCTATGGGCAATCTGCAATACGAATTGGTCCCATAATAGTTGAAACACAACTATATACTTAAGACTTCCATTAATACCATACCCCACCTACTATGTAAAAAATGAATATAGTCAAGATGAGACTTCCATGTTTCAATAGGTTAAACTAGGGAAAGTTTTATCAATCAATAGGTAACTAAGTAAAGAACAGTTTAAGTGTATGATTCATTGTAACCAAACCTACCAGAAACAAGAATTGAAGTCTCAATTCGATGTCAGTATGAAGCTACGCCTTTGTAATCAGCCAAGCCCCAAAGCTATGACATGGGCTTCTTCAACCCGCGTCTAGATGGTGTTAGAAGCTCTATTTGGTAAGACTGTGACTCGATTGTATCAGAAAAATTCATAGACCCCCAACCCGAGACCCACCAGAACAAAATCGTAGAATAAACCCTTTCACGCCCTTTGTCTTCCACAGAACTATCGCTTAGAATTTCTACCATCCACCTGTTAACGGCTCGCATATAGTACAACAGGGTAGAGCCCCTTCGCACAGCCCAAGGTCATGGGAGTACAAAGGTGTGACGCTGTTATCATAACACTATTTATTAACATTTATTAAAAACTCCAGCAACAGGGTGGTGACTCACATCCTCGGTCACATTTTACGAGTTTAAATTTTGTATTGTTATCAAGACCTTGACTATTACCAGATGCAATATGCACGATAAAATCAAACTATTAAAGCCCAAGACGACTTACGCCACCTGTTTAACAATAATAATAAACAATAAACAATAATTAAAGCGCTCATTAATAAGGATCTAACCTGTACCAATAACTCTGTCTATTATTAATGCAAGGCATCGATATATGGAATCGACAACAATTCAATTATTACTGGTGGCCATACCATGCATAAATTGTGAATAATCCATGTAATGCGTTGAGCCATGTAACCTTTTATGGTAACCAATATGTTTATAATTATAAATGTTTGAATATAGATAAATCAAATCATATGTAGTACATTCAATGGTTTGTAATACCCAATAGTTTACAAATTGACATTGAAAATTATGGGCAGGCCCGATTCATGTCTAATCCTTTGATTATGTAATGCGTTGATTATATACATGTGTGTGTTAGGTATTAGTATCAATATGGTACAGTTATATGGTAATAATAATAATAAGATGCCAAGTTACTATGTATGCAATCGAAATTGCTTTAACTAAGTTCCAAACTCATGGTCTGAGTGCTAGGATAAGCTCGCCGACTCGCCACCCATACGCTCATTGCATTGGGCTATAATGTGGTTACACAAGCAATAAATGTATTCACTATCAACAATAAATGTATTCGCTATCAAACAATAAAACAAAACGATTTTCTCCATTACGAAGTCTGCAACTCCTTGCACGGAAGCCAGAAACCACCATGACGCCAGCCCACCGCCCCCTCTTGGGGTGGGAAAAACTAGGCTGGCGTCATTGTTTTACAACCAACCATATTTAAAAAAATGCCATTTTAAAAAATTGGATTTAATATAGCATATTCAAACCATATCCAAACTATAGCTCTAGGGTAAATTTCTATGTTCAATAGCCTAGAATAATAGGCAAATAATCAGGTTCAGAGCCTACAGAACTATTGTCAATTGGACAAGTTGGACCGCAGCTACCAACTGCTGTGGCATCCTCACAACTTAAGGGTCTTTTTCACTCTTGAGTTCATTTCTAACGAACGTAGAAAACATACAGTAAAGAGTTTGTTTCTTACCCGAGGAGCAGCACCTGCTTGTACGCAGTTTCAACACCTTGATCCAGCCTGCCATCACGTACAAGACATAAGTTAAACCACTAATTTTTATGAATCAATAGATAACTGAGTAAACAACAGTTTAAGTGTATGATTCACTGTAAGCAAACCTACCAGGAACAAGAATCGAAGTCTCAATTCGATGTCGGTACGAAGCCCCGCCTTTGTAACCTCGATGCAACCTGCCATCGCGTACAAGACATAAGTTAAACCAGGGAAATTTTTATGAATCAATAGGTAAGCAAGTAAAGAACAGTTTAAGTCCAATATTCGTAGAGGTGAAGTAGACATCATGCTTGCAGGTGCCACGAACGCTGGGATTGTGCCCATAGGTATGGGTGGATTTATTGCCCTCAGCGCCCTTTCTCACAGAAATGATGACCCACAGACACCTCTCCCAACCATCCGCTCGGAATTTATATTCTTTAAGAATCACCTTTCTATTATTACGTATATAATAAGACACCACTTATTATGAGCTTTCGTTTTCTAACTACTCTACACGACGACTTATTTGCACGACCCAACAAAATAGCTTATTTGCCATATTTAAGGTTGCATCTTCCATGCGATCCAACGTGCTGTAAGTTTGGGGCATTACGTAATTGGGGTAGGTTAAGTGAGCCAGTCTATAAATCATGGCTTGCTAAATTGAAGGTTGTGATCTAGCAGGACTTTCCTTAGGGCTTGTGCTTTAAACAATGATATTAGCAGGAAGAGGGCTTAATCTATTTTTTATTGCAAAAATAAAGAAGTGCTACTGAACAACCTACGTTAGAGGGCATATTATTTATATGTAATATCATCCGTCGCAATCTATGCTTCCCACCTTTCGAGGCAATCCTTTAAACTGATAAAATGACTTATACCTACAAGCAGGGGGTATAATGCAATAAATGGAATGGATTGGAATGCAATGAGAGTAAATATATGACCATCTGAGGGAAGGAACTAAGAATGGAAAGCATCTACTACCGCTGATAGATAGAACATCTACCAACGAATGAATGGGAGTGATCAACATCTACTACCAGGGAAGGATGATACGATTGAGACTACCACACCACTTATTATGAGCTTTCGTTTTCTAACTACTCTACACGACGACTTATTTGCACGACCCAAACGAGCAAGCAGAAATAATCAGGTTCAGAGCCTCCAGAACTATTGTCAATTGCACAAGCTGGACCGCAGCTACCAACTGGTGTGGGATCCTCAGAACTTGAGGGTCTTTTTCACTCCATAGTTCATTTCTAACAAACGTAGAAAACCTACAGCAAATAGTTTGTTTCTTACCCGAGGAGTAGCACGTGCTTCTACGCAGTTTGAACACCTCGATGCAACCTGCCATCACGTACAAGACATAGGTTAAACGACGAAAATTTTTATGAATCAATAGGTAAGCAAGTAAAGAACAGTTTAAGTGTATGATTCACTGTAACCAAACCTACCAGAAACAAGAATTGAACTCTCAATTCGATGTCGGCATGAAGCCGCGCCTTTGTAGCCTTGATGCAACCTGCCATCGCATAGAAGACATAAGTTAAACCAGCGAAATTTTTATGAATCAATAGGTAAGCAAGCAAAAATCAGTTCAAGCCTATGATTCACTGTAACCAAACCTACCAGAAACAAGAATTGAAGTCTCAATTTCACGTCGATATGAAGCTGCGCCTTTGTAACCTCGATGCAACCTGCCATCACGTACAACACATAAGTTAAATCAGAGAAATTATTATGAATCAATGGATAAGTAACTAAAAAACAGCCTAAGTGTATGATTTACTGTGACCAAACCTACCAGAAACAAGAATCAAAGTCTCAGTTCGATGTCGGTATGAAGCTGCGCCTCTGCAATCAGCCAAACCCCAAAGCTATGACATGCGCTTCTTCAACACGGATCTAGCTCCTGTCAGAAGCTCTATCTGCCAAAAATGTAACTCGACTGCATCACAAAAAATTCACAGACCTCCAAGCCAAGACCTTTCACGCCCTTTGTCTCCTCCAGAACTATCGGCTAGAATTTCTACCATTCATCTGTTAACGCCTCCCAGATAATGCAACAGGATAAAGCCTCTTCGCAGAGCCAAAGGTCATGGCAGTACAAAGATTTGACGCTGCCATCATAACACTATTTATTAACATTTATTAAAAACTCCAGCGGCAGGGTGGTGACTCACATCCTCGGTCACATTTTACGAGTTGTATTGTTATCAAGACCTTGGCTATTATTACCAAATGCAATGTGCACGATAAAATCAAACTATCAAAGCCCAAGACGGCTTACGTCACATGTTTAACAATAATAATAAACAATAAACAACAATTAAAGCGCTCATTAATAAGGATCTAGCATGTACCGATAACTCTGTCTATTATTAATGCAAGGCATCGATATATGGAATCGACAACAATTACTAATGGCCATACCATGCATAGATTGTGAATAATCCATGTAATGCGTTGAGCCATGTAACCACTCGCCACCCATACGCTCAATGCATTGGGTTATAATATGGTTACACAAGCAATAAATGTATTCGCTATCAACAATAAATGTATTCGCTATTCTCCAATACGAAGTCTGCAACTCCTTGCACGGAAGCCAGAAACCACCATGACGCCAGCCCGCCGCCCCCTCTTGGGGTGGGAAAAACTAGGCTGGCGTCATTGTTCTACAACCAATCATATTTTAAAAAAATGCCATTTTAAAAAACTGGATTTAATATAGCATATTCAAACTATATCCAAACTATAGCTCTAGGGTAAATTTCTAGGTTCAATAGCCTACAATAATAGGCATCCAATGATTCATTTATGTTCCCCTTTGGGGACATAATAAATATTATACTTTGGTGATTACATATAATTTTTTTATTTAATTAATTCCTATTCAACCTAACTTTTATTATTTTATGATTTATGATATAACTAATTTTCCTAAGTTTATAAATATTGTGAAAATCAAACGAATAAAAAAATGTTTATTTAACAATGTGGTAAATTGAAATGTATAACCGGCTGATTAGAGGAAGTTCAACATAATAAGAAAATAAAAATATATTTATCCAAAATTGATAAAATGGATGTTCCATTAGAAAAATAACAACAAAATAAACCATTAGCCTCTACTATTGTCGACTTCCAACAAGGAATGATAAGAATCATGGGGCGATAAGTTTTCTTGAAAATAAAGGATTGTCTTTCCATGGCCACGGCTCCCACTTGCATCGAAGTCCAGCGAGGACAGCATTTAGCAGAAACGCTGAAGAGTAGATCGAAATCCTATACCCTTCAGTATCTTCCCCAAAACATTCTATCAATTTCTGGTCATTGAGAAAATAACAGCCAATTATCCATTTCAGCCAAACAAGTGTTTGAAGAGCAACGTATACCCATCTTCCAAAAACCTTTATACCCAACGTTGTGGCCACTACGCTCCCCGCTAAAATGCACACCAACTCCAAAGCTAAACCTGTGAAATAGAGTATCAAACCAATCTTGGAATCCTTTGTTCGCCGTTTCTTTATTAGCAATATTGGGACAAAACCCGATACCATCAGTTTCAACCACTCACCAGCAACTACACCTCCCGTCTCCATCAAAACAGTTGTCGGGGAAATATTTAATATGTTAAAGTTGGTATTATTACCATATTTGATATATAATTATAAATAAATGTTAAATTTAATAATCTAATAAAATAATGAGATTTTTAATTAAAACAAGATAAATAGCAACTCGCGTGAAAGTCTTTGCTAAAGGCAATAAACATTAAAAATTAAAAACTGGAGAAAAATAATTAAAAAATAGAAATAAAAAATACACACTTATCTATAGAATTCTAAAGAAATCCAAGGAGAAATCCAAATGTACCTATTGCAATAGAGGATTTCATCCTGATAGTTCTTGTATGAAGAAAACTATAGACATGATGGCTCATTTAATTGAAAAGAATAACCTCCCAGTACCTGCATGTGCTAGGAATAAAGATGTCGAACCTTCTAGATTTGAGGACAAGGAGAGATGACATGCCCTCATGGTAGGTGCATCAAGAGAGTCCTCTTTCATCATAGATTTAGGAGCATCAAGACATATGTCCTCCTCCAAATATCTCTTCACTGGATTCAAATGCACAGTTGGCCCTTCCATCATGTTGGGGAATGATTCTGAGGTCTCCTCTCAGGGGATTGGAAGGATCAAACTTGATCATGGATACTTCTCTCATGTACTCTATGTGCCTACACTTGCTTCCAATCTGCTTTCGGTCTACCAAATGAACCATACTAGAGAGCCCAAGAGGGTGATCTTCTCTCCAAATGAGGGTCTAAATACAAGACATGGTTTCAGGAAAAATTATTGCAAAAGGTGTTGCAAACCACAATTTGAAATTGTATGAGTTCTCACACTTTCTTCCTCTCTCCAAGCAGTTTTCTCTTCACACTCATGCAAATGAAGAGAGTAGGCTATGGCATGAAATATTTGGACATCTCAACTACAAGGACTTGCAAGACATGAAAACTCAAAAGGTGGTTGAATGCCTTCCCAATCTCAAATTTTCCCAAGGCCCCTTCAAAGGTTGCTTGAATGGAAAAGATCCATCAAAGAAGATTGAGAAAAATATGATTCATGAAGAAGTGCGAATGTTAGATCCATATCAACAAGAACCTGAAGATATAGCACCTATTGTTTCAACTCCTATTGCTATATGGGCCACTACCACTCCTGCTTCCACCATTGATCTCCAAGATACATGAGTTGCATTCTCTCCTACAGATCCATTTCTAGCTAAGAGATGCTTTCTTATGATTGGATTTGATCCAAAATCATTCTTTGAGGCCTCCCAAGATCCAAGATGGGTTAAAACTATGGAAGAAGAGTATCAATCTCTTCAAATAAATGAGACTTGGGAGCTTGTTCAATGCAAGTGGATATATAGAACAATGATGGCCTCTGATAAAGTTCCAAGCAAGTACAAGGCTAGATTGGTTGCAAGGGGTTTCTCCCAAGTTCATGGGATTGACTATTCTGAGACATTCACACCTGTTGCTAAGATGGATTCCATCTGTCTTGTTCTTGCGCTTGCTTCATCCAAGCACTGGGAAGTGCATCACATGGATGTCAAGAGTGATTTCCTTCATGGAGATCTAGAAGAGGAGATATACATGAAGAAACTTGAGGGGTATATTGATGATCCTTCACTTGTGTGCAGATTGAGGAAGTCCTTGTATGGGCTTAAGCAAGCTCCCCGAGCTTGGTATGCCAAGATGGATTCCTTCTTACTTTCACAAGATTTTCAGAGATACAAATAAGATTTGAATGTCTACTTGAGACATGATGGTAACTCCCTACTTCTTATTGTTATTTATGTTGGTGATTTGTTGGTTACTAGGAGCAATTCTTCATGCATTAGATCTATCAAAACTGTTTCGCACAACTCCTTCTCTATGTCATATTTGGGACTGCTAAAGCAGTTTCTTGGTCTTGAAGTCACTCAGAGTGATTCAGGAATCAGAGTTGCACAGTCCAAATATGATTAGATCTACTTGACAGATTTCATATGGGCGAATGCAAACCAACAACATTCCCCTTTCTCTCAGGGATCGGCCTTGAGGATGGTTCTTCTACACCTTTGGTTTATATTACTTTGTATCGACAGTTGATTGGGAGTCTTTTGTTTCTTACACATACTCGACCTGATCTATCCTATGCAGTCAGTGTTGTCTCTAGATACATGCAGGAGCCTCCTGAGCTTCACTGGAAGGCAGCAAAGAGGATCTTGCATTATGTGCAAGGGACAAAGACACATGGTATTTTTTATGCAACTAGGTCTCCTCTGAACCTAGTTGGGTATGTTGATTCTGATTGGGCTGGAGATAGCTCAGATCAAAAGTCTACATCTGGTTTTGTTTCCGTGATTAGATCTGGACCTATCTGTTGGTCGAGCAAAAAGCAGACTGCTTTAGATCTTTCTTCAGCTGAGGCCGAGTATAGAGGTGCTTTGAATGCAGCCACATAGTGCATCTGATTGCAGAGCATCTTTTCATAGTTTGGATTTCGATTCAATACTCCACCAGTCATCTATTGTGACAATTAGAGTGCCATCAGGATCTCCATAGGATTGTAGATATCTTCACAGTGAAGAGATTCACTTACCTTAGATATCTTCTTGGGGTGAGTGATGCCATGCTACATTAGCATCCTCCAGTCTATTTTGAGGGAGGGCTTTCTTCCCACTAGATTTTCCCTCTTTCCTCACTTTATTATTTAGATTGTTGTATAGGGTGACCTTTGGTCTCGGTCACCAGGGCCCTACTATTTAGTCCCTTCTGTTGATTCCTCATAGTATAGTGTGAGAGGGGGTGTTGGAATATTCTCACCATAATTTTTTATATTTGCATCCATGCATGCATCCAGTCATCATGCATGCATCTGCATGCATCCAATTATCAGTATGGTGGTCTCCCCAGCACCTGGGGCCTATCTTCAACCCCCTAGACCCTATCTATAGCCCTCAGTAGCCCTCCTAGCTACCTAATGTGCCTTGTTTTCCCCACCTAGATGACATATGTGCCTTATCTCACCTACTTAGAGTTTAACAGTCAATTAGAGCATTGATTGACCAATTATTGCATTTATTGCTCAGTTTAACTGCCTGTAGCTCACAGTTGTCTATTTTGGAGTGCCACTTGACCTACTGACAGCCTCATGCACCCTCCTTGATGTCTCCATCCCCTGATTTGTGCTCACATGGTTTAGTTAGAATCAGTTAGACTCATTTGACTGAATTTTGACTGTTTGTGACTACTACCACTGATTGGATGACATCTCCAATGCTATCCAAGCTACACACTGAGGAGAATTCAAATGACCTTTGTCCTATTTGAATTCACTTGAGAGTTATTGTATTGTATTCAGTTTTCACAGTGCCAGCTTACAATTGATGTATGATTATACTACAAATTTCTCCATTTCTATGTTAATGATTGATTATTGATTCATCTATACTTATTTCTTCTCTGCTATTCTTGAGTGAGATTAGTGAGACTTACTCTAGCTGTGTGATCATTCCTGTAGATTTACACGAACAGAGGCTGTGAATATTTTTACAAACATAATGTGTCTCAAGATCTTTTGGCCATCAATATGAATAAAGATATGGAGTTTTGTTGTGTTATTCAATGTGTTATGTACATTTAGATTATTGCATAGTTTATGAAAATGGCGATTTTATTTATAGAAGCATATACTAGGTTGTAGCTTTTGGTATGCTCTTAATTTGGTATTTAAAGGGTTTTTTACCTCACTACATTAAAGGGTTGTTGAATATTTAGTATGATATTCTCAAGGTGTTGAATTCTAGTCTCCATGTAACCTAAAAAGATTAACATTAACTACATCATGGATTTAGAACTAAGAGACGAACTCAAGATGGAATACAAGATCACCTATTTATTGAACTAGGCAATATTATGATTGTTTTGGAAAGAACTCATTTGTAGTCTTCTCTCTTCAACGATTTCTCATACAACAAATTTCATCTTGACTAGAGCTCTCCGGCATTAAACATTGTGACATGAGCTTCATGTAATGTAAAAGAGTCACACAAAAACTTCCTTATTTGAACTTTGATCCCAAAACCATTTTTTGGAAGGACCTCATCTCTTCATCGACCTGATATACAAAAAATTTCCTATTCATTAGATTTGTTTGGCTTTAAACATTCTCACATGAGCTTCATAACCTAAAACACTAACATAACAACATCTTTATTTGATTGTGATCTCATAGTTATGACAAGTGGCTCTTTTAACTAAAATGTGAATGATTGATGCAATGGCAAGTAACAATGAACCAGAACAAAATATACTAATCAATATTCTTTTAACAAATAAACCATAAAACCAATATAAGAGAGGTGGAGTACTTGATTTTCACATAATATCAAATCATATATATACCAGCATAGTCACTTAACTTGTGGTTAGGGAACATAGATAGGTCATAAGTTAAGTGTTGCTCATTATCGATGTATCAAATGCTAGTTATTAATGCATCAAGCTACCAGTTAGAATTTGGAATGACGGCCATAGAATTGAAATCTCGATATTACACTTGTCTCATCCACATACAATCTAGGAAAAACAAAAGCACTAGTCCACTTCAAATTCTAAAATATAAACACATATTATGCAATTACTTTTAAAATATTTTAAGAAATATCACAAAAACTTTCCATAATAATTATGTAAATTTATAAAAAAAAAAATATTTTTAATATAAAGTAAACCAATAAAATTAATTAATAATTATATTGAATTTATTTAAAAAATAAAAAATATTATTTTTATTATATATTTATTTTCCTAACTCAATGTCCAACTACATAACATATTCAAAATATTTACATGTATAATTAATTAGAATTAATATCACACTTATACGATTACATACTATGTATTTTATACGATTACATACTATGTATTTTAGTTAAGTAGTTCTTTTTAATATATCTTAGACTCTATTTCAAACTAGTTCTTATTTTTTTAGTTTCCTGAAAATAACTTTATATAATCTTATTTTATGATTTATAATATAATTAAATTAAATCAATTGAGAAATTCAAGCAAATAAGAAAATGTTTATTTGAAGTTGTGGTAAATTGGAATGTTTAACGGGCTGATTAGAGGAAGTTCAACATAATAAAAAAATAAAATCTATTTATCCAAAACTAATAAAATCGATGTTCCATTAGAAATTAATATGCATATTACAAGACAAGATATAATAGTACCATAATCTCCACTTGCAACAGGGATGATAAGAATCATGGGGCCAGAAGTTTTCTTGAAAATAAATGATTGTTTTTCCATGGCCACGAACCCCACTTGCATCGAACTCCAGCGAGAGCAGCATTTAGCAAAAACGTTGAAGAGTATATCGAAATCCTATACCTGCGACGAATATCTCTCCCAAAACATTCTATCAAATTCTGGTCATTGAGAAAATAACAGCCGATTACCCATTTCAGCCAAACCAGTATCTGAAGAGCACCGTATACCCATCTTCCAAAAACCTTTATACCCAACGTTCCCGCTACTGCGCTCCCTGCTACGATGCACACCGTCTCCAAAGCTAAACCTGTGAAATAGAGTATCAAACCAATCTTGGAATCGTTTCTTCTCGCCTTTTTCATTAGCAATATTGGGACAAAACCCGGTGCTATCAGCGACACACTATTACCAATAGCTACACCTCCTGTCTCCATCAAAACAGATGTACCAATGGCTGCGATGATGGCAACAAGTATAGCCATAGAGGGTCTCGGGGAAATTATATCAACCCCATCTGCACCTTCAAATGAAATAAACACAGCCCATCCCAGAGAGCAAAGCAAGTTGACAAAACCCGTGCAAAAATATATGATGCGTTCAGAAAACCTGGCTAAGGGTCTGCAGCATGCGAAAGAACCTCTAAAGCTCAGCACTTGGCAAACCTGTGTGTTATTTCGATCAGACTTGACAAAAACTTGTTTTAAAAATGTGTTGGCAGCCAGCCCAGTTCCTTTACTATCCACGAGGTAATCTCTTACCGTCCTTCTCGCTACCATAGCGCTAGAAAAACCATCCACTCTAAACCAGAATGTGAGTAGAAGGTTAATTAATACTTCTGCTGATCTTGGCGCCACGAAGGAGAAAAAATTGTATTCTACATTTCCTTCTCCTCCTCCTCTACGTCCAGCCAGGTAGCCTTCCAGAGCTTCCAAAGCCTTGTCTCTGACTCCTCTGTTTTCCTCATTTTTACACCTCAAAGATTTCATAAGTAGCTTTGTCCACTCATCGCCACTGGCATCATTCATTGGAATGCATATGCAAATACGCTTCTCTGATAGGGCTACTGTTAATTGATCTAATTGATCAAGAATTTCAGATACCACCTTGGAGTCACTCTCTCTCAGTTTGTATCCTTCATCAGACTGCTCCAGAGGGAACGGGCCCTCCACACGCAATAGGTCCTCCTGGTTGCACTGGTGGCAACCATTTTTGAGACAGGTGAGGCATGGTAGTAGGCAGTGGGAATTGGGGAGTAGTTTCAAAGTCCCAGGCATCCGACGAGCAAGCATCGCCGTGATCTCTTCCACTGTCCAAATTGCAATGCAATTGCACACATGCTCATGCTCAGTGCCTTCTTCACACATCTCCAAAGTGACTGCTTCAAATTGCAGTAAGATGCAATCCACAAAAGGGGCATTGGATTTTATGAATTCTTCCATGGACCAATTGGGTGCGCAATTTGACAGGAATACAACAGAAGTAGAATCCAAATCTTCTCCTCTACATGTGGTCAGGCCACGTCCATGTTCAATCCCATTTATGTTCTTCAGTTTGGGACGTGTTACACTGTCAAGCACATCCCGCGCACCTATCTCTAAATCGAGCCCTCCTCTTACCAAGCTTGTAGCAAAAACTGCTATATTTGCTACGCATGTAATTCCGAGAGCAGGGAAATTAACAGAACCCGTTACACCTTCACTTATATCAAATTGAGCGAAAGCAAAACATGAAAACCATGAAAACCAGCAAACCAAGTGGATGACAAATGATCGCAGGATACCCTGCCATCCTTGACCATTCTTACATAAAGCCATTTCAAAATACAATCCAAAGTGAAAGTTAGCTCAACTTGTGATAAACAGGGCTTTTATTTTTTTCTCCACTCATATCAACATTTAGATAACATTTTTGTGCCTCCACATAGTTATGTAGTGAATTTCCACATATCATATCATTTGTATTTTACACGGTTTCCAAAATGTGGCTCCATTTTTATTCCTCTATCTTTTGCTTTTAATTTTTTAGTTTCAATTTCAACCTTTTACTTTTTTTAGTTCACCTTTAAATGGTTCCTAGACAAACTTAACAATAAAATTTCCCACAATCTAATTCCATTGATTTAATTTTACTTTATGTTTTCGTATCTACATTTTTCCTAAACAATCTGAATACATTATTTTTAAATTGATATATATTAATTAAATATTATAAATATATTTTAAAAAAATAAAATATATAAATTTATATATTTATATATATAATTTTAAAATTATGTATAAGATATTAAAATTAAATCCAAGGAAAAAAGATATTAAAATTAAATTAAATTTTTAAAAAATTATTGAAACCATATATATATTTTCAAGGCAAATTGGAGACCATATATATAACCATGCATCTTAAACAAAAGATCTTGTAATTTTTTTAAGTCAACTCACATTGCGTTAAATTCCAATTATAAAGTATGTTAAAGATGGTTATATATATAGAATTTTAAGTCAAGTAAAAACATACTAAAGTAGGTAACATTTAATTCTGATAAGATTTGTTTTCTTTAAACCGTTCAATATATTCTTGAACTCATTTTTTTTAACCCGTTCCACATTGTATTAAATTAATGATTCTTTTTAAATGCTCTTTGAACAATAAAATATTTTTTGATATAATGACTATTTTTTGCTCGTTCCACATTGTATTAAATGCTTGAAGTTTCTTTAACTTTTATAATAAATTATTAAAGTTTCTTTAACTTTCATTAGCTCGTTCCACATTGTATTAAATGCTTAAAGTTTCTTTAACTTTAAGCTTATTAAAAATTTTAATATATAATAAATTCTTAAAGTTTCTTTAACTTTAAGCTTAATAAATATTTTAATATATAGAATTTCACGCTGGATAAACAAATGCCATGTAATCTTGGTAAGGAATTTATTTTATTAAATGCTTTTTTTATATGCTCTTCGTGTAATCACATTTTTGTGTCGAGTAAGCTAATTCCACACAGCTCCAACACTCAATCACAACCGAACCTAAATCAACTTGATTGGGAGAAAAAATGTTCGGCGAAAGGAGGTGGCTAATGTGAATTTTGTAGTAGTGTTGAAGTTAAGTTAGCTTTTGGGTTAGTCCAATGCTAACTAAGTCAAAAAAAAGTGGTAACAAGTTTCTGTTGTTAAATTTCAGTTTCAGAATTTTACTTGTGGTTTTTCAAATAATACATTTCTTTTGCTATGTAGGTATTTTGGGGGGAAATGTCAAATATAGATAATTTGAAGGGGCCATACTGACATGTGGTCAGCTCTCTTTTCGTACTCCAATCTCACCCCATTTCGATTCTTCGATTTCTGGTGGTGGAACCACAAAGTCGGTACACCGAGACTCTTTTTTTCCAAACACCTTTTCCCAAAAAAAAAAATTCTCGGGTTTGAGGATCAAATCAAACCCTGGCATTTTAGAGGATTATGCGCCTGAGAGGTTTCATTGTTCTAATGATCAGTTGGTTGTTGGCTCAGAGGGCAATCTTAAGATTCACAGAGATGCCATATTAGGGTCAAACCTTTCTCCCTTTGCATCATCGGTAGAGGCAGAACTATTGAATGGATTGAGAAATTTTAAGGTGCAAAAACCCTTTCCCGAGGATGGTTGGAAGTCTAAGCGGAAAATAAAGATCGAAAAAGCCAAAAAAGGTAGATCCCTTTGCATTTTGGGAAAGGACATAACCTTTGATATGGTTCATTCTCTGTCTTCCAGATATCTGATGGGAAAATTTGAGTTCATTAGGTTATTGCAAATGGAAATCCTGGATTGGATTCGTATCAAGTGGAAACCCATTATAAACCATATCCCTCGGCTCATAATGTTAATGAATGGGTGGGTTTGTTTCTTGTTCCTTTTGGAATATGATAGGAGAAAGATTGAGGACATATTTTGGGTGATTGAAGAAGGCTCCCTGGTCCTTACGCGTTGGCATTTGGGGTTTGATCCAAGTAAAGAAAATTTGAAAAAACGTCATATGTGGGTTTTACTCCCTGGTTTCCCTCTTCATTGCTAGAGTCTTGGGGATTTCATGGTTGTGGCAAATTCATTTGGTCATTTCAACTTGGTGGAGGAAGATCAATTGTTAGCAACAGAAAGGAAAAATCCCAGAATGTTAGTTGAAATAGAGACTTCTCAGGGTCTTCCTGAAGAGATTGTGATTGTGTGGGAGGGGGGAACTTTCATATAGAGGCTTGACTATTGGAAGATTCCCTTCCGATGTCATAGCTGTAGGAAAACCGGTCATGTAAAAGCTAATTGCCCAAAATTGTAGGTTGTTTTTCGTTCGAAAGACTCTCAATTATCTCTTGTCAGAGGAAGTGATGATATAGATGATGGTCTTATCTTCCCAATTATGCTCAACTCATCTTTAGCTTCTAATTTTCTAACTAAGTTTTGTAACTCTTTGCCGGGTTTATTAAAATCTATTTCTGCGGAAGATATTTCAAAACATTTATTCTCTGGCTTAGACAATTCTGAGGGCTTTCAGATGGGTAATATTGGGGTTTTGGATTCTCAAAAATTTCCTGAGTCTGAGTTGAGATTAAAGAACTGTGATCCCACTGATGGAGAGCCACATAATGACCCTCCTTTCCCTAATCACCCTATTCTTTCCAGGGGGGAATCAAAAGAGGAATCCCCTAGGCACAATCTTGCTAATCCAAAAGAATCACTTTTATCAAAGGGGGGACCTTTATCATTTGACTCACTGGAGATGATTTCTGATCATTTGGGTCTAAACCCTTATTTCATCAGTCGAATTTTCCAACTCTAAGTAAGCTTGCAGTTAACCCTCTCCTTTTTATTATATCTTCTCCCCCCATCAAAGATTCCAGCGACTCTAAAACTCCCTCAATTCATATTTACAGAGAAGATGATCAAATTTTGAAAACCATCCCAAATTTCTCAGGATCCATGATGAGTCGTCGGATACTTGACCAATTTCTTCCATTTGATCCATGAATGTCACCATTCGAAAGCAAAAATTGGGTAAAAAGGGTAAACCTCAAACTGACATGGAAAGGGAAAAACCTCGACACATAAACCCTTGGATTTCATCCCTTTTTTCAAAAGGACTTGCTCTGGATTCAAATGATCCTTCTCAAAACAATAGTTGGGCTCTTAGAGAGGATGCGGCCTACTTGGAGGTTACCCAATGAAACTTATCTCATTCAATATTCATGGGTTCAGCAATAATCCCCAAAAAAATGCTCTTAGAAGACTTATAGATTATTAAAACCCTGCTATCGTTTTTTTACAAGAAAACATGTCTCTAGCCCCTTCTGCTTGTGAAGTTTTTCTGAAGATCAAACCACTTGGAAATGTTGTGCAACAGATGCAGATGGTTTATCAGGGGTGACTCTAGTATCCTATGATCCTTCTTGGGCTGATCTTCACTCCTTTTCTACATTTGTTGGTATTTTAGTCCAAGGAAAGATAAAGGGTTTTGGTGATCTGGTCATATTTTTAAATATTTATGGGCCATATTGTCATAGACAAGAATTTTGGGAAAAGGTGGATCGTTTGGGTCTACTAAATGATCAAAACACTATTGTGGCTAGAGATTTCAATCTAACTTTATCGGTGTTGGAGGTTTGGGGTTCTTGATCCCAAGTTGATCCTCTTGCAGGATTTTTTAGCTCCCCCTTTTTAAGAAGGTAGGGCTAATTGATATTGTTCCTAGTGTGTTAGTTCCTACCTAGTTGAATGGCAGATTCGATGTTGTTGGAATAGCTAAGAGATTAGATCAAATTCTGATCTCAGATCAATTATGGTATAAATTTGGAAGAAATAGAAGTTGGTCTATTGCTACGGGGGTCTCTAACCACAAGGTGATTTGTTTTCAATTGGATTTTGATCAAATCTTCCTCATTATCCTTTCAAATTCAACCATTGTTGGTTGAAAGACAAATCTTTTGAAAAACTCGTTGTGGAAAAATTGCGAGATTATGATTCTTATGTAGATCTCTTCCCAATGCTAAGTATGGTAAAAAAGATTTCTCTTCTAAACTCTGAGGTCATTAAATGGGATAGAAGAAAGAAAACAGGAAAATAAGACGAAGCTATCCAGGATTGAGAAGGAGATTCAATCATTATTTTGTGAAGTTGATGAAGATTTATTTTCTGTAGATAGAAAAGAAATGCTGATCTAGTTGCAAAATCGTAAGAAAGAACTTGTAAATATTGAGGAGGAAACCTGGATGCTCAAAAATCAGGCAATCTAGCTGGAAGGAGGTGATAGCAATACAAAATATTTCCACAATTATGCTAATCAAAGGAGGGTCACCAATTCGATTTGGGAATTAAAATCATCGGATGGATCCTATCTAAATTCTCAAGATGCACTGAAGGAAGAAGCGGTTAATTTTTTCAGGAATATCTACAGGAATGAGGAGTCCACTCAATTGGAACATCAGTTAAAAGTTTTAAGCAAATACCCAAAGTTTTTCCTATAGAAGACAATGACCAGATTGGTAAAGAGGTTACCATCGAAGAGATAAAAGATACTCTGGGGGCATTCACTAAGGCAAAGAGCCCAGGGTCTGTTGGTTGGCCCGTTAATTTTTTTTGTTATTTCTTTGACATTTTGGACAAGGAGTTAACTGAGATGGTGAACGAATCAAGAAGAAAAGGGTTGGTTCCAAAATGTTTAAACTCCACCTTCATTATGATTATACCAAAGCGTGATAATCCTTATACTTTCAATGACTATAGGTCGATCTCCCTGTGAAATCTAATTTATAAACTAATTATAAAGATTATTTCCAACAGATTGTGTCCATTTTTGGGCAAGAGTATTTCTGAAGAACAATTTGGATTTTTTCCAAATTGAGAGATCCTAGATGCTGTTGGCATTGCCCAAGAAATTCTTCACTCGATTAAATTTTGAAAGATTCAAGCTTTCATTCTAAAGTTGGATTTCGTTAAAGCGCATGACAAGGTAGACTAGTATTTCCTTTGCTTTATTATGATTCATACTGGGATTTGTGTGGAGGTTACAGACTGGATATTGGGTTGCATATCTTCTGCAAATTATGTCATTTTGGTGAATGGTACCCCTACCTCTCCTTTTAGCAACAGTCATGGTATCAGGCAATGGTGTCCTTTATCTCCTTATTTATTTATGCTTGTCATTGAAGGGCGGAGTTTCCTTATAGATGATGCAAAATAATCAAGAATGATTTCTGGTATCAAAATCTCAGCTACTTTATACATTTCTCATTTGATTTTTTTGGACGATGTCCTCATATTTGGAAAAGGTTCTTTTTCAAAATGGTAATAGTATCAGTCTATATTTCATTCATTTTGCTTCGCTACAGGCATGGAAATAAGTCAATCAAAATCTAGCTTTATTTACCAGTATCTAAAAGGAATTCTCGACAAGGCAAGGAAATTATGCTTTCGTTTCTTGTGTTCTGGGCATTCAGAGTCCTATTTAACACCTTGGGTCAACTGGGAAAGACTTGCTCAACCAAAGTCTATAGGAGGTTGGGGCTTAAAACACATACATCTCTTTGCAAAATCCCTAGCAGCGAATACGGGATGGAGAATCCTATCGACCGAAAATATCTTGACTGAGGTGGTAAAACAGAAATACATTTCTCTTGATACAATCCTAAACTATATTAGGAACCCATCAAGTCCCAGAGCGGGGATCTCGGTTATCTGGAAAGCAGTCCTTTCGCCCCTTCTGCTCATTGAAAGAGGACTAGCTTGGAAGGTCGAAAATGGATCATAGATCCGTATTGGAACTGATCCATGGTTGGGATGCCAAAACAGACATATTCTTCCCCTTCCCCTTATTCAGTTCCTACATTCACAAAGGCCATTTCACTTGAACCAAATCGTGGACCACTATTCTTCTTCTTTCTGGCATCAGGCCTAGTTAGGCGCGGAGGCTCTGGGCATTCCTGAAGAGCAACACATTCATTGGAACAAGTAAACTTTGGCTCTCAGAAGCACACATGTCCATCTCTCTGATTTGCAGGATGAAATTATTTGTTCGCCAGCTTCAAATGGAAAATACACTCCAAAGTTGGGCTACAAACAACTGGCAGGGGAAACACAAGTTGGAGAAGAAAAGTGGTGGTGGAAAAAAATTTGGAAATCCCATTGTCCCCTAAAGGCTAAAATCTTCATGTGGTGCATACTAGCAAATAATATTCCCACCTAGGAAAGAATGAAAAAGAAAAATATCGAGGGACCGGGTTGGTGTGCTCTCTGCAAACAGAGTGAGGAATATATTCCCCATATTTTCATAAGCTGTCTTTTCTCTTTAAAATTATTGGATGAGTTGAAATCTATGTTACTTCCTTCTATGGAATGGAGTGGAAACACTGTGGAAGAGGCTTGGAAAACTTGGTTCACCACTCCCGAGACTGCTTTTATCCATGCATTTCCTCTGCTTTCCATTTGGGGCATATGGCTGGCCACAAACATGGCGGTTTTTCAAGATAAGCAAACTACTCTAGAAATTCTAGCAACAATTGTTCATCTATTCTATCTTACTTCCCGCAGGAAAAGAACCCGCATGTTCCATGCAATATAGTGGTGGAAGAAATCAACAAACAAAATCCTTGGGCTTTCTTTGATGGGGCATACCAAAATGAAGTCTGTGGTGGAGGTGCTATCCTTTATTTACCTAAAAACCACATCTTCAAGATTCAAATGGGACTTGGCTATGTATATAATAATTATGTAGAGCTTTATGCACTAAAACTTCTAATCTACTTTGCGACAGAAAAACATTGCACACATCTTCATATTTTTGGAGACTCAATGATAATCATAAATTGGATAAACAAAGTTCAACGTTGCCACAATATATACCTTAACTCAATATTGACAGAAACATTGAGGATCTTGGGGGAACTTGACACATTCTCTTGTCATCATGTTTACAGGGAACGAAACAGTGCAGTCGATCACCTCTCAAAGCTAGGCCTGAATATCGAACATGGACAGTGGAAGATCATGGAATAGATAAATGATACTTGTCATGAATTCTATCACAGGACGTTTATACAAGGCTTGGATAAAAAAAACACTTTATGAACATTGACACTCCATATTTTTGTATCGATATTGTAAATCATTTTGGCTCTAAGGCTCCATTGGGGAACCAGACACATCTCTTTTTTGGACCTTTTTGGATTTTGTTATAGCAGTACCAACTGAAATTTTATTTATTGTTGAAGCTAAAAAGCTAACTACTGGAAAGGGCTCTTAGAATCCTTTCGGCAATATGTAATTTGATTACACTTTAATGAAATTACGCTTTTTTCCTTGGAAAAAAAAGTACATTCTAACAAATTGAATAAATGAGTTAGTGTTGAACATTTGTAGACTATAATGATTAGGGGACATTGATGTATTCCCATTGTCAATAGCGAGGAAACCTACCAATGAATATTTCAATTTCCAAGGTCCTAAAAATTCTCTAGACCTCTATCCCAAAGAAAATTAGTTGAAGTTGAAAGAAAGTGATCCACTGGAAAGAGGGCATTAAGGTATCCCCCATCATCCAACATGAGGTAATAGCAGAAGGCCAAATATTTGGAAGGGAATGGAAAAACTAGTTGATTATGAAACTTGCTTGACATAATGGAAGTTCGACATGAAAAATTCAAGAGTTTTGAGGAGCTGATGAAAGAGGTTAAAAGTTTCCCTTGAAAAGAAATCACAACACAACAAGTGACTTAGGCAGCATAGAATCTAGAATGAACATAAATGTAATCCTATGACATATGAGGCATCAAAATATTCTCCATAATGGATGGAATATTAACCAATCAGTTGAGTATAAATGAAAAACTAGTTCATCTTCCTAAAATACATAATAAAACCAATATGTTGCCAATGTGCTTTGATCAAGGGTGACAAGAATGTTGCCAAAAATAAGTGAGAAAGTAGTGGAGCACATTGACTCCTAAAATGATGGAAAGGTACTGGGGCACATTGACTCCTAAAATGATGGAAATAAGTGGATAAGCAGACAAACAAGGCTTCATGGATATATCACTAGTCTAAGGTGGTAAAATGTGGACAAACTATGGTCCAAGACACTAGACTAGGCACTAATGATCCAAATAACACTAGGTAGAACAACAAGAAGGTCCATGGCATGTATATGATGGTGATATTGTTCTTACACTACAGAAGGAAACAAAAAAACTACAAACAAGGATCAAATAACTACGGAACTGCACATGCCCAACTTTCCACGGCAGAAAGCTCCACATTGCCACTCAAGGTACGCTAATCACAAAAGGTAAACACTGACTTCATTATTTCCATATTCTGTCAAATATATTCCCCCTACAGAAAGTATAATCACAAAGCTGAGGGTAGCTCATTTTTAGAAAGAAGGCGGCGCACTGCTCAACATAAGACCATCGACCCATACAATGTAATCATTGCATATTCAAATCGAGAAATGGCAATCTAAGATGGCGAAGAAGGTGGCATGAAAATGCATAATTAAGCACGACTTTTTGTATCTCACCATGATCTCCATGACAATCAACAATCTTGCAAGAGGAATGATGGATAAATAAGGCAGAGGCAGAATGAAAATAAGTGGACAAGTTCAACTAGCATTCAACACACAGACTTAAGGGGAGAGCGGACACAACAAAGAGAAAACAGGAGTTCAAACAACAACCTAGTTCTCGACTCAGTAATGACACAAGTAAGTTCATTCAGTCCTTCATATTGTTCGTGTACTATTCACCTATTGAGTAGATTTTAAGACAATGACTGTCGGTTTTAATAAATGTGATCCAGAGGAACATTCCCCTATTTATGATCAACCGGAAGTACTGGCCATCCTCCACATTGCAAGTTGGATTCCCTTCATCACTGGCTTAAAAGGATATGAATTGGATATAGCCATCGAATTTGCTAAGAACTTGAAGCATTTGAAAGAAGAGGAGTATGTGACAAGGGTAAAAGGGTTATGTATTCGCCTGAATGAAGAAAGAATAGTGGCATACACTGGCATGCCTCAAGGTTTACACTAGGGTAAGGCTGATAGGGAAGCCAACAAAAAGGAAAAGAAAAACTTCTTTGCAGCAGGAGAAAAATATGACGAAGATAAAAACGGGGTGAAAAGGGAAACCATGCCAAAACCTTGGGACAAAGTTGCTTCTGTCGTACTGAAGTACATCACCTATACCAGGAGACTTAGCTACATACCCACATTTAATTTCCAAATACTGAATCTCTTAAGGAACATAGGGCATATTAATCCAAACAATAACATCATCATTCCTTTTTACTTATTACAGTCCATATGGGAGATGAGTAGGAAGGTGGTCTAAGGGAAAGAGGATGCCCTAGAACATCATGGGATAATTAAGTTAATTGTCTGCGAGGAGTTGGCAATCCAGGTCCATGAACTTTAATGGGAGGAATTCATACATATCTCCACAGATGATGTACAGAGAATTAAGGGCACCCCAATTTCGGCCTCAACTCCCATTACAGGACAGAAAGTGAAGAAGATGGCCACTCAGTCAAGGACCAAAAGGAAAATTGACTTAGAAATAGATGACAATGAAGTCATGGTTGAAACCCTAATGAAAATAAAGCATTCCATAGACGCATTTTTTCATAAACCACCAGCATCATCTGCCAAAGCATATGAATTCAGGCGGCAGAGAAGGAGGATTTAAAAGGAGTCAAAAATCAGGGAAGAGAAGGAAAGAGAAAAGGAAGAAAAAGATGAAGAGGAATCAGGACAAACACCCCTGGATCAGCAAGACTCCAAGGACTTTGAAATGGAACAAGGAGACCCTTTCATGTCAATAGAAGAAGAAACACCACTCAAAGACAGTACATTACCCAAAGAAGAGACGCATATCAAAGAGGATTCCCGTCTATCTGAGGCATTGTTTGAATTATCAAGGGTTAGGGAAGAATTGGAAGCACTGAAGATAGCAGCATAGTCCCATATGAACCAGTATATGGCATCAATAGAATCCCCAATCGTGCATGATAAAATTCAAATTTTAAAAATGCAGCATGCTGGACAACAGAAGCATTTGGAACAACAGAACCGAGCACTACAGGTAGAATTGAGCAAAGCTTAAGAGAGGTTGGCGCAAAAGTTCCAGCATATCCTACAATTGGAAACTACATTGGACACTACTACTAAAATTTATGAAGAAATCATCGGGTATAGACCCCCATCCAAGATTTATACTGTGTATCTCAGAGATAGATGGTGTCATTTTCAACTGCATAGATTTAAAAATAATTTACCATTGAAAATAACCACCCCAAAATATTTTTTGGACACTTCAATAGATAGCACAAAGCTTGAAAAGGACCGACTATGTGATTCTTTCCTCCACAACTTGGTTGTTCCCCATTCACCTAACTAGTCACCAAAGCCATATGTCGGTGATTTCTAGCTAAGGGCACTCTGCTCCTGGATGAACCATGAAATCAAAATATGACAAGATGCTCATATATACCAGTCAAAGAAATGGGTAAATGCATTATGGGTGAGAGAAAAATCCATGCATCCAGAGAAAGTGATCCAAGATCATAATACCATAACCGTTGTTGAGTACTTAATTACTATCCTTGAGGAAAAGCAGTAGGAAGCCATTGATCACTTTGACGAAACCATATAGAGCACCCTTTGGGAAGTACAAGAGGTCATAAGCGATAGATGGAAAAGAATTTCAGGAGACCTGAAAAGGAGAGAGCCACATTCCCCCCATAGGTTGGATGTCGCTCTGATCACGGGAAAAATGTACAGAGAATATTTGTTGAATAATAAGCTCAAATGGATTGGAATGAAGTTGAGCCCACCATTCTTCCTTCCCCTATTAGTCAAGGAAAGCATCGATGAGGAAGAATAAAGGAGGGCTTAGACCAAAGAAGAACAGATTCAAGGGTACTAGCGGCAGACGGGGGAACCTTAGGTCGTTGCATGGGACATCAGGGAAGCAATTGAACAATAGGATGTGTAACACAAGGCTGTGTAACATCTTCAAGTTTGGGGTAAATTATGGGGCCACAATATAGGTATCAAGTGCATTCCTTTTTACCATTAGGGAGTAAGAAACTAAGCCAAAATCACCCCTTTCTGTAGGCTAGGATGTGATTTGATTGACTATGGAATAATGTTGGTTAAGTAGTAATCTTTTCTGTGTTTAGCATGTTTTTAATCACCTAATCAAGTGGATGAGAACCATGTGCGAATAAGTGTAGGTTTAAAGACAACTATGAAGATTTCCAAGTCAAGTTCCAGTTAATATCATAAATAAGTAGAAGAAGAACTTGAGGTCACTCTATCGGTATTTCCTGATTTCTAGGGACAAATATAAAGCAGGCTGATCTCGTGATTCCCGATGAAGGGACTTGGTCGAAACTCTGTAATAAGTAGAGGCGCATGGATAGCATGGAACCATATTATGCATTTTTGTTATTTTGCATTTTCATACCTTTTTTTTAATAGCACTCAAGTTTTACTGTTGATATGGATTTTATACTAGCTTAATGAAGAAACAACGTTTTATATCATCTGTGAGTTTATAAGTCTAAATTAACTCTTGTAATACGCTTTGAGGAGGGCCCCCTGATTGCATAGGATAGGATTTCTGCGTTATATTTACATTATGATTCATGCATTTCGTTATTTATGATCAAACAAGTAATCGTGAATTATTCAGAGCATTAATTACTACATAGATTTCATTTCTGGAAATGATTGTTTTATCCATAGATATGTGTAACAATGTCTGTAGTTTTGATATATGGTGTATGTAGTCCCGTAGACGCATTCCGTAAAGGCAGTTTTACAGATTCACATTCTTATGCACTAAACAGTTTTCATAATATTTACACTTTAGGTTTGATTCATATCGATTTCTCTTGGGAAATTATAGATTAGCACATTTCCGTTTGCATCAATAGTTATTTCTCTTAGGTCTGTTTTCCAAAGAATTTCATTAAATAGATTTATGATTTTGTAGAGTATACATTTTGTTTTCATTAGCACAGATTTATGCTTTCAATAAATATATGTATGCTTTTGATTTCATTAGAACATATTTATGCTTTTAGTAAATAGATGTATGATTTTGCTTTCATTGGAACAGATTTATGCTTTCAGTAAATAGATCTATGCATTTTCTTTCATTAGAAAAAATTCATGATTTCATCCATTCGACGTATGCTTTCATCAAAATAGGATTATGATTTCATAAAACAAAAGATTCTTATACTTCCCTTTTACATTCCCAAATTCTATCATTCTAGGTTAGAATTCTCTTAGCAGTGCACATACAATGTAGAGTACCAATGAAGTTTGTACGATCCCTAGTCAAAATTTAAAGTTAGGTTCTTGAATTGAAACCTGTAAAAAGGCCAGCGTTTCAGGAGGCCATAAGATGCCTATATCCACTTAATAGGAAAGGCATGCCTCTATATAATGTATACTGAGTCAACCATGGAAGCATCGACTATGACAGTCAACCAAGCTATTGATTAGGAATGAAAAAATACCCACTAGGTGAACATCGACAACGATGGATAGCCACATTGACCACACGAGTCAACTATGTTGTAACATAAATAAAGTGATATGTGTTCTTTATTCAGTAATTTATCTAAATTTTATCTTTGTGTATGGTATCAGTCTACCCATGTTTAAATATATAGTGTAGAAGGTAAGATACTCACACCAAGGAGTGTAAGAGGATGGTGACACTAATAAAGACTCACTGACTGCATAAGCACCTATCAGGTTAAAGACAGAGGCTAAAGAGTAACATGTCAATATAAAACATTGTATATGTGTATCTCCCTATCATGTTGGAAAATGTTGTGGCTGAGTTACCTATGCAGACCGGTATGCATGGTTGATGCATAGTAAGGACTATTTCAATAGGACCAGAGGCCGAAGATGTTGCTGCATATCTATTTGTTCTTTTCAAGATGAAGAAGAGTTTTGGGGTGGGGGAGATGGTGAGGGACCTTTAGGCCCCATTAATTTCATCATTATATTATGTATAACATACTAGTTAATGTATGTGTAAATGGAACCCTAACGAATGAGCAGGTGTAACCATTCCAACCATCTTTATCATTGTATAAATAAACTAGTCAAGAATGAATACACTAATTTGGTTAGCCTACACAATATGTTCATCTTGATGTTTCTATGTGTGAATATGTTAATCTATGCTTGAATGTTGGTTGAAGATGAGACCTTCAACAAGACATCTAGGATTCTAGCAGCCCAATCTATAAAGTAGATTTGCATATTTTTTTTCAAAATAGATTCCAACACTTTATTAGTACTTTCTAATTGTCCATTAGCCTACGGATGAAATGGTGAAGTGACCCCATGAAAAATTCGATATTGTTGAGTGAGTCTCTGGAGCATATGGGAAGTAAACTAGGACCGTCCATCTGTGATTACCTCTCAAGGTACTCCAAAATGAACAAAGATATCCCCATGAAGTAAATATGATACAACTTGTTTCTTGGCCCTGGGAAGTGCCTTGGCTTCCACCCACTTTGTGACAGATTCTGTGTACTAGCATATGGACCTTCTGAGGAGAAGTAGGATTAATTATCCCCATGAAGTCCAAGGAACATTTCTCAAAGGATTCAATCACAAGCTATGTCTAAAGAAACATCTCATCGGATTTCCCTAATTGCCCCATCCTCTAGTAGTTGTCATATCCCTTTACATACTTCTTATCATCTTGAAACACATTAGGGAAAAAATAGCCTAATCTTTGCACTTTATGGCATGTCCTTGTATCAACAAAGTGTCCACCACAAGGCTCATCCTAACAAGCATTGAGTATATCATAGATCTCATTCTATCTAACACAACGTTGGATCATGAGATCCAAAACTATGTAAAAGGGGTAACCTTCAAGACAAGAATACCTACCACTTTGCCAGATAATACTTCATCCTTTTCTCAAGGAGAGGTGGTTCAGAAGATTCCATGTAACCAAGTAATTAGCAATATATACATACCAATGAGTGCTAGTAAATATTGCAAAAATATGTTCACCGGGAAAGTTATTTTCTACAAGTGCAATCTCACCATCATCGGTGAGCTGTGAAAGTAAATATGCGACAACATTACCTCTCCCAATCTTATCAATGCTGGTGACATCAAATTATTATAACAACAATAACCACATAGTCACTCTACTATTCGTAATCATTTTATTCATTAAATGGCAGATGAAAGAGTGATGTGTATGTATGAAAACATGATCTAGTTATATAGTGACGAAATTTATTGATGGATTAATTGATTTCAATAGGATACAAGTTCTTACTAATGAAATAAATAGTGTATGGCTTTCATTCTTCTTCTTGTTAAAGTACTGCACCAGTGGTTGTCTGATGCATCTATAGAGATGTGAAAAGGTAGAGACCAATTGGGACCCCTCAAGACTAAAGCTTCGGATAAATGTTCCTTCGGCATTGCAGAAGAATATTTTCACTCATTAGTCTAGAAAAAGTCTACTTCTTGAAAAGGTAACAGAAATAATGGGATGCGAGTTTAATTAGCTATTCAATAAAACAATGAGAATAACCAGCATCTCCAAGAAAAATACGTACCTATTTTTGAAGTTTGGGAATCATAATATTTAGTATTACCTCAATCTTTGTTGGGTATGCATTAATACATGCAGCAAAAAGATGATGCCCAAGGACAATACCTTCGGTGAGTAGCATGTGGAATTTCTCACTACCAAGGGAAAGATTGGCTTCACTTCATTGTTTGAGTGCTTTATCAAGGTTAGATAAGGCCTCACCAAATTTTTTCCATAAACTGTGAAGTCATCCATATAGATTTCAAGAAATTCATGGGTTAAAATCAAAAAATATTTCCATCATGGCCCTTTGAAAAGTGGCAGTGCATTACAAAGGCTGAAAGGAAGTACTCTATAAGTAAATGTTCCCTAGGGATAGGTAAATGTGGTTTTATCCTGGTTTTTAGGAGCAATATGGATATAGTTATAGGCAATAAATCCATCAAGAAAAGAGAAGAATTTATTCCCTACTAATGTATCAAGAACCTGATCAATGAATGGCAAGGGAGCATGGTCCTTCTGATTGGCCTTATTCAATCTCCTATAATCAACATAGATCCACCACTTTCCATTTTTCTTGGGTGCTATCACCAAGGGAAAGACCTATTGTCTATCAGATATTGGGTATATGAAATTCACATTCAAGAGTTTTTACTACTCCTCCTTGATTGTATCCCTGAAGAGTGAGTTCATGCGGTGCTAATGCTATCATATAGGTCAAACATCATTTTGGATGTAAGTGTGGTGGGCGCATAGATCAGGGTGGATTCCCTTCATATCTATTTATTACCATGCAAATGCATCCTTTTTTTTATTGAAAAAGGTGGATCAATTATTGTTTCTATCAAGGGGACAACTATGGATTAATATTCAAGTTCATTCATGGCTCAATTTCTACATAAATGTTGGTGAGTTTGGAATCAACACATGAAATCGTGGCCAGGGAATCTGAAGACAAGTTTGTCACACAATTCTCCTGAATAGAGGCTTGCATTATAGAATTGTTGGCACGGGATAATTCCACAAGAAGTGAGGAAGCCGACAGGCGCGAAAGGGTTATTCCGCGAAAGAAGGACCATTCACAAAGTTCGCGGAAGCGCAAGAATTGTTAGATTAGTTAATTTGGTCATGTGGACCGTTTTGTAACCAAATAGAAGCATATAAATAGAATAGGATTGTAAGCCTAAGGGAATCCAATTTTTAATGATTGATCCTATCTTTTGGGTTTGATTTGTATCCACAACATGGTGTATTGACAGTTTCTGCGAGGTTCATTCCGCAGGGTTAGTGAATGAATGAAGATGTTCGGTTAAGGTGTAATCTCTGTCTCTATTTGTGTGTAATAATGTGATGATGAATGTGAATGTTTTAGAGTATTGTTGATGCGAATATGCTATGGGTTTAAGAAATGCTGCCAATCTGAATAAGTAGGTTGAATATGTTGTTCTGAATGTTTCTGATTTGTTAAATTCTGTGACTGACTTAAAAAGCGAATGATAAGGTAATAGAATGTTAAAAATGTTATGATCTCTGGTTATTGCAAGGGCAATGCGTGTTGAAAGCATATCCTCAACTCCACTATGGAAACTTGGTTCCAGCAACCCCCTTATCCATCTCAGGTGAGACTGCACTTGCTCCGCAAGTGTTGTTGCAAAGGGTTACACCTTTCTGGGCCAGTGTATAAGGGAGTTTGGGTTGGTAGTTTGTTGGAAATAGTATGAACTGAACCCCTATCGATAGACGTGGCGTCAACAAATGGTTCTGTTGTTGGGAACTTGAGGAAGAAAAGAAGAGGATATGCTGTGGCATCTAACGAAACCAGAGATCCAAGAGTGGTTTGACAAGAAGGCGGAGGAGTTCACAGAAAGTGAGAAGCGAGATCCTAAATGGACAGCAACTAGTTGGATACAAAGATATATCTACTCGGATATCCATGAAATATTTTTCTGTGAATTCACAGTATTGCTGCATGATTTCCTAGCACATCGGACGTTCCGAAAGAATCACTGCCAGAAGACTAAACCTGATTGTTGGACCCCGAAGTTGGTTCGACAGCTGAAGCAAGTCAATAACAAGGTACCACGAGTTGTTGATTTTTGGGTGGATAGTATCCTCGAGGGATACATGACTGAGTTCACGGTAGACATTATCAAGTCGTATAGTGACTCCGAGAGGAACTTATTTAGGGGGCCAAGGGGAAGTTTTCTTTCATCATTAAAACTGTGGATTAAGATGCTTGTATGCGAAAAAGGAATATTGAGGATGTCTTCCGACGAGTAGAAAAATCTGTGTGAGGAGAGTGAAGGTATCACGTGAATGTGGATCTGATGGAGTAGATGGACATGAGCGACAATGAGTTTCTATGGGAAGTTGATGAAGAGTGTGGTACCTTGAGAAGTGGAGCAATATTCCGGCATCCTGAGAAGAAGAGGAGGACTAAGTGAGAGTCTCCTGAGAGGACCGGAACAGAGAATTGTGAAACAGGACCACAAGGGAGGAAGTGACCTTAATGCGAAGGAGACGTCGACCAGGCTACCCCAGAAGCAGAAGGAAGACAGATCATAAGTTACAACATACCTTCAACCTCGCGCACTACTCTAAATTTTATAGGAAGGAATCCATCTACTCGCAGATTTTCCCTACGTGCAGTGGTAAGAGTAGCGCTTCAGTAAACAACACTAGTAGTAACGTTAGGATGGTAGACGAGGCAAAGATTCACACCTTTCAGGGAAACGGAACTGAGGATCCCAAACAATATTGGTTTATATGTGAAGCAGTCTGGACTATAGAGCAGGTCCAGGATGATGCTATAAAGATAGGACAGCTAGCGACGACCCTTAGGGGCCGAGCGTTAGACTGGTACATTCAATTTGTAAAGGTTTCAATGAGAACACCTACCAAGACATTGGCGCAGGTCAGAATGGCGATGATTGATCAATTTAAAAAGCCAAAATCTGAGTCGCAGTATGTCACTGAGCTTAAGGAGATTAAGCAATTCCTGAATGAGTCGGTGTGGGAATTCGATCAGCGGTATAAGACCTTGATCGCAAAAGTAAACTTCCCGATAAATGAGCTGCAACACAAATAATGGTTCATCGTAGGACTGGTATCGGATATCCGAGGGCCACTGATGCAACAAAAGTTTTTGACACAGGCGGAAGCATTAGAAATTGCGATGAAGCTGGAGGCTTCACCAATCAGAGAAGCAGGGATAGGAATGGACAGAGTCCAGGCGCAGTTGGATAACTTAACACTTCAATTGGACGATATCAAGAAGGGAAAGGAAACCCACGGAGACATATGGTGCACCAGATGCAGAGGTGAGGGGCACCATAAGGACAATTGCCCAGAATTCCGTGAGTATTTGCAGTTGGGGGCACCAAACCCCCTTTGTCAAGGGGGCATGCCATGGTGTCCTGTCTGTCCAAACAGAGGGCATCGACCGGAGGAATGTGTATATCTGCAAAAGATGGTGTCAATGCCGGCAAACTTATACTGCAAGTTTTGCCGATCGGTTGGCCATGATGAGAAGGACTGTAGGGCCTATGACCTACTGCAAGATCGGACAGCTGACACATATTTTATGAAGGGGGAAAATCCATTGATTGCACAGCAACAACTGCAGTATAGTAAGCCACAACCGCATTTTAATCAACCGTAGTAATACGACCAGGGACAATATGGGCAGTTGTAGTATGGGCACTCGCAGTATCCACCACCGTCGTATGGCCAGTCGCAGTATGGGCAACAATAATATCAACAATCGCAGTATGGGAAACCACTGTATCAACCATATGGACCACCACATGGAGGGTTCAGGGGAGGATTCCGCGGAGGCTGAGGTGCCGGCATGGGACGTGGAGGAGCTGCTGGATGGGGAAGAGGTTCGATCATCTGTTACAATTGCGGACACCAGGGGCACTACCAGAGAGATTGTCCAAACCCAGGGCCGCAGTGTACATACTGCAGTGCTACAAATCATAGTGTAGAGGAATGCCCTCAGCTCATTGCGAAATGGAAAACTAAGCATCCACCCCATAACCAAAACCAAAATAATCAAAATGCACCATCAACTGTGCAAATGATATCGACAGAAGCTAGAAGCATCCATGCGACGGTTGGAATAGTGACATGAGGAGGGGTGGTGACAGGTGGTGACAGGTCACACACCAATGTTAGACCAACACAAACACAGCAGAAGCAGGTCACCTTTGACGTAGAAGTAGAAAGGGATGTCTTCTTGAAAGCATAGGAGGCAATGAGGCAGAGGAGTCAGCTACCTCTTCGAGAAGAGATCTATGACATGCCACCAACATTCGATTCGATGAAGTCACGAAGGAAGGCAAACACTCTAAAAGTCTTCTTGGAAAGTTGCCTGGAATTGGAAAAGGATACAGAGAAACTGGAAGAAATAGCTGGTCTACTACGTCGAAGGGAGGGTGCACGACTAAAACAGAGAGTTAATCACATACATAAAAGGAAGACAGGCAGGGAGATGCGGATGTCGGCACAAATCAGAGCATTTGATTTCAACTCCATCATTCTGGATTTGGGTTCAGATGTGAATATTATGACCAAACAGACGTGGGAGACAATGGGGAAGCCGTGGATGACCTGGCCACCAATATAGTTGCGACTAGCGAATCAAAGCAAGGCCACTCTGCTCGGTCGGGTATGTCAACTGCCAGTTGAAATTGAAGGGCTCAGAATGTATGCTGATTTCGATGTCATTGAAATTGTGGATAACACCAGTCGCTATCCGGTACTACTGGGAATAGACTGGACCATGGAGAATCAAGCGATTATCAACTTTAAGAAAAGGATAATGTCATTCGAGAATCAGGAGATGAGAGTCATCGCACCACTGGATCCCGCGGAAGGACTGCGCTATACGGAACCAGGCAGAGATGAGTTTGCGGAAGGGTGGGACAATTTGTATAAAATTTCTGAGGATTAAGTTAATCCCACCGTGGATGGAGAATTAGGATGGCACAATGCCATCTCATCATCCTCAGATTTAGATGAGGCCCTCGAGAACTGGCAGAACTGGTGACATGAAGTTTCCTTTAGAAGATGTGCACGGATAACGCAGTCCCTGCGAAGGGTAGCCACAGAGGAGTGCGTATTACCTACTTATGAGGGGTTTCCCAACATGGGCAAGTTTCTCACAGAATTTGAGGAAAGAGTGCCAGAACCGCGGTGTCTACTGGCCCTAGAGGAAGCCTTGAATGCTACTCCTGCGTGATGGTGGGTGGCACACAAATCAAACATCACAACTTGGCCACTATGTCGATGCCTCATGGAGGTTCGATTCAGTGAAGCTGCGGAGTACGAACAACTGAAATATGACGGATGAAGCGACCCGAAGGAGCATCTTAACGTGTGCCAACACCAATGGGGATCGAGAGAGAAGCAGGAGTAGGTACATTCACTCGTACACACGTTAGATGAGGTACCGCGGAGCTGGTATGTCGCAGCAGAACTACGGCTTGGGACGACTTCTTGGGAGCATCTTACCATTGGCTTCATCCAATCGTTTTCATTCTTAGATGAAAATCCCCTGATCCATACCGCGCTACAGACGATATGCGAGAAGATATTTGAGGTGGTACTGATCGGACAACCGATGGCACTTCAATGGACTACGACACCAGAAATGTTGATGGATTGTTACAACGTCACCGGAGAGCCCGACGATGAGGATGATCCCAGGGCCACATATGTGCCAGAATCAGAAGGTAGTCGCAGTGTTGTGGCACTAAACATACCGACGAAAAAATTTCAGCAACCATTGAAGATCATGACGGACTTGTTTCCAATGAAATTCTCACAGATGACGGGAATTTCTGAACACCTAGGAAAAACGAAGATCCCCCGGACACTTGATGCAAAGCCGCTCGCGTAGTGGCCACATCGACCGAAGCCAAGACACCAGCAACAAATTCCAGCTGCAATAGGAAGAATGATCAAAGCAGAACCACCAACACATGACATTGAGAAGTACACAACAGCGACCCGATGAAATCAGCAAAGATCAGTCACAGTAGAGAAGCTAGTGATACGTCAAGGTATCAACACAACGGCGCTCATTGTGTCGATATAAAAAAATAAAAATAAAAATAAGTTGTCGACACATTGTAGGAAAGTCGGAAGCTGCCATGATGCATGAAGGTCCAATCTGGCAATGAATGCCACTGTTATACCACACCGGACAACGGAAAAACTGAGAACAACAGCAATTAATAACCAACGCACACGATGGATTTAGTAGATCCTGGTTAGATTTGGAAATTATGACCCATGATCAGATGGATACTAATGACCAATATTATAAATACCAGAGGCGAAGGGGAAACAAACTAGCTACATCAGTATCCACAGAGCCGAATGGAAGTGTATGTTTCCCGCACTAGCACCAAGAGACTGCAATCCACCCCAGTTGTGCAGGAGCAGCCAGAAGTTATGTCTACTATTATAGGTCAAATTTGCACTTCTCCGTCCGTGATCACATTGCTTTGTCGATCACACAAAAGGACACTATGGATGGAAGAGCTAGGTTGACCCTGGATGAGTTATTGCTGAAACTACACTCTTCAGCTGAAAATCTTATTTTTTCTATAGTTTTCATGACATGTGCGCTACTATTGCCACAATTATCTAGAGTTCTGAATGCTGGTCTGCTTGAAGAAAACCTACGCACATCCTTCAAATGTTGCAAACGATGGTTGTCAAGTGTAAAAGTTGCATACTGTGCACTAGTCTACTTGTATGAAACCTGCGCACATCTTAAGATGAAATGAAAAAATATATTAAGATTACGAATTGGGATTAGTTGAACTTGGTTTTGCAACTTCCCCAACCTCCCAATTCAACCACCTCTCGAATTCAACTTCCTACCTTGTCCCATAAATACAAGGAGAAGCCATGAGAGAGGGACCTAGAAGGAATGTTTTAACTGTTGTTACGCTGGAGGAATTCCCAAGTCATTGTGAAGAGCAGGAGCCCAGGACTCGGTTGCAGAAGTGTCTAGACAGATCAGGTATATCTGTACTTATCTACATTTCTTTGACAATAAAAGCTGGAAATACCCTTCCCGTCCCAATTGAATGTCAATTTGATTGAATGCTTGTTGGATTGTATGTTTGATTGTAGTTGATGTCAAGTTATTTCTAATTCCATCATATTTATTACAGTCAAGATACGCTGAGGAAGTTTAACTTTGTTTTGTAGGTTCATCATAGTGGAAGATCAAGCGAAAGCTAGGACCAACCATCATTAAAAAGGTACAACTTTCAATATCTTAATCTCTTTCCATTTGTAGCAACTAATGCAAGACAATGAATGTATTTACCTGTCACCCCACTCAAGTTGGTAGTGTCGTCTCCCCACTATAAGGTATTTTCCTGCACAACAGACTCGCGACTCCACTGGGGAGTAACCCATTGTTTTTCTGCTCTAGGGGACCTTGCTAGGTTTTCTTCCAGTTTATTCAGTCTTTTGTTCTCTAAGAGGTTTTATAGGTCATTTTTTATTGTTCTTTTTATCTTGATTCATCTCAGTCTGCTTCAACAAATCCTTTTTGTTTGCTTTAATTCCCTGTGCATTGGTTTGTTGTACTTATAGTAACGCATTTTCTGTCATGTACGCTGGTTTCCCTGAAACACAGTAGTGCACGTCTTGTACAAGGCGTTGGTTTTTATACCACACAGTAGCGCACCTTTCCTGTAGGTTCAAGCATTCTACTAGGGTTTTTTCCAAGTTGGGGGATCTACTTCTAGCCTTTTGCTTTGCTTCTTTGACTGACTACTGAGACTTGTCTGTCCTTTTTAAGTCTTGTTTGCCTCTCTGAAGTCCTGTAAATTGCTTTTGCTTACTTTAGAACTTGTTTAAGGTGTCTTTTCTGCTTGCTTAGAAATTTTGAGGTTGTGCGCTACTCTCTGATATACATAGCTGCACACTTTTTTCCCTAGATGCTGGTTGTATTTATACAGACCTGCGCACTCAACGCTTGTTGTTTGTGGCAACAACTGTGCACTTTTACTGAGTCTTGTCCTTTTGTTAGGGTTTGATCCCAGTTTGAGTTTTTAGGGTGGTTTTAAAGGGTTGTTTGGTCTAGATACCTTCTGAACATCAGTTCAGATCAGTCTAAGTGATTCGAAGCTTTCTAGTTAGCTTTTCCTTTGAGTCTGTGTGTTGGTAGGGTTACTTTTTGGTTTGATTACCTACTCCTTTGTTTGGCGGGTGTTTTCTTAGGTTTTGGTGCTTAGGAGAAGCCTTTTTAGGTCTGTCTTTCCACTGGAGGCATCTCTTTTCCTTTCTTCTTTTACACTTTGTTCCAAACCTAGATTTTTTTCATTGAAACAGCTCGGTAGGTGGAGTTTTTTTCAAGTCTTTTTGATTTGATTGTTTAAGCCATTAGGTTGTTTTTCTTACTCACACTTTGTGTTAGGTCTTACTTGCTCCTTTCCAAGTTCTTTTTCTTTTTGCAAATATTAGAAAAGACAAAAATTGAATTCAGTAGCTTAGTAGTAAGATTTATCATCTTTTTGAAGTAGCATAGTTTGTCTTGCTTTGAAAAATTAAAAGAAAATTGGAAATTTTTTATTTTAGGATTGCCTAGTTTCAGTTTTTGAAAGAATATAAACAAAAAAAAAGAGTTTTTTGTGAATTTAAAAGCATTATTTCATACGCACTTTGCTTTCTGTCGAAACCATTCCACACTCTTCACTACCCTTATTGAATAAAAAGTAGCCCTTAAAAAGAAATCTTAATAAAATTAACTAGCAACCTTTTTCTTTATAGGTATACACATCATCAACTAGATTAGGCTAGGGTTTTGGGTTTAAATCACCTTAAACTACCCGAAATCAGCTTCATTACTCAACAATTGTAGTAAGACTATCTATTAGGTAAATTCACCTCTATCAAAATATCCTGGGAACGCTCTACTCAAACCAGAGTTAAGCACGAGGCCGTGGGAGATTGGAACTGTTGAGGATACCCCCTCACTTTCCTCTCAACCATAAACTAGAGTTGATTCACGTACGGGGTCCAATAGTACTTTTAAAGTGCTTTTGGATTTCGGGCTTTGCTACCCTGCCCATGCATCTTGGCTAGGATGACGACTGTTCCCCCAGGTTTTTTCGTATTGGTGGTATCCTTAGTATCATAACCCTAGGGCTCTACACAGGTAGAGTGGAAGGATATTTCCACTTCACCTCGGACAGATGCAGAAGGTAACCCTTTGGCAATAATCTCGAGAGGGCGGTTTGGTGATTCAAACGCTTGCACCCAGAGGACCTCCATTGGACGCCGCGTAACTGACTGTTGATACTCTATTAATTTTTTCTGGGCCCTCATCATCCCAGACCTTCTTTTGAGAGTATTTGCCTTGTTTGCTTGGTTTGATCACTTAGGAAATTTTTAGTGGTATGTTGTTTGCTCCTTAGTCGTAGTGGCCACTAGGTTTTGTACTTAGTTTTCTTTTTATATAGTTGTGGAGGACCAACCTATTCGTAGGTCTCGGAGGTTGCAAAACCTCCCCCCGCTCATTGTGGAGCCTCCTCCACCACCGCGATGCCGGAGGACGTATTCTCGTGGTTCATTTGAACTTACAGGCGAAACAGAAGTACTTGGAGAACAACAGCCAAGAGTTTAGGATCAACAGGTCTTTGATACTGTTGAGGTTGAGGACTTAAATTCTAGAGAGTTTAGCACTCCTTTCAACCCTCCTTTAACTAGACCCAACGACCCACTACTGGTACCTGTAGGATTTCTAGGACAAGCTGAGTACAGTGCGTACTTGTTTACACCTGGTTACACCATGACTAACCCAGGAGATGAGCAGGGAGTTCCTCAAACTCACAACAATTATGGCTACAAGGATTATTAATCCTTCTTTTACAAACACTGCAACACTGAGCTCTTTGGAGACTGCTTCTACTTCGAGTTCATCCTTTAGTTTTAATGTTGGTACTCTAGGCATGCCGAGCTCACAAGCTTTGACATCTACTTCAGTTTCTACCCCTAATTTTGGACCAACAAATGTCCCTTTGACAGGGATACATGCAATGAATTTTACTCAGCCTCCTTTTACACAATAGTTCCAGGGTATACCTCAAACTATTGCTTCCACATCCGTTGTAGGATCGATCCCTTCTACATCTATGCCTGTTATGGGTACGATGATGGCACCATCTGTTACAACTACGCCTGGTTTTAACCCCTATGCAGGTTACAATGTAAATCCATCAAATATACCTGTAGGGAGTATCCCTTTCTCTTTGTTTGTTGGAGGAGGGGGTAATATTATTAATCCACAATACGGTGGGGTTAAAACAGCCGCAATGGACCACTGCCCCGGGAAGTAATCCACTTTCTTTTGGGTGGAGCAATTTTAATGCTTTTACCTCACAACCGATGGCTGGGGACAACCCCAACTAGCAGTACACGAACCAGGTAGTGGGAAATTCCCAATACCAGGTTCCTGTCTACCAAATGCCATCGGCTCGACCCCGTTTACCTTTTCTGGAAACTATGAACTTGCTAGATCTTTCAAAACTCACTAATGACCCCGTGCGCCATGATCTTGCATGGCCACCTGTTCCCACTAAGTTGCCCTCAGACATTCCAATGTTTGAAGGTAAGACCACTGAGTACCCTGGTGACCATGTCATGACGTTTCATCTCTGGTGCTCCTCGAATTCACTGAATGACGATTCCATTAGATTGAGGCTCTTCCAAATAACCTTGACAAGTGTCACGGCCAAACGGTGTATTGAACTTCCTGCGGCTGCCTATGGCACCTTTTGGGATCTAGCTATTCTTTTTCTGAATCACTTTCAACTTCCTGTCCGGTACGATGTCGGTACAGACCTTCTGTCGACCTTTAGACAGAACAAAGACACTCATCTATCTGAACACATTCAGGAGTGGCGAAGGAGAAAGAGGCTCATTAGAGTGGTATCTGAAATCACTCCTTCCTTATATTTCTAAGGAAGTTGCAACTTCAGGGGTGTCCTCTGAAAAGGAAGCTATCTTGAGAACCCAGCATCTTGACTTGGTATATGCTTAGTCTGGGATCTTATATGAGATTATTCCTAATGCACCGAGGTCTAACACATACTTAGGTAAGCCTAAATCTGGACCACATGCTGATGGAATTGTGGGTTCAGTAGACTCTACATCATTTGATGCCGTTAACAAAGCAGCTTCACGCCTTATCTGTCAAATAGTTTGCTGCAGACACATCTTCAGTTGCATCCTCCCCTTCAACAACAGAATCTGTACAAGTAGTTCAGACGAATCAAAAGGGCCCTCAGCATCCCAACAACAAAAGAAAGGGCAAGAAAGGGGAGGAAAACCACCAAAATCCCAAGAACACAGAAAATTTCGAGAGTAAAAAGGGAAAAAGGAAAGTGAAGTTCCCTTGCAAGCTATGCAAAGAGGACC
The DNA here is from genome assembly GCA_027924585.1 of Larix kaempferi. Classification (NCBI taxonomy): domain Eukaryota; kingdom Viridiplantae; phylum Streptophyta; class Pinopsida; order Pinales; family Pinaceae; genus Larix; species Larix kaempferi. The sequence goes on from BSBM01000551.1 coordinate 1,803,162, forward strand.
ACCTTACCCATCAATTCCCTCTGATGGAAGAAGCCCAGAACCTACTCCGTGAAAATAAACCAACTATCTTAAAAGACCCTTTCCCTCATGGACAGAGTTCAGCTTCTGGAAACTCCAATGCTGGGGGCACCACATGTGCCTCATCTGTTGATCAATCATTCATTAATATGCTTAATTCAGATGCTCTTTTGCAACTCGAGCTAGAAATTATACCTCATATCCACAGCAGAAGGATGTTCCTGGGTTATCTACCCCTCTCCACATCGAGAGACCGGTGGATTCATTGCCAAAGATCCCGAAAGGTGTCTACAAACAGGTTGTGCACAACCCCAACGCACGGGCTGCCTCCAACTACAATGTTATGGAGGATTTATCCCAAACCCACTATGCCATGTCCACTTTAGAGGTACTGCAAAGTTGTCCATTACAACGCAGTGCACTCCTTGCAGCGATTGGGAGTGTAGACTCATCCAATATGCTTGCTTGCTTTGCTATGAAAGATATCAAGTTCCGGTTGTCATACCATGGCGCTCTCCAAATAGAGGTAGTCCATGGTCCCAATACCATTGGACGAGCTGTTGTAGATGAGGGCGCGTCTACGTGTCTAATGTCCATTTCTTGCTGGAAGGCTTTAGGAGAACCAAAGTTAGCCCCCTCGAACACAGTACTTACCACCTTTGATGGAAGATCTTTCCATCCACACGGAGTCTTACCATCATTTGATGTTGAACTTGCGAGCAAACTAGTATCTGTAGAGGTTGAAGTTTTGGATGCTCCACTTGACTATAACTTGTTGTTGGGTAGGAGCTAGACATATGCCATGCAGGCAGTGCCTTCGACCATTTTCTGGGTCATAATGTTCCCTCACAAAGGCAAGATCATCACAGTCGATCAACTTTCGTTTTCCCGGAAGAACAACCAGACTTCATTGGATTCAACAATTCTGTTGGTTGTTCAGTCCCGCCCAGTTACTGAGAGTTTGGGAGCAGGTCTCTATGCATCATTAGTAGGCACTTTTGACCTACCTTCTCCTGTTCATTTTATTGGTTCTGAAGAGTGTTCTTCGTCTGATATTTTCACGGTCATTCCAACGACAGATCCGTGGATTCTCCCCACCGAATCAGAACCAGTTGTGCCTTTATCTGTTGCAAATGTAACCTACTTGGATTCACAGCATGCTGCAACAAAACATATTATGACTCCATTGGTCTCTGTTGAGTCATATATGGACTATGCTCCTGCATGGTCAGTGGACTCTATCCACTCTTTTGATTTCTAGACACTGTTTTTCCCTCTAATGAGGCGATTTTGGAAGCAATGATAGGCCTGGATCATCCTTGGGAACACATGCACCATAGGTCCTATTTTCTTCCCGAGCTGGACAGGATAGAGAGAGGTGAGTTTTCTATGAGACCCGGTGGAAGTGTTGACTTGTACGCTATCCCTTCTACTTCAAAAGTTGTTTATGCCGAAGGGAATATGGAAAATATATCGAGAACTATTCTGATCAACATTTCCATCAAACCTGGATTCGTGGAAAATATTTTCATTGGAGCAGATTGTTCTCCCAATGAGATCATTTTGTATACCAATCTCTTTAAAGAATTCCTCAACGTTTTTGTTTGGTCATACGAGGAGATGCCATGCATTGATCCTGCCATTGTTGAGCATGCCATCACAATGTATCCTAACGCTAAACCTATGAGACAGAAGATCCGTCCAGTTAACCCTCGAAAAGTAGCTGCCATCAAGGCGGAAGTAGAGAAGTTGCTTAAAGCCGTATTTATCTATCTGATAGCTATGATGGAATGGGTTTCAAATCCTATTCTGGTAGACAAAAAGCAAGGTACCATTAGAGTTTGCACTGACTTCCGAGACTTAAATAAAGCTTGTTCGAAAGATAATTACCCCACACCATTCATAGACCAGATTATCGATGTGTGTGCGGGCCATGAAATGTTTTCTTTCATGTATGGGTTTTCAGGGTATAATCAGATACAGATCAAACCTGAAGACCAGCACAAGACAACTTTCATTTGTCCTTGGGGAAACTTTTCCTATCAGAAGATGCCATTTGTCTTGAAGAATGCTGGAGCTACCTTTCAAAGGGCAATGAATTTTGCTTTTCATGACATCAAGAACGTAGTCGAACCTTACCTTAATGATCTCCCGGCGCGATCTCGCAAGAGACGGGAACATCCTGATCATTTAAGACTTGTGTTTGAATGATGTAGATACTACAAGATTCGATTGAATCCCAATAAGTGTGTATTCTGCGTTGAATTTGGACAATTACTGGGTTTCATTGTATCTAGTCGTGGCATAATGGTGGATCCATTGAAAGTTGAGGCGATTGTGAATATGCCTCCTCCTCGAACCCTGAGACAACTTCAAAGTCTACAGGGCATGTGCAACTTATTGATACACTTTATCATTAACTATGCCAAAATTACAAAAGGTTTCATGAGACTGCTTAAACAAGACACCTACATTCTGTGGGATGAGGCTGCTCAAGCATCATTTGAGGCCTCGAAAAAGGCATTACTTTCAGCCCCCTTTTTAATCCCAGCAGACTATACGAAGGATTTCCTCTTATATCTGGTTGCATCAGTATACACAATAGGCATAGTACTGGTTCAGGAGGATTACAAGCTCCAAGAGCATGTCATTTATTATTTGTCGCGTGCCTTGATAGCTCCTGAGATCAAGTATTCTCACGTAGAGAAGTTGGCATTAGCTACCATCTATGTTGTTCAGAGGTTACGTCACTACATATTATTACGAACTACCACAGTGGTTGCGGAGGTTAAACCATTTCAATATGTTCTCACTAGACGCATCATCGGTGGGAAATTTAATAAATGGATTGTAATCCTGCAAGAATTTGACTTGGTTTTTCAGTTAGCTAAGTCAAATAAATCACTAGTGTTCGTCGAAATGATTTCATAGTTTCCTAGTGACATAGTACATGTTGAGGAAGAATCATCATTCCCAGATGAACATATCTTTCTCATTGCATCCTCTGATCCATGGTATGGGGATATCCTGGTATATCTCCAGACTTTGAGGTGTCCATCACTTGCTCTAAGGATGAACGATGCAAACTTAAGAGTCATGCAAAGAACTATCTCATCATTTCTGACACTTTGTACAGATGTGGGATAGATTCCATCTTACGCCATTGTTTAACCCTGGAGGAAGCAGAATCAGTATTGAATGATGCTCACAATGGAGCCTGTGGGGGTCATCTTTCCGGGTTGGAAACAACCCAAAAAATACTGCGTGCCGGTTATTTTTGGCCCATGATCTTCAAAGATTGTGTGGAAGCTATGAAACGCTGCCAGCGATGTCATTTTTTCACTAGGAAGGTGCGAGCACACCCAGCTCCTCTCCATTCTGTAATCACAACAGGCCCCTTCACTAAATGGGGGATTGATTAGAATTGTAATCCAGCTTCGGCTGGAGGCCATCATCATATCATTGTTGCCGTCAACTTCTTCACCAAGTGAGCTGAGGCAATGCCTACTATTAAGGAAGATGGGGAAACGGCTGCTTATTTCATTTTAAACTAGATCATTGCAAGATTTGGTATACCCAAATAGATCGTGGTTGATCACGGTCATCATTTTCAGAACAACATGATGACCGATCTATACACCATGTTAGGTTTTCGGCAGGAGCATTCGTCTTCATTCTACTTGCAGGCGAATGGTCAGGTCGAAGCGGTCAACAAAACTTTGAAGACCATCTTACAAAGGACCGTTAATGCCAGCAGAACTAACTTGCACATCATGTTGTACCCTGCTCTTTGGGCCTATCGAGCCAATGTGAAGACTGCTTCCGGGTTCTCTCCCTTCCAGCTTGTGCATGGGACAGAAGCAGTCATTCCGGTTGAGTGCTAGATTCCTTCATTGAAGTTGGTTGTCCAACTACTACCTGACACTTCAGTCTTGGAAGAACGTCTGCTACATTTAGAACATATGGATGAGCAGCGCCGCAATGTGCTCGCAGCAAATGAAGCGCATAAGAATCGAGTCAAAGGACAGTACGATAAGTCTGTCAAATCTAGGGTTTTTCTCGAAGGAGACCTTGTTCTGATCTGGGATCAGGACAAGGAACCTTTAGGAGCTAGCAAGTTTAAGTCCATGTGGCTCGGTCCCTACATAGTTTCTAAGGTTCTAAAGAAGGGTGCATATGAGTTAACAGACTATGAAGGTAATAAGTTGTCGGAGCCCATAAATGGGCTCTACTTGAAGAAGTACTACACTTAGGCATCTATGCTTTTTTCATGTATTATAGCTGTATATTTTGTAGAGTTAGCTTTTTTTACGGTTGTCGTTACATCTTATGCATCTATTGCTTTGTGTTTTATATGTCGACTAAAGACTTTATAGGGTTTACTGATGGCGCTAGCTGCCACACCCGTCAGTTGGCTACAACTGCTTGGGTTATTTACTCACCAACTAGCCAACTGGTTTCTTTAGGAGGGGCTTGTTTAGGTCCCACAATGAACAATGTGGTTGAATACAATGCGTTCATAGAGCTACTCCGAGATGCTCTGTTCCATGGAATTTCATAGTTGGAGGTACGACTCGACTCGCAGTTAGTTGTTTTTCAGTTAATGGGTGTTTATCAGGTTAGGGATCTTGTTTTGCTACGTCATTTTTTGCACGTTAAGTTACTTGAGAGACAGTTTGATTACATCACATATCAACATATTCCAAGAAATTTGAATGCATTAGCTTATTCATTTGCAAACAATGTTTTAGATTGGCATTTGCATCATACACACACATAATAATTCATGCATAAAAGACAATAAGTACACACATGTAAATAACACCGATACTGTATATATAATCCGTATCAAAAAATAATATGAGTTTGGGTCATAAGTCTATCACAAGAGTCATGTCATAATATACAAAATTGGGCTCGATGGCCCCAAAATATGCATGGATATGTTCTTCTCCTATGGAGAAAGAGGGGCCTCATCTGCCTCTACTGCCTCTCTATAACAAATGAACAGCCTAGCTACTTTTCTTAGTAGCCTAATCCATGCTGGGGGCACACCCACCACATTCTCCTTCATGTCGAGCGACATCCGCTCGATCCTGTATGTTGGAATGTCATGAGTCAACCGAATCATCTTCCCCTCTATGTTCGCCAGCATGGCGTCAGCTGCTCCTACTATGGCTGGTCTCACATAGGTACAGGGGTGTCCCTCGGGACGCATTGGTCCAACATCTGCATAAAGACATTTTTGTTTCAGTACTTCAAACTCATCATAAAAATCATATATATAAAATGAAAAAATCAAATAATTTTTCAAAAACAAAACTTACCAATCTCTCCCCAGGCTGCTCATGGAGGGAGAGCCAGCTCATGATCGTTGCGGAAGTCTATGCCTGCATATGGGAACTGATCAAGAGCTGGTACCTGTCGGTCCCACCACGCCCAGAAATCATCCTCATTGTAGCAAAATTTGCTCTTGCCACCACCCTGGCGAAGGAAGATCTCTCCCCAATGACACATCAGTGGCTCACGGGGGTTAAGTGGGGGAAAAACCATTCCTAGACTCATGGTAGGCACCCTTTCAAAGAAGAAGGTGCACAGTATGCTTCCGTACCCAAAATTCTTCATCCTCTCGGTCTTACACTAGAAAAGTTGAAGCTTCATGTTTTCCAGTAGACTTGAACACCAGTCAAATACTATTCCCCGTAGGCATCCAGTACCCATGTGCATGAAGTTCCTTGAATCTAGATGTTGCGTAGCACGTCCGGCCATCCGGTTGAGAATACTCAAGATTACCTTGAGTGGGAAGCTCGCAACAGTAGAAATGAGGACTTGGCTGTCTGTTTTTTCTGTACCCGCCACACAATAGGTATTGATGTAGTCCTGCACGGATAGGGCACCCACATTGCGAGAGGACCCTTTGAGATTTACTATATCTCCCCTTTGGGAGAGACCCATGATGAAATAGATTTCATCAACCATTAATTCCAATATCTCCCCTTGGAGATTGAATACCAATGCATTGGCATCCCAGTACTGAACAAGCCTCTCAAGTAAGCGGATTTGTTCCCACATGGTGACCATTCTATAAAATTTCAACAAACCACATCTTCACAATGCATGCAAGGTTAATGGATCTTGTAAAGCTTCTCGATCCATCTCCTCATGTTCCCTTTCACGCCATATGAGCACCATACTTCCAATAAAACAATCAAACGTTGGTCATTTTTTTTTTTTGCCATAGTTTTTGCGGTGAACGCTACTGTCTATCATAGACAATAGCGTCCCAAACGTGACTGTCTTACAGGCATAGTATCACACTTTTGCCAAGTGTGCTAGTTTCTTGCAAGCAAACTAGCACTCACACAGAAACGTATTTAAAAGTTGGATAAAAAATGATTTTGACCACCAAAATTAAAAAACTTTGTATGTAAATGCAAGTTAAGGATGAGACTACTTACTTGGTGAAAGCAGAATTTGGATTGGTGACCCAGTTCGACTGCAATGAGCAAAGGTAGCTTGAGGTTTTTTCTCCACGTTTCCCTAAAAATTTCAAATTGTGATATTTGATTTTCAAAATTGAAACTATTTATAGAAATTACTTTTTGATTTTTACCCACTTTTCCAAAAAAGGGTATAGTTTCATTTTTGTTATTTTAATTCATTAATGTATTCAAATTTTGATAAATTAGACTTACTATATATTTCGAATTACCATTATAATTTTAAACATCGAACTATTAAGACTTATTTTCTTCATTGACAGGATCAGTATAGGTACCATATTGTCATTTGAGAAAATTTGTCCTGGTTACTAACTTGGTTGTCGAAATTTCATTACCTGGCAGGTCATGAACTTATGATCCCTGAAGTTGTTTAAGTCATTTTAATCCCTTGTTTTGACTTTTCAAAAACAAACAAGATTGTCGAGTTTGCTTGTTCTCTTCAGACTTGTTAAATGAAGTGAAGGAACATCTGCTTAAGTATAAGTTTAACCCTTTTCCGAACTTTTGCGGATTACTTACGAAAAAGGAATGCTCTAGTCATCCGTGGCTAGAAGAGTTCTTCTCTCATCATTTTACACTTCTTCGGGGGAGGAGACTAACTGTATGAAAAAGAACTTCTGGAACCTTCTTTAGGGTTTTCAGGCTTTCGAAACATGAAAACACCAAGCGAGAATTCACCTACTCGGGCTCGATGTGAAATCCATGAGAGGGTATATAGAGGATTGTTTAAGTTTTTCAAACTCTATAAACAAGAAAACACTGGCGAGCATATACCAACCCGGGCTCGATACTAAAATCCACAGTTAGGTGTATGGAGTTATTGTTTAAGCTTTTCAGACTCCTTAAAATTGAAAACACCAGCGAGCAAACACAGATCTCGACTCGATATTAAAATCCAGATATCAGTATTATAGAGTATTCTATCTCTTCTTAGAACTCTGTAAACAATCAAGAAGGTCCTAAGTCTTCCTCCCATTGGCTCGTTAAAACGTTTACATGGTTGGGCTTATTGAGTTTGATTTCTTGGACTCATTAAAACAACAAGACGGACATTCTTTTACCAAAAAGAATAAGGGAAGAGAAGGGTATATCACATCTTTTCAATTTCAAAGGAAGTTAAGTCAGTCATGTCCTTGAACACAACACCTATTTGAGTCCATCATTCAGTTGGGTTTTATTTTTTGACCTTAGGGTGAAACTGATCTCTAAGTTTTCACTCCCCTGATTGGTTATTCTTCCAATCATATGGAGGGTTTGTTAATGTCTCCTACATTTCAGGCTTATATCACTTCCCCTTCATGTTAAAAGATTCCTAAGTCACTTTGTTTCGTGCTCACTGTTCAAGGATATAGCCTGTGTCGACCATTCTGCATTTTACCTTGACTTCATGTGTTGGCCATCCTGGTGTCAGTTTGTTTCATCTTGTTGCTTTTCCTACTCCAAATCTGCTCATACCTTTGAGTGTTCCTCATGTTGGATGATGGAGGATGCATTAAGGCCTCCTTTCTAACGGACTTCTTCCCATCGACTTCAACTCATCATGCTCTGGGAATGAAGTTTAGGGTTTCGGTTAGTACCTTGGGGATTGCAGTCATGAGTGGCAGCTTCCCTCGCTGTTGAATAATGGGAATACATCAATGTCTCTTATTCAACAGGTTCCTCAAGCGTTCGACTTCAAGTCCACTTATTCACGCTTGTTGGAACGTACTAGGTACCTTGAGCCCAATTATCATTATCGATGGAATCCCTCGCGTGTGTTAATGGTATACATCAATGACCGGTAATCAAACGACACCCCCCATGTTCGACTCCAACTCATTTATTCACATGGTTAGGGTTTGTACCTTGGGTTGTCTGGATGAAGACCTTGGGACTCTGATAACATTACCATATTCATGTTATCACCCAAGCTGCACAAGACTGAGCCTCACTCATTTTGGCTCTTCATGAGACATAGATCCAGTTTGTTGTTATGGCTATGGTCTCTTATTTGTGTCATGGATCCACGCTTGTATTTCAGTGGCCATGCTATATATACATCTCTCAGTTATGTATTAGAGATCATGTTGTATCACACCGAATGTCTATATGATGTCAAGATTGTAATTGCTCGCTGACCTTGATCGTTGTTTTCAGGTACTTTTGTGACTTGGTTCTGTGGTTTCTTGCTCCTCCTCTGACTTGGAATTATAATGTATTTCGGCCATTGTTTCCCTCTGACCTCACACATTAGGGGGAATCTGTTATACGTCAAATCTGCACTTCTCCGTCCGTGATCACATTGCTCTGTCGATCACACAAAAGGACACTATGGATGGAAGAGCTAGGTTGACCCTGGATGAGTTATTGCTGAAACTACACTCTTCAGCTGAAATCTTATTTTTTCTACAGTTTTCATGACATGTTCGCTACTATTTCCAGAGTGATCTAGCGTTCTAAACGCTGGTCTACTTGAAGACAACCTGCGCACATCCTTCAAATGTTGCAAACATTGGTTATCAAGTGTAAACGTTTTATACTGTGCACTAGTCTATTTGTATGAAACCTGCACACATCTTAAGATGAAATGAAAAAATATATTAAGATTATGAATTGGGATTAGTTGAAGTTGGTCCTGCAACTTCCCCATCCTCCCAATTCAACCACCTCTCGAATTCAACTGCCTACCTTGTCCCATAAATACAAGGAGAAGCCATGAGAAAGGGACCTAGAAGGAATGCTTTAACTCTTGTTACACTAGAGGAATTCCCAAGTCATTGTGAAGAGCAGGAGCCCAGGACTCGGTTGCAGAAGTGTCTAGACAGATCAGGTGTATCTGTACTTATCTACATTTCTTTGACAATAAAAGGTGGAAATACCCTTCCCTCCCAATTGAATGTCTATTTGATTGAATGTTTGTTGGATCGTATGTTTGATTGTAGTTGATGTCAATTTATTTCTAATTCCATCATATTTATTACAGTCAAGATACACTGAAGAAGGTTAACTTTGTTTTGCAGGTTCATCATAGCGGAAGATCAAGCGAAAGCTAGGACCAGCCATCGTTAAAAAGGTACAACTTTCGATATCTTAATATCTTTCCATTTGTAGGAACTAATGAAAGACAATGAATGTATTTACCTGTCACCCCACTCAAGTTGGTAGTGTTGTCTCCCCACTATAAGGTATTTTCCTGCACAACATCTACAGTCCCCCACAAGAAAAAGAGGAGTGCGACTCGACCCCCAGACATTGGTCGGGAGAAAAAGAAAGGCACCAGGGCATCAACAAGGCTTACAAACGATGCCGCAGAACCTTCAACTTCTGAAGATATGCAAGATGGATATGATGGTCCCATGCTCTCCCCGTATGTTCCACCATGTCGGGTAGGGGCGCCCACACCGCAAATCAACAAGAATGTAAAGTACCCCATTGCGGTCGCACCGGTACCACCAGGGGTTGCTGAAGTTGGGGATATTATGACCAAATTGCAAAGGTTACAGTACACTGACCATGACCTAGAAAAATTCAAGGGATACACAGATTCTTATGAGGATGTCCCTCATGCAGAAGGCCCAACTACGAAGGAACCTAACAAGTGGGCATTAGGACTAGCACACTCAGGATTACTCGGTATCACCCTCCTACCGCATTTTGGGCACTTGGCATAGGTCAACGCATGCGTCAAGCAACTGCTCGCATGTTTCCATGATGGATTCCTTTGGTTGCATGAGAAAATACCAATCACCATCGACCTAATTTCCATAATCATCGGCCTAACTCAAGAGGGAGCCGACCCTTCCAAGTTTTTCTAGGGTAAGGACAATGACAAGAAATTAGCGGAACAATTGATGGCAAAGTATGGTGTAGAGAAAGATTCCAGAGGCTACTTGATCAACACAATTAACAACCAGGCACTCAAATTAGGGGCAAATATCCTTGCGATCAAAGTAACACGAAAAAACCGACTTCTGCAATGTAATTCAGGCGTCATCGCAACTGCGGAATGGTATGCCGCAGGAGAACATATGAACTGGGCTCAGTTCCTACTACACGAATTGACCGAGGATGTGTATGATGCATAGTAGTACGGGAATCCATTCACATATTCATGGCTACTCCTCCTGATTGCTTTAAAAGCATGGAGGGAACCAGATGACTATCAAGGGCTGGATCCCATGGACCCACGTGTATGTGATGGTGCACGGTACCAGAACCTATGGGTGACCATTGACAAAGAACGACAGAAAGAAAACATCATACAGTTTTATATGTGGCTTGAGAGGATGCAGACAGACGTGCAGATGATACTGCAAATAACAGTGCAAGCTGTTGTTGGTTGTGGAGCTAGATCTTCCAGTCTCATAGATGATATTGTCTCAGTCGTACACCCCGGAGGACTGTACACCCATTCTACATTTTTAGGGGTTGTTTTCACCAGTTGTTTGCGGACCCATGGTTTTTGGGTATCCCGTGGTATTTTCCCATTGTATTTCCCTTATAAAAGAAAGACATTCTAATACAGCTAGGGTTGATGTATTAGGTTTTCATGCATTGTGAAGATCTCTGAAATTAGAAGAGAGACTGTGAGATAGTGAAGAGGAAGTGCAGCGGTTTGTGCTGCAGGTTGTATCCCTTCACCTTGATGGACGGTAATAATAATAAGGATTGGCAAATTCAGTGTGGATGTAGCCCAAGTTGGGTGAACCATGATATATATGTGTGATTATATTTGCATTTTTGTTTATTGTTATTGCTCTGCGATCCTGTTTTCCTAACAATTGGTATCAGAGCCGAAGGTCTATTTGGAAGATAAACCCGTAGGAAGATAGGGTTTTTGGTTCGAGTGGGAGCAATGGTAGAAGAAGGAAAGTTTAAGGTCGAGAAGTTTAACAGCCAAAACTTCCAGTTATGGAAGATGCAAATGGAGGACTATCTGTACCAGAAGGATCTATTCCTATCGTTGGGAGGAAGAGAAAAGCAGCAGGCGGCCATGAAGGACGAAGAATGGGAGGTTCTTGACAGAAAGGCACTGGAACAATACGACTGTCCTTGGCTTCGTCGGTGGCTTTCAATATCTCAAAAGAAACGACAATGGAGGGTTTGATGAGTGCACTGGGTAAGCTATATGAAAAACCCTCGGCCTCCAACAAGGTATTTCTAATGAAGCGTTTATTTAATATGAAGATGTCTAAGGGTGGATCTGTTACTAATCATTTAAACGAGTTTGATACGGTTACAAATCAACTAAGTTCTGTAAGTGTGAACTTTGATGATGAGGTTAGGGCTCTTCTAATATTGTGTTCATTGCTAGAAAGCTGGAATAGCTTGGTCATGGTTGTAAGTAACTCTGTCTCTGGTTCAAACACCTTGAAATTTGATGATGTTATTGGTGTTATTCTTAGCAAGGAAATGCGAAGAAAAAGAACAGGTGAGACATCGGGTAATGCATTGACCATGGAGAGCAGGGGAAGACAAAATGAGAGAGGAAAGAACCAAGGTAACCGTGGAACGTCTAAAACGGCCAGATCCAAGTCCAGACTAGGAAAGATAGAGTGCTAAAACTGTGGAAAGAAAGGACATCTGAAGAAAGACTGCAGATCTATAAAGAAGAAAGGAGATGCACAGAAGGAAACTACCCAGGAAGCAAATGTAGCAGGTGATGTGTTACAAGATGTTTTGATTCTTGCATTAGATAATAGTAGTGATTATTGGGTAGTAGATTCAGGCGCTTCATGTCATGCTACACCCCATAGGAAATACTTTCATGAGTATGTTCCAGGCGATTCTGGACATGTTTTATTGGGTGATGATGAGCCATGTAAAATTGTTGGAATGGGTAAGGTATGGATAAAAGTTAAGAATGGAACTGATTTGCTGTTGAAAGAGGTTAGGCATATTGCTGCTATGAAAAGAAATCTGATCTCAACAGGGCAGTTGGGAGATGGTGGCTGTCTATCTACGTTCGAAGAAAAGTGGTGGAAGATCACTAAAGGATCAATGGTGATAGCAATGAAACAGGGTAGGTTATACGTTGTATTTATGTCCTCATAATACTGACCATTCTATATCTTTAGCTTCCACAGGAACAGATACAGCATTGTGGCATCATAGACTTGGCCACATGAGTGAGAAAGGGAAGCAGATTCTCCACTCAAGGAAGTTGCTGCCAGATTTGAAGCAGGTAAGTTTGGAATTCTGTGAGAACTGTGTTTATGGAAAACAGAAGAAAGTCATATTTCTCAGGGTTGGGAAACAAAAGAAGAATGAAAAGTTAGAGCTTGTGCATACAGATATATGGGGACCAGCTCAGGTATAATCTCTTGGTGGCTCTCATTATTATGTTACATTTATTGATGATGCAAATAGGAAAACTTGGGTTTATTGCATTAGACAGAAATCTGATGTGTTTTCCTCTTTTAAGAAGTGGAAAGATTTGGTTGAGAATGAGGCAGGAAAAATATTGAAGTGTCTCAGATCTGATAATGGAGGTGAGTACTGCGTCAAGGAGTTTGATAGTTACTGTTCATACCATGGTATTTGTAGAGAGAAGACAGTCCCAGGAATACCACAAAAAAATGGTGTGTTAGAAAGGATGAACAGAATGATCATGGATCGTGCAAGGTGTATGAGACTGCATGCAGGGTTTCCCTTATAGTTTTGGGTGGATGTTGTAAATACTGTTGTTTATTTAATAAACAAAGGACCTTCAAGTGCTTTGGATGGTGGTATTCTAGAGGAGGCATGGAGAGATAAAAAGGTAAACTACTCATTTTTTAGAACGTTTGGTTGTGAAGCATTTGTCCATATTGATAAAGAAAATAGAACAAAGCTTGAAACTAAATCCAAGAAATGCACCTTTATTGGATATGGGGTTGATGATTTTGGTTATCGTTTATAGGATTATGAAAATCACAAAATAATTAGAAGTAGAGATGTCATATTCAATGAAAAGGTCATGTATAAAGATCAGTTGCAGGGAAAGAAATAGGAAAAGGAAAACACAGAGTACATAGTACTTGATGAAATTCAAGAAAATGAAGTTCCAAAGGTGCCAGAAAATCAAGAACAGCAGCAAGTACCTGAAACTCCTGCAACTGCAAGAAGATCTACTAGGTTAAGTAGACTCCCTGAACGATACTCTCCTTCAATGTATTATTTGTTGATGACTGATGCTGGTGAACCAGAATGTTATGAAGAAGCAATGCAGGTAGAAACTAGAAAGAAGTGGGAGCAAGGCATGAATGAGGAGATGGACTCATTGGTAGGAAGCTAGACTTGGGATTTGGTTCAGTTTCCTGCTGGTAAAAGAGCATTGCATAACAAATAGATTTACAGGTTGAAGGAAGAAGAAGGAGGTAAGAAGCGGTATAAGGACAGACTTGTTGTAAAGGGGTTTGCACAGAAGAAAGGTATAGATTTTGATGAAATATTTTCTCCTGTTGTTAAGATGACTTCAATTAGGACTATTTTAAGTCTAGTGGTGGTAGAAGATTTGCATCTTGAACAGTTAGATGTAAAAACAACCTTTCTCCATGGGGATTTGGAGGAAGAGATATATATGCAGCAGCCACAAGGGTATGAGGTCAAAGGTAAGGAGAACTTGGTATGCAGGTCGAAAAAGAGCTTGTATGGCTTGAAGCAAGCTCCAAGGCAGTGGTATTTAAAATTTGGCAGGTTTATGACAGAACAAGGTTATAGTAGCTATCATTCTGACCACTGTGTTTATTTCAAGAGGCTAGATAATGGAAGTTATATTATCTTGTTATTGTATGTGGATGACATGCTTGTTGCAGGGTCTAACATGCAGGATATAAATGTGCTCAAAAGGAAGTTAGCTAATTCATTTGCGATGAAGGATTTGGGTGCTACAAAGCAAATCCTTGGTATGAGATTAACAACAGACAGGAAAAATTGCAAATTGACATTGTCTCAAGGTGAGTACATACAAAAGGTGTTGGAGAGGTTCAGAATGCAGAATGCAAAACCAGTTAGTACACCTTTGGCGAGCCATTTCAGTCTAAGTAAGGAAATGTGTCCCAAGACACAGGAAGAGACAAATTACATGTCCAAAATTCCCTATCAATTAGCAGTTGGCAACTTGATGTATGCCATGGTGTGCACGAGACTAGATATTGCACATGTAGTGGGAGTTGTGAGAAGATATATGAACAATCCAGGTAAAGAACATTGGAAGGAAGTACAGTGGATTCTCAAGTATTTGAGAGGTACTACCACTTAGGAATTATGTTTTGGAGGTTCAGACACTGTTCTACAGGGATATGTTGATGCAGATATGGCAGGTGATAAGGATAGTAGGAGGAGCACCATAGGGTATGTGTTTATTGTAGGTGGAACAGCAGTAAGTTGGATTTCGAGATTGCAAAAGTTTGTTGCACTTTCAACAACAGAAGTAGAGTATGTTGTTATTATAGAGTCCAGTAAAGAGATGATTTGGTTGCAGAGGTTTATGGAGGAAGTGGGTAAGAAGCAGAAGGATAGCATGTTGTCTAGTGACAGCCAGAGTGCCATTCATCTTGCAAAGAACTCAGCATTCCATTCCAGGACTAAACATATACAGCTCAAGTACCATTTCATACGCTCTGTTCTGGAAGATGAACTGTTGAAGCTGGAAAAGATACATACTAGCCAAAATCCTGTAGACATGTTCACAAAGGTAGTGACCAGAGAGAAACTGAGTTCCTGCTCGGTTTCAGTTGGCCTTCTAGCATGAAGGTGAAGAGGAGAAATTTTCCAAGTCCAACTCCAACAAGTGCAGCAGCGGTGGAGTTGTTGTGATCAGTCTCCAAGTGGGATATTTTTGGTTGTGGAGCCAGATCTTCCAGTCTCATAGATGATATTGTCTCAGTCGTGCACCCTGGAGGACTGTACACCCATTCTGCATTTTTAGGGGTTCGAGGACAAAGCCCCTGCGAACGGGGGTTAGAGGGCAATGCCTCGGAGAAAAAATTTTGGGGCTATTTTTGCCAGCTATTTGCGGACCCATGGTTTTTGGGTATCCCGTGGTATTTTCCCATTGTATTTCCCTTATAAAAGAAAGACATTGTAATACGGCTAGGGTTGATGTATTAGGTTTCATGCATTGTAAAGATCTCTGAGATCAGAAGAGAGACTGTGAGACAGTGAAGAGGAAGTGCAGCGGTTTGTGCTGCAGGTTGTATCCCTTCACCTTGCTAGACGGTAATAATAATAAGGAATGGCAAATTCAATGTGGACGTATCCCAAGTTGGGTGAACCATAATATATCTGTGTCTCTCTTGTAATGTATATGTGTGATTATATTTGCATTTCTGTTTATTGTTATTGCTTTGTGATCTTGTTTTTCTAATAGCTGCGACAAAGTATCACTCCATCGCCAAGCTCTCCATCGAAGAACACATGATTTACCCCCAGGCTCGGGTAGATCCAACAAATAAATAGTTGTGGACACAGTATAAACTCATCGAGGGTGATCTCGACAACATCATCGCCAAATGGCCAGAGATATGGAAGGTCCCTGCTGATCCAAAGGATATAGCAAATGAACAGGAAACAACGCGACAAGACCAGGCAAGGGAAGACATAGCTTCAGCCAACTGGAAGGAGAGTGCAGAATAGGAGGTGGATGCGCAGGACCATACGGAAAAATCTAGCCGCGATGGGGCATCCACAGCCAACACCCTAACAGATTCAGAACTGGAAATCCAACAGGAAGAACAGAGGACAAAGAAAAGGATGGACTGTGCTGGCAGTAGCACACAGGAAGGGCTCACAGTGCAACAGGATGACAGATTCCTGGATAGCATTACAAAAATCGTGGAGAGTAACCACTGAAAGGTTACACGGCATTCAACGGATAATTTCCAGTACATAGGGGAGCTGATAAACACCGTGGAGAATACAATAATCAACACAAGTGTACCACATGGGGACATCAAGCAAAACCTATCGACTCCCAGAGTCGAGGTAGAAGTTGGAACCCAGCAATGCATAGTCCAACTCAAGACCCAGGCCATTTTGACAGGGGATAATACCTTGGACCTCGAGGTTCAGAAGGCTGACCAGGTGATGGTAGATTTCAATTTACCCCCAATGTTAACACTACATAGAGTCCAAGTAGCAGCAAGCGCAGAGATCCGCGACCGCGAGGCCGCGATGCATAATAAAATGGTTGAATATAAGAAGCAACTGCAAAACAGCGATATGGAGACACAACACCTTTGAGATGAACAAGCCGCAGTACCAGATGCGAAAGTACAAGCCATCGAGGAGAAGGCTTGATTAGAAGAAGCACTAGCTGAGAAAGAGAAGGTCATAGCAGAGCAGACTATAGCACTCACTACGAAGGAAAAGGCTGTAGAGGAACAAACTAGGTTAGAAAGAGCACTTGCGAAGGCATGCAAAACGACGACGCTAGATCTAGATGTTGCCTCGGAATATCAAGCCGTTATGTTAGGGTTTTCCATTACCGAGCTTTGAAAGGAAAATGCAGAGCTCTAGAATCGAGTAACACCCAGCACACCACCAGCACAAATTCAGAGTCGACAAACGATGATAGAGGAAGCAGTGGTCGAGATTCAGGAAATGGAACAGGAAGCACAACAAGTTGCAGTAAGCCTTACAGAGTTTTGGCACAGGTTGGTCGAGGATGACCAACTAGCCATACTAAAGGGAACGCTTTGTGAAGTAGAAGAGTAGTTAGAAACCTTTAAGCGATCACTAAAAACGATGCCCACAATGATGCGAATGATAAAGGTCGCGGAACTGCAAAGTATGAAGCAGCGGGCTGAAAAGGCCCACGATAGGAAGCAACGAAGAGCTGCACATTTGGACAAGCTTCAAACAAAGGCCAAAGCCCTCATATCACAAGTAGTACCAGTGATGAAACAAGTACAGGAGCAGTTGCAGGAGGTACGACAGAAAGTCTACGACCACCTAACGGAGCAGCAGGTGATAGAGAGTATGCAGCTCCGAGCATCAGTAAAAGAGATAGTCGACCAAATCTGAACCACCTATGATGACTTCCAACAGCAGTTCAACAAACCAGCAGTGTCCAGTTGAGGTGGCTCGGGACAAGCCACAAGTTTGTGTTGGGGTCCTGTTCGCATGGAATAAGTCCGTAGGAATTGCGAAAGCTGACAGGCGTGAAAGGGTTATTCCACGAAAGAATGACCATTCGCGGAGTTCGTGGAAGCGCAAGAATTGTTAGATTAGTTAATTTGGTCATGTGGACCATTTTGTAACCAAATAGAATCATATAAATAGAATAGGATTGTAATCCTAAGGGCATCTAGTTTTTATGATTGATCCTATCTTTTGGGTTTGTTTTGTATCCACAACATAGTGTATTGACATTTTCTGCGAGGTTCATTCCGCAAGGTTAGTGACTGAATGAAGATGTTCGGTTATGGTGTAATCTCTGTCTCTATTTTTGTGCAATCATGTGATGATGAATGTGAATGTTTTAGAGTATTGTTGATGCGAATATGCTATGGGTTTAAGAAATGATGCCAATCTGAATAAGTAGGTTGAATATGTTGTTTCGAATGTTTGTGATCTATTAATTTCTGTGAACGACTTAAAATGCAAATGATAAGATGATAGAATGCTGTGAATGTTATGATCTCTGGTTATTGCAAGGGTAATGCGTGTTGAAAGCATATCCTCAACTCCACTGCAGAAACTTGGTTCCAACAGCCCCCTTATCCATCTCGGGTGAGACTACACTTGCTCCGCAAGTGTTGCTGGAAAGGGTTACACCTTTCCAGGCCGGTGTATAAGGGAGTTTCGGTTGGCATTTTGTTGGTGACAGTACGAAGTGAACCCCTTGTCTATAGACGCTGCGTCAACAAGAATCCATAAACTGAGAGTTTGGTTGAGAGGATGAAAATGGATTTCTAAGAAAACTACTAATCACATCTTCCTTAGTTTCATTTCTAAAACAAAGTGCTTTACCAATGGTACACAATAGTTGGGAAATTTATGTATTTCACTCTTCCATCGACATGGGGTTTTTATAATATATGATAGGTCTGCAAGAAGGGCACAAATTAAGATCCTTAGTGGAGTTACCATGAGATATCATCATGTTACTAGATCTACAACTACTATTTGCATCAGTAGTGGATAACCACATCCTATCCAAGATTAGACGATGCCCTCCTAAACGATATTGTAGTTGTAGGACCATAAAGTTAGTTGGATACTCCCATGAATATATATACATGACTATGTCCTCAAGACTTCCCTTTGGAGCTCGGGCCCAATATCACCCTTCCCCAATTATGATTTTAGCTCTCTAATCATAATTGGCATTAGTGCAAAATTGTTATGTTTGGATATCTATATATTATACTAAAATCATTCAACATAATCCTCCAAGATCTTCTCCTCCCTTCCTTCTGTATGAGGATATAACACATCTTTAGTTTATGAAGATGATTCAACTTTTTCCATAGTTTCTAGTGGAGGATCCCTTCTCTATTGATATTTTCACATCTTCCTCATCCTCTTCTACGTGTAGGTCTGTTAGTATTGGAGGTGGCTCTTACTGCACCACATGCTCTAAAATTTCCTCTATGACTCATGCAAACCTCATCCCTTTAACATAGTGGAGTAGGAACTCACTTGCAAAATTTTGAAGTGAATGTGTGGGTTTCTTACCTCTTGTATTACCACTCTTTTTTCCTTGTATCCAAGTCACACTACTTATTCCCTGAATGAAAAAAAAACACTATGTATGGGATTCCCTCAAGAGGTTTCAGTCCAACGGTTACCTTCCTAAAGGAAACCTCAACACTCTGTATTAACTTAAAATCAATTCCATATATGTTATCGTGCCTTTAAGAACTTCCTCAACAATGAAACCAAAATGTTGGAAGAATTAATTGTTCTTTAAAAACATCTAATGCACCAATAATTGAATCTGAACTAGGGTAATGTTTTTATTTCAAGTTATCACACAAAATATATACATGCTACAAAGTATTTGTCTTTCATTGATTTATCTCATGTAGTAAAATAAAAATGCTCAACATAATCTTAAAATCAAAGAAATCTACTTAATCAAATTAACTAAGAAACATTCCTTATTAATCCCACCATATAGGATCAACGTAATATTGTTCCTCAGTCAATCATTAAAAGATTATCAATCCACAACAATTGAAATTCAAAGTTGATTTACAATGGCCACACTACAATATTGAAACAATGAACAATCATTCAATTTCGAATCCAATAATGCCCAAATATGTAAAGAGTAATACTCAAATCATGAACTAATAATCATCCTAAACATAAATCACTCCACTCACTAAAGTAGTATATGCATACTACCTATTCTCGAAAAGGGCCCCTTCTCCTTTTGAACAAATAATGCAAAGAAACACAATAATGTATAGAGAAATCACATAAAGATATGTAGCAAGGGTTTCAACTGACTTGTATAAATTGTAGCAAGGTTACAACTAGTTATTCCCCTCCCTTTCTCCACAAAAGAAGAGGGATTTATTTATATATATCAATAGGTCTTACAAAATGTTCAAAAAGACATATGATTTGGCTACGGTTTGAACCGTTCTAACTTCAAGGAAAAACCATGATAAGAATAAGAATTTTCTAAACTAAACAAGGCATATGTTGCAAAGATCTCATGCAATGCTACTGTAAACCAACCGAACCAATCATCCTTGGAAATATCATCTCAACCTTAGTGTGAAGCGATCCCTTTCAACCATTAACAAGTATATTTGTAACAAATAGTTGTTACAAATCTAACAAATCATATTAAGTGGCTTCCACATCAACCCATATATTCACCCGATGGTTGGGTTCCCAAGTTTAGCAACACACATTTGTTCTGCATCTTTTGTAGCAGATACTTATCCACATGTTCCTTTGGCTAAATTCTGCAATCAGTCTAAAAAAGGTAATTACAAGATATAGAGTTCTCTCATTATTCATCCAAAATGTAACAAACAAAACTATGAATACTTAGTGTCAAAACTATGCTTATCCAACCCAAAAGGCCTTCTCTTGCAAATGATTGATGACAAAAATGGAACATAAGTCTAGCAAAAGGGTAGCAAAATAATAACATTTCCAAGGCCCAACAATTGTTTCCTTCATTTCGTTCCTGAAAATAATCTAGATCAAATTATTAAGAAAATAGTAATTATGTGGAAATAGGATGACATCGATGTTTCCATTCATGGTTGGTGATGTTGTAAGAATATAGGGACCTAGAAAATCCATCACTATAAGATTTGGACCTTTTCTGGTTATCATCACCAGAATTCTTCTATATAATTTTTTATCAAATAACAATTTTTCATTGTTGAAATTATATTTTTGCATGCATAATTGAATTTAGTGCCCTCAAATACACCTAGTGCACCCATCCATATTGTGGAATCTCAACAATTAATATTTTTTTTCCAACAACCCTTATAGATTTTTAACCACATTTCAAACAAAAATGGCTAGAAAAGGTGGGTGGAAAAGATCCAAATCTTCAAAAATTTAAGCTACTTGGAAGGAGACTCGACATTTAGACAGTAACTGTGGTTGATTCCACCAACCATTATTAAAAGTTGTTAACACAACCACATTTTAAAACGTAATTGATATGCATCATTATTTAGCATTTTTTAATTAATAATATTAATCTACATATATCAAACTCTTTTAAAAACATAATTATACTAATTTATATACATATATATATATACATCATCTATATTCATAAAACAAATAAATATTTATTTCTCTTATTACATAGAACATAAAATTTTCTATAATTTATTCAATTGTGAAATACTTTTACATCAATCTCATACGTCACAATAATAGACCCAACTTTACACTAATCCATTCTAATGAAATAAATAAACATTTTGTTTACCACTACATATTTAAATGTTAAAATCATATAAAAAATATTTACATCAATCTCATACGTCACAATAATAGACCCAACTTTACACTAATCCATACTAATGAAATAAATAAACATTTTGTTTACCACTACATGTTTAAATGTTAAAATCATATAAAATATATTTATTTGGGATTGTCGGAAAGAAACCACAATACGTGGATACAAGGAAACAATAATTAAAGAGGCTTCAGAAAACACAATACGTGGATACAATGAAACAACGATAAGACTTGAATCAATGGTTGTATTTCAGGGCCTATGATACAGAGCGGATTGCAACATTGGAAATGAGACCAGGACTCCTCTTAGTGAGCGTAATAAGAGTTCGAAGAAATTTGGATGATATATTTCTTATCATTTAAAAAAATAGTTTTCAATTGATTTAAAAATTCACCTAGTTTTAGGTGATAAAATTAGGCTATAGAATTAAAAGTAATAGTCCAAGATTTGGATATTCGCCACCTCCACCTTCTTACCGACTATATGTGTCGACGCTCCCGGTTTTTAGTGGGCCGTTGGATATTATGTGATCTTGAACCCACGCCCAGCTGGACCAGCCAGTGTTATGTGGTACGCCAGAAAGTTTGACTCGTGAGAGAAGGAATAGCCACTCGCTGCTTTGTTCGTGGATTGAGTGCTTGGGCAAATCTTATATGATATGAATGGACAAGACAGAACAATGATGGACATGATGTAGTAAAAAGACGGGGGCAAGAATCATAGGATCAGGTTAGGTTAGGATGTTTTGCAAGCATCATAGGATCAGGTTAGGATAGGATGTTTTGCAAAGACTTTATCGTAAAAAGACGAGTGCAGAAGCATTCACATGCACAGACGTGTATGATCTAGTACATAGTTCATGGGACTCGGCAAGAATCATAGGATTAGGTTAGCACCTTTTGCATCATAATGATGTTATTAATAATTTCTTCCCCTCCTCCTCTTCCCCTTGGAAAATTTTATACTCTAGACAAGTAGTAAGAGCATTTAAGCTAGTTATTTACTAGAAATAGGAGGTTGAGAACCGAAGGAACCAATAGAACTCATCCAAATTTTAACCAATTTTATATCTTTTGTGCCCAAATAAATGTGGATGTGGTTTGGACCTTGACAGTGTGTGTATACACAGTCTAAACATTGGCATGGCACATCTCTACTACAAAAACATGGTTTTTTAAATACTTTTAGAGGAGGTAAAAAATAAATGTGGTCCATAACTAGGGAAAGGAAGTCCACAAGTGGAGAAAGGGACATAACACATGCCAAAACATGCATCTATGAAAGGATGTGGAAAAATATGGTATGACATATGCCGCGTAATGTCTGAGGTTAGAAGAGGGATTAATAGTTGAAATACATTATAAATCGCCAAAGGTGAGCGCATAGTGGACTTAGGTAGAATTCATCGAACACCGACAATAAGCAGAACCTACAACAAAACACAAGTAAGATTACTCTCTTCCCGAGGCAATCATTCCCATGATTAGGAGTATCAAAAGCATGGCCACCAAATCAAGTACACTCTGGATCCATGAGATGTATATATAAGCAATGACCATGGCCATGAAAAATGAATACACTGTGGATCCATGTCAAATGAGATCATAGCCATGAAGAGATATACATTCGATCTATGTCTTAGAACCAGAGAAGGATATATGTAAACAAGCACTATACATACTGATCCTCTGAAAGAATCATAGGTCTTCAAACCAACCCACCATTGGTACGAGTCTACACTATGTGAATAGATGTACTGAAATTGAACATAGAGAGACATTGTTTGATTATCGTTCATTAATTTATACCATTAATAAATGTGATCCATCTCACCGATAATGATAATCAAGTGGCCAAGTACCTAGTACAATCTAACAAATTGAATAAATGATTTAGTGTTGAACATTTGTAGACTATCATGACTAGGGGACATTGATTTATTCCCATTGTCAATAGCGAGGAAACCTACCACTGAATATTGCAAGTTCCAAGGTTCTACAAATTCTCTAGACCTCTATCCCAAAGAAAAGTAGTTGAAGTTGATGGGAATTGATCCACTCGAAGGAGGGCATTAAGGTATCCCCCATAATCCAACATGAGGTAGTAGCAGAAGGCCAGATATTTGGAAGGGAATGGAAAACTAGTTGATTATGAAACGTGATTGACATAATGGAAGGTCGACATGAAAAAGTCAAGAGTTTTGAGGAGTGGATGAAACAGGTTAAAAGTTTCACTTGAAAATAAATCACAACACAACAAGTGACTTAGGAAGCATAGACTCTAGAATGAACATAAATGTAAGCCTATGACATATGAGGCATCAACATATTCTCCATAATGGATGGAATATTAACAAGTTGGTTGAGTATAAATGAAAAACTAGTTCATCTTCCTAAAATCCATACTAAAACCAATATATTTCCAATGTGCTTTGTTCAAGGGTGACAAGAATGTTGCCAAAAATAAGTGAGAACTTACTCTTTCGAAACCATTTGTCTTTTTGATATATTTGATTTTTTTGTCTTTTTCATATTATTGAAGCCCAAAAAGAATAAAACAATGCTATAGTGCAGTGGAAGAAATGAG
Source organism: Larix kaempferi (assembly GCA_027924585.1). Lineage (NCBI taxonomy): Eukaryota > Viridiplantae > Streptophyta > Pinopsida > Pinales > Pinaceae > Larix > Larix kaempferi. Next base: position 1,827,189 of record BSBM01000551.1, read on the forward strand.
TTTTGTAAGGCATGCAACTAGGTTCTAAGTGCATGGAATAGACCTATGCAAAACAAAATGCAAAAAAGGTGTTGGGAAAGAGATGAACACTCATCAACATGTTTCTTCCAAGGATACAGTACATAATGAAAATATAATGGATGCAAGTGAGTAGCAATATAATGAATGCAATGAAAATACGAGAGATGTAATAAATCATTAGGCATAGCTGTGAAAGTAGCAATGAGCAAAGGCAAATGCATAATGAAAAAAATGGGATCGTTATAGGGAATGGCCAAAAATATATGAGAAAGAGAGGTATGTGGCTTCTTCTCAATGTTATGGTAAAACAATAAAGGTTCTTGAGTATATGAGAAAATATCATCATGGGAACAAAAAAGGAAAAGGGGTGCTGACGATGGTGTCCCATGTTAGGTAGGCTCTTTTGTCGGGGTGGTGCAAAATGTAGATAAATATGGCTAACGCACCAATATCCAATAGGTTCAGTCGTATGGAAAATTTTGGTAGCAAAAGGTTCAAATGCATCATAATAGAGGAAAGGCCTAAATCTACAAGCAATTTTCTGAAAATATATGATCGGATCAAGGAATGTGCAAAGAATGATCCCTAATTAGCAACCATGAATCTAGCTTAAAATCATGTCTCCAAGAAACAACAATACCATGACAATGTCTAAAAACTCTGAAGCGAAATATATGATGTAGGTCACTTTGGTAGGGGCATTTTCAACTTTAATGTCTTCAACAATATTCATTACCAAGGAAGAGTCTACCAACAAATACTAGACAGCACCAAGGCCTAAGGACCTATAATTGATAATATCAAACTCATGAGGAAGGTCAAATATGGAAGCAATAATGGAGACTACGAGAACATATTCACCCTTGCAAGAGTCTAATAATATACTAACATAATCAAACTCATCAGGAACACCAACCTGCAACTTAATGGAAGAGTTCAAAGACTCAAAAATGCCAATATATGAGGATTCAGCAACAATGAGATCAGACTCAAAAGGAAAAGCAGGGTTGGATTTGATTGCAACTAGTTCTAATCTAGGGAGATGATATTTGGAAAGGATGTAAATATACAAAGGAATGTTAGGCTCTATCATAGTAGTGAAGAGGGATTCATCAGATGGAAGGATGTCATCCCAAAGAGAAAACATGTCGAAACATTCACTTGGACCAAGAGGGTGGAGAGCATGCTCCAATTCCCCCATCAGATGGATGACTTGGTCAACTATCGGGACCAAGTCCCAAGAAAGTAAGCATGAATGAAGATGCTTCTTCTTAGTAGAAATTGTAAACAAGGTATATAAGGCCGCATAATTCACCCATTTCAAGGTACTACCTACCGAAACACTAGGAATAGACAAAGAGTATAGTTGGTCTAAAGTCGGGTAATGAGAAGGATCAACAAATGCAAGCATATTAATAGTGACTATGCTTCCGTTGTGAGGTAAATGCATCACATGAAAGAGCATAGACACCACAACATTCATAGCATATACATAATCATGCCCAAGGAGCATGGTAAAGTCCAATGGGCCCTCCATAACCATTTAGTCGACTAAGACAACCTTCCCACCTATTATAATAAGAAATTGAGGAAGAAACCACAAATTTGCACTAGGTCCTCTATTAAAGGCCAATGGATGACTAGTAGTTGGTATAAGGTTGGGAGAACCCAAACCTCTCCAATCATATGCAAATAAAATACTAACATAGGATCCTTCATCCACAATACAATGGAAAACCATGTGTTGTTTAACTTGAACCCTTTTTTGGAAGGGTGTAGAGGAAGGAAGGTGAGGCCCAAATAGAACATTCCAATCAAAGGAAGCAATTCTAGAGCTTGGCGGTGGTTCATTCAAAGTGAATGAAGTGTCCCCCTTCTCCAAAAAAATTTAAACTAGAAGTGAAGAAAACTTGAGTGGCATGCACATCACATTACAAAGGATAGTGGGGTCAACTGAAGATTGTATTAGTTCAACCACTTGAGGTTTGTCACCATCCAAATGAAGAGTGGGATTGACCAAAGATTGCATTGGTTCAACCACTTCAACATTAACACTATCTAAGGGAAGAGTAGGATCAGTCAAATATTACATTGACTTGATCACTTCATCAACCAAAGGTTGAATGAGCTATTGGGAAATTATAGGTTGTTCAGGAGCAAAGAATCCTCGAGACATGGAACACACTCTTTATACCTCTAAAATAGAAAGGCACAAGTGAGTAAGGTGATATACCTTGCAAATATTTCAAGGGAACTTAGGCTTGCATCCTGTTCGTTTAGATTTCTCAACAATGTCAATATGTTCAACATGAATCACACTGGCTGGTTGTTTCACCCAACATGACCTGCAGTGGCTGGTTGCATGACCCCAACATGACTCACAAAATTTGTTTGCATGACCCCAACATGACTTGCAACAATTGGTTGCTTGTCTCCAGTATGACTTGTAGTGATTGGTGACTTGTCATTGATGTTACTTTAGTGGTCAATGACATGTCCTCAACATGAATAACAATGGTTGATGACATACTTACAGTATGACTTGTAGTGACTTAATGTTTGTTCCCAACATGACTTGTAATGGCTGGTTGCGGGTCTCAAGTATGACATGCAGTGACTGGTGACTTCCCTCTATCATGACTTGTAGTGGTAAGGGAATTTCCCTCAACATGAATTGTAGTGGCTAGTGGCATGCCCACTTGTATTTGCATCTTCTTTCTATTTTTCATCCTTCTATTATTTTTAGACAGTTGGTTACTAGTATCAATATTTTCATGACATGAGGTAGAAGGAGGAGGACAAGATGTCACTGGTGAAGAAGGAAAAGGGTTTTGATTCCCTTGAAATATAGTAATTTCTAAAGAAACATTAGGAGAATTCAAGACATTTGGAGTGGAAAACAACCAACCTGATAGTTGTAGGGTGAATCCGGGAAGTTTCAAGGTGGCCATCAAGGGAGAACCAATGTTTCCAACAAACAGAAAAGCACAACAATCCCCTTGCATAGGGTTCCCTTGGTTGGTCTCCTCAGGAACCTTAGCCATAAAATATTATTTAAAAGTAAGAAGTCTTTAAGGCCTTATAAGAACAAAGAGCACACCACTAATAGTCCTAAAGCAAACAACACAAACAAACCAAAGGGAAAGGACCTTCCAAAAATCAGCACAAGTTGATTAAGTCTCAATCCCAATGAGTGAAGGAGCGAGAAGCGCTTACCATGACCTCCACATAACAACCCTTCCCGATGTAAGTATCCCATATAGGTATGCCACACCCTCCATGGGTACTGAGAGTGGGATATAACATATGTCCTAGGTATTGTCGAAAGCCCCCTGTAGTCACCTATGTGAGCCCTAGGAATAACAACTAAAGATACCGACTCACAACCATAATTTGGGGGAATAGTTGATAGTCAGAATCGTACATATGGGAAGGGTAGCTAAGCATGAAGCTCCAAAATCATCGACACCACAGAGGGCCAAAGGTGGTACTTAAGGAACCTAGACATACATAATAATACACAAATGTTTGGATAAGTATTGGAGGGATAATCTCCTCAACTCAACCTCATGCAACCTCATATTTAGCTCTCATTTGAGAGGAGTTCTCTAAGCACACATACAAAAATTGGATTTTAACACTTCATGGATAGACTCATGTGTTCAATTTTAATGGCCTCAAAGAGTTTACTCTCCAACCTAATCCAATGCCCTATCCTAGACTAGTTGTTAAACCCTACAAATCAAAAGGTCTAACAAATTTTAGATTATGGATTTGTTTTAAGGGATTTTGGTACCCAAAAGGAATGAAAGTGAAACATCGTGATGTTATGTGAATCTTGCATAAAATAAAATCCTTATTTACTCCTTGCATACATAGGAAATCAAATAAAAACTATAAAGAAAAACATAATGCTATTTTCTTTTCGTTTTACATTAAAAATGAAAACAAAGATAGGGGAGAAAGTTCATTTCTTAATGAAAAAGTTTAGATTGTGTAGAAAATCACCATGAAGACAATCCAAAAAAGCATAATTGGCTTTAAAAAATTTGTTTCAAATTCCAGCAAACCCCAATAAAAAATTGAAAGCAAGCATCAATTTGATTATCTTTTTCTTTTTGCTTTACAAACATTACTTATTGAGACCACCTAGAGATTAATAGAAACTACTAGATCCAAAAATGGCCTTTAGAACCCAAACAAGAACAAAAACAATTATGCACCATGCAAAAGAACACCTAAAGTGAAAGACATGGATGTGTGCATTGTAGGGTGTGTATAGACGTGCCCTAATACACTACATCACATGTCTATGTACTCAAAGGGAAAGAAGAATGAATTTCTAGATTTCAAGCAAGCTCATCAAAATTAAATTTTAAGGGTTCTAAGATAGAGTCTAGGTCTCGTTGAGAAGGTTATAGTAGCACAACATGTAAAACAATAGAAAAAGGAAAACAAAAAACAAGCTTCCTAAACTAACCCAAAAGTAGACATCCCAAATGGAATCACCAATTATATTACAAAGAAAATTCCCCTATTGTTTTGGTTTACAACCACAACAGAGCAAAGAATCAGAAAGCCAATATCAATTCCTTCAAGATACAATCAAACATTCACAACTAACTAATAAATGAAAAAGAAAGATAAAGAATACCAGCCTGGATTCTAAAGTTTGATGGAAATCCTCGACTTGAATCTTTTTGTTCAGCATCTTCTTCATCCACCTATATTCAAAGAAGATATAGATTGCAATATGGATAGTTGTGGATGTAAATGCATAAAACATTGACTAAAAGTAAATCAACTAATGTATTATACAATTTAGGTTTTCATATATGAAGAACATGAATTTAATACATTGATTTGGATGGAAATAGTAGATCTTTATTGAATTAAGAACAAATAAAAGGATATATATAACATGCAATTGTTGTGGCACTGTTCTAAAACCAGTATCCAAATTCCTCCACCCAAAACACAAAAGAGCAACTCGATTTCCTATTGCTTTGCTCCAAAGATAGGTCCAAGAAAGAGATTTTGGCTCTTTCTAACAAGATATAAAGGGAAAATACTATTGGAAAGAAGGGGTTTTCAAATATGAGGGAACAACTTGCAGACTCAAGAAATAGAGGCTAATGGATTTAAATAGAAAAATACTAGGATAATTATGTTATTTATTATTTCTCCCCCTCCTCCTCTTCCCCTTTGGGAACTTTTATACTTTAGACAAGCAATAAGAGAAGTTAGGGTACTTATTTACTAGAAATGGAAGGTAAGGAATTGAAGGAACCCATACAACTCATCCATATTTTAACCAATTTTATATTTTTTATGCCCAACTTAAATGTAGACATGGTCTAGAGCTTGATAGGGCATGGATACATGGTCTAAACTTTGGTAGGGCATGTCTCTACTGCAAAAATGTTTTTTTAAATACTTTTAGAGGAGGTAAAAAGTAAATGTGGTACATAAGTAGAGAAAGGAAGTCTACAAGTAGAGTAAGGGACATAACTTTGGCCAAAACATGCATCTATGCAAGCAAGTGACAAAATATGTTATAACATAGATGGAAAAACAATAAAATAAACTTGGATATGAACAATTAGAGGTTCAAGTGCCAGGGATAAGGAACCTAGCAACAAGGGAAACTATCTACAACGCAGTTTTCCAAAGCATATGAAATGCAAAATTAATTATTTTAAGAATATAAAATCAATTTGTTCAAACAAGAAAAGATAGATTTTTTTTCTAGCCTGAGTTGATCCTCCAAGAGTTGATCTCCTACACTACATATCACTTGTTGGTGATGGGAATAAGAACTCATGACTTCTAAGGAAATTCCAATATATCCAAGCTACATATGACATGTATACATATATGGATGGTCCATAGAGGCACCAAAAACCACCACCAACATCTTTTAATTTTAGGTTAAGTTGTGGGTTGTTTGTATAATCTCCATGATCTTGTAAGTGTTGAGTTTGGATGCTTCACTTGCCAACAAACTCACAATGGTGACCAAGCCTATGTGGCACAATAAAAAATCAATAGATTTTAATAACTAGACTTAGAAACCGCCAACAATAGTGCAACAACTCCTTAATTAAAACCATATATTTTGAATCTCCAAAATCAATGAATGGTGAGGGAAAGAGAGTTGTTGGGATTCTTTAATATTCTAAGGAGTATGAAATTATGAAAGAGAACCTCCTATTATAGTTGAGAATGAATGGTCACACCATTTTTTGGTGTTAGGTTTAGACTAGGGTTCTCATGCAAGGGCTAACAAAGGTTTGTTATAGTCTAGATGCACTGGCATTTTCAATCCTCACTGAGGGAAGATGGTTTCACCCGAAGTGTAGCTAAGACTATGGAAGGATTGGGGAAATATTAGAGAATGGATGCAACTTGAGTAATACCATTGAATTAACATCCTTGAACATTAATTCTATATGGGTATATACAACATTTAACACATGTGGAACATAAACCATTATAATAAAGATTTCACCATATCCATATAAAGATAGTAAATCATATTCAACATTCAAACAAATTGAACATAAAAATTAAAGTGGGGCCCAAATACTCTCTTCCTATTTACATTCTTTGGAATACATCCAAATAGAATTTCACACATTAGCAAAGCTTCAAAAAATGTTATCCGTAGACATATTTGACTTAGTGACCCACATCTTGAAACTTCTATTACAATGGAGACTCAACAACAAGAGGAACTTGAGTATCCCAAGTAACACTAGCATTGCAAGTAACCCCTTTTCCATAGCCTCCATGGGTTCTTATACATAATGAGTTGCTAACATTGACCTTGTTAAGATGGTTAGAAAGTGGTAAGGATGACTAGGTCAATCCATTATCTAAGTCAGTATATTAATTATATTCCATCCTCTCAACCATTGGAAGCCAACTTGTATCACCTCTTGTTCATTTATTTGCCACATGTCCTGTGTTAATCCCCATGCTCTTCCAATTCTCTTCCTAGATGTACATATTCTAAAAAAAGTATTCAAAAATGAAGGGGCCAACAAGTCTTGACCACACTCATTGACTTTCCCTCGAGTCAATGCTTTTGTCCTATTAACACTTCAAACAAAGGGGAAAACTTTGGGATGACTTATTTAGCTTGGTTGTGGAAAGAGTGGAATTTCTATACTTGTGGCTTCCACTTACTCAAAAGGATGGAGGCACTAATAATGAATTTATGTGCCTTCTCACTATCTAGATCAAATGGTTGGGTCTTTTCTAAGGTTTCACACTTCACATCAACAAAGGAATCAAATTTGTTGGTACACTAATTAGGTAGACTATGCCATAGGGAAAAATTCACATGGAGCCTTCTTATCTACAACTACAGTTTCATGTAAGGCACCGATTTGGTTGCTCACATCCTAGATCGCTTCATACTAGAATGTTTCTAGAGGGGATAGACAATGGATTGACCATCCATGGTCATGTACTTGATCTTCCTCATAACTCTTCCATTAGCTTTTTCCTTCTCTCTAGAAAACCCATCCAATCCACATAATGATGAAAATGATTCTACTTTGTGTTGTGGACATATGTGGGAATTCTCTTGTGGCATTCAATTCTATGACCAATTGAGAAAAGTGATCCACGAGTTGTCTTTGTTTCTAACTCCCTTAATATTTCACGGCTTGCAACCAGGTCTCTAACTTCCCTATTCTTGTACTGAGTTGTCGACATGAAGAACACAGTAGCACCAAGCTTTTGTTTGGTTGTGCAATGGAAATTGTTTCAGGAAACTGAGGTTCCCTAGTCCACAACTCTAGACACAACCCTTCCAACTATACCTAGATGGGCTCTATTACTTGCTTTGCAAGTTTATGAGCTTGTTGTTCCTGATCTCACTCCGCAACAACCTCAACGAGTCAAATTTCTAGTTGTTGGGCCACCTATAGTGCCTCTTGATGATGTTCGACTTGAGAAATACATTGTTCAACCTCTCTAGTAGTGAGCTTCATCATGTTGAGCAAGTTGGTAGTCAAACATTGTTGTAATTATTGGGTATCATATCCTAAGGGGGATAGCCAATTGAGGGGTTGGCTACTCGCAATGGATGGCTCTAATTGACTAGACATATGGACCTATTCTTTTGCTTTCTATTTGGCCACTTGATGGATCCCAATGACACATTCCTGAGTGTATTATGAAAGGAAATGGACCACATTAGTATGCTCATAACATATTCACAACATTGCTTAACAATGTGTAATTTCAACTTGTAATTACCGGCACATATGTCAACATTGGACATTATACACCAATTGTTAATGAATTATAACTTTATGTAATCATAGTTTTGCTCATGATTTCATCATCTTTTCTAGTGATGGACTTTGTTTAAATAATAACTTTATTTCAAGCATAGTTCTATTCATGATTTCATGATTTTTCCGATAGCTTTTGTGTTAAGGATGGTTCCAAAGGCCCACTCCATGGTTCTTCAAACTAGTGCTCCGAGCAATGTGGATGAATTCATTACTTCATTCTATTTTAATCCAAGACCAAATTGTCCCTAGCTGTAATGTATCTACATATGATATGGATAAGGAGGTTATTTGGTCATGAACTAACATTTTTATCACACCTAAATGTTGATCCCATTTTATGGAGTGGTCCCAAAGTAGTTGGGTCTTATACGTTGTCTGAAAGTTCCTTGAGTCCTTTGTATCTCTATTTAAGGTTGCAACAAATATGTAAAACTCTTATCTTGTCACATTTATAAACATTGCCTTGCATTGTTGAATTTTTATATAATTTTCATCTCTTTCAACTTTAGAAAAATAATTTGACATTGGATATCTTTAGCCTAGGATTCAACATGCCAATATTTTATGGTTAGGATGTTTGATGATGTTTTGATGGACATAGTGCCATAGTGATACCCATATATGATATCTTTTATAATTCTTGAATTGGTCATGATGGCTTCATAATGAGGGTAACCATATAGTAGCTTGATCTTGATTCTTATAAATGGTTTTCAATTGGAAGTTTTGAATGTAAATGTTCGGGAACCCAAGTTACATATGTCAATGTGCCTAAGTGCATTATTTATTGGAGAAATTTTTTTCCCATGGTGCAGGTATTTGTCATATCTGTCTTCCTCGAGCGAGGGTAGTTTAGGAAGACTATAGGAAATTGAGACATCTAGTAGGTCTACAAGAGGTAGATCAACTAGATGTCAAAAGATCATAAGAAAATTCCATAAACGCATGGAAATTTTTCTCGTTGAAGGGGGGTCATGTTCTTATGATGATGATACCCTAGGCGACATCGAGGTTCCCTTGAGCTACAAACATCTAGCGAAACAAAGGGTACCCAAGGATCTTCCTCCACTAAACACATATTTTTGTGTGAACGAGAGGATATATTGGATTGCACCATCGTCATTACATGGTTTGGGGTTGTTTTGCATGGATGGCATAAAGTTCAGTTACGACATATGTACTGAATTGATGGAGCATGTTGGACTCTGTTACAATTATAAAGATTGGATGCAACTAGTCCAATATACACGAAGTATATGCAGATATTGAATGTCTGCAAATTATTTACAGTTGAAAGACAAGGATCAAAATAAAGGAGCGACTATGTACATTTACGAAAGGCCAAAATCTATAGGGAATATTGCAGGGTTTTTAAACAATACACAACTAGGGCATACAATTAAGCAACCCAATTGAATATTTGAGGGGCGTGAAGGAAACCGTGTTTTTGTATGTGCTATTAAATCATGATAGCTGCAGGGGAAGAGTTGTTGATTAATTACAATTTGAATCGAATAGATACAAACGTGGTTACTATGGGAGTGGTACATCTAACATGTTACCCAACCTTTAATTAATGAATCTAATATCTTATGTAATTTTCGTGAATCTATTGTTATAATTTCATTAGAAGTTTCTATATTTATTTTTCAAGGTAGGGTTCAGGGCAAGTCCTTGACAGTTGATCAGAGGAGTACATCATCCTCGAGGAAGCAGGTATACATCATTGTAATTATACAAATATAATATGAACAATTTTTTTTTGTTATGTTTTTTCTTGAGTATATTGGTTTCATTTAGATAATATTTTCTATATTTTTGTTGCAGGGTGTTGATCGAGGAAACTACCTGATTGTTGATCAGACGACAACAGCCTCGAGGCAGCAGGTATACCTTATTGTAATTGAACAATTTAAATACGATCAATATGTTTTCTTATTATGTTTTTTTTGTGAGTATATTGGTTTCGTTTAGATAATGTTTTCTATATATTTGTTGTAGGGTGTTGATTGGGGAAAATCCCTAGCAGTAGATCAGACAAGACCAGCTTCGAGGCAGCAGGTATGCCTCATTGTAATTGTACTACTATAATATGCGCAATATGTTTTTTTTTATTAATTTTTTCAAGAGTATATTGGTTTCATTTCGATAATGAATTCTATATTTTCATCATAAGCTAGTGATTGGGGCATCTCCCTAACAGTTGATTAGAGGAGTACACCATCCTCAAGGCAGCAGGTATACCTCATTGTAATTGTACAAATACAATCATATGCACAATATGTTTTTTTATTCTTTTTTTTCATGAGTATATTTGTTTCATTTAGATAATGAATTCTATATTTTCATCACAGGCTGGTGATCGGAGCATCTCCCTGACAGTTGATCAGAGGAGTACACCATCCTCGAGGCAGTAGGTATACTTCATTGTAATTGTACAAATATAATTATAGGATCAATATGTTTTTTTATTATGTTTTTTTTCGTGAGTATATTGGTTTCATTTCGATAATGTTTTATACAATTTTTGTTGCAAGGAAGTGATCAGGGAAAGTCCCTAGTCGTTGATTAGATGAGTACATGATCCTTGAGAAAACAGTTATACCTCATTGTAATTGTACAAATATAATATGAGAAATATGTTTTTCTTATTATGTCTTTTTCTTGTGTATATTGGTTTCATTATGATAATGTTTTCTACATTTTTTTTGCAGGGTGATAATCGGGGCAAGTCCCTAACTATGGATCAGACGACACCAGCCTCGAGGCAGCAGGCATACCTCATTGTAATAGTACAAATTGAACATGAGCAATATGTTTTTTTATTATATTTCTTTCTTCAGTCTATTGCTTTCATTTTAGTAATGTTTTATATATTTTTGTTGCGGGCTACTGATTTGGTGTTTGATCTAGCATCAGAGAAATCAATATATATTGATGTGGATGAGCTCATGCACGATGTTGACATCGCATCTTTGCTAGACCCAATTAATATGATAGAGAATACCTTAAAACAATTCATGAGTATATCCTTCGTCTGCTATTCATTCAGTTGTAGACAAATGAGATTAGAGAAAAGGTTGATGTTTTGGTAAAGAGATCCCAGGACTTGAAAGTAAGTTGTGGATCTTGAATTAGAAGATAAATTCATTTAGGATTTTATAATTTGTAATTGTATATGATTGTGAACTAAAATATGGTTTGTATTTACAAGAGTTTTTGCGCCCACATACTAGTGGTCAGGGGGGTATTGGTATTAGTGATGCTTGTGGAGAGTCGTCACATGGGGATATGACCCCACTTGCATCTCATGTGCCATTGTTGTCAACTTAACAGTCAACAAGACATTTCGCAACACCCCAGAGGCCATATGTGAGTGCACCCTCTAGTGGTCGGTGCACACCAGATCGTACAAAAGAAGGGGTTGATGCAGAGCATAGTATTGATATTGCTCAAGCAACATTTCCTAGATACTCCCATGTCACTAGAACGGGTACACTACATAACACATTTTTGGTGGACGAAGATCTTGTTCCCATAAATATATAGAAGATCCCAGGTATTTATACAATGTTTAAGTTATTCTTTATAATCTGATTGTAATACACTCATGAAACATTCTTTTTCAACTAATGATGACATGATCGTCTTGCAGGAAATGATATTTTTATAAACATCTAAATGATTTTCCATTAGAGATATTTGGGCCTACCATCTACACAAGGTGGGATAAACAAAGTAAAAATTTAAAAGATGAGCTCACTAATCGCTTGGTTGGCTTGTTCGACAATGAGACCTTCAACTGAGTGGAGGTCCTCAAGAAAGCTGGCAAACATATGAATATTGTCAGGGACCAATATAGGGTTAATCTAGAAATGAACCCTAGGTATGAGATCCCTCCAATTATTCCAGGAAGAGGGTGGAAGGACCTGGTGGAAGATGGAAAGGAGAGGGATTTGAGAAAAGTAGGAAAGCTACCACTGGGCACACGAAGGTATGCAATAATTTCCACAATGTAATTATAAACCTTATTATTATTAATGTTTAGATCAAATTTGCAACATCTAACGTATTTCAACCTTTTCATAGGTTGTCAGACACATCAAATGCCACAAAGGAAAGACAAGAAAAAATGGACAGCACAAGCATGGTCCAAGTGGTTATTCGAATTTGGCAGCATGAATTGTAAGTATCAATAAAACCAATATTGCATCCAAACAATAAATTGAAAATTATATTTGTTTTATTGCAACGTAAAACGTAAATTCATGATTTTATGCAAATTTTTAGGTCGATCGATTCAAGGAAGTGCCCACGGAGGAAGAATTGAAGCTTGGCTTCTATCATGGCTTTGGAGCCGTTGTTGAATGCTGAAAAAGCTTTTCTGGGAAAACACAGTCTTCCGATGATCCATCTTGAACACATGTATATAAAATCAATGAAGTTTATTTAAGATTAATTACTTGTGCAATCTATTCGTTATAAATATTGGCCATAAAATATTGACTTTGTTTTGAGCAGGAAAGTAATTTGATCCACTTAATGTCGAGGATGGAGAACAACCCATTGAAGGTCATGCTTTGAATCCTGGTAATGAATGTATTCATATGATGTAGTTTAAAATATTGCATTGCAAATGGTGAATATGAATTTTACTTTTTCATGTTTCAATTGTAGAGCATGTAGAGGGTCATACGATACAGGATGAGCCTACACAGGAAGATGATGTACATGATGTGGCCACATCAGGTAAAAAACACCTTTGTAATGTTTTTTTTAATGAAATACTTGTCATTATAATAAAAAAATATATCAATGTAACATTTTTACATTATTGCAGCAAATATCAACCCATTGCAACAACATCCACGCCGTGAGTATATTACTAGGTAGACGGTACGACAAGATGTAGATGCCACAAAAACTGAACAACAAGTTGCAGAAGATGATTTGCTTGTTGATTTTGTCAAAAGAAAAAACCTAGAAAGAAGTGACTGAAAAAACACTATGTGTACCTATTTTTGATAGTATAATGTCATGCATTAGTTTTTGCCTAAAGAATGTTATATTTTAATGAATGAATTGTAAGTGTTTCTTTATGACGAAATCCACATGTTTGCATATAATTACTTTTTTCCAAGTACATGCATGGGTATGGGGAATTGAGAGTGATGTGAGTGGGGGAGGGGACATAAGAGATTCCACCTTCACGTGGTTGGACCTATTCAGTAGAGAATATTAAATTATTCTCAAAACAAAGAGGAGCTCAATGAGGTATTTATACCTGCCATCAATGAAGTAGCTTCACTTTGGCTTGACTTCATATTTGATTTCATATCTGAGTAGCATTTTTTTATTTCTAACATATTTATTGCTTGGCATTATAATAACTTAAATGTTGTTGTGGTGTTTGTAGGTAATGACATGCTATAAACTTGAGATGGGCATGCTAATGAGTGAAATTACAGGTCTACTGCTTTAAAGAGTTCCAAGGTATTATTCAAATGTCATTGACTTGGCAAACTCTTCCTCAATACATCACTGGTATTTTCTTTTATTTGTTGAAATGTATACTTATATAAATCTAACGCGTTTTTAGCTCATGTTGCATAAGCAAGATCACCTATAGGCAGCATGGATTTCTTATGCACTATTGCACTTCTATATTACGCTTCATGTCTTGCTTGCATTTTTGTTGGTTGCCCAGTTAGATTAGCTATAGATTTATTTCATCGTATTAATGTGGGAATTTGCTGAAACAATTGATTAGTGGAATGTAAATTGCTGAAACAATCGACTGTCTAGTGTGTGATCTTTCTTAGGTGTGTAATATGTTTCTTTGATAATTAATACTGTTGTTACACATATTCTTCCTCACTGAACATTATTGTAGATCAATTTCCTTTACAGTTTGTTGAAACAAGCTGAGTAATGTGTGATATTTCCTTTAAGTAGTTGGACTAGATTCAAGATTGGAGTACTTGCTGAAACAATAGAATAGATCTTGTCATTCTGTACAATATTAAATAGGATTTAACTTCTTGGAAAATTAAGTTAGGTGTTTCAATCATAAAACATATTCCGAGTATAATTCCTACCAGTGTGATGTTTTTGCAAAGAGTGATTTATTTGATTCTTGCAGATTGAATTAGCAGTAGAATTTGGATTGATCAACAAACTAGAGTACATATAGTTTCAGCAATTAGGCTGCTTAATGACATTGTTGGATTAGTTGATTGAGTGTGTGATACGAGAATCAATTTGCTTGATGTTTATGCATAGATTTTGCTTGATTGTCTTTGAAATAACAAGATTTCCTCGGGTTGACAATTTATATTGAGATTTTAAAAAAAATCCTCAAATGCATCGCATATCCGATGACACCACAATAGAGACCCGACGGCTTTGTTATACATCTGACGAAAATGCCATCAATGGTATCTTTATCCATCGCCTATCCGATTCTAATACAACAATCATCCGATGAGTATGCTATACCTCGAACGACAAACATCGTCAAATTTTAATGTGGGATTGTGTTCCAAGGTTGTCATATTTTCGACACGTTGGGATGAATAAGTTGTTGGATATTTGACCTCATTTTTTTTTTTTATTTGACACGTTTGGATGACTGCTCTGTCGGATATTCGACCTCCATGTTGTCATTTATTCGACACCTTGGGATCAACCTTGTGTCAAATCGTTGATGTCAGAATTTTCGGTTATTTGAGTCATTTGATTAAAAAAATGCGTCGATTAATGGACGCAATGTGGTCGGATATCCGACAAGGATTTTTTTACGTCGAATATCTAATGACGTTTTACCGACGTTTAAAAAAAACATGTATGTCGGATCTTAGACGGAATGTTGCCGAAATTCAGAAAAATATGCCGTCAGATTTTGGGTTCAAATTTTCCCATGGGTCACCTTGGTTAGATACATTGGGTACCTTCATGTTCAACACAAGGAAAAATTTCTTGACATTTCCTTACAAAAACAAGAAATTCACATTCCAGGATGTTACACTAAAGTCAAGTTCAGGAGTTGTGTCGTCTGAAGACTTCAAAGAAATATCGAAGGTGCTTTCACAAGAAGATCAGAAAACCCATACAAAAGATCCATGAAGAATTTGATAAGGTCACCATGGACAAGGAAGAAGAGATCTCTTGTCTAAGAGATCATAATCAGAAACTGCTTCTTCAAATCAAGGAGGTGAAGGTTAAAGCATAAGACAATTGAAAGCTAGAATAGGAGAATCAATATCTTCAGAAGAAACTAGTAGAAAATATCGAAGAGAATGGTCACCTTAAGAAGCATAAATAAGATCTAATGGATCAAATTCAGAAGCTTAAAGGTGAGGAGAAATCACAAGAAGAATGATCAAGAACCTTAAGAATGATAGAAATTTGTTGGAAAACAAGTTGGAGCAATTTCAAAAAAGGACATCAAAACCCTTGGACTCAAAAATCCAAGTTGAGGAAAAAGAAGAAAATACAAATCCATTCCTCTTCATAGATAAAAAAGAATCCAATCTATTAAAAAAAAAAAACAAGAACTCCTTATCGACACCCAAGTTATAAAAGTAACTTTGACCAACGACAGGGTCAAAATGAACACAAGCAAAGGAGTTGTGAATTCAGAAAAGAAAGAACACAAAATCAGCAAACTAAGCAGAAAACAAGAAGTTCCAAGCAACAAAGCAATCAACAAACAACTCTGATGAAGATAGATCTTGGATGGACCACTTCACAAACGATGTGACATTTTTTCTTGGGAATTCGTAACTCATATGGTTTCGTTTCGTCAAGTGTCGCAGTTACTAACACAAAATATCAAGAGATGACATTACAAGCAAGAAATCAACGTAAGCCTTGTCCTCAATAAGCTTTGAGGAAAAAGCTTCCTTTAAGGGGAAGGAAATGTAACAAACATAATATTAAATAATCAATAATAGTAATATAATAATAATATAATAATAATAATAATAATAATAAAATCATTTACATTAAAAGACATAACCTCTTGATGAAAAGGTATTAGTAGGCCTATATAAAGGCCAAAACAGTGTATTTTTCAGTCGTCATCTTTAGATCATCAATTATTTTATCCATTCATGGATTATTGTAGTTTGGCTTATTGGTGTTGATTATTCCTTTAAGAAATGATTTTTTCGTTAAATTCTAGTATGGCTTCTGATCTTGCTTCCACTTGTGTTCTAGTATGTATTCCATTTTAATTTCCTTGTCCCGATACGCCACCTTCTCACTAGAAAATTTACCACTTTGATAGATCACTTTTGCTTACTAAATTTACCATGTGTGACTTAGGTTTATTAGGGAATTTTACCATTATTGAATAGTTCTGATAGCACTTGTCCTCAAATATGAAGATGCAGAAACTGTTGTAGAAAGGATGTTGGTTCCTAGGTGGCATCCTCTAATGTTGTATCCTTCCATATAATCAAGACCTCCTCGATGGTACTCTTCACCTTCACACATTTGTCTGTCCACAACTCCTCCTAACATATGAGTAGCTGCAAAGATGCTCACAAAATGTTTATGTGTGCCATAAGATAGATATTTACATACGGATCATGATTCTTATCTATAAAATATTTATAATTCGATTGATACATCGTTTCGAATTTGTCTTTGGTCTTTTCGAGCTCTTTCGGTGCATTTGAGTAGGACAATAGCCCTCTACCATATGCACACAACAATTCGTCAAAGGAATTTGCAATAGTGTGTCGCCAGTTATGAGGTTTAGAGTAGTTCATCAGGGACCTTTTCAATAGTGCCCCTCTTCTTATCAATTATTCTTCGATGCTTATCAATTGTTCCTCCGATTCCAGCTGGGGCATGCTCTAATTGGCAAGGAATTAGCTTTGTTGCAGCTTTCACTCTTATTGCATAAATTCATAATATATTCATAAAAATACAAGGAAGAGATTTGAGTATTTCCCCTCTTTTAAAACATAAAAAATAGCTTTACTTATATATCATGAAATAATTTTTAAATTTTATTTTAATTTTGAACTTTTATGTCTAGGTATTGGTTGTGATTTTTATATGATGATTACTTGTATTATCATTTTTTATTTTTCTAATGTATGGAAAAAATTTACAATACTGAAGATTATTAGTGTTGCTTTTATTGATACAAATATATTAGCATAGGTTCATATTAAACTTAGATTTCCTCTAGGTGTTTGAGGGATCTGGGTTTAAGATGGATCTACGTTGATAGGTTTTTTATTTTTTTGTAAAATCTAAAATTAAATAGACATATCGTATTGAATAGCTTTAACTTTTATTTTTTTTGTCATGTATGTGACAACATCTCCCCCAGATTGAGCTATAGAGAACCTCACCACTCTCAATGCAATCAAGAATTTTATGTGCATCTATAGTATCATGTGTTGGCAAACTTGACCACCTAAAATAATTCATTAGTGGTTTTCAAGGGGTGGAATTCCACTCCTGCTAGATGCTCATGGGTCTTGGATTGTTAGCATATTTCCTTGTGTTTAAGGAAAATGAGCTCTTAGCCTATTAGAAATAGTTTTAAGTCAAACTCCATTACCAAAAAACAATTTCAACCTAAATAATATCTATAAGAAAGCTATAATCCCTTGCTATCATTATGAAGGCTATAATACTGGGCCATGTACTTTCAATTAACCTTAACCTTAAGACCATGCATGATATAATTTATCTTCATTTAAACATTATGGAGGCTATAATACTGGGTCATGTACTTTCAGATAACATTAACTTTAATTCCATACATGATACAATTTAACCTCATTTAAACATGGAATTTAAACATGGAAGAATGATATAGATGTGTCTTATATATAAAATACCTTCCATTATAAACTAAACCGTTATGGGTATGTTGATATAACACAATAGACAAATGTATCAAAAAAATATGTTAGCCTTATGTACAAACATGCCCAACTTATCTTTACCATTTTCCCAAATAAAGCATAAAAATGTTTGTAAAATTAGATGATTCATACAAGTTTTCTAGTTTTGTACACTAATGGATTTTGTTAACAATATATTTTATTTTCAAAATTCATTGTTGCACAACCAAAGTTGGAGAGGTGAAATTTTTTGTCAGGCGAGTAGAGCATAAGAGATCAGCTAATTTATTAATACCTATGGAAGGCAAAGTATTATTGAAATGGATTTGCATCTATTGACTTTTAATTAATCGCTATTCTCTTTAAAAATTTATCCAAGATTTTTAGTTCTTTAAATCATCTATATAAAATTGAATATTCTAAAAATTAAAAATAATTTTTTTAATTTTAAATTATAAATTTCAATTTTACAATGGGTGGAAAAGCTTGATTAAATTATTATTATCTGGTTTAAAATCAAATTATCAAATAAAAAATTAATTTTAAAAAAATAAAAATTAAAAAAACCAATAATTAACTAGTGTCACTCCTCATTAATCACATGTGTCCCTCCTCATTAATCACATTTCCTTGTTTCTTAAATACATTTTATTTCAACTTTATTCTGCAATATTAAGTAATTCTCTTTTTTTTTTATTTAAAATATTAACTGTCTCCAAATTTAACTTACCCATCTCTAAATTTAGCAACATCTGTCATAATTCGCGTATAACTATGCCTTCAAAATTTGAACAACATAAATAATATTTTTAAGTTTATCAATGGTTACCAAATTTGACGTTTGAATGAAGTTGGAAATTGTACCTCCTAAGCCTACTATAAATGGTGGAAATTGAAAAAGCATGCAATTCAAACAATATTGTCCTCCACAATGTTATTACAACTCATGCCCTATAATTTTTTTGAAGGGATTCTTCAATAGCATTTGATGCAACGGATACCGGTGTAATGGTGTCGAATGGAACTGGTGAAGAAGCTTCCAACAACAAAATCCTGCGCTCGTTAACGTATAGAAATGTTCAACATGGACATAACGTAACGTATATCGATGGGTGTTGGAGAGTACATGAATGTTGATATCCGTACTAGATGATATCGTCCAATTTCTTTTTTTCCAAGTCCAAGTCCATCCGTAATCGAATTTGAAGGGTGGGTCTTAATTTCAAGAAGGGCATTTGCTCTTGGAGCCTTTCAAGAAATATAAATAATTGTACTTTAATTCACAAGTATAAATTAATTAAATCTTCCTCTAAAAAAATTAAAAAATAAATATTGTCCATCCAAATTTTTGTAATCTTAAACAATTGAGCACTCTTTAATATCTACACTAAAAAAGTGGTATCTTTTCAATAAAACCTAATTTGAACACATTAATTTTACAGTTCATTAGAATAACAACTATTCAATTGTATTTGTTTGGGTTGGAGCACACTTCATTATAAAAAAAAACTACTTAGACTATGCAATAACCATATTGGGGCATCTGCATGATCTTATGCATAGTGTAGGACATTGTAACTAGATATAGTCTTAAAATAAAACTAGAACCATGAGAAAATTACTCACTGTTAACTATGTACAAAAGGAAGCCACTAAGCAAAACTAGGCTATAATAAACCTACAACCACAAAATACATATAAAACCAAGCAAAAACTTAATTCAAACTTGAGAGAGGGAAGCCATTCAACCCCGAGAGATGTAAGAATGATGGGCATTGGGCGCCTAAGAAAAAATAATACATAGCTCATCAAACATTAAAAAAAATCCTCCATACCAAGCAAGTTAGCAACGCTATCATCACAAGGGTTGGGGCCACAACTTTTGTTGTTCAACATTTGTCGCGGTAGCATATAGGTATGGGATGGAGGGGAAATGGAATCAAGCCTAAGCCAATTGGAGCCTTGCAACTCAGTGCATGTTTAAGTCTCGACGATTTGCCTTTCAAATTGAATGAGAAAACCAAAAGAAGTTTGTTAATGGATTGATTTGAGAAAATTCTAGATGTGAGTAATTAAGAACTCGAAGCTCTAAATTTTTTCATGTTTTGTACCAGTCAACGATTCAGCGAATTCATGGACACTGACTCACTAGCATGAAATTTAAGTTATTTAATGAAAAGACTTAATGTATCTACCTCTATGTCGAAACCATTTTCAATGTTGATGCAGGCCACTACCCTCCTTATTGTATTATCAAAAGGAATGAGAATGAGGAAGAAGACTTAAAATTATGGACTTCACCTTCAAAGAGTTCCTTACAATCACATTGCTAAGGAGTGATAAGAAGATCACAACAATCCAACGTGTCAAATCTCAGTTGATAGTATCAATTAAAGGCTTATATGGTAAATTTAATATAAGAGTTACTTATAGTTGTCTCTTACTCTTTGCATCTTGACACATTTGATATTTTATGGTTGTCTGTGTGCCTTGACCTAATTGATATTATTATTAAGGTGAGGATGTGCATACACAATAATCCTTAGTTATGACTATGAGATGAGGATTTAAAGAGAAGAGGATGTAAAGACAGGTAATTTTTTTACCTATTTTGGTGGTGAGCATCAAAGATAAATGTGGTGAGAAACCACATATGTTTAGAAGGACGGAGGGAGATTACATCATGATCATGTCACACATTAAATTGAAGACTATTCCTGAGGCAATTTTTTATTATTATTAATAACCATTGCGGTGCTTTGCTCCAAATGTTTTTTCTAACTCATTGTTTCTCCATATCATATTCCCAGTGCCACATCTCGATATGAATGCATAAATTGACCTCTACATGGTTTGTGGTCCTAGTTGCATGCCATTATTTGTAGTTGCATGCCATTAAGTGTTGTTTAGAGTTGTTGTGAGTTTGTGATATTCAAGAAAGAAATGAAGTCTTGTAGAGGAGGACTCATCAAACCGGCCATTTGAATTTCAATTTGATGAAAAATGAGTGGACATTGGTATCCAAGTTCACATAGGTAGTAGGCACAAAGTTTCAGGCTCATTTTGGGCCTAGTAGTAGACTAGTAGTGGTTCTCTATTGTTACAAGCGTATTCGTTGACACATTGTCACACCTTAGATCTCAGCCCGAAGTGACTCAAGAGTCAGACTCAAATCCCGGTGGCAAGTGCCTCGTAGTCGTCAATCATCTCTCGTCATCTTGCACATCTAAGCAGTGACGGCATGACGTGAGTGAGAATGATTATAATTTATGATATTTCCAATATTTTGAGTGACGAGTCAAATTTTATTCCATAAAAGTTTTAACATAGAAATTAAAATTTGAAATTTATATGGATGAGTACTTTCAAACGTTGCCCTTCTTTTGAAATGTTGATATAAATTATGTCCTTCTTAATTACAAGGGTAAA